>OW119924.1:30883925-31525889 GCA_933210815.1 Meta bourneti
AATTGCTTTTCCATACCGATCATAAAAAAGGAAATTGACAACACATGTAACTTGCTTACATATTTAGAGATAATGCTTTGTCTCGAAAATTAAAAAAAAATTAAAAGAAATAGATTTTGTTATCAAACGATACTTCGTTCCACAAACGTTCTCGCATTCTATGGCAGTTATTCTGGAACTTTATCTCTGGGAGCGTTTGACTGATAATATAAAATTTAAATTGCATGGGCAGAGTCATTCATTAAATTATATTCGAAACTAAACTTTGAGAAAACAATTGTTTTCATTGTTCCACATGCACAATTTCGAATACCTGTACAACTGTTGTTTCTCCAACATTTATGTCCTTAAGAACGATCTCGTTGTAGTACCATGTGTTTAATTTTTCGAGCGCAATTTTTTTAAAAGATGAATGAATATTTCGTCGTCACGCCTGAAGCCCGAGTCTGCAAAATTTTCGTTTCGAAAAACACATTTAAAAGGTCAATGCTATAGGCAGGTAGTTGAATTTACTTTTCACTGGAGCAACACAATGGTTTATTGGGGACGGTTCGGGATCAATCCCGAAGGGAAAGATCGAGGACACCTCGTAATTTTGAGCCACTGTCAGACGATGAGGTCAATACCTGAGCTGGCACCCCACTCTCCAAACTTCCACTCCACGCCAACAAACGCTATACGAAATATAGTGATTCGTGAAAGTGTCAATTTAGGCTCGAATTAGTTCGCACCTTTGGCAGTGTGAGAAGGATTTTCGGAATGAACAAACCAGGCGGTATGCGAAGATTTTACTTCAGTTCAATTCTCTCACGTGATTAATATCGAGGTTATCTTATATAAAATGTTTTTTTCGCTGTTTTGGCAACATTTGGCCTTTTTTCTGAAAGGTTTTGACCAATCAACTAACACATGAATTTCGAAATCATTCTTTGGCGAAGTGCTGAAATCGTCTTCAAAGAACAAAGGAAGTGGCGTCACATTCGGAATATGAAACACTCCCCTTATCTCCGCTGAAACTATATCACCCCTATATTTTGCTCGACAGAAAATGTCTCAAACATCGAATAGTGTTAAAAATGCTATTTGAAGAAAATTGCAGAAAAATGGCGTGAACGATTTCACAAATTATATTTGATTTAAATTTCTCACCATTTGAAAAATGTTAAGTTCTGACTCATGTTTAATCGTGTCTTTTGTTGATCTACGTACGTATTTGCATTGGTGTGAGGTTTGTTCATCTATCAAATAGAATATTCATGGCCATATTTACCGTTCTTTTGCGAAACAAATCGCTTTGGGGTAAAAAGACCCAACACACGAGCTATCGATCATGCGAGTCGTACCTTTTTTCCTCTTGTGTCCATTTTTTCTTTCAAGGAAGAAATAAACTAACAGTTTAAGTGACGCAATATCTGTTCGACATCCAATGCAAGTTCTCACTCGCAGACAGGTTATTTACGAGGTATGGTAATAGCACAGGGGGAAAAAGCGAATAATCCTGCATCGTAGTTGGAAGGTTTCCGTTTTGAGGAATCCAAAATCCTGTAGCGGGAATTACAGAATTTAATTCTATTGTATAAAAGCTTGGCAGAACATGTATCCTTAACACGCGATGGAAGCCTTTCTGTTCTCTGCAAAACTGAAAAACATTCACTCAATGCAATGCACTCAGTTTTTGTGTGGAAGGTATTTCGGTGGATTTGCTTACGAATGTATCACTTTAGGCAAGCCGCACATTGGTCCTGCTACACTAAATTGGCTGAAATGCCCATGTGTGTACCGGCATGTGTTCTCTGAAGAAACGGATAGCGCATGTGAATACCTTGTTGCATGCATCTCCAGTGTATGACCGGTCTTATATCCTATCTATTGTGAGGAACAATAAGAAATCATTGGTTCATATACTTCATGTGACTGAGTCGAACTGTAAAACATGGACTATTGAAGACAAGAATCCTATTCGTGAATCTATTTGACGTGACCCATTCAAATTAATTCTTATCAGTGCTTTTCTTGAATGAACAGGCCTGCGGTAGCCCGGTTTGAAGAGTTGTGGATTAGCAACCGGAGGGTTGCGAGTTCGAAACTTGATCTAGCCAATGAAAGCCGTGGGCCGCGGTAGCCCGGTTGGAAGAGACACGGATTAGCAACTGGAGGGTTGCGAGTTCGAATCCAACCAAAGACCGTCGTGTATAAGGAGGGCTGGTGCACGTTAAATCTGCCATGGCCTTAAATGTCCTCACGTTGGCGTGGTGTGGAAGTTTGGAGAATGGAGTGCCAGCTCAAGTTCAAAATTTCTGACTGTGACTGGTTCAAAATTTCGTGTTGTCCTGGGTACTTTCCCTTCGGGTTTGATCCGGGACCGTCGCCAATAACCCGTGGTATTGCCCCAGTGCGACGTTAATTAAATACCTACCTACCAAAAAACGTCGTGTACGTGGGGGGTTGGTGCACGTTAAATCTGTCGTAGCCGCAAATGTCCTTACGTTGATGTGGTGTGAAAGTTTGGGGAGCGGGGTTCCAGCTCAGGTGTTGACATAGGCATCTGACTGTGGTTCAAAATTACGAGTTGTCCTCCGATCTTTCCCATCGGTGTAGATCCCGGGCCGTCGCCAATAGCTTGTGTTGCTCCAGTGTGACATTGATTAACTTCCTACCTACCTCTTGAATTAGCTTACAATTTCCATTGTTTCGTATAGGTTTGCAAGTTTAGATCCAAGACAGTTTGTAAGGTTTTAAGATTTGTAATAGGTTGTAGTAATTATAAAACTAATGTAGGGTGCTGAAGTAGTTATTGTCAAAGAGAATGACAGAAAGAGAGTTCAATCGCGCATTCGATTTGTCACAGTTGATGCTCTGCCATCTGATAGGCCTTGAGTATATTTGATATCCGTGTCATATACCTGTCGAATGTGAGACTTGCCTCACAATAACGTTTTGCGAGTACATAAGCTCCAATCATTTCAAGAATTAGAACATTTCTTTATCCAGTTTTTGCGTTATTATTTTGTGTTTGTTCTACAAACACTTGTGTCACTAAAACCACTATATGGTCACTAATGAGTCACTGAGCAAGATCAGCCTAACTGAAAAATGGCGTGTTACTTAGTCGGTTCATGCACTTAAGGTAAAATAAAAAATATGTGGTGTAAGAAAAGGTTAATGTGCTGCATCTCGGAGTAACTCTTAAACGCATTTAGGTCTTTTTCTCATTAATAGCAACGTAAAGTACTATCCAATTATGGTCAAATTTATGGGTTAGGCTGTTCTTGTTCTCAGTGCCTCATGACCAATAATATCTCGTTCCGCAGTGATGATACGTTTTTGTGTCTTCCAGTTTTACGCTCTCTTAGAGCTAAGTTCAGTTTTGTTTCTTCCTTTCCGCATTCTTAGTTTGTATAAAAATCCCATATTAATATATGTGTGCATAGTTCTGAAAAATCAGGTAGTTGTCTAACTCCGCATATCGCGTACCGTTTTCTGCTTGCCACGTGCTTGGCTGCAGACAGCTCGTGGCATTCACGCGTGCATGTTTGCAAAATGACGCTAACATTTATGTAGCTGAACGGGAAAGTTTCAATTGACTTGGATCAGTTAATTGGAATCGTGACATCCTAACTTCGGTTGTCACGATTCCATTTTCGCTCTCACAAATTCTTATTGCCATGAGTACACACTAGCATCATACATCGTGTAAGTGTATTTACTCTATGCCACTGAGGATTACATATATTACGAGGAGTGTTCAAATGAAAAGGTACGAAACGTCGTAAAAACCAAACCGGTTGAAATTTGAAAATGCCGCTTTGGGATAACGTAGTGAGACATCTAAGAAAGCGAATGCACGAGTACCGGCGTGGTTGTGCGCATGCGCGGGCGCCCGCACATGACGCAGAAGAGAAGCATGCAGTTGTGTGTTCCGTCCAATTGACGCGGAAGTGCGTGTGAGGACATCATGGCGTTCACATTGCAAAATTCGACGATTGAGGAGCAGCGAGGTGTTATCAGATTTCTGATTGCGGAAGGTGTTAAACCGGTAGGTGAGACACTCCGTAGCCTACGCAAGTCCATCAAGAGCAAACGGCCTGGGCTGCTCACGGAGGGAGTGATTCTGCTCCACGATGACGCGCGTCCACACGTCTCCAGGGTCACACAAAGTGTACTGGCCAAGTTCAAGAGGGAGCAGCTTGAGCATCCGCCCTGCAGCCAGGACATATCGCCCTACAACTTCCATCTGTTTTGTCCGCTAAAAAACATCTCAAAGGGAAGCGCTTCAACTCGGACGACGAACTGAAGGACACAGTGGAGGACTGGCTCTTGTCACAGCCACAGGAATTCTGGGAACAGGGAATCCTTCGGCTCGTGAAACAGTAGGATAGTTGTGCTCAGTCCTCTGGTGATTACTTTTGAATAAAGACTTCAATTATACCCACAGTGTCGTTTCGTACCTTTTCATTTGAACACCCCTAGTACATATATTATATTACCCATAGCGTTAATATTTCACCATTAAGAATGGTGCATTCATTGTCCTCTGAATTTCCCTATTTCGCCCTCATTTTATCGAAATGTGCTTATTGACTTATTTCTATGCATATATACACCCACCGTATCTTAATTAGTCTCCTCATTTATTTAGATTGAATATTGGATTTGATCTTCGTTGTTACTTGGAGCTAAGTATTTGTTGCAAAGATAAAGTAATAGTTCATAATAAGAACAGCGTAGAATAGAACTGCAGTCTTTGCACCCAGTGTATTTTTACTTAAAACATTCTATTCAAGGTGCTATTCTGTTTGAAATAAAAAAAAATATTTCCTTCATCTTTTTAAAATATCGACTGCTACATAATTGATGAAATATCTCGTGCATTTTTTAAAATCAGTTTGAATTACTATGTTGGTGTAAGTTAATTGATCAACGGCATTATTTGTTACAGCATAATTTTTTTTAAATAGTATATTTCTTAGTGGAGCAGGCGTTTTTTTTCAGTTACGAAATAACATTCTTCACAATTATCCTAAAAATTAGAACAGTAAGGAACAGCGAATTAGAAAACGAGAGTAAATTATTGTTCAATTTTACGAATTCAAAGAATTGTAATTCGTCTAAAGATCAAGTTTGTCTCATGCCATTCGCAAGATACTTTATTTTTAGGTTCCAACTCAAATATTCTCATCTTTGATCTTTTCCGAGAACAAAACGAAAACTTATTTCGTCTGCTCTAATTTATGTGATGGCACAAAACGAGGTGGATTTGCGTCATCGTCCTTTTATTACACTGAAACCTTCCAGTGGTTTTCCACCATAAAATGCACATAAACGATTGTGACAGTTCTGTTATTATCCACAGATGCGTTCTGGTTCGCCGAATAGAACTTTCAATCACCTCAAAATGGGCCCTCCACTTGAAGTAAACAATCAGTAGGCAAGTATAGCATACGCTTGCACACACGTACTGTCAAAACACGAAGACAGGTAAAAAAATTGTAAAAATGGAATTTGTCGTAAAAAGAAGCGACATTGTCCAAAATAGCGTCAATGGCGTATTCGTAAAAGAACGCTTATCTTTTGTATCGCAATGCTAATGAAGCGCGTAAGCTGGTAAAACGGCTGGTAAAAACAATGTTTGCAGTCGACCAAGTCTTATCTTTGTAGATCAGTAAACATGCATGGCAAGGAAGTTAAAAAGCAGTGAAACGTCATGGATATTGGATTGATATTGATGAAGCAATGCTGGCCTGATAAAACGATTGTATGAATCTGTCGGATGTAAGAAAACTAAACAAAAATTATGATAGAAAATCGAACTCGAAGTGGAAGAGTTTGTAGTTACTTGATTATTTAGTGCACACCCTTCACATCTGCGCTTCTATCAGGTTAGATGACTAGCCTCAGAACAAGGTTAAATGATAGGTCTTAGTACCAGACCTCTTCAAATATAAAGATATTGCAAGCATTCTGCTCTCTTGCTTTGCGTACTTGGATAGCTTTAGTTATTACAAATACGATGAAAGTTTTATAATATTTTGAACTTATATAGCAAATATATTACTTTTTGCTAAATCTTTGCTGTGATATTAGTATTTCAATTAAATACCTTAAAAAATCATATTCTTTTTTGAAAGCCTGTCAGAAAAAAAGCTGGAGATCAAGTTGAAATCAAAAGAAAAAGAGTGCAGTCTTCTGTGAAATGTCATAGCTATGTGGGGCAAAGTTTAATCTAATTATTGATTGAAAACCAACGATTAAAAAATTAATCATGACTAATGAGTGACGATTGATTAGTTTTAGTCCTTCCACATTAACCAATGGTTGATTTAGTTTCAATCACGTAATCATGACTAAAAATTATTGAAATTCATTCAACATTCTGAATCCAATAGAAATAGTTTGCGCCAGTGTTAAGTTTTGCAACAAAATACCTACCTACTCACATATTGAAGAGGGAAATTACAATAAAATAAGAAAGATAATATGATGAAATAATTTATTGATTTATATTTTACATCGTAACAACATTCACGAAACACAACAAAAAATTAAATTACTAAGAAATGACTCAAATAAAGGATCAGATATATTGAATTAGTTTGTGTGTTTCATTTATGAAATTCTTGAAAATTATGAATTTTTGATTCTCGATGCCAGAAAGTCATGTAAATTGAGAGTAAAATAGTAATTTTGTATCTCTTACAGTAGGAATTTAGTTAACGTATTCATGACTAAAACTATTGATTGATGACTGATATATATTGATTAATCACTGTTAGATTTTCTTATGGTATGACTAATTTTTCAATCGTGATTAACTTAAGTCGTGATTGAAATTTTAATTAACCGATCAATCGATTGAAAAAATTAGTTGATTAAGCCCAACATTGTCATTGTTGAAATAGTTTTCGTTTTTTGAAATTATCAAATACATAGTAAGATTTTTACAAAATAATGCATTTTTAAGTATATATCATTGGAGTTTCTTGAATGTGGCCTTATTTGATTACATATAATTGATGCGGTCTTCCAACATGAAAAGGTTCCCCTCTCCTGACTTAGGTGTTTCCGAATCTTCATATATACTTTTGAATAGTTTCGATTTATCGATTAGACTTTTACTTAAAATCCGCGGTGTTGCCATCTCGTTGCACGAATTGTATCATTGAATATAAAATTTTCAGGCTCGATATTGAAATGATACATTGATTGCAAAAAGTATCCAATCCTTCTGATATATTTATGACAGAATCTTAATTTTTCGAAGTCCCATTACAATTTGCTACAGCTATTTACTAGATGTCTGATTTAACTTTATTTGAATATTTTAATTTTTATTTAGCATTCAAGTCTTAGCCTAGGAAAAAACTTATGTTGTGATTTTGACTAATTTGTTCGTTTCTATTCCAATATGTATCGATCAATCTGTTGTACTGGTACAGTATGACCTTCTAGGTCTTATTGTAATTGATAACAAATAAATTGTTAACGCAGTGAAATGGGAAAAATGCTTTCGAAATGTATTGTGTCTGAATGGTAATTGTAGTGAGATATGTGCCTAGTCATCACTTTTTGCCATTCTTTGTGTTTATCTGACTTCAGTGAAAAAATATTATGCAAAACAACGATTCTGCGAGCGATTTAATACAATTTGCTGCATCACGAACACGTATACCTTAACATGTACACCATTGCCTTCGAGACTTTAAGGGGTTTTAATTGTGTACTAATTTGACTGTAATTCTTTCTTTATAATATACAAACTGCAAATACATCAAACTGCCTTAAATGCCAATTTTCTGCTGTCGTATCCAATTTTTTTTATTTTTATATCTCAGACACCACAACCATGTATTAGATTCAAGCTCAAATTATTTTAATATTTTTTGGCTCAATTGAGGTATGGGGCTTTGAAATAAAGGACTGTTGACTTTGGTGAATGATGTTCTCCTTACCCAGATTTAATTGAACACCAACGATGGAACTAAAAATACTGTCAGGTTTAAAACTTTAAAAGGAAACGCGTCGTTAGTGGTGTTTTTTTAATTGAACAAGTGTGAGAAGAATTTTCAGTGAACAAACCAGACGGTCTGCGAGGATTTTACTTCTGCTGTCCAAATATTCTCGCATTATAATATAGGGGCTACCTTAAAATGTATTTTATCGCCGTTTCGGCAACGTTTGGAGCATAATCTAATTAGCGTTGATCAGTGAACAGTAATTTCTATTCGGAATTTATTCTTTGGAATTTTTACTAGTATGTTCGGAAAACAAGCCAAGTGACATCTCGATCAGGAAACATGTATCGTCGCAGAAACTACCGCCACCTGTTTCCCAACAGAAAAGACCTCTCATAGACATCTTTAAATTAGAGGTTTTTCAGTGTAAATGTAAACAAAAACACTTCCAGAGAAGGAAAATACTTATAAAGAAATAATTTGATTTATCTGCATTTTTTCGATATTTGACGAAATTTTTAATATAAGTATGCATTCGAGTAACATGCCAAGTTAAGAAACAGGTTACGAAAACACTAGTGCTCTCTACTCAGTTCTTATAAAACTTTTCTTTTCTGCAAATTTTTTAGTCCAGATGTTAGGGGTCCAGTAGATATTCATATAGACGTTTGTTTGCAGTTATTTTCTTTGATACAGTTTGCGTTCAAAACCATGGAGGTCTACATTAATTTCAAAAACATTTCAACAAAACATGCTAATATTTCTTATTACCTTCCAACATTTTTGTGTTTAAACTGCACTATTAGTTTTGAGCATCTTTTCGTTTTTCAAACGAAATTAGAAATTGTGCTGTTCTTAAAGTCTGACTTATGGAAATTAGAGGGATAATCAGACTTTCAAATAGAAATTAACCCATGAGAAAGAAAGCTTCATTTCGTTTTCAATGAATTGTTTTGAATGCCTTGATGCGGGTAAAGAAGGTTGCTAGAAATGCTCATATTGCTACATCAATCAGTTTGTCTAACTATCAATTTATGACTTGTTCCTCCACATGCGGGTGTGTCATGGGCACTGACTTCCGATTCTTTTATTTTGTATTTCTCGTGGCCAAATAATGGGACTAGTCATTTGTATTTTATTCTGTGTTAAATGTTAAAAAAAATTCTTGAAATTTCTTTCAAGTTCAATTGTATGTTTTTAGATATTTTTCGTAATAGTTTGATAATTTGTTAAAAAATATTTTTCTCTGAACTATTTTTATTTCATTCCACGAAATAATGTCTCCCTGATTTTTACACTTTATGGCACTTAAAAACGCTTAAGATTTTTAATGGTACGTATTGGTTAAGAAATTTAATGAACTAGAATTGGACTTCTATCGGAACTTTTCGATGGATCTTACATTTTTACGGCACACAACCAAACTTGAAGCTTTTAACGACACATACAGTGGCGGATTTTTTAATCAATAATTTTACTGTTAACAACTTAAACCAAAAATAAATGTTTGGGAAAACACATCTGAGCTGTTAACATAAAAAATGAAGAGGAAACGCCAAGAAATTCATTTGAATATTTTAAACGAAGATATGAAAATTTTGTTGAGGAAAAAAAATTTGAACAACCAATGATGTACGCTTAAATTGTAGATTGGTTAGAATGAGATGAAAGTTGTGCGAGAAATTCGATGCGTTTATTTATTGTAAGAAAACGTAATGGTAGTTTTAAATTAAAATTTTTGGATGATTGACGCAATGTCTGGAAAGAAGTATGACTTGTCTTTGCAGGATCGTTACAAAATAGTCAGTTTAAGAAGAAATGGTTGCATTTTTCGCTAAATAGCTAACAATTTAAAGTTAAATATACCAACTGTTGTCTGCGTAATTAAGAAATACAAATCAACTAGAAAAATGGAAAGCAGCAAGAGAACCGGTCGACCCAAAATCCTTTCGACGAAACTGCTGAATCATTGAAAGGCCAGTTAGAAAAAGTCTTTTATTTAGTAGCAATGAAATAGCAAATGATGTTGCATCATGTTCTAATGTTCATATCACACCCGTACTATAAGAAATTATTTACATAAACTTGGTTATTAGGGTAGAAGTCATGAGAGAAAAGGCCTTACATTAATGAAAAAAATAGGAGTAAAAGGCTAGAGTTTGCAAAAACATGTAAATAAACCTTTGAAATTTTTGGAAAACCGTAATATTCAGTGATGAAAGTAAGTTCACTTTGTTTGGATCTGAAAAAAATGGTTTGGAGGAAAAGTCTAAAGGCCTTAACTCCCTAAAATGTTTCCAACAGTGTAATACTGCGGAGGAAGTATTCTGGTTTGGGGTTGTATGGCTTGGAGTGGACCTGGTAATTTGACCTTTATTGATGGAATTCTCAATGCACGGAGATATGTGGACATTGCGAGCTAACTTAGTATTTATTTGATAGTGCATCAAAATTAGGTCGTCAAAATGATTTCCGTTTCCAGCAAGACAAGAATCCCAAACACACAGTACGGGTAACTAATGAATGAGTATTGTATAAAGTTCCCCGAAGATTGGAAACACTGTTTAGACCAAAAAGTAAGACAAGTTTTCAGGTAAAAATGAATTCAAGAATTCTTTTGAACCAATGGGAAAATCTCGTCGATTTGACGAAAAAGCTTGTGTCAATGCCAAGGTTACAAGCTGTAATAGACAATAATGGTATTTTCATTATGTATTAATATTTGTTTATATGGTTGTGCTGTAAAATTTTACAGCATTTCTTCAAATACATTTTTCCATTGATGTTTTGCAATACGCAACCTGCAAGGAGCAAAACCACTGAGCCATAGTGGCCCCTCTGATACAAACGAAACATTACAGTATATTGTGGTATGAAAGCTCAAATGCATTCAATATTACTGCGAAAAGTCTGAAAGCACGAATGTAAGGAATATTATTTTGAAAATATTAAGGCAGTTTTTTTTCATTTTTTGACATTTAAAATCAAAAGCGAACATGTATTCGAATCTAGTAATAATATCCAGAGATTGGAAGGGCTAGACCTATTCCATATCGAAATAAATATAATTTTTCAATTCTTAGGGGACCTGACTTATAATGTGGGTTTCAATAGTTGATCCTAAAGCGTTCAAACGCTGTGATAAGTCTGACCCACGAGCAAAAAGAAAGTTGATCTTGTTTTTTCAGTTTCACCCTTAAACCGCTACCTGAGTCGCTTGTTTGAACAGCAGAACTTTCAGCTGAATACAAGTTAACGGCCGAAAGTTCAAGACCATTATAGGTCAATCAATCTTTAAGATAGCCGCTCTGTATAGGTCTTCCGATTCTGGAAACATCTGTACTGTGTCTTCGTGGTTTCCTGTTGATAAAACTTGGTTGATATTTGATTTTGTAGCATTTTTTCGTTCTGATACTTGTGGTTAGCCTTATACAACTTTCAGAAGAGGGAAGTTGTAGAACGTTCTTTTTAGAAAGGATTTGAAGCGCTACAGTTTTTTAATCGTTTTTTGTTGAATGGTCAGTTTCTTGTCAGAAAGTCAAAAATGACAGGCCGTTTGAATGTTCATTTACTGCAAAACAAAATGAATTCATTTGAAGTGTTGTGTAGTTTCTTTATCGTTTTCAAAATGATTCTTTATCGTAATATGAATCAAGAAAGTGAAATTATTTTATTAGGAATTATGGTCATCTTGTAATTGTTGGATTTTACTTAGAATCCTGTATAATTATGCTAGTCTTACGAACACAATTATGTAATCGTTACGAATGAGACTATTTGTTATTAGGCTCTTTAGAGCTAAAAAATTGTCGAAACTTCGCCGAAATTTATATTGCCACGTGCGGAACTAAATGATAAATAATTGAAAGAAAACTAGAGGAGTTCCAGGTTTTAAAATGCCATTCGACTTTGATTGCAGCTATATTTTTCTGTAACTATTCTTCATTTAAATGTACATTTTATTTTGTATTTTCGGTAATGGCATCGTAGAACTTTAAAGAAGCCTCTTGTAACAAATCATAAAACATCGAACGATGTTTATTCTATATAACGTTGATTATTAATTATTTATCATTCCAATTCTGTTATGCTTTGCTGTGCTTCTCTTTTATTTTCCAAATAAACCTTTAAATTTCTTCAAATTTTTAATTTCTGTTCGACAATATTCTAAAGAAATTCTGAATTGGTGTCACAAGTAGATTTAGTGAAAAGCAGAGAATCGTAGGTTAAGAGAATGTGTCCTCATTGCAATTTGGTATTTCTATTACGTTCCCACGTATGATCTCGAAAGGCCTCGCCGTCCTTCATCCTTGTATTCCCCTTGTGCCCGCACGAAACACTCAACAAATATAGATTATGTACGGTAACTACACCAGCTGTAATTAGAATCCCGTGTACCAGACGGGAATACACAAGATAAAAGGTCATGGGGATTTATTTTAAGTACTTTTGAAAACTATTTCTTTATAATAGTGATCAATTTTCTGCTAAAAGATGGCAATATTTACAAAAACATCTCCATCTGTCCTTTGGAGAAGGATTATATTTGGATAACAGAAAAATTTTAATTAGGCAAGGAGGGGTTCATTCGCAGGATAAGTGCGTTCACTGAATATAAAACGTGTCTGAAAAAAGTAGCCCAGTTGAAAAGGTAGCGGATTCATAACCAGAGGGCTGCGAGTTCGAAACTCGATCTCAACCGAAAACAGTAGTGTACATGGGGCTGGTGCACGTTGAATCTGTCGTGACCACAACGTTGGTATGGAAGTTTGGAGAGTGGGTTGCCAGCTCAGGTGTTGACCTCGTCATCCGACCGTGGTTCAAAATGACTAGATGTTGTCCTTGGATCTTTCCCTTCGGGATTGATCCCAGACCGTCGCCAATAGCCGTTGTGTTGCTCCAGTGCGACGTTAATTCAAGTAGTTTTGAAAGTAGTTTTGAAAATTAATTTCTATAAAATCGTTATCAATTTTCTGCTTATAGATGGTAATATTCAGATAAACATCCCACCTGCGATTATATTTTGATGATAATAGTAAAATTTTATTTAGGGTGAGGTGGGACAAGGAGGTTCATTCGCAGTGTAAGTGCGTCCATTAATATAAAACGTGTCTGATTAAAGTAGGGGTTTCCACCTGAAAAATGCTTGGAGTCCTATAGATTAGTTTCACTCCAAGGATGGTTCGAATTCCGATTGGGAAGTTGCGTAGACCGAAGAATAGTATGAATGAAATTATACACTCCCGTCCAAAAGTTAAGCATAATTCTTAAAATGCGAAAAAATCGGAGTAAATATGGATACAATGATTCAAAATCACTTGTGGAGAATCGTGGGACGTAGGTAAAACATTGTGCATATGCAAAACAGTTCAGTCGACGTCGACATGTGCAAAGCACCGGCGCACGTCGGAACTAGTATAAAACGGCCTCGAGTGGCTTGGACAATTAAGACAAAAATTCGCAATTGCTGTGGTACGGAGCTTTGTTAACAATCAATAAGGACGAAATTTGTCACAAAGATGCCAACTGGACATGTTTGTGAAGGGACCAATTATTGGAATGCTTGAATCCGGTCGATCCCAAACCGAAGCGTCTCGAATTCTGAATGTGCCTCAGTGTTTGATCTCCAGACTGGAAGAGGTTTCAAACCACTGGAGATGTGACCCGACGACCAGTTCCAGGTCGACCAAGGGTAACAACCACTCGGCAAGACCGTGCGATGGTTGATAACTGCGCGACATCAGAGGAATCGTTTTGCCAGACAACTGGGTTCAACCCTGATAGCCGCCACAGAAGTCATAGTTTCGAGACAAACTGTTTACAGGAGACTCAGACACGTTGGTCTCTATGCCAGACGACCAGCAGTTTGCATCCTCTGACGTCTGCACAGAAACGCGCGCGTTTACAGTGGAGTTTGGAACATCGGCAGTAGAGTCGACAACAGTGGAGCAATGTCTTGTTCAGTGACGAGTCCAGATTTAGTCTGCAAACTGATTCTCGTCGTACCACGATCTAGAGAGAAAGTGGAACGCGTTTTCACCCGGGAAACATCATGGAAAGACATCGTTTTCCTTCAGGGGAGTCATGATCTGAACAGGCATCATTTTGGACGGCCTCACAGACCTCCACATCTTTGACACGGGGTCTCTTACCGGCTCATCGTCCAGCCCTGGTCGACGCCTCCCTTCAAAGTGAAGATATCCACCGCAGGCAGTGTCCTGCCAACTCTCCTGTTCTGAATCCTATAGAGCATGTGTGGGATATGTTCGGGAGACATTGCAGCCCTCCGCAACCCACCAATCTCCGTTTCGAAATTGAAAACTGCTCTCCGTGAGGCTTGGAACTCATCCATACCCTCATCGAAAGTATGGGACATCGTTGTGCAGCATGCGTGGCTACCAGAGGTTCCCACTCACCGTATTAAACTTCAGCATCGCATTGTTTTAATCATCCTGTTTCACTAAAGTTGACACTCGTATTGTGAACCTTTTTCTTCCAACTCTTTTCATTGGATAATAAAAGTCACTATTGTTTTGCATTGTTTTCTTCTATAACCCTATTACACCCGCATACCGCGTTTCCTTCCATTCCGATGTATTGTAGATATTCTGAAATATTCACAGAAACAGCAATTATGCTTAACTTTTGGACATGAGTGCCCCTCTCACAATATTATCCCATTTCAAACAAGAAAACATTCCGTTGTAAGCACTTGCCCCATCATTTGTGAAAAATTCATTGGCCTGGGGCAGTAGGTAATTGGTTCAATATGAACTTTAAAGATTTGGGTTTGCTCGAGCCCCACCTCACCTTTGTATTTAAATAAATCACGAAAACTTTTGTATGATGATATAGCAGATCGAAAATAGCTCCCTGTTTGTATATTTTGGAGCGTCTTCCCATAAATTCATTCCTTCGAAAATTCTAGCAAGGGAAAAACTGAAAATGTTCGTTTTTTTTCACCCTGGCATAGAGTTTTTCTTATAAGACTAGAAAGGGGCTTGTGATTTGTAGAAAATATAGTTTTCCTCTCTTCTGAAACTGCCGCGGTAGCCCAGTTGGAAGTGTAACGGATTAGCAACTGGAGGGCTGCAAGTTCGAAACTAGGTGCAACCAAAGACCGCACATGGGGTCTGGTGCATTTTAAATCTGTCGTTGTTTCAAATGTCCTCACGGGGTGGTGTGGAAGTTTGGAGAGTGGGCTGCCAGCTCAGGTGTTGATCTCGTCATCTGACCATGGTTCAAAATTACGATGTTTTGTCTTCATATTTTTCCCTTCGCGATTGATCCCAGACCGTCGCCAATATCTCGTTGTGGTGCTCCAGTGCGACGTTAATTAACTACCCACCTCTTATGAAAATTTCTTAATTAGTCAAAAAAAAAAACCACGCATGTTTATCAATTATTTCCTTACTGTAATTATTGCCTTATAAGTGACTGGACTGGAAATAGCCCCTAGTTACACTGGCGCCCTCTTCGATGGCATTGCTCGATCTCCTCTTGAGCAGACTGGAGGAGATCGTGAATATTTTCTGTTATTCATTCAACTCACAGTGTCAATTTACAGTACATGTTCGCCTTCACCTGTCTGGGAAATACGTCCCAATAAAGTCTTTGATGATCCCACTTGGAAATACATGGTATCGATGAAATGTTATCGTTCGAATCCCCTTGAAATTAAACTTGCTACAACCTACCATTCCCACCATTTTACCTCATGAAAAAAATGAATTTATCAATTTCCCAAGCCATTCGTTTCTATCATCGACGTTCTAATGAAATAAACAGCATGTACGAGCAGTTTCATGCTATTTTTCCCATCGCTCGGTTTTGAGATCTGTCACATGGTTGTGAAAAAAAGCACGAAACCTAATGCGGGGAAAATTATGGATTGATTAAAGTGATTATCCAGCGTAATTAAAAACACTAGTCTGCACTTCGATAGCTAATCGGCCCAAATCGATTCGTAAGCCAACTTGACCTACACTCCTGAGATCGTCCACCCACATACTCAGTCTATTTCATTGGAAGGTCGATTTTGATTGGTTGATGCGATCATCGAGTGTGATCAAACACTAGTTTGCGCTTCGATAGCCAATCGGCCTAAGTCCACGGGATCTGCGCTTCTGAGATCGTTCGACAGCGATTCCGCCCACATGCTCAGTCGATTACATTGGAATGATGGTTCCATCAGTTCTCTTGTCACAATCAACAGCTCCTGTGTGCTTCGTGGCTTTTGTACTCAATTGTTTGTGTTGAACTACTCTGTTCAAATGTTTGGAATTAAATGAATCAGTTCGTTTTATGTGTATTGTTTCCAGAAGTTCCTCAGTAGAGAGATGTACTCATTCGAATGTTCTTCCACGAGTTGTCGTGACGGAAAAACAGGCGGAACTTTCTAGACTCACGACTCGGACATTAAACCGCAGTTCGTGTGTTGCGAAATGGTATCGTTGTAGAGGCCGTTAAGATATGCATTAGGAGGAAATTATTCAAGAAGTTCATAACCGATATGTTAAATATTGTCTTAAATAAGTGATTGACCTCTCGGCCTTTTTTATGATATCGCTTTTTATACGTTTGATATTACATTTTGAATGTAAATGTACTTCGTTCAGTATATTACATTGATCTAGCATGTATTTCAAATTTTATTTCCCGCTTGTAAAAATGTTGCAAAAGATTTCCTAGTGAAATGAGAAAAACGCGCAATATAAACATTACCTCAGAATTATTTCTTCATGCTGGGATACAATATGTGAGCTGCCTCATTAAAAAATTTAATTCAATGTATACCAAAGGATGGAATTCAAGGCAAACTCAACAATGTGTTCCTAACGGCTTGTTTCTTAGAACACGTTTACTGCAAGTGGTAATGGTACCTCATGTGTACTGCAAGTGGTACCTCATGTAAATATCAACATGAAACCGTATTTACCTTCCTTTATTACTTTTGTGTTTATCTTCCAGATATTTCCCTTCCTATTTTCGAAATTGTAGTAATGCAAATAGATCCTCTCCATACAATATGTGATTGATGTTTAAATTGATTACTTCCAACAGATGCTAGTTTATTTCGTTACACTTGACAGCTAAAGCCAACAAATTCGATCAGTAGGTTTTCTGTCTTGGCTGACTGCAACGTTGTTGCTTTTAGGTCATTCATAGGGTGTCTGTATGTGCTTTATAATGTTATAGTATTCTAATTTTTTGTTTTCCCCCTGCACTCTGTTCATTGGTGGTATCTTTACTTGACTGATATTTACACACCCAGTGTTGCTTTTCATGAAATTGCATGGGGTAAATTTTATTATACTTTGTGTCATTGCGATTCAAAGATATAAACAGACCGATCAAAATAGACTAGCTTTATTTAGATTAATTATAACTTTGCCATGCACTATGTACAGCTTGTTTAACAGTTGTGAGCATTATAGCTCTGATTTTTGGATTTCAAGAGATGGACTGTACCATCAAATGAATGAGCACAAAAGCTCGTAAGGGGAGGGAGACAGACCATACCGCTTTCACCCTTGAGCCCCCAATAATATCTTCTGAAAAAAAATTGCACAACTCCCAAGCTGCGCCAAGATTGGCGCGTTATCGCTTGAAGTAGCAACGAGAGGCTCCAACACGCTAATCACAGAAAAGGGTTTATTATTTATTTATTAATCACAAAAAGGGACTTAAAACTAAATGTACTGCATCGCATAAACTAGGTTCAGACTTCCGAAATAGTCCTTTGGAAGATGGACGAGATTGAAAGTCATCCTCGTGATGGACTCTGAAGACGTGTTTTATCTCGGGTTTTATCCATTGTGCGTAGGGAAGTAGTTCCCCTAGTATACACATCTCAATGGTTTTGCCATCCTTGAAAATAAAACTCAACCTATGAAACCTGAAACATTTAACATAGGCTCTTGTTTCACATGCTTGTACCTCTGATCATATATCGGTTCATCTGCAGAATATGTGAAGCTGCATGTGCCCATTTTATATTCCTCCCCATAACATCACCATTACTCAATTGGTCCTTTTCCCAGATGTTTTTGGAGTCTTCGTTCTTTCCAAGGAGTTGGTTCTAGAATAGGTCAGAGTAAGCTGAATTTGAAGAGTGAATTTCTTTACCGAGTCACTCCAATTTCGGTGTTTCCAATTATAATAACATACTGTGTTAAAATAGGAATCAGACATAAATTACTGGACCATTTACCCTGGTCACTACCAGAGTAACTATTCAGTACAACAGTAGTTAAAAGAAGGTAGTAGTGATGGGTTGTCATCTTATACGCTGACCTGTATGCTGAGGACTATCGGTCTCTTCCAACGTTGACAGTGGCCAAACATGGGTCTTGCGCCATAAACCCTTAAAACCAACCAATGTAGACAGTTGCTCCTGATGAATCTCAACTTGTAATAATATAAGATACTGATCCTACGGAGGATTTGTGACTCTTAAATGCCCTTGCACACATGTTGACATTCCAACCCCTCCCGTGCCTTTGAATCTTTCCAAAAGCCTGGGAATAACGCTGACATGTTTACTACTCTGTAGATCTCAGTTTGATTGACCTGATTCTAGCTTCTAACCTGCAAGAAACGGTCAATCTAGCGTCCTTATTGAATTTTTCATTAACAATGGAAACTCTTCTGGCGAAATCACACGAAAACAAAAAAAAATACACCCAGATTAGCTGATATATTGAATTTAGATATATTTACCTTTTGATTGACCTGATTCGAGCCTTTCGATCATTGTAACCTGCAGAAAAAAGGTCAACCTGGTCTCCTTGTTGGTTATTAAGTTCTTGATCAACAACGCCAACTCTTCTCACGGAATCACAAGAGAACGAAAAATACATACACCCAGGTTAGAATAAGCTGTTATATTGAATTTCGATATTTACGTATTTGACATCATCTGATATGGAAAGCTTGCAAATTGGTTTCGATGTATAGCGAATCTGAGTAAAAAATTAAGCCGGTCGATTTGGATTAAACTCATCGCATTTTGTACGTCAACAATTATGCGTGACCTTAGGACGATAGTGTATTTTGCATCTCAAACCGTTTTTATGGGCTTACGATTCCATGCATTGCTAGGACATGGTATAAAAAGGGGGAAAATATCCTTTCAAATTGAAAGAAAAATATGGAAAAATAGTTCGGTATCTCTTTCATGCAGATGGATCTCATTTTCTGGAAGTGTGTTTTTATATTCGTTTCCAGAGAAAAATGTTTGAAAGTGAACAGGGAAAATGTGAGCGTACTTGTGTTACATCGTGCTTGTGATTTTTTTTGGAAAAATTGTGTTCGAAATCCTTTTTATCTTTAAAAGGTTTTGGAATAACGTTTACACTCTAGCGGATTTATTTCTCTTATAAAGGTGAATATCATGAAGTCGGAATGTTACTCGTGAAATGGATAGTTGTGTTGAAAAAATAGAAATTTTTACTGCAGTTTTCCCACGAATATGTGTATTTTCTTACTTTTTTACCGAGACTTTTATTTTGGAATTAGTTTTGTAATCAAAGTTATTTTTTTATTTCGTGTGTCACATTTTCCCTTTTAAGTTACTAGCTGTGAGAAAATCTGATTTACTTTTATTTGTCACAGGAAAAAATACATTAAAATATTTTCATAATAAAACATGTGGCAAAGCTTTTTGTCCAGATCATTATGGAATTCCTCTTAAAGTTAATTTATTCTACAAAATACTTTGTTTTTGATCAAATTGAGTATCCAAATCATGTAATCGGATTTGAGTCCAAACACTTTCTTCGCTACGAGCTAAATAATGTTTTAAACCAATTACCCTTTAAAGGCTTATTGAACTAGTTTCTACGTGTACTCGTGAAATCTGAATTCCCATGGGTAACGAGGAAAATGAATAATATGCTTTGTCCCAACCCAAAGTAATTTTGGCAAATGGAGCACATGTAAAAAAGGTTTCCTGTTCCATCTCCCCGATTGTCCAGTTGTTTCCTAATTGTTTATATGGCTTTCCCTTCGAAAGGCTAACCAACTTTCCTTTGTAGTTAGTTGGTTATTTTAGGCCCTTGTGTTCCCGTAAGTGTTCCAGAGAGAAATTAAGATCAGAGAAAGACTGATGGTTGGCCAAACTACAAACAAACTTCAATCAACATATTACCCAAACTAATACTAAATTAATTAATGCTGAAGTTACTGCGGGCTGAACGTTAGCTCTTGTGTTTTATCTTGTTTTAAATCAGCTGTCCGTTTTCCTGATGGAAGAGTAGCGGATTGGCAACCGGAGGGTTGAGAATTCGAAACTAGGTCCAAGCATAGACCATCATGCACGTTAAATCTGTCGTAGTTTCAAATGTCCTCACGTTGGCATGGTGTGGAAGTATGGAGAGTGAGTGTCAGCTTTGGTATTGACCCTCGAACGTGATTCGAGATGATGAGGTGTTGTCCTCGGATCTTTCTCTTCGGGATTGATTCCAGACCGTCGCCAATAGCCCGTTGTGTTCTCCCATGCGAGATTAATTCAATTACTTCTCCATTAATATTTTTCAAAACTAAACTTCATTATATCTGTTTTGTGCAATTTAAAATTGGCTCAATATTTGCTCTTAAAGAATATTTGTCCCTTACACTCAGAATATGAATTTTTTCCTGGATAATATTTCATTCAGTTGTGTACGATTCTTGTCAATGAAAAAGTGGTATTTCTTGATGCAGTTTCAATTTTACGATGAATCTGAAACTTTTACTGATACGTTGAAATGCTTAAGAGTTTTTAAAATGGAAATCGCAAGAATATCTTGTTCAAAAATTAAAAAGGATGTTATAAATTTGCAACATTAGTCGTCATCAAAAATATAGTCGTCAATAATTGCAGGATGTATATCTAATTCGAGGCTCAAGTTGGGTACAAGGCAAAAGTGATTGCTGATACATTCTGTATATGGTATTGTAATTTTTAATTGATTATTGGGATTATAGTTCTGCGATCACTTGCTTGTGCCCAACTTGTGCTTCGAGCTATAAAAATACACCTTGAAAGTATTGACATATTTTTAATGATGTCTAAAGTGTTGCAAATTATAATATCCTAAAAAGTTTTCTGTCTGAATATTCCGAAAATGTAAAACTGAAAAATACCGTGCACTTTGCTTGTTAAAAATAAATAATTTCGAGCCTTCCTTAAAGTTTATATATAAGACCGTTATTATACAATCATAAGCCAATCGACTTACCATGGTAATCCTTCCTGTGACATAAAATAGTTACTCTTACTAGAAGTCAAAAAATTCTGCATATACGGAAAAGACTGAATTTCCTGTCTTCATTACCTGATTCTGCTTGGCAACTTGGTTGTGGTGATCTTTTTTAATTTTCACTAGGAATAATATTCTAAACATTTATTTAGTTTTGAAGTGTGGTATTCTAGTCTCTTTAATATTGTAGTTTGTAGAATTAAAGCAACCCATAGGCGCTAAAGAAGCCATTTTATTTTAAAAACGATGGTTTTAACAAGAAAAGATCACATCTGTGCACTAGTAAGCAACATTGGGACGTGCACAAAAACACTGTTTGGAAAACATAAAATAAACTCCTTGGAGATACAAATTTTGATGCAGAAATTAGATTAACTTGTCTCCCATGGGATTGCCAAATACAGTGTTTTTGATAGAACAAACGTTGAAAAAGTATCCAACAATTTACAACAGCTTGCATATATTCTTCAACACTAGTAAACAGTCATTAATCTCCATTAGATTTGATAATGAGTACCATAATGTCTCATTTGGTTTTTGAAAAGAGTTATAATTTAATTGTACCAACTTTTAAAATCGACCATTTTGATTTCGGTATCGATGTAATTAAGTGAACAGTGAAAAAAACTTTCCTACCTGGACAGTAAAAAGTGAATTCGTGCGAGTATTTATTGACAAATTATCTGTATGGTCTTTACACTTACACTATTTAGGCTTTGAAGGTTTGAATAGACAAATTTTAAACTATATATCTGCTCAATTTAGTAACATTCTGCTGTAATTAATTGTTTCATCTTTTAACAGTTTTTTTCACTTCTCAGTTCTCATGATTTACAAAAAATATAGAGAATCCCGCTTGTTCTGTATTTATTTCTTATCTTCATTAACTGCGTAGCAGATGGGCTAATTTACAAATTTTTAACAGTATTGTGAGAAATTAAAATTTTATCAATGAACTTTGTTAAATAATATCTCGAAAAATTGTACTTAGTTCACCTCTTGACTCACTCGCTCTTTCAAGCACACACTGACACAGTATTAATGTACATTTCCCTAGAATGTAAATTGGGAATAGGACAATTCCTTAGAATGCATTGGGTTATTGAAATTATTAAAAGGTTTTGTAAAAGTGTTAACATTTTCGTATATACAACATATTCTATGTCCATTCTATTTATGTCTATTCATTTATACCCATGAGATTAATAATTCCACAATATTTTTTAAATGCTATTATTTAGGTTTGGATATTTTTATGCTATGTTATCAGGTCGACAACAAAATAACTTTTATGTAAATTTTCAAAAAATAATATTTAGCCCTACATAGAAGTAAATGAATGCAATGAACCAATCCGTTCATTGCATTCAATCCGTTATTGAAAATCAAACAGATTTTCTGTTTAAAACTACTTGGATTGCGTGACTCAAAAGTGAATCTTAAAGTAGAGAACTGTATTTGTTGACAGCAAAACAATTTGCAGAAATTCTCGTCCAGTGCAATCCTGAAGGTTGCATACGAAGACACCTGTATTTACCCAACTCTTAGTATTCTGAGCTGTTAAATACATTATACAACGTAATGCGGTTCTTGCGTGCACATTCGAAATTTTTTTTGCTGTTTTCTTTTCAGCCGTGTTCTGAAATGAAACTCATTACAGTTACCATGCAAAAATTAGTTGCGTTCTGTGTTCTTTCGTTATCCAACTGTCAATTGTATAACAAAATGACAATCAATAATGTTCCTACGATCCTTGAAAAGTACTTGAATTTTATTTTCAACTACGACCCTTGAAATTCTGTGAAAAATGACAAAATTTCGTTTAGTCCTGTAAAAGTACTGGAATTTTATTTTCTGTTTCTACGGCCCTGCAAATTCTGAAAATGCTAAAATTTCGTTTAGTCCTTGAAAAATCATGGAATTTTGCAGACATTATTTATAAAAAATTGCCCGCTACCTAACCGCTAGTGTTGAGCATGTTCCTTTTCCGTTACTTAGTAAGTCAATAACAAATTTGTAATCATTATTCACATAAAAATTAAAATATATTTGCATTAAATTTTGATTTTGCAACCAAATGTAACCATATTTTGTTTCGCAAATTTGAATTCCCGTCAATAATAAAACGAGGTCCTTGAAAATTATTTTGGAAGCTCTTAGAAACTACTTAAATTTGTTTGATGTGGAAGAGTAGAAGCCCTGCATTAAAATAGGACAGGATGCTCATATTATTCTGCAAAGAACGGGTGGATTCACCTATCCAAACTTCATTAACTTAGTCTTTATACACTCATCTTTTAACTTTCATTCTGAACTTTAAAAACATTTTCCTCATTAACTCTTTCAGGACTAACGATACTGTAAAGTCTCCCAAACGTCTCGTGCAATTACCTTGGCAACAAAAGCCTTCGTTTCCGTCTTTTCCATAAGCTTCAATTTTGTTACCATTCATAAATATGTATGCTCCTGTCCTCATTTTTGAACGAAAATTTCCTTTTTAAAATCAATGTGCCAATCTTATGAAGATTCTTTTGCCAGATCCACTCAACTTGGTTCTTATAAATAAATAGCTCTTCCAATTTTAGAACGACCTCGCTCGAAATATGTAAAACAGTAAAATTTTGGTTTTGGCTCCAGGTCCGTTTCCGTAAACACTCGTACTCAAAAGGTTTCGTAAACGTAACGGGAAGATTGCCGAAACGTGTTGATAAAAACATTTCGTCATAGCTACATGTGAATATGCAATTATTTAACTTTTTTCATTGCTGAGTTAGATTGATTTGTTATCTCTGACGTATTTATTAAGTGATTTTTTTTATTCATTAGGAAAAGTGAGTTTGTGTTTAACTCAGCATTGTGGACTATTTTTTCCTTGAATAATGTTCTTGTTATTACAATGATTGATGTGTTGTGTCAATGAATACATTGTTTGGTATGTTGTCTATATAAACATAGAAATTGAGTTCATTTAAAGTTATTTATCCCTTTTAGGCCGTTTTATTGCAAAACTAGTGGTTTCCGCTTTCTGGTTTGTCTATATGTTTACCCTCACTACGTCCAAACAGATGGATAGATTTTCTTTTGTATACTTTGAGTTCTCACGGTAACTTACTGAATGTTCTATATAGCGTCAGTCTGTCTTTCCGGTTTAGAGAACCCTCAGGAGCACATCTTTAGGTATATACGGGCATCACAACCCTGAGGTACCCGTGTGATCTGTCCTTTCTTCTGTTTTACCTTTTATCATTCTGCTTTTTGCTTTTTTTCGTCCCTCCTTATATTTTTGTGTTTGGCGCAGCTTAGCCAAATATGGCCCTTGCTCCAATAAAATCCAAAATCAACCAACTCTTCTGTTTTACCCTCGTTTACCATTCTGCTGTTTGCTTTTTTCTTCCCTCTGTGTTTTCTTGTGTTTGTCGACCAAATATGGCCTCTTGCGCCATAACCCGAATGGTTACCGAACATCGTTGGCTGCGTCTGAAGTGGAACTGTGCCGTGTCGTGGACAGACATGGAATGGCAGCGTCTTGGACAGACATGAAGAGAGCCTGAAGTCAATATATATTGATAGAAAAACAGTGAGTGCAAGACTTTCGTCGTAGATTCGGCACTTTTACAAGAAACGTACTAAAAAAAGACATTCATAATCTCAAAAACTCAATCGACTTTTATAGTAATCACTTTGATGTATTTTGTAGTTGGTCTTACAACAGGTGCGATGTATGTGAAATGGATTATATGGATAGATATAGCATTGTACGATTTGCGTCCAAAGTACGTGTTGAGTTGTAGAAATTATAAAAATGTCAAAACGTTAAAAAAATTACTTTCCAGGCACTTAATTGGTAATTTCATTTTTCTATGAAAGAAAATTAATTAATCTAGTCACTTTTTCAGTTAACCAATTCAACCCGAGTAACACCAGGTAATTCTGCTAGTTTAACATAATCTTCCATGAAAATAAATGTTCAGAAACGAATTCTACTTTCAACGTTGTACGACCGATATTCTGCCAGAAAAGTCAACTCTTGAATCAATTTCTGAAAGAATCATTGCTGAAAATATAATATTAATGCCTAGCCACATTTTTAATTCTATCATTAGTAGAAATGAGGTTTGAACCCTTTAACCAATCAACGAATAAACTCTTAACTATAACATTGGAAAAAACTACTCTAATTTAACTACGGAAAACAGTAATTTCCACGAACTTTTCCCCTGTGACAACGTTGGCGATCCCGTGTTATTTGTTCCAAAAGTGTATTTACCTTTCTTAATGTGTGCGTGTTTTTCATACTTAGCCCGTTCGCATGCCCAAACTTTCCCCAAGAATTAGTGGAAGGTTTAAAAACGAAACTGCCGAGTTCAACTTCTTTTACAATATTGTGTGCACATTAGGATTTGTCGTCACGTATAGACCAGCCTGGAAAGTTGTTGTCCTGTGTTAATTTCGTCATGGAAGAGAAACTATTAATATTGTGAGATAAAATAATTACGTTCATTTTGGCATGTTATCGATTATTTCTTGGAGCATATTTGTGTTTTGTTAATCTATTAATCTCACGTTAATCTGTGGAAATAAAAGCTTTCACGAATGACCAGTAGTTGTTACATAACCAGTTTAATGCATTTGTCGAACATGCTGGTAATCTGTTAATCGTGGATAACCAACTATCTCTATAATCTTTCAGCTTTTTCATTCATTTGTTTTATTTGTTCTTAAAACACTACGGGTGGCAGTATTCATCCTGAAGGAATTTTCATCGCAAACTCGTTCATCTCTAAGAATCACAAAAAAAAAACTAGATCAGCATTTTTAGAAACTAAACTGAAGTGGCAAGACTCGAATTAGTACTTCGGTACACAAGTCTTGAATAAGCAGTGTTGAATCACTCTCCCGACTGAAAAAATTGGGGGCAAAAGTAACCATAACAATCAAAATACAATCTTTCTTACTATTGTTTTAGAATAGGTCCTTGATCCGGTTAGGGATTTAATTTGATATTTTTTATTGGATTTTAAAGGGTGTCTATCGGAAAAGTAATACGTACTCATTTTACTATCTGAAGTACATGTTCAAGCTTCAAATTTGAAAAAAAGTTTTGGAATACAACGCAGTGTAATTCCTTAATTGTAAATAATCGGTGCAATTAATTTTAAAGATATTGATAAACAACGATTGCAAATGAGTATCGCTTACCAGGATTGAATTTCATTATTTTTTTTAAGAATTTTCCCCTAATTTTATCAGAATATTTTAATGTGTCATAAATATTTCTGAAATATAATTACATTGAAAAATAAGATCTTGTTAGAATTTCATTATATTTTTGAAACATTTTTTCCCGGATTTTATCAGAACACTATTAATGCCCATTTTGCCGTATGGATACTGTTTCCTTTTGTCAGCCCACTCCCATGGCCTAAATATTAAACTCTGAATATTCCTTTATCATAAACGACCGTCGTGTTTAATTATTAAGGACAGCAAATAGGCGTTTCCCGAGAGTGAATGAGCGCTATCTCATTATATATTTAGTAAGCCTCATCAAGGGAGAGTGAAAGTGGTTTATGAAAGTGAGTATGTCGTTAGATTTTAAACATTGTGTTTAGTCTGTTGATTCAGTGGAGGTAATTTCGGATGCTTTTGGGTCTATAACTGTCCATTGAATTTGATTACATCCAGAAGTAGGTGGATTTGGTTCATTGATGCTTATTTGGTTACTTCGCAGTCATACGAGCCTGATTTACTTAACTGATTTAAATTTGGTCCCATCAAAAATTTGCTGTAATCGTTTTTCGTGGTGCTGCTTGGTTTGCAATTTTTGCTTTGTAACATCAGGGCTGCACATCAGCATTCCGAGCTCCACTATCATGTTAACCGTTATTGGAAAACAAACCAGATCTGGATCTCGTCATAAAAAAAATGGCAATATTTTGATGACGTGGTATCTCGTCATTAGCAAATCTGGCCAGATATTGATGGACGAGATATCTCGTCGAAACCACTTGGGGGTTTAAATGATGGACGTGCCCCATCTTTAAGTTAGATATCAGGTCCTTCATGAAACTCAATATTTCACTTGCACAAATGTACAAGTTTTCTCCTTACCATCCATTCCATCCTTGTATAGCTTAATTATTATAATTACAGTGATAAAGATTTATTTTTTTGCCAAGATTGTACATTGGATAAAATATATCACTTAAGGTGTGCTTCAATCACAAGTATTCATATCCAATGGATTCGTCTCATGTAGACATGGACTGCTCCATCGTGCCAGCATTGTCAAGAACTCCTCTCATCAATCATTTTAACTTCTTGTACAGGTCTTAGATTGTAGTGTCAGATTAAAAAGAGCTTTTTAAGGGTGAGCCCGTTTAGTTTTCACAGTTGACGAGGACATAACGATCATATGACAAGCACAATTAATATTTACATGATACGTAAACGTAAGGATAACATGACAACAGGGGACAGCACGTCCACCCTGCCTCGAGCTCTAGCAGGAAGTCTCATCCTTCCGCACACTTTCTCCCCGCACCCCACTGCAGTCCTTCGGTTACAATTAGGGGTGGTGATCTCACACAATTCCTACCACGATTTCGGTCTTGCTAAAGTATTTGCAATTAAATTGTCTTTGTTCCTCTTTGATCTTGAACGTTAGTTACACGTTTTAATAATTAAATTGATGCATTTAATTTAACTGCGATTTCTTTAAATGTTAAATTCAAATACAATTAATTCAAATTCAACTTTTGCACAAAGGAGCCTGAGATTTACGTTCTGCTGAAAGGAGCCGTGAATTAATAGTTTGTAAAAGGCTGATTTAGGCCTTTGTCTTTTCCAATTTAAATCACTCTCTACCTCAATATATTCCATTGAATTATCTACACTCCCATGTAATTTCATCTACATCTCAGAATCCTGAATGAAAAAATATTCCGCGTGCATGGGGTGTATTTCAGTGAAATTTTGTGCTGAAAAAGCGGCATTCTCTCTCTTTAGTAAGGAAAGAAGAATGATCGAATTTGTATATACTCTTTCTGCTTCTTAGCTTTTCACATAGCGTGTCTTGGCATTCTCATTATTGGATAAAATGCAAGCTCTCTCTCCAAAAGTTCAGTATCGACTTCGTTTAAGCTAATTCAGATTCCATCAACGAAAATTTGCATATCGTTTTTCGTTCTTAATGGAAATACGAAGTTTTCCTTGAGGAAGGAGAAGCTGTCCTTGGTGAAGGCACGCATCCGAGAAGGGATTTGTGAAGCTTAATGAAATTTATTTCGTTTCGATTCTTGTAGGAAGAATTTGGATTGTTTTTCCAAAGTTGTAGGAGATTGTTTTTCAAAGGTGCAACAGCATGATTTTTTGCATGCGCATCCAAAATTGTGGGAGAGATTACACTCCGCTTACTTAAGTAGCACCCACACACAGTGGTCATTATTTTATTTTGCTTCATTCTTTGTGAAATCTTTTTCTAACGAATCTATGCTTAAAAATAGGATTGCCATATTATTTTTAGTTCGAACCAAGACAGGTGTGGTTGAATAAGTCCTTCAAAATCGGGGTATTTGGTTGGTTGGAGTTGAATTTACGTCGCAGTGGAATTACACGGTCCGGGATCAATCCCGAAAGGAAAGATCCGAGGACACCTCGTAATTTTGAATGTTCAGGTGACGAGGTCAACACCTAAGATGGCATCCCATTCTCGAAACTTCCACACCACGCCAACGCAAGGACATTTGAGGCCACGACAGATTTAACGTGCACCATCCTCCACGTGCATACCGGTCTGGTTGGATAGAGTTTCGAACTCGCAACGCTCCAGTTGCTAATCCGCGACTCTGCCAACTATGTTACCGCGGCCCCTTGGGGTCTTGGATTGCTCGTTTTCCTGAGATGTTCTCTTAAGTAGCACCTATTACAATTTAAAAATGTGTTTTATTAAAAAATTAACTGGTTTAAATGAGACAAATTCAATACAGAAGTATGAAAATTGCAAAATAATTCACGTTTCAAAACGCATATTTTAAGAACCATTTTGCTTTCCACCAGAATCCAACTTTTTTAGGAATAGGTGCTCATTTATTTTTTCCTAGAACTAAAACTAATTTATTGTACACTTTTGCAAAACGTTCAACCGTTCTCTTTATATCAGGGTTCCTACGGGCTTTGAGAAGAACTGATTCTTCATTTTAGTTTTCTAAGGGCCACGAAAAAGCCTCAATATTTATTTGGTGAAAGTCTTTAAAAAGTGTTCATTCAAGGTCATCGTCATCAAAAATAGATTTCATATTTTCACGTTAGATAAAAATTGGGTGTTTTAAATCTGTCCATGTGACCTAAATTTAGTACGTGAAAGTTTCTCAATTATGCACCCTCGGGTTAATCTATTCCGATCCATGTGAAATGCAATCGTAAAAGAATGAAAAAATGGCCTTGGAAAGGCCCTAATTATTTTGCTTGAAGAGTGGGAACCCTCTATTGATTAGGTCTCACTCTCTTTAGACCAAACATTGTTTCTCACTAAGAACGAATTTCAGCAGTTTTCGAAGTCCCTTTGGTTAGAAAATGTACTTTCGACTTGACTGAAGTTCAGCACACGAATGTTCTGATCCCTGAAATGATTGAAGTTCTCAGTTTTCCATGTAATAGTGGGCAATGTATTCTAGAATGTGAAAAATTGGTAGATTGTGTCGAAGACACAAACCATAGTTTTAACGTGATTACTCGAGCCTGGTGTTGGATTGTGAAATGAATGCAGCAGACATTGGAAGTTTGAACGATTGTTTATTATGAATATTCAACACTTAATTGGAAGTTTTAACGATTAAAGTGCAGTTGGATGTCAATTGTTGTCAAATATTAATTGGAGCATTGCCGTGGCTATCAAATGACACCACTTACGCAGTCCTCACTCCACACAATTGAAAGTTACACTGGCCCTAAGCTCGCCCAGCACCGCAGAATTTCGACATATTGCGGAACCCCCTCCCCGCGCTCAGTGTGCCTGCGCACTCAGTCCGAAGGTCATGTCAGGTACGGCCATCCTTTGTCTTCACGACGCTTATATTTATCTTTTGGATGTTTCTTGTTCTGAAATCAAAGACAAGGCAGGTGAAACGCTATACTTCATTCATGTCTCCAGTACTGTTCTTATTTTAAAGACGTATACACATCAAAATAATGTATTCTAACGTATTGGTTTAATTACTTAGAAAAGAAATGGGAGACAATCTCCTGCCCATCCGAATAGTAGATGTGGCAGGTCCACATCTACTCTCCGGAAAATCAGTAAGTTAGAAAACAATTCCTTCATTAAATAAAAATATTTTTTAAGTACTCAATATTGGGCTTTCACGAATGCATAAATTTCTCTTCCCTTTGTGGGGCCGTCATGGCTCAGTGGGTTTGCACACAACCTGGGAATTGTAGACGGCGCATGTTCGATTCCTCCCTGGGAGTATTTCTTCTGTGTCAGTAAATGTTTCTTGTGTGTTTACGTCCATTACTTGATGTCTGTCTTGTGTGTGGTGCACAAAGCCAGACATTAAGGACAGACATTTGTTTTGTTGGGTTTAATGTCGCAAGGGCCAAATATGGCCCTTGCGACATTAAACCCAACCAACCAATCTTGATATAGACCATACCAATCCATTAATACGTTCCCTGTCGCTTGTAGAGTTTTCAGTACACGTTGAAACTCGTTTTCTGGTCAAGTGAAGGATGATTTTGCATATTTTCAAAATGAAATAAACTTATTTACTTGTTATATTATGCATTTTAAAGTTTCAATATTTACTTATAAACAATTTCTCAGTTTACAAAAAGCGAACAAATAATTTGTACCTTTCAAACTCTATAACGTGTACCGTTTTCAGTGCATATGGCCAGAAAATGATAGTCAAAAATGACTTGTCACGGAACGTGTTAACGACGCATCTCGAATTCGTAATTAAATCCGGAGGTTGTAATGAGAAAAAAAATGTGTACAATTTATCTCTCCCTTGTGAATTCGAGTGCGTTAGCTTAGTGCCTCTTAACTAAGCTCGAGATCCGGAATTGGATGACAAGAGGGCTATTGATTGGACAAATGAAGTATTTGAACTCTTCGTAGAAGAAGCTATTCTCAAACGAATAATTTAAAAATAATTGTATCATTACTTTCACGGAGGGATATGATTCGAAACCAATTTCACTGCTGATATTTCACAATCAATTTCGCTAACGTCATGTACTGTTATCTTCGACTCCTAAAATTACATAATCGACTAGCAAATGAATCCTTAGAGCAGTGATTCTCAACCTTTTTTTTGTCGCGGCACACTTTTAACGATTTCAAAATTTGGCGGCACACAAAGAAAAAGATAAGTTTAAAAGTTGTTTACTTACATATAATACACTGTGTAAAATAGTTTATGATAATAATTGTGAATGTAAAATAAAATAATATAATATGTACTACAAAAACAACAGTACGTTTATTAAGGGATTAATTACAAGGTAATAATAAGAATACTTTTAATGAGAAATTTGAGCTTGATGTTTTTTGATAATTTCTGTTAGTAAAAAGAGAAAATAAAACTATTCTCATACTTCTTTTTCACTTCCTTTATACATTATTTGATTGAGGGGTGGAGGTGGGGATAATGGGAACACTTGAAATTTCTTCACGCTGGGGCGAATATTTCACTTTATGAAAGATCACAGTTATCGAAGATAAAAACAGTTAAAAATATGGTATTTAACTGTAAAAACAACAGTTTTCTTTTACAGTGTACTTTTCTTTAATTTAAACAAACTTTACTCGTAATAAAAAAAAGCATTATAATTTTTACTATATACATTTCTAAAATTTGGCGGCACACTCTAAGAATTTGGCGGCACACAAAAGTGCCGCGGCACAGTGGTTGAGAATCACTGCCTTAGAGGAAAGGATGAAAGGTAAAAAGAGAACAAAAGTAGTTTAGAAGTACTTCCAAAATGATTGGATTGCCCTGATGATTTGGTAAATTGAATTTAGCATATCGAAAAAATTTGAAAGTTATTTTACGAATGAGTTTAATATTAAAAATGGAATCGTTTTGCAGTTATGATCTCAGCAGATTTTTAAGGTCTTTTTTTCAGACTATGAACTTTAAAGGGATTGTTAACGTATAAAATTCATGCATCTCGGCTGAACTAAGTACACGAATGACTAACTTCAATAGTTTTCACACAAATATTTACAAAAAAAATTACATTGAACGCATTAGGTATAAGTAAATATTAAAAACTTTCTGTATATTCACTTTCAACTTTTAGGATTGATACAGGCGTAGTTTAGTTAGAAAAGATAGTTGAAAGAAAGGTAAAAATGGGAATATATGTTAAAGGATAGGGAATCGGGATCGCAAACAAAATGTGTCCATTATCATAGTTTTCGTACATTAATCGTAATAAGTATTAAGTCGTTTCATGTATTTTTTTCTCTTTATTTGTAGAGATTCTTTAAAATCAGTGACCCTTTAGGAGGACTCAGGCCCCCAGAGCTCCCTCGCCCCCTGGCTACGTCATTGCCCCATGAATTCCATCGATTGTTCTGGTCAAAGAACGTTATCCTTGATTGGGATAAATTACCCTACAGAATAAAATAAACAAGAACCGATGTGTGTGTGTTTAATATTGGAACGCGAAAATGTATATTAATGTTCCAATGTTTCATTTAACTTTCTCGTCTGACATTTAAATCCCAATTTGACCATTTGTTCCGATTGAAACTTCCGAATGAGTGAGACAAACAGGTTTTGCTGGTGCACGTGAAGTCAAATCCTGTTTAATCTGTTTGCATTTTAAGCATTTTCTTCGGAGCTCCCGTGAAGAAAAGCTGCGCGTTTTTCCGTATTTCCCTATTTTTATGATAAAAATGCGCGTGTGTGTAGGTTTTCTTTTATGGCGTGTTTCTCCCTTATTTGGCGAGTTTCAGTTTATTGGGTTTCTTAGACAATTTGAATTGCGTGATATTTAAAGAGGGCAAGGTCTTTAAAGAGTTTGTTTTTTAGCTACGTTTTAATGGTAGTTTTTGTTTTACTTCGATCTAAACTAGAAAATATTGATATTACTTTAGATATTTTGCACATATATATGCTGGTTTTAAATGAATTACCAGATAAGAATTTCTTGTCTATCATTTATAAATAGCAACTCTACTTACGTTGGTTTTGCGATTTTTTTTATAAAATATGCTACTGTGCGTGTTACTTTATCTGGAAGGTATGAACAGTTCAGTTTTTTGTCAACTTATGAATTTGAATTTAGTGTTGGTTCTTAGATGTTTTGGACCAGTTCATTTTAAGAATAATTTGGTACGTTTTTCACAAAATACGTTTATAAGATACGAATAGTTAATTATTGAATTTAAAATTAGAGGAAAACTGCCATGTCTTTTAACATTTAGAAAGTAACTAACAAATTGAAAATAATTACCGTTTCAATTATTTTTAAATAAGGTTTGAGAAACATAATTTCTTAAGATAGATAGAAACACATCCCACGAAATGAATTATCTATCAACAGTTTTAACAGTTCACATACAGACGTATTTATGATAATAACACATTGAATTCAGATACCAAAAATATACTGCTCAATACCCGTGCAAGAGCTAGAATTCGTTTAAAGACAATGCATGAAAAAATTTTAGATTTGGAATATTTAGCATGCAGAATTTTTTTTAATTGAGCATTTAACTTTATGGACATTTTTTTGAAGTAAGAAAACTAATCAGGAAATGTTATTGTTTCACCAAGATATTTTAAAGTTTATTTCAGACCGATGATTCTGACCAGTTATTGGTTCATCAAAATGGCTGCAGAATATAAAAATTTAGATATTCACTGTGTAGAAATTAACTTGTTAGTTAAATTCTGAATGATAAAAGAACAGTACTTCCTACCTATTGAATTTGCCACATGAATAATAATTAAATTATCTTTTCAATTTGATGCCCAATAAAAAAAATATATTTTTCAATTTTTCCACAAACAGCGAAGTTACTGGCGGCCATTACACTCACAATCACCACTGGACGAACGACGATGCTCTGGACTCGAATGTTCTGGCTTGGATATTCGTAGTGGTTCGGAATCCACTTTATTTCGTAGATCTCGTTCATACATGTAAAAATTACTCCAGAGCGAACCTATTCTATAAGGCGCATGCCCTTTAAATAGTTTCGTGAGCTTTTCCGTATAATGCAGTAGTCTAGAATATCTACAGTTCAAAATGTTAAATGGAACTATCGAATTATAGAAGGGATTGATTGGGTTACAAAAAATGATAAATGAGAATAATGTACCCCACGCAACCTGAATTATAAGATAAACTTACAAATCTAACGTGCACACATTCCATTCGTACACTAGTGAAAAAATGGGTCGCTAACCGATTCAAGAATTTTCTGAATGAGTGAAGAATCTTTCCACATGACCAAAATTATTGATTTCATGCCATATGGATGTTAGTTTTGAGTTAAGCTTTTGCCGTTTTAAAATGTAATGTTTTAAGATCAAAGTTGACTGCTCTTATGAATGTATTTAAAACGATTTTTCAAGTATTAATGTATTGATGAACCAAGCATTTAAATCTAAATGCCATTTTGTATATCGAACTCAATGTACCTTTTTGACATAAGAATTGCCTAGAGACTAATGCATCGATGCTCTGCATTCCGACTTAATTCCTGTTTCATAATTAGTTAACCAATCGAAGCTGGCGCATCCAGAATTTGCACCTCTAGAGAACATCAAATTCCAATCGACTCAGAATCCACACAAATTGAGCGCGTAAATTTGGCGACCGAACACCATTTCCTCTTCAGATAGTTGGCGACGCCACCGTTATCGATTAAAACGAACTGTCGATTTGGATAGAGCAGTCCTAGATCCTGCCCGTCCGCTAGCCAGAACGGTTTTCTGCGGGATGTCTTGTCGCTTTCTTTTAACAGCCTGACGTACTTCACCGCAATCGTTTTGAATTTTTCGTTCCGAGAATCGTTAGTTCTCGTTTGTTATGGTGCTGCCAGTCCACAGGCTCGAAAAGCGAGAGTGAACGAGTGCGAAACGACAACCTGTCTTCTGTCCCTTGTCTGGCATAACCATTGCTATCTACGCTACCACCGTGGAGCCCGCTACAAAGCTCGATGTCCAGGTCAAGCAGTATAAAAAGATGAAAAAACGCAAAGAGCTGGACGCTCTGGTCTCAAATGGCAAGATCGGGTCCAGTAAGAGGATTAACTGTAGCAAAAAAGCGTCCGGTTCATGCTCTGCGCACGAGCTACTCCGTCACGATACCGATTCGTCGGATATGGAAGATTTCTCGATACTTCAGCCGAGAAGGAAGAGTCGGAAAAAGTGGGTTTTGGTTTTGTTTTGATTCGGACTTGCCCCTCCCCCTTTGATCCGCTATTCCTCCATAAGCCTCGGTTAGGAATGTTGCTGTTTATTTTTTGTTGATTGAAATTTTGTTCTTTGATAAGATATTTCATTCTTTTCTGATATGTGATTTTATTTTCTTCTGTTAAAATATATATAAATTTAAGAACAGTTCATCTAATATTTTTTACCATGTTCTAAACTTTCAACTTTTTATACAAATTATTTAATAACAATAAATTCTTGGAAATTCAGTAGAAGAATAATTGATCTAATGTTCTATCTAATCTGAGAAAAATACGTATTAACAGTAAATTGTTGGAAGCTCATTAAAATAACAAGTTATCTAATATTCTTCCACCTAATCAGAAAAATGCTTTTAGTTTTAAATTATTTGTAAGCATAAAAATATTTTATCAATTTTAATGAGCTTAAATATTTTTTGGAGAAAATAAGTATAACTTTTGATGTAATTACCATGCAACAAATGAAGTATTTTTTTGACTTATGGTTCTCTTACAGAAATAGTTGATTACAGAAAACCTATTAATCCATGACTTTTTTTTGCAAGTGATTGTCAAATATTCAAGAGCAGGGTTGATATAGTCTGATAACTACAAATTTATGCAACATTATATTATATCTCTTACTGTATACTAAAAAATTGAATTTGTTTTAGAATTGTCAAAAATACAAATCTTAGCAGTGATGCTTTGTATGATTGATGTAGTTACTTAGAATAATTCACATTGAATCTAACATGCTTACCATATGTTTGAGCATGTGATTTCTATTTTTTTAAAGACGTAAACTCAACATTTGTATGTAAGTTATGTGCCAACACTCAAAAGAGACCTGCTTATTGCATATTTTACTTAAAAATACCTTTTATTACCTTAAATTTGCTGATTGTGCACCTTTTACACATTCTGTTTACAGTTTTGCACATACTTTTCTCTCTTGACTAACCTCCACACAGCACAGATGTTTAACTCTGGGTAAACTATTCACATTATCCGCATATTCGTAATGTTAGATTATTTCTCAATAACTCGACTTTTATAAATCTTAACCACCAAGGCTCATAACTTTGTTTCTATATGACATAATCATTTTCAGTAACTTTGCTTGTTTATACACCATTGCATAAAATTGAGTAAGAATACTAGTACTTTGCAATAAGCACTTGATATAATTTCAGATGCACTCCATAAATTGCAAGTTGAAAGCTTTTCAATTAATTTGTCTAGAAATTCTATTTGCTAGTACTTTTGTTGGAAAGTTTTAGAAAATTAGCACTTTATTAATATGTATTTCACTTATAATTCTTGAAAAACAGTTACAAATCTGAAAATATGAAGGAAAACAGAATTGAGCCTGGAAACTGGAAAATTATAAATACCTGCAGATGAAACTTCCAACAAGGCCATCGGGAAATTCAGTGAATTTTTTTATTAAATTAAGAACTCTGTTATTTCTATTATAAGCTGCACATCTACCATGAGAACTGTTCCATGAGACAGCCCATTTCCTATAGGACATTCTTGAACCATTCAAGTTAGTCACATTGGTGCACTTTAGCTGCAATTGGTCTTCCTGCTTCAGGCTAGTGCTCAAGATTCTAAGAAAGCACTTCTATCCCTGTGTCTTTCTTCAGAGGGATCACCTGTTAACCCACTTGGATCTTCATTTCCTTGGAGTAATAGGGCAGTATTATCTCAACAAGATATCTTGTCATTTATAAAATGTCATATCTTGATGGATGAGATCTCTTGTTGAAACCATTTGGAAGGTTAATGAGTCTCCTGTACGAATATGAAAAAACGATCCCCTCCCATTTTTTTTGTGCCATTCCCACTCAAAATGTACGAGTCCTGTTTCTGTAGTGACTGCTATTTCCTAAACTTGGGACAGTACAAGCACACTGCTTTTATACTAGTTAGCACTGCAAATATTTAAAAAGCATGTATTTTGAAAATTTCATTCCCTTTCCTGAATAACTGGAAGGAATTTTTGTAATTTACTTTATGAAATTTATTTTTTAAAATTTTGTTAAATGAATAAATGACTGTTTTCAACTAACACAAGAGGTTAATATGTATCCCTCTTATTACTAATTTAGACATGGCAGTCGATTATGTATCACTTCAGTATGCCTGTCCCTTTGCCAGTTCATCTTGGTTACCACGAGTTGTTTAGTCTCTGGGGCTCTGATATGGCTCCACATTGGTCTTAGGGAAGATATTGATCTGCTCCGTACCCATCTGCAGAAAGGTAATGAAAATTGCTCCTTTAAAACTCTTCCCCACCCTTAAAGCATTTTGTAAAAACTGGTGAAAGATAGAGAGGTTGTGATCTGTTATAAGCGATATCCTCGGATTGATAATGTTTAGTGTATGGAATATACGGAAATATTATTTCACTTTGATGATACTTTTGCTCTAGAAACTAATCTGGAAAGTTTTTACTGAACTGTTTTACCCTTGAAACTGTTACCAAAGTAAAATTTCCATAATTAATAACAAGGGGCAGCAGTAACCCAGTTGGAATTGTAGCAGATTAGCAATCAGAGGGTTGCGGTTTGAAACTCTATCCAACCAAAGACTCGTGTATATGGGGCTGGTGCATTTTAAATCTGTCGTGGCCTCAAATGTTCTCACATTGGCGAGGTGTGGAAGTTTGGAGAGTGGGGTGCCAGCTCATGTGTTGACCTCCATCTGACTGGTTCGAAATGAAATGTCCTCGATCTATCCTTCCAGGATTGATCCTGGACTGCTGCAAATAGCTTGTTGTGTTGTCCAGTGCGACATTAATTCAACTACCTATTCTAAAAACAGTGTTATCAAATATGCTGTCCCTTGATAGTTTAGGAAGATGGATCATGCTTCCTGCTAAGGAAAACTGCTATTACTATTAGTTTTTATTCAACTAGTTATTTCATAATGGTGTTTTTTATGACCATTATATTTCGTTAGGAGACACTAAAATCGGAGCTTGCATCTTTGAAATCAGGAAATGGAGTTATATTTTATTCTTAATGGTACTAGCGTTGTAAAAGTTATTTGTTTCTTTACTTTTAACATCTTCCTCTTTTACTTATCACTATTAAATCAACTATTTAACCTGCAAAATCTTCAATGAATTCTCAATCATTCGTGCTGGACAAAATTTAACTGAATTTAGTTACTTGTAGTACTTAGTGCTTATAGAGCTATCATAATTATATTGCATTTCCTAGGTTAATCTAATTTAATATAAATAAGATATGGTCTGAATAATTATTTACCTTATGAAAAATGTTGACTTGCTTGTCTACACTTAAGGATGTTATTCCTTAACAACATTGATAAAATGTGTTACAATTTAGTTCTGACGACGTAAATATGTATACATGTGATTTATTATTTTTAAAAGTTCTAGCTGCATGCAGATAAGAAATGTATTAATCTATGCTTGCAGGTTTTCTTTTTGTTATTGTTAATTACAATTTCTTCTGTTATTTTAAATAGTTTAACAACTTTTGCTTTTAAATTGTGGTAACTGATTATAAATATATCTTTGAATATTTTACACCTTGTTTAAGTTCTGATTACTTAAACATGGACTTGAGCATAAATGTATTGTAAACATCCTTATTTTAAAGTCATTAATATTTTTATGAACTTACATTTAACTATTGTATTAATTTATGTAGCATGAGTAGTGGCTTATACACTTTGGAGTTCTTTGTTTATGTTTGAATGATTGAAAACACGCAGAAACATTACATATATTACAAACACATTTATGTGTATGTAGTTAGCCATTTTAAAAGTAAAATCTTGAAGTATCATATTCAGTAAATGAATGGCAAGCATGGAAACTTCAGTATATGCAAGTCTCATATTTTGTAATGTATTGACATTTCTATATCATTAACATTTAAAAGCACATTCTTTCTTTTTTACATATACATTTTGAATAAACATGTGCATTACTTAAAATAACTAGTCTACTTAAAAATAATATTATAATGTCTTTTCCCTAGTTGAAGCAGGCAACAGAAATACTCCTGAAGCCTTACATGTGATACATTCCAGTTTAAAACAACTTGATTCCAATGTTACTATGCTCTATCTTGAAGTTAGAAAAAATATTGCAGATATTGAGAACATAACAGGAGAGGTGAGAAATTGTTGACATTTTTCATAAAATACTTTGCTTGTTTTGATACAAGCCATGCATTCTTTATGCTTTTCAAAAACTTGCTAACCACTAAGAGTAACTTGAAAATAATTTTAACTTGCTTAACTTGAAATGATTGTTTTTTATGATTATCCATAGTAACTGGTTACAGAAGGCAGATATGCTGACTTCTGATGGTAAAAATTGTTTGACAGTGAAGAATTAAGTTGAATGACTGTTTCCTATTCTAAGTATTTAATTTACCTTTTTAAATACATAATTGTTTGAACCAACACAACACTGCATAGGTTTAAATGATCATCAGATAAAATCATTTAATGTGTTTGTCATGTTATTGGTTATTTGGTCTGTCTAATAATCACATTCATAGAATGCATATACCATTGAAGGTGGAGTTAATTAAACACAATTAAAAAATACTTAAAGCTCTTATGTACCTCAAATGTGTTTTTTCAAACTGTTCTTTATTGCTTCGACAGGTCTGACACAGGCAACTTTTTGCTAATATTTTTCAACCTTGGCAACTGGTTTTTTTTAAGCAAAATCGTCTCCAAAGCTCCTATTTTCCAAAAGTTTGTCAACTTTCTTTGAAAATTCATTGCTGGTCAACACAAATCTAATACCTTTTAATTACGGACAGAAAAATACAACAAAATTTTCCAAAATAAATGTCGTAAGTTTCAGTGCCAAGTATTCAATTACTATCAGCAACTAAAGTTGTTACTAAAATAGGGTTTATGAGCAGACTCTATTTGCTACTATTTTTTAAAATTTATTCTATTAATGCTACTATTTTTAAGTGTTTTGGCTGTGGCAGCCCTAGACGTAAATTACAGAGACGTAACTAGGCTAGTTTTCACCCGGGGCAAGAACTCGCCTTGGCCCCCCCCCCCCCCGACCAACCAAGCCAAAACCCTCCCCGACAATACCCGATATCGCCACTACATATTAATTCCACTAGTCCAAATTTTTTTATTCAACTTAGATGGTAAATGCTTGATTTCAAAGGTAAATAGATTAATTTGCAACAATTTCATTTTTAGTATAATATAAAATACCTAATTAATTCTAAGAGATTTCACTGACAAATAATCTAAGAGTAGCATGTTTGGTATATTCTTTCATACTTATAATCGCTGCAAATGAAATGAAAGGTTTTATCAAATGATATCGGGATATGAGTGGATTGAATCAAAATCAAGACTTGCTTTAAAATAGGATATTTAATTTACAGAGACTGTTTGGACATTTTTTTAATGATTTTGATGAGCTGTAAAAAAATTGTATGCTACGAAATAATTTTATTTTCGCAGCAGTTAAATAGTTAAAGTATAACTTATCGTCTGCTAACTCAATTTTGTTTACTTTAAAAATGACGCTTTTAAATAAACAATGGATGGAAGGCTATATTTCCTCTCTTTCCGAAGATAATTATGCTTATTCAATTGTTCAAAAACGCTGTAAAAGTCATGGTTTTTTTATATCTAAAGGTATGATAAGTAACATTATTAATGAGAAAGGAAGAAAAACGTAAAAGTGGAAAAATACTTCCAAATACATCTCCAAAAAGAAAAGAATTTCTGAGAAAATTTGTAAGGTAAGATCTTTAATTTTAAAAGAGAATCCGCCAAATCAAAGTACTATTACAAAGTCATTAAAAGTTCAGTTTCAATGGTAAAAAAATAATTAACAGTGATTTGAATCTTAAAAAGGCCAAAAAATACAATGTTCATCGTCTACCTCCACGATATATTGCAGAAAGCAGAACTCTGTATAAGAAGCATTTAACTGGAGAAAGATGGAAAACTATTGTGACAATAGATGAGGGTGGGTGTATTTAAAAGATTGCAATAAAAAAGAACAATTTTTTTGTCATAAAAGAGGAGAAAAATCTTAAAACATGGTTCAACTTTGTAACTTGAACGTGAGAACTTTCTCTAAGAGATTTATGATTGTTGCCGGTTTTGCATATAATGGAAAATTAAAAGTAAAAAGAGGGGGAAAATGTTAAAAATCAACTCCCACATATTATCAAGACCCTATTTTATCCCCAATATTCAAAAAAGAAATACTATATCTTTACCCAAAGTGCCAACAATCAGTAGAACTGCATCAGGATAAAGCAAGCAGCCACACATCTAAATCCACTATTAAATTCATGGAAAAAATGGAACAAGAAAATGGTATCAAGTCAATAAATACCCTTTACTGATATTCCTGCTAAATCTCCAGATGTCTCACCCATGGACTTTTGTGCTTTTTGACTTTTAAAAAGAGAATTATCGAAACGTCGACCGAAAACCATTCAAGGATTTTGGAAAACTGGAACAAGAATTAGGAATAACAGATTTTACTTAAGTTATTATCTTGAGTATTATACTTAGACATTTTTCGCAATCTCTTAATCTATTGACAAAATATGAAAAAAATTAATTTAAACACAGAAAGCTTGAACTAAAACTTTACGGGCTTTTTCGGCTGCAAACATTTTTACAGTGTCCTCAAAAGAAAGCTTTGAAGTGTTTTAGTTTTTTATGATCTTTAGTTTGCTAAAACTCTTCATTTGAGGTGACTGAGACTGGTATTGTTAGGAAAATTCTCAACGCTGTCGTTATGTTAGTGGATGCGTCTTCAAGTTCGTTCTTGTATATTAACGTCAGAAGATCTGATGGTGTAGCCATTTTCATATTAGGGCTTAAATCCAAGGCATGATACTTAAAACTCTCCACTTCTATCGCCAGCTAGTCCTTGTCTAAGTCTTCTTTATATGTGATATCTAACTCAAGTGCCTGGTTCTTCAATTCTTCTCCATTCATTGTTTCAAACCAAGCTCCATTGAGGAACCCAAATAAACCATTCATGTTTTGAATGACAATAAGCCTTTGCCTCAGTTCATTCGGAATCCGATCTATTATTTGTATAATCAATAATCTGAACTTTTTTCTTCTGTGATTTCATAGCTTTCAACTTTGCCCTTCTCATCAAACATCCGCTTTTTCCTCCTCCGTACTTCTTTAAAAAGAGGATATAGTTAAGCTTTCCTCCTATTTCTTCACACATTCTGCATTTAGCTCCTTTTGTAGTTTTAGTAATCTACTAATAAGTTTTTCCTCTTCATTTTTTATCATACATAAATATCTACAGTAAAAAAATACTTGGCCAATTTAGCGCCCCCCCCCCAATCCGGCACCCGGGGCATATGCTCCGTCTGCCCCCCTTTAGTTACGTCTCTGCCTGCTTAGGACTAAAAGCAAAGGTTTTTCCCTGTTTAAAAAACTTAATACAAAATAAGAAACTTATTGCAACACTAAGCATTCTCATTCATCAAAAAATTGCTATTTTCGTACCAGCAAATAATTTTTATTAAAGAACTGTTGATTATCTAAATTATCACCAATTAATGAATGTCGACTGACAGACCAGGAAGTAAATGTCAATATACTTCATAGGTTAATCAATTGAAAGGAGTTGCAGCCAATTTGAGAGAAAGCATTGCAGCAGCTCCAGCCATTCAACAGCTGCCAAAAGATATGCATTCCTTGTCTGAGGTTTGTATTATATTCCTAATTTTAATCTTTTGTTACATCTAATTTCTAAAGCAATCTGTTCTTTCTCTAAGTAATCTAAAGTATTAATATTTTCACTTACTAAATTTTAAATTTGAATAAATAATTGTTCAATTGAAAAAGATTGCGATGAATGAAAATAATTTTTCCCAAACATAAAGTTTGAGAAAATTGGTTATAGTTTTTCCTATGAACCTACTTTCTAAAAAGTTGGCTAATATGGCAGAAAGTCAGGTGTGAATGACATTTAATCATTTTTCCTCAGATGGAAAAATATTGTGATTGCATACAATTTCAAAATTTTGTTTTCATTGATGTGTATACACACAATGTAATGACAAGAACCTGAACTTTAATTATATTTCCATTTCTAGGCCAATTTTCTTTAACCTTTTGGGTATGGCTTAGTATACTGCAATAGAACAACTTTCTTTTTTCTTTTGGGTCACTGATTTTCAGTAGATTTTCTTTTCTGAGTTTTATAGTGTACTTTATAAAGACAAAATTCTATTTTATGACTGTTCAAGTTCAAAATTACTTAATTTATGATTTTGAAAAATGCTAGTACAAATTGTTTTAGGAGCTTTTTTCTTTTAAACTCGAAGGGCAGTTTTCTTATTCTAAAGAACATTTTTGTTGTTTAGGGATAGTTTCTAGGAACTTATGTTTTTAGAAATTTTTTTAAGCATAGGCCTTGGTAATGACACAATGGTAGTGAAAAATATTCTTCAAGCTTTTTTCAAAGTGCATTGGGTTTTCCTGGTGTGTGGATTACAATGTAATAAAAACAAGCATCAGAAAACATAGACATGAAAAATGCTGGGTATAAAATTTTAAGCTTCAAAATAAAATTTATGGGTACAGAATATGACTACTTGTTTGGAACCCTAGTATTTTTATATAATTCAAATGAACAAACTTTACCTACAGTTTTGTACTTGCAGTTCATTTGTTTAATTTAGGACACTTCCATTCTTGAGGTAATACCAAATTATAGCTTAAAACTCCTGTCTAATGAATCATTTTGTTTTTCTGTGGCATTTAAATGAGATTGTAAAATTTCCTATTTATTTTAATTGTTTTAGTTTTTGTTTGTAAGTTTGGAAATGATAAGTGGTGCAATAATTTTAACTGCATTTATATTTAAAAGTTTTTAATTTCAGAGTGTTGCAAATTTTGGGAGTAAAATGACTGCTTTAGAGAGCAATATAAAAGAGCTCAAAGATCAACAATCTAATCTACAGACAACAGCTCAAAACCTCTCTGGGGAATTGGATACAATGAAGGTAATTATAATCTAAATACTCATCCTGCTTACTTTTTAATGTACTTTCAATTAATGTTTCTATTGTATTGACTAGGTATTTTTAGGTTAAAAATGTGTTGCACTACTTTTTCTGTTAATATCTAATTTGTAATTTATTGTGTGAGCAATTTATAGGCAATAATTTTACAAATTAGTTTTTATTGAATCATTTCAATGTTTTGTTTTGATAAAATGTGAATATTTGAATTGCTTTATTTACATAATTCCTAATACTGCAGGGGACAATACAAGATTTGACCAATTCAACAGAATTACAAACTAAGTCATCTGGTAATGCACCTGTTAAAGATTTAAAACTTCAAAATACAATACAAGAAACAAATCAACATGTTGATTATTTACAAGGGGTATGTTTTATGCTGTGTATTTAAAACCTTTGCTTATGAAATTGCTATTGGAAAAGTGTTTCAAACTCCTAATTAAATCTTATGCATGTATGCCTAATTTTCATATCTTTTGAGTTTTAATTTCTAAAGGTTTTAAATAGGCTTACATATATAGGAAAACTTTTTTCAAGTGTTTTATTTGTAAATTTTTAAAATTTTGCATAGTTGATTTTATAAAAATTATGTAAAGTTATGGGGTGTATGGCACAATGGTGATATTCTTCAATAGAAAGTTCAGAAGTTAAACTGATGCATATAGAAGTAAACTTGAAAATAATTAATCAAAACTACAATATTAAAAAAAACTAAATCTGAATACATTTTTACTTTAACTCACTGCATAGTACAAAAATTGAAAAGAAATTTATTCACACTTTTAAAAGACTTCCATGAATTGTATATTATATTATTTTTATAACAAACATAATGCATATCCAACAATTAATTTATAACAATTAAACCTTTTAACAATTTCTGCTATCTAATGATCAGATGTTCAAAGATAAAGTATCTAAGAAACTAATTAGCTTCCTAATATCCACAAATTCTACACTTGCAATATAATAAACTGCAATGTGTAATTTTATTAATTAAATTTTTTATTAGTTATTTGTATATTCACTTTGACATTATTTGTTCAAGTAAATCCTCTAAAAAAATTCATGTGTACTTGATTCCAGAGTACTTAGAATACTTTTCTTGAATACATTGCACCTCTTCTCTTCAAAAGTGATACTGTTAAAAATTGAGATTTAAAATTTGTATTAATAAACAATTTTATTAAAGTCGAACAAAGCATGAAAATCATCAGGACATATTGTCAGCTTAGAGCAGAAACTTGTTAACTGACACAAGAATTACTGTATAGTTCTTTGAAGACTAACCATTAGTTTTAAATGAAAATTAAAATTGATAAGCATTTTGATAGTATTACATATCTATTAAACAGATTACAACATGACATTGCATTTCTCATCATGAAAATAAGCATTTAGTCTCCGAAATAAAATGTCTGCTAATGAGTTGCTGCTCTAACCGACGGTATATGCTACAGATTCTTGATGAACTAATTCTACACAATTCAAATTCAGAGTTCTAATATTCCAAAAGATTTTCTGTTATCTCTTATGTTACATTTACCTTTTACCTCTTGTTGAGGAAATGTGCTTTTTATGAAGTCATCATTTGATTTGATTTGATTTGATTCAAAACAAAATGTTTTGCAGGTCTGCTATTCTAAATGAAGTATTAAGGTGTTCTTCCAGCATGAGTCAGTGTATATATATGTACTTGCTCTTTATCTAAGAGCCATTTAGTGATTTATTTTAAATATAGATTCAAATCAATGTAGAATTTTTACATTGCTTTTTATATAAAAATCAAAACTGAAAGTAATTGTCTTCTGCTTTTCTTTTCCTTCATATGTTTTATATCAGTTTTCATTCTTATTAAGCAAAACAGCTACGTAATAAGATATTTAAAATAAGCTGATAAATCTGTTATTTTTCTAGCAACTAAATGATGTTGTATCTTCAATTGGCAAAATAAATGCAACCTGCAATTCGTATCATGAGCTCCCAGCTAAAGTGAACACAATTAATGATGCTATTGTTTGGATAAATAATGCTACACTGTCTCAAAGTGTAAGTTTACTATTTTCATTCGCTTTATATAAGTACATTTATGCTACTTATATTTGTAGAAAGTTCTTGTCTCAACCTTTATTATATTCAAAGAAAGGTGATATTTTATATTTTAAAATTACATTGTACGCTATTCACTATTAACCATTTTTAAACTTGTAATTTAGTACTTTTCTAAAGATTTTCCATTGTGTAGAATCGAATGTATTTCATTTTTCTCAATCATTCTGTGCTAGTTTCAGATTGATTTGTTCCACTCTGAGTGCTTTAAGCAATTTTGATATATGCTAGATGCAATAATAAATATTTGTTTCCTTATCACAGTAAGTTCATTTGCAGTTTCCATTTCTCACTTGAATCTAAATCTCAGGCAATGTGAATGGTGCAAAAAAAACTTCTGGGAAATTTGTAAAGGTCAGAAATATAAAATTTTACTTGACAGTTGAAAAAAATTTGAATTTGATTTAGGAGTATGCTTTTAAACGCAATTTTAAAAATATCAAATGTGTATTAAGATTCTCACTCTAAATCAAGACAATGCTAATAAAAATGTTTGTGGAGTAAAAGAAAATAAATTGCTAAATATTTTGTCTTTGATTGTAAATTCAGTTTACTGTATTGTTTCTTGTTTTTGTGTTGGAAAACTGAATTTTCATTTTAAGCATTTCTAAAAGCCTTTGATGTCTGTCCAATAGCCTGTTTTATTGACCTGACAGTATTCCTTCATGTATTTTATGGTCCATTAAGATATTTTGCTTAAAAGCCAAAAATTTCATTAAAGGTAACTTTGTTTTAATCCCTTTCAGTCTCGCTTATCATCTTTGGAAACTTTCGTTCTTTCAAACATAACTCTTAGACTAGAACAATCAGAACCTGAAAGAGCTCTTTCATTTCAAAGTCCTGGAAGAACAGACATTGATGAATATATTAACAGAACAGTAAGTTTGTAGTTGTTTTTAATGCTTACTTTAATTTTCATTCAGCTATCTAATACAGTAATTTTATTTAATAATAGTTTTTTTATATTGCAATTTCTTGTGTTGTATATTTTCTCGTAGATTACATTGATTTTTGTGTTGTATCAAATGCAATTAATGCATTTTTATGTATTAACACACTTCATATCAATTATGTTTTATATTCTTATTTGATCGTGATGTTGTAAGGGGAAACCCCTTTCTTCCTTAAGTTTTGTAGGGCAGATTATTTCATTTCTATGGGTTTTTTAGCCAAACTGATCGATGTTAAATGTGGCCTTAAAACGAAAAATAGCCTTGAAAACGTTTTATAAAGGCGGTAAATTTTCATTTACTTGAAGAGTAGGGACCCTATTTTTTGGGAGAGTTGCTTATTTTATATTTTAACCTTTGGCACATTTACTTGTTCCTAGTAAGATAAATTGGTGTCTACTACTGGAGTGCAGCTTGGGATTGCCAGTGTAAATGTTAATGTGAAACAAAAAGATCAATACAGCCATAATCATAAAAGGGTTAAGTTATATTTTGTTACATGTAATTTTTTGGCATTTGTATTTTCCTACATTTTCACTTTTTATTTCAAGGTCTCGGAGGTCATTATGCGTCTAATAAATCAAGACATTTTTCATAAAGATGTTCAGATTGAAAACAACAGCTCACTGCAATCTATTGAACAGAGCCATGATATTCTGATGCTACTTGCTGCCTTCCTAAGAAAGGTATGTTATGTGTTTTGTTAATAAAAACTACATTTGAGTCCGCTTTGAAGGTATTATTTCAAGTCCAATCCAAATGAAAATACTTTTATACCTTTGACTAACAATGGAAACATTTTCTCTTGTGCATATTAATACATTAAAATTGCTATTTATTTTTCCTCTGCTTTAGTAAAATCTCAGAACCACACAAACTTATTTCGTTCTATTGTTTTAGTATGTTTAGTCCTTAGACATCCTTAATTTAAAATAGCAAATTCCTGAGCACAACGTTTATTCATTTTTATCACAATTTTATAAAAGATTCTTTTCTGGGTGATTTTGTAATATATAAGATTTAAGCAAAAAATGCCTGTTGATTAACTTATAGTAATCTTTGAAAGTAATGATTTGAGCTGAGAAATCAATTCATATCTCATATTAAAAGCGATTGTGAATATATGATCTTCCTGTGTTTCACTTATTCTGGATGAGTATGAGAAAATTTTCTATTTTGTTCAATTTAAAATCTTAAAAAGTAATTGTCATATAACATTGTAGTTATAATTTCAGTTTTTGTTTTGGATTATCTTGCATTATATTAGATAAGTATTGTAATTATTGCTTGTTATTTTCAATGTGCACATTAACATCCAAGAAATGTTTGGCAATTTTAGTATTCAGTTAATGGAAATTTGAAAAAGTTCAGCATTCCAAAATTATTTAGAATTTTTTTGCAGTTTAAAGATTGCAAACTGTCCTATTTACATGATGTTAAGCATGTAACGGTGCCTGCCAGTTAATAAATTAACTTCTATTCCAACAGACTTGAATTTATTAAGCTTATAACGGGCGATGTCAAAAGTAGGCATGAAATCAAGTACTACTTTTTCCATGACTCCCCTACATAAAAAATCGAAGCAATAACATCCAAGTAAACTCTAAATGTGTTTGGTTTTCAAATAGAGAATAGTATAAACTAATTATGTAATAAATTATAATATTAATGATGTCTGACATCATGATGATGCTTTTCTCCTTTGCTAATACGAAATATACCTTGGTAAAATGTTTTAAACATCTCTCCATTTCCCAAATTAACCAACTTTAACTGAACTGTCAGGTCTTCAAAGAAATGAATAATGTGGTTTAGACTGCTCCTTTTTTTCTCAGCTGCAGTTTTTTAACCAGCAATTTTTCTATGATATAGGATTTATTTCAATCCATTTCTAAGAATTTGATAATATTAACCCTTTAAAACACAAAATATCTTTGTCAACTTGATGAAGTACCTACTAAAATGTGTATCAATTAGTTATTGGATGTATTTGAACAAATTGTACATTATTGATTAACAGATAATGGTACTATAGAGCACCTGTTGCATGGTTACCAAAAACCAGTTATACATTAGCCTAGGAATTTTTAGTGCACAATTAGCCTACGAATTTAAAGTCTGGTTTCACTTGAAAGGTTTGAAATGTTAATTTTTTTTTAATGGTGGTGGCACTGTGAAGGGAAGATATCAAAGCAAGGGGTAAAAATTATTGCAATGTTCTTGAGGATAAGTGGCTATGTTGCTGTCATTGCTTTGGTAGATGAAAAGAGACTAAAGACTACTCCTATGTAATATGTTGCTCATTACACATAACCTACTAGATTGTTTTAAAATATTCAGTTACAGAAAGATTCTCTTGATATTTTGTTGCATCATGAAGATTTCTCATTGCAATATTCAGTGCTGCATTTATTTTTTCTTTAAACACACCAATGGAAGACATCTTCCCTACTTTTTAACATATTATTTAACATTTCCTCTTGCATTTGGATCAAAATGTTCCAAATTTCTTTCCCTCAAAGAATATATGAACCTGGTTTTGAGATAATGTCAAAATTGGTAACTGAATGCCATGAAATGTTGCTTAAAAGAAGGATTTTAATAACAATGCCTCAACCTAAAGTTTTATGTCCCTATAACTCCCATTATCTCTAAACTCATGCAAATTGCATTAGAAGTCTAAAGTTCTGAAAATATTTCCTCTGAATGTTTTGATGCTGCATCATTGATGTCAAATTGTAGTATGTTATTTTTAAATTACTTGATGAAATAATATTATGCTTTTATTTTCAGTTTGATCAAATTCCTAAGGCGTACATTTTAAATCATAAGAATGCAACTGACCTCGTTGAAAGGATGTTGCATGAGTCATTTGAAAAAATGGTTGTATCACGAGATTTAAAAATAGAGGTATAGCATGCTTTTTTATTAGTAGTTTCTCTTATTAATAGAAAAAGTTTATGTCCATATGTATTTGAATAAAAATCCCTTCTTTCAGGCTATGGAACAAGAAATACAGAATCTTTCTCTTTGCATTCCAACCAGCCACAGCCAAGATAGTATGCATATTATTCTTTGCTTTTTCATTTTACAACAAAATAAATATTATAAAACATACATAATGTATTATAAACATACATAATGTAAACTATACATAATGTAATTTCAAAACTAATAATTCAATGAAAAAAGTATTGTGCAAATCATATTTACTCCTTTTTACTGGAAACTGTTATCCTTTTGGAACACAGTACAGTGATTTCTTTAAAAGATCTTTAATATTTTTAAAAAAAAAGCTCCTCTAAAGATTGTAAATATTCGCTTTTAATTGAAAAATCTTAATCCATATAAAATTGCATAAATAAGTAATTTATTTACAAATTTAATAATGATAGGTCACAATTATATAAATCTTAAATAAATGTTTATAAACCTTCTAATTTTAATTAATATTAATACCAGTTACTGATTGAAAAGTAAAGTACTTTGTGAGATTACATCTTTTTAACATTCTTTTTGTGCTTTATGTAAATTTTGCATAGAATGATGGCTTCTCATACAATGTACAACGGTAATCCAGAAAATAACCTCCGTTTGGTGATCAATGATAGACACTCGCAGTTAGAGAAATTCTATTATATACATTTGAAAACTACAACTGTACTTTACTTTTCGACATAATCACCATTCAAATTGAGGCACTTGTCATAACGTTTAACAAGTTTTGAAATACCTTAAAAATATATGCCGCCTGAGAATGAAGCCACTCTGTAACACCATTGCGAAGTGCATTGTCATTGCCGAAGCGTTGCGACGCAAGCCACCTCTTCATGTGCGTGGAAAGGTGCTAATCACTCGGTGCCAAATCTGGGCTATAAGGGGATGATCAAAAACATCCCAATGGAACTGCTGCAAAAGTTCTTGGGTGCATCTAGCGGTGTGCGGTCGAGCATTATCATGAACCAACACGATACTGGATGCTTGTTCTGGATGGCTCGTTTGAGTTTTTTTTTAAGTTTCACATTAGGCTTCTAAATTGATGGTTGAACCATGCTCCATGAACTCCACTAGTAATACTCCTTTTGCATCTCAGAACACTGTTGCCATAAGCTTTCTAGCAGAAAATGTTTGTCAAGCTTTTTTGGGTTTTGGTGAGTGCGTATGACACCACTCCATTGATTGCCTTTTGCTTTCGGGGTTCACGTACACCATCCAGGTCTTATCGCCGGTCGCAATTCTGTGAAGAAATTGTTCTCATTCCTCGGAATAACGTGAGAGAAAGTCCAAAGCAGAACCCATTCAGTGTGTTTTGTGTTCCTCAGTAAGGAGTTTTGGTATTCAACGGCACAGTACTTGTGGTATCCCAACTTTTGTATCACAACCTCATGCAAAACAATCCGAGAAATTTGAGGAAAGTGTAAAGAAAGTTCAGATATTATGAACTGACACTCTTCATGGATCTTTCTGTTAATTTTCTGCTGAGTTCATCACTGACTACAGATGGGTGCCCACTTCTTGCCTCATCATGCACGTCAGTTCGTCCATCTTTAAACATGCGACACCATTGACGTATGACACCTTCACTCATCACGTTTGGTCCGTAAGCATTGCACAGTTTGCGATGAATCGCTGCTGGTGAAAGATTTTTCGCGTACAGAAATCGTATTACTGCACGAACTTCACATTTGGTGGGATTTTCTATCACAGCATTCATTTTAAACTGATGTAGCGGACGAGTAAACTGTAACACAATCTTCTACTTTCACTCTCAATACCTACTGAACACCTGCTCATAGTGCCACAAGAATGACATTGCTATCTCCGCCCAATTCTTGCACATGCGCATACGAAGGTTTTTTCTGGATTACCCTCGTATTATCTGAATGGAAGTAAATGAGTGTAAAATTAATAATTTGAATTTAATTATACTTAAGAAATTAAACATTTGTTTCTATTGTATTGTTTTATGTTATGATGATACTTAAGTATGTCAATTTTTTTCTCTATGATGAAATTACATCTATTGTAAAATCCAATTATTGTATTCACTAATATCCATTAAAATTATTAAATCTAGGTGGTGACACTGGTCATTTGGGTGATTTAACCACACCAGTATTAGTACAGTCCACTTTTAAAACAGGTGGGAAATTTTAGTTATGTTAGTACTGTCTTTCTATGTTATTTGTTAATTAGTATATGTAAGTGTATTTGTCATTAGTATTTTACATAGATATAATATTTTTTTGTGTTTATATAAAATACTTCGACTGCTCACTCCATCTCTAAACTTTATGTGCACATCACTGTTTTCAGTTTTCTAGTTTAAATTTGTAAATGTCATTGAAATTAATTGTATTTAAACCTGGGTATGCTGATTTAAATGGAACTAATTTTATTTTTTTAATCATGGTTAAAATCACTCAAAAATGAAATAACATGTGACAATGTGTTTTATTCAAGTTGAAAATTTTGCTTTTCATATCCATAGAATACTTTCCAGAATGACTGTTCTCAATCATCTGCTTCCCTACTTTTCTCAATCATCTGCTTCCCTACTTTGAGGCATCAGATCTGTTTCCCTACTAGAGATGACATAGTTGATTGGGATAACAATAATTATAAAAAGTATTGATAATTTAGTCATTAAGCAGGTGTTTCTGACAAATCTATTAAACAGCAGATGCTGTGTTTTCTGCATATGGGGCTAGTCCCTGTTACGTAAAGTAGGGGCTGGGGGTGGCCATTTGTTTTTGCATCCCCTTGTCCATCAAAAGACAGATGCTTGAATGGATGCCTATGAAGCTGCTAGATTCAATTTTCTAGAGTTATTATGTTAAGATGAGCATTGTACTCTTTCACTTCCTAGCTTATTTACTAGACCCTACTGGGAGAAAACTTACTTTATTTAGATAAAAGAACCTCTTAATGTTTGTCACAGCAAATAACGTAGTATCATACCTGTAATTATGAAATTTGAGGTGAAAATAGATGATTATTTTCTGGTCACCTCCACTCATTTTGACTAGTGTTTCTATGAGAGGCTTTTTCTGTAAAGCTAAATGATTCTAGCTTTTTGGGGATAGAATGTATTTTCTGTATGTATTCTGGAAGTGGCATCACTTGGTTGTATTTTAAGGTAACTCAGTTATCTACTGGGCCAGTGGATAACCAGTAGTACAATCATCATCTTGCAGTGTTTTGTTTACTCTGAAAATCATGCTCATAGCAGAAGACAGTCCTCACTAGATCAATAAAACAGCTTTTAACTACAGATACTTCTGTATTTATCAAGACTAATGTTAACTTAGTTTAGTACATTTGAAAGAAGTTAGTAATGAAAACAATATTATCTACAAAGGATAAATACTGTGCCCCAAGTGCTGATTTTTTAAAATTATATTTTATTTCCTCTTAAATGTTTCTTGTTTATTTTTTACCCTCAAATTTTAAGTATCATGGTTTGCATTAGAAAATAGAATTCAAATGTAGGGATCAGTAATAAAACAAGCCACAAGATTATTTTAATCCTTTAAATATTATTGCACACTACATGGCAATCAATTTGTTAAATTTTGCTTTACATTTTTATGTGAAATCTCTAAAAAACATTAAAACTTGCCCTGCTACATTCCTAAGCCTGCCATATGTATTAATATTTAATACAATTCTACCCGAAAACTAAACTAATACGAATATGTTAGTTAAAGTTAGACACAGTACATACGAATATGTACTGTGTCTAACTTTTAAACCTGTAATTTAAATCATAATAATCTGATTTAATTTTTATAATCTGATTTTTTTCAAATAAAATTTATAATTTTTTTCATAACCTGATTTAAACAAAACTATTCCAGAGTGATTATTTATAAGGCATAAGTGATTGACAATTTTTGTATATTTTATGTGTGTTATGTCTGCTGTTGAATTTCCTCACTCCTCGATGATAAACGATTTTAGGAAAGAACTTTCAATCATAATTTATTTTTATAATTATACTTTAAAACCAGTGAGAAGTTTTCAGAAAAAAACTTGCTAAAAATCTCAATACCCCAATTCAAGAACAATTGAATTAATTTCAATTGTTCTACATTTCTTTTGTCCTGTGGAGCACATCTCCTTTAGGTGTGTACGGGCGTTACGAACACAAGGTACTCTAGTGATATTTTCTTCTCCCATGAGATTTACTGTCTTCAGTAAACACAGGAGTCACGTTTCTGGGATACCTAAGCGATTTTTTCTGCTTTCATCCCACTACTCTGTTCCCTAATCCCTTCTTTCCATTCACGACACTTTTTACTTGGTCTTGTGTTTGATGCAGCTTGGCCAAATATGGTTGCACCATAAAACTGAAAAACAACTAACCAATCTACATCTCCTTTGCTTTGCAAATGCTAAATATGCCAGTTTAAAACACAATAATAAAAGATTTTCCCACTCAAATGGATAGGTTAAGGGGAGATTTTCATTTAATTTTCTAAATGCTAGATGTTCACAGTAGAAGGAATCCTGGTTTACACAAAAAATTATAAAATTGAATTACTGATAATAGAATAGATAATAGATTTCCTGCCATAATAGAACAAATTTTTTTGTACAGATTAATTGAATACAGAAATTTTGATTGTTGAATATACCCACTTATAGTTCTTGTTTTCCTTTTTTAGAAAAGTTAACCAATGATGATGATGAACAGCTTAAAAACGTCCTTGCATAGCTGTGATTGTTGCTTGAACATCAGTACAGCTCTTCAATGCATATAACCTTTTGTCCATAGGAATGCTTCTCTAGCACAATAGATGGTGTAATCATGAAAAGAAATATTTTAAACCTTGTTTCGTTTCATGAATTGTTAGTCAGCAACTGCGATTCGTTTTATTTTAGACCTGTTGCTTTATAAGCAGATGGTGTGGACTAAAAGTAGCTAGTGCCAAAATAAGAGTGGTTTGTATGTAAGAGATTTGTTACTTTAGGCAGTTTTGTGAAACATGTTTATTATAATGTATATTGAATTGTCAAAAATGTTTACTTTTTGCTATTTTTATCTAAACTTTGGTATCACATTTACATTGGGATTTAAATTAACTTTTGAGTAATTATTTTCGCAATAATTAATTGAAATGTTATAGTTTGTTTTAAACTTCAAAATTTTTTTAGTATTTGTTAGTTATATATTTTGGCCTCTTGGAAAATTAGGAAATCAAAACTTGTTTATGGTCTATGGGTCATGTTTCATTCATACATAGTGCATAAAAGCGATTTTTAAGAATGTTATACTCAACAACTAAAATCTAATTCTGATCTTTTTATGTTCACTGTTTTTCATTATTTTGATCGTGAATTCAATTTTCCTGAATTACATTCTTATTTTTATGTTTGCATGTGCATATGTATTTATATACAGCTTTAAAAAATTTTCAAATTAATTTCTATTGTACTCAGTATTTTAGTTTGATATATAAAATTAACTGTTCTTTGGTTTGTGCTTGAATATAATTCATGGTTACACCAGTTTGCTCTTGTATAGTCTGGAAGTGTTAGTTTTATTTATTTAATTTTTGTAATTATGTAAATGTATGTTTTAGTGTTAAAATGATAATCAGTGCTCATCCATTTTCTCTCATCCCAGTAAGCGTCTGCATACAATGAATCCTGCCATTTTTGTGTATCACTTATTAACACAATGTACTGCATTCAATGTGATGTACATAAGACAGTTTTCTCTACTACAATTATTTGTTAAATAAAAAAATTTATATGCTGATGTGTAGTGAGTGAATCACAAAAGCAGGCTTGCTAACTATGTAATATAACCTATTTTGTCGATGCCTGCTCCTCTTACACTAATGGAAAAAGTTATTAAGATATGTTTGACTTTTTGCTCATCTTCTTGCTCATAAGTGTTGTGAAGTATGACATGACCATTGTCATAACATGTTACTTAACTGATTGAAGACTGGAAATTAACCGTCTTGAGTAGTTGTCAAAACTTTTTAACGTTAGATAATTTTAACCATGTAAAAACTTAAAAACTAGTATACAAAATATTTGTATAGCATAGCTTTATGTGAGTATGATGATTTGACCTTGAAAAGGTTTTACAGTACTTTGATCAATATGGTATAAATTAATGCACCAAAGAAATCCTTAGACGTAACTCTGAACATACCTCTGCCCTCAAATTAGAAAATATGTTCATAAAAGTTTTTATTGAATGATCTTAATGAATATTTTACAATTTCTGAGAAATTCATTAAAATGAATGTATTGTATAAATTTTGAAACAGCAATATGTAAAGTAAATGATTCAACAAAGAAATGTTAAAAGAAATTTCTAAGTGCGAATACTTAGTGTATAAGCAAATATTGGTGACTAATTCATTTTCAGTATAAATTCTAAAACAAATGCCTTTTCAATTCCTCCATTATATTGATACTTAATTTTTATATTTAGTGATTATTTGAGTAATAATTGTTACTTAATGAAAACTCATTTTTCTCAATTGGCTTTTTGTATTCGACAATTGAATACAATAGTCATGGAGTTACCTTGTTGTAATAAAATATACAAAAATGTACTTAGAAGTATATGGTTTACAAACAACACTATTTAAGTGTCTGGACAATATGCAATGATAAATAATCTGAACACCTATCTATGCATAAGAAGTGATGCTAAGAAGAAAATTACGATCTCAGTCATCTTAAACTTTATATCTTTTATATTGTGTGCAGAATATGGCTTTTAATTTTGTAATTGTTACAGAGCTACTTAAAATGGATATATAGTTTAAGAGAACATTTCTCTTTTCTGTAACAGATTTTTTTAAAGATTTCTTTAAATGTGCATAAAATTGTGATTTATGATCTCATGCACTCAAACAATATTTTCTAATGTATGCAATTCATATTTTTGTACTACTAAAGCTTATTTAAAAATTGATTGTATAATCAAATCTTAAAATGTACTTTCATTTCTGCACCGTCCATTGAGAAACAGTTTTAGTTGGTAATTTAAAGTCCCGTGCAACTTGACGTGGAATATTTATTAGACAAAATTTGCTTAGAAATATTTCCACTTTTTGAAAGTTCATTGCAGGCACAACTTAAAGTTCTGCTTTGATTTAAATTCCAAAAAATGCACAACAATTAGATTTTTGCCTTAATATTAGTCGTTTTAACATCTATACGAACTTCACTTCTATAAAAAGCAGTTTCGTGTATACAAATTTGATGCCATGTGACAAAGAAGTATCACTACTAGAAAATTCTATTTGTTAATCATGTTTGAATTACATGCAGGCTATTAATGTAGATGGGATATTAAACTTTAAGTATTATCATAATTTTAAGCTGTGGTAATAGTTTTTAGGTAAAACATGATTTCCAGTTTCTAATTATTTAGATTATGCAAATGCAATGATACATTAATTTATTCACAAGAATTACATTGACGCATATTGAAAATGCAGATGTAGATCAGTGTTAATCATGGTTGTAATTTTCATCTGCTGTAGTGTTTGGCAGAATATACAGTGTGCCACTGATCAATTTAAAATCTGCTTGGTAATTGTGGTATATAAAAGAACTCGATTAAGTTTTGTAATGAAAATTTGAACTGGTATTGAAATTTGTTCAAAGAAAAATCCCGGTAGGAAGGTATTTAATTAACGTCGCACTTGGAGCAATACAACGGGCTATTGGTGACTGTCTGGGATCAAACTCGAAGAAAAATCTCGGAAAGTGTATTATTGGTTTAAATTTTGTTGCTGTTTTACTGTTAGTTATTTTGTTGTCTCTTCAATAATTCTAGTCCACTGTGTATTGTAAATTTTTTGAGGTAGTTGTATCGTATTTTAGAATCATGTCGCACTTTAACAATTCAGTGTTTGAAGTCTGTTGTGGTTCTACCTTTTATAGTGTTTATGTATGTGGGAGTTTCTTAAATCCTCTGAAAGTGTAAAAATAAGCTTAAACTCTTCTTAAGGCAGCAAATGTACTATGAAGTCTTATTAGTTTGAGTTAAGGTTACATATTTATCGCGACTGACAAAGTGTAATTTTTTCGCACTTCAAAAGCAGATACAGTACAGTAAGTGTCAATCTGTATTGTAATTTACTCGATTTATCAGTGAATATTAATTACTGATAAAAAATCTGTATTTTATAGAGTATCTGTAAGATCAAAGCCATGCATATTAATGAAAAGTGTTGCATAATATTGCATTGTAATTTGTTGATGCAACTATCTAATTAAGTTGTAAATGTTGATTCATATAACCATTTATTGTTGAATAAATAGTGAGTTGTCTTATATTTATGGTTGTTAATTTACTTTGCTTTCACATCACACTTTCTAATAAATCATCTACAGTTATATTTATATTAGAGTTCCACTTTTGTACTCAATTAATAATTATTCAAGCCTTTTATTTTTCCTATTTTCACTACATAGACTAATGATTTTCATGCCTTTCTTTTAATAAAATATGTAACTCGAGCATTCAATTCCAATCTTTATTATCCACAAATATGCTATGTAAAACTAAAATTATCCTTTAAAAGTGGTTATAAGTAGTAATCTTTAAGTATTGCAAAATTGACTTATATTTTTTATTGGAATCTCCTTTGTATTGAATATGTTGGTGATTATGCTCACAGAAATAAAATGTTTTGTTCTCATCCATAACATCAAATTCAAATTTCAATATTCCAAATTAAAATATTAAAAAGGGAACATTGCTTTGATATTGATAATCTGGAAATGTGATAAACTTGAATCTAATTTTTTACTCTAAAAACTCGTTCAAATTTCTAACTAAATACTGGAAAATATGTATTCAATTTAAAGCAGAATATAATTAAATACTTATTTTTAATTTCAACTGGAAAAACCTGAGCAATGAAGTAATTTATATTAACTATATTGATTAGTTTGTAATTACAGATCATAGAGAATAGCTATATGCGTACGTTTTCACCAATATTCTTAAAGTAAGTCCGTAATTTACCAATATTTTTAAAGTGTTTTAAAATAGTGGTAACTTAATAGTTATAATTTGATACACATTACTTTTAAAAACAAAGTATCCCAGATGACTGCTTTTAAAACATTGGAATGTTGTTTTTTTTGCCATAATTTACAACAAGGTGATATTTCTAAGAAATAAAGCCTTATTTTCATGTATGAGCTCAAGATGAGTGCATTAATAATTAGGATGCATACTGAAGTTTTACAGATGGAAAGTTTCGTTGACTTATGGAGAGAAGTATGATTTTTCATGAGTTGGTGCAATGTGATGAGATTAGTTACTGGAGATTTTTACCTAAAATAAAGAATATATCTATGACCTAAAAATGTCTTAAAATTTTATAAATTAGACTTAAGAACTTAGAAAAGAACATAATTTTTAATTAATGACCTTATTAAATATACGATAGAATAAAGATCTGGAAAATTAGATGTTCTTTATTTAAGTATAATTTTTCTCTCTTTGGGTATTCACTTAAAAAGAATTCCGGTAGACAGTAAATATTTTGTGAATTCAGTACTATTAACATATGGGCACATTTTCTAGGGGTGTGAGAACTCAAAAATGATGCCCTGAATACATTTAATTTTGAGAAATATAAAACATTTCTAAATGCATTTTACTTATTGCTGGGGAAAACATTTGTTAAGTTTTCCATTACATTATCATTTACATATTGAAATATCACTCATTCGACTGTATTACCCTTTATTCATACCAAATGCATTTTAGTTTTGCAAGCAGCAGAAGAAATGTATTTCTCTGAATTGGAAGTTCATAGATCACTGAGAGTAAATGCCCTGAATACATTTTATTTTGAGAAATATAAAACATTTCTAAATGCATTTTACTTATTGCTGGGGAAAACATTTGTTAAGTTTTCCATTACATTATCATTTACATATTGAAATATCACTCATTCGACTGTATTACCCTTTATTCATACCAAATGCATTTTAGTTTTGCAAGCAGCAGAAGAAATGTATTTCTCTGAATTGGAAGTTCATAGATCACTGAGAGTAAATGCCCTGAATACATTTTATTTTGAGAAATATAAAACATTTCTAAATGCATTTTACTTATTGCTGGGGAAAACATTTGTTAAGTTTTCCATTACATTATCATTTACATATTGAAATATCACTCATTCGACTGTATTACCCTTTATTCATACCAAATGCATTTTAGTTTTGCAAGCAGCAGAAGAAATGTATTTCTCTGAATTGGAAGTTCATAGATCACTGAGAGCGTGCAAGCTCTCCCTGAATTTAATTTTTATTACGCACATGTAACTGCTCCTAGCAAACTTGTAAACATTATTGTCTTGCTATTATATTAAGCATGCACAATCAATGATATTAGTAAATGCATTTTTAACTGCATATGCAAACTATCCCCATGATATATAATGTGTTAAAAAATTAGTTGAATTTGGAAGAAAAGGAGTAAAAGAGTTGATCCTTATTCTTTGTAGTTTTCTATCCTTAGTTTATTAATAGATGTCGAAATGCTTCTAACAAGTGTTCGTCTCCATGTGTGCAATTGAAAAGCTTATCTACAATTATGTAATATAATCTTACTGATACTCTGATCTTGAAAAGTGACCAGTCAATTTATTTTCAAAAATTTTCTATCATTCTAATTTCAAAGAAAAAGTTTTCGTGCATCGATTTCCATGCGATTTAAGGTACATTTGTGTCATCATTTCAAACAAGCACATTTTTCTCGACCTTAACTATATCGCTATTTTCTCTTGTCCCGAATGAGCGAGATATATCGAGAATTTGCGGTGCTTCTGTTTTTAAATCACGTTCTGAAGGTTTTTTTCACTTCGCGTCTTTATTTTTTACAAGTGTTGATTTTTATGAAATTATCTACAGCTCTTTTGTTTGCATTCTTTTTCATGTGAATGGTAGACCAAACTCACCCATATGATCTAAGTGCTAGTTAAGACAGCTCATGTGCGAATGTACCAATTGAAAACAACCAAAGTTCGTCCGAAAGGTTCGAGCAAAATAAAAGCACTAAACGACCTTCGCTTCAAAATTGCAACGCAGATCAAATCTCAGACGAAATGCAAACTCTTGACAACGCAGATACCAAAAGGTGAAATTTGAGTTCAGATATTTTTGTGTTTACAGTTTAAGATTTATTATTTCTCCCTTTTAGACATGTCAGGATGGCCGAGCGGTCTAAGGCGCCAGACTCAAGGTTTCCTTACCAGTATGACTGGGTTGAGTGTTCTGGTCCACGAATGTGGGCGTGGGTTCGAATCCCACTTCTGACAAGGTCTTTTTTTTAATGTTTCTTCTAAACAAATTTTTTTATAGCTAGGTTATTTTAGAAATTGAAAGACTGCGGGCAAATCTTTATAATTCTAAAGGATTAGTGGCAAAGCAAAATTGTCTTTTTTAAAAATTTCACTAAGTGTGTTAATATTTAATATATTATTTTACTTAGACTGCTTATATTTTCGAAGAAGTTATAAATGAATGTTATATAATTTTCCTTCACTATTATCTCTACAAAATAAAAATAATCCAAGTATATTGCAACTTAATCTGCATCCGCAAACAAATAGATTTAGAAAAAATTCACAAAAATTGTACATTTCTCAAGAAAAGAGATGAGTATTCTTGGATCTTATATTTACTTACGTGTCAGCTTCCGTAGGAAGTTATTACATATTCATCGGATATTATGCCTTTGGAAACGGATATAAATGTATCGTAAATGACAGTTAAATAATAAAATAAAAATAATAATAAATTTAGGCTAAGATGTTGCCCAAGATAAATGAGGACAGATATTGGAGTCTCCTTTCAGTATTTTAAAGATGAGATTATATTCAGTGATTTGTATATACATATATATTGGTAGAAAACCTTTGGTACAAAAATTAGTAGTGAACGGGCCAATGTCGAAATTCGTTGATTTTAAGTCTCTTTGAAGTTATGTTAAATCACTTCAAAGAGAAGAAAGTTTAAAAGAGAGTCCAATGCCCTCCTGTTAATACATTATAAAACAATCGACATTGGAAAATAATTTTAGTAAGCTGTATTAAAAAATAATAGTTTCTATATCGACTATTACCAAAAACTTGCAAAATGGACACTGGCCCTTTTATACCAAGGTACAGATATATAAAATTACAATTAGTTTGATTTAATATTCCTTTTCATTTTCGAAATAAAAATTACCTTCCATACTTATTTAATAAAGAAACAAATTAAATTAATATGGTGCATACCCAGTGTATTTTATCCTAATTATTTCAATAAATATACATAATCCACATTTTTAAAACGTAAACTTTTTTGAACAGGGTAACATCAGCCTCATTTGCTCCAGATCACAAAACGCTTAGTTTCTCCTCTGTATGAAGATATGATTCACACTCTATGGCTTATATTGCTAAAATTTTACGGTGCACCAAAAAATATATTATATTTTTTAACGATCTGATAAAAAATATAAGAGAAATTTTTATTGTTTTACAAAGAATAGTTTTAGTAAATACCTGCCTTTTTTGCTCCAAATTGACTTTTAAAAAACATTTTTGTAAAAAAGAATACTCAAAATTATTTTATACTGGTATTAAAACTACGGATATTACTTGACGCTTACTAATGAAAATTTACTAAAATGTTGGAATAAAACAAATCTCACAGTTTAAGCCGTTTCACCAACCTCAAGCACACCAGTACAATTCTTGTAGCACACCGGTTAAAAATCTGCTGGTTAATGTACTTTTGTGTAAACAAAAACTTATTTACTTTCTCGAATTTATTGTTATGTACATTTTATGTAGATATATTTGTTTTGTTCTGATTTGTGTCTGTTTATCTGCAGGATTTAAAAGAGGTATATGCTTATATTATCTCTTTCCTATTCGTTTACAGATTATCTGTTATGTTTATTAGTATCTGTAGATGGCAGCACGAACATTTTAAATAAATTTGTCTTGCTCACAAAATTCTAGAATTTTTCTAATCAATCATTTTCGTTCGATGATGCAAATCCGTTTGAATTTTACTCTTACATTTACGTTTGAAAAGGGAAAAGGAACGCAATGGAATAAAGCACTTTCTGTTAGAATAAATGCAAATAGAAAAATGCATTTCAAAAGATTGCCAAAAGTAGGGAAACGATTCTTTTGAATGAATCAACGCCAAATCACGACAAAAATTAACTAGGATTAAAATGGGAAAAAGTAATTTATCAAACTTAAAAATTTCTTGAGTTATGCTTAACAAAAGTCAAAATAGTCGATTTGAAAAAAATGGTGGTTTATGTCTCGTAATATGGAATATGTAATGAATTTGTCCCAAACACATAAAAAACTAAGCTTATAAAACTAAAGTGTATTTAATTAGTGCTTAGGTACGAAGAAATAAAAACCATCATATTTTTAAATGTTCTTTTAATTTCGTCAAAACTTCTTTTACACATTGGGAAAGATTTCGAATATTTTCTAAGCCATTCTCAAACTAAATCTTTTATCCACAAACCAAAAAAAAAGAACCCATCCATATTAAGGCATTATTCAATCAGCCTTGCATCTAAAACCTCAGGCAATGAAAGTTCCTATCTAATGGTGTTTGTATCGATTTTGGTTGTTCAATTTCTCTGTCGGATCTTGACTAGCACTGCGACAATCATACTTTATCTAATAATCTTCAGATTGAGTTTCCATATATGAAAACAATATCAGTTCCTTTAATTTTATAATACATTTAATTATGTGTTTAATGGAGTCTATATTACTAAAAATACGCGTGCAGCCTGTAGAGTCTGGAAATTTTCCATGGATACAGTATTTCAGCCAAACTCAATTCCATGCGTTTTGGGGTACAAAATACTGAAAAATTAATTTTAAATTAATTCAAAACATTCAATTCCCATAGATAATGTTTTCTGGCATGAAAATTCCATTACTTTCAAAATACATTTCAGGATGTGGAAAATTCACGCATTTTAAATCGAAATGTTACATATTGTGCTCAATCTAGTTGTTCCATATTACGTTCACATGAGTTTCGATGGAAAAGTTGAACTTGTTTTTAAAAAATAAAGTTAACAAAAATTGAGCATTCACATACATATTATAAATCACAACATATAAAAATATTCGTGAATTAATTTTCTCTTAAATAATTGCTTTTTTTATTTAAGCCTCTTTTATAATTTCAGCTCCTTGAAATACAAAAATACTTCTATTAAAAAACGAATTTTCGATAGACGCCCAAATCAGAACATTCTAACACAGAAGCATTTTATATAGATTTCCATAGGTTTTGATTTTTTCCTTCGCGAAACTTCTGTGTTCCATATAAAGTACACTTACCTATATGATGCTGAGTGTGCAATTTTTCTTTGGTGTTAGTGACATACAAAGGTTTCGTACTGCAATGTGCAATCTGTGTTCTCCAAGTTCAAAAATTTTGTATCGTTTGTACTGTTCCTAAAATTTTAATACTAGAATGATTGAAGAAAACTGACAGATTCTTCAGGGAAACTAGCGCTAATACGAACGGCAAGAAACTTTTATATTAATTAATAAACTTAATAATTAAAATATTAAAAATTATAAATTAACTCTTAATTATAATTTTGCTGTTAGTTGTTCTATAAAAAGATGTATCTATTCAGAAATCATTAACAAGCGTTTTTCTATACTTTTTAGTTGAAACTAAGGTTTACGTTCCTTTTTCTATTGGTGTTAATCTGTGATTGCAACTATCGCGAATGCTATGCCTAGGGAAAAGAAATCCATTGCTTATTCATACTCCAAAACATCGAATATGACCAGATTACATTAAAGTATTTGTCTTGTCAGTGTAAAGTATAAGTAGGTAGTAAGATATTTTTTATCTCATCAAAAATTACTATTCATTTCTGTAGTTTTTATTTGGTAAGAGAATGTTGATTGTTTTTATTCGATAGTATATTTTGTGCACTAATGTAAAAAGTGCTGTTCAACTATTTCTGATCAGAACAATCAGAGCGTTTAAGAACAGCGCAATGTAGTTGTGACAATAGTAATTCTGAAAATTTTCTCAGCTGAATATTTTAGTTCTAGAAATTCTTGCTTTCTTCAAAAATTTGCGTTTAGTTTAAGTATCATTTTAAGAATGACTTGAATCTATGTTCTAAATGAAATAGTTATTTCAGATGAATCGCAAACGAAAAATATGTTTTACCTTTATGAGCACCTTTTCATGTCTTAGAAATAAGTGTTACATTCGTACAAGGCTTTCTTTGAAGAAGTTAGTACTTTATTCTTTAATTTTGTTTTTACTTTTTACTAAGGCAAATAAAATCTTCCTTCTATTTAGATATTTTAACAGTAAGATATATTTCGATGCAAGACACAAGAAATATTCTTAAATATACTTTGAACATTTTTATATAAAGCATTTTTAAATAACTTACAGAATAATAGTTAAATAAGCAAAATAACTTGATAAAAAAGTATTCTGCAAAACCAATAAAAAAATTAAAATTGACTTTTAAGTGCACGTTATATTTTTTTAATTTAAATCCGCATAAGCACAAAATTGTCACACTGGAAGTTTGAAAAGTTGAGCCTAGACTCCTCCAAAGAACATGTATCCCAAAACGCTGCTCTATAATTCAGATAGAATCTCTGCGGTAAACCGAAGTGTTTCAATCAAATCTTTTCATCTAATTCATATAAATTATGGTCACTATCATTGGCCTTCAGCTTCTGGCTTTTGGAAGTACCAACGCAAATACTGGCTAGCAGCAATCATCAATCACTCGATGATTGGTGATGCGTGTTCTCAACTGCGCAAAAAGCATATCAGGTTAACAAGAATATATAATTCTTTCAAATATAACAATCAACAACGATAAAGAATAAAAATCAAATGTTTCAACGTTGAGGCACTTGGACTTTCAAGAAAGATATTGAACTGAGAATTTATATTTTGAATGAAGAGAGAAATATGCCTCGCGAACGTGCGACTATATAATTTCGCGCAGAACTCTCGGAAGACAGTGGCGTGAGTAAATGCTTGAATTTGCATAAAGATGTTGCCACACTTTCACTAAAAAGTATTGTTCATGAGCGTTGCTTTTATTTTTAGGTTCCGTGGTAGCCCAGTTGGCAGAACAACGGATTAACAACTGGAGGGTTGTCAGTTCAAAACTAGGTTCAGCCAAAGACTGTCGTGTACAAGGGGGCCGGTGTACGTTAAATATGTCGTGGCCTCAAATGTCCTCACTTTGGCGTGGTGTGGAAGTTTGGAGAGTGGGTGCCAGATCAAGTGTTCTCGCCATCTGACCGTGGTTCAAAATTATGAGGCGTTGTCCTTGCATCTTTTCCTTCGGGATTCATCCCGGACCGTCGCCAATAACCCATTGGGACGTTGGCTCCAGTGCGACGTTAATTAACTACCTACCGTCTATATTTTTAAGTAATGGAAATTTATTTAAAAATTTCTATCCCTCCCCGAAAGAACAATATTAGTCAAAAACATTTATCCAAGTTAACTTGAAAAGAAATTATGTATCACACCACTAGGACCTTATAATGTTTTTAAAGTTCAATTCAAAAGAGAAATTCTACTTTAAACTTCAGTTTGAATACGCACCAGGGTATTTATGGTAGGTAGGTAGTTATTTAACGTCGCACTGGAGCAACACAATGGGCTATTGGCGGGATCAATTCCCTAGGGAAAGATCCGAGGACAACGCCTCATAACTTTGAACCAAGGTCAGATGACGAGATCAACACCTGAGTTATCACCCCACTCTCCAAACTTCCACACCACGCCAACGTGAGGACATTCGAGGTCACGACAGATTTACCGTGCATCAGGCTCCGTGTACATGACGGTCTTTGGCTGGACCAAGTTTCGAACTCGCAACCCTCCAGTTGCTCTTCCAACTGGGCTACCGCGGCGCCCAGTATTTATGCTTAGGCATGCTTAAGGATGCTTAGTTCTACTTATTACAGTTCTACATGCTACTATTCAAATGACTCAAACTAATTATTCTTATATAAGTAATACATCAATAGATATCAAAGTGAACATTCGCCCGCACAGTACTCGTTAACTAATGGGACGAATCCTACATTTAAATGTTTATCTTTACTGCAACCTGCCTTTCGTACGTAAAAGTTACAGGGATAGAGGCTAACCAAAGCGAGAGCTATACCCCTGTAGAAAATCTTGGTATCCCATTTTTAAAGTATCTACAAATAAAATATACTATAATATGGGATACTTTTTACATTTTTCAAAAAACATTATTAAAAAAACAGTTAATTCATCCTGAAATAAATATCCTTTCCTGAATTAATGTAAATGATGTTAGTTTAATGAATTAATATTCATTCAAAGTATGGTATGAAGGTAGGTAGTTCAATTTATGTCGCACTGGAGCAACACAATTATTGATGAGGCTCCGGGATCAATCTCGAAGGGAAAGATCTGAGGATAACACCTCGTAATTTTGAACCATGATCTAATGACGAGGTCAAACCTGAGATAGCATTACGTACAGGATGGTCTTTGGTTGGATTTCCTCGTAATTTTGAACTACGGTCAGATGACGAGGTCAAAACCAGATCTGGCACCCCATTCTCCAAACTTCCACACCACGCCAAAGTGAGAACATTTGAGGTCACGACAGATGTAACGTGCACCAGTCCCTATATACTCTTTGGTTGGATCGAGTCCCGAACTCACAATCCTGCAGTTGCTAATCCGCAATTCTACCAACTGGACTAACACGACCCCTCGAAGTATGTAAACAATGATTATGATCATTGTTTCGTTCAACCATATCCTTACATATTTACTTATCTATGTATCTCTGTGATACAAAATTAAAAAGTGGATTTCCAGAAACAAAGCTTGAATATTTGTATAATTCTGTTATTGGAAATTAATTTTGTAAATATTTGTAAATGGCACATTTAATAATAATTCGTCTAGTTAGATCATTCAGTATGCGTTACTTTTTATGCGTTTACAGTAATTCATTAAACGTATAGTCTGATAATCAAAAATATCATAAGAAATCCTTTTTATAAGAATAAGATCTAACTTTGCATTTAAAAAATTCAACTTTTAATGTTGAGCCCTCTACGAATAAAATTCTTGCCATACTACTATACAGTAGTAGTGTGTGTAATAGTCACCTGATTAGGAATATTAAAAGAGACTAAGACATATCTAAAAACAGTTAACTAAACATTGCTTAACTCGACTTTTATCACAAACCATTTTACAAAACAGAAGTACACATTATTTTCAGCTAGCTAAATGAAGTGCCCGGAGCTTCTATAGATATATGTAAAATCTTTCAAATCTATAACAATTAGCAAAGCATTTTACAAAACAGAAGTACACATTATTTTCAGCTAGCTAAATGAAGTGCCCGGAGCTTCTATAGATATATGTAAAATCTTTCAAATCTATAACAATTAACAAAGCCAGTGGAATTTCTAAAACCAGAACTTTAACTGAAAAGTTTAGTAAAATAATAAACACCTAGACGTTAAGTGAGGCCGCTTGGAAAATCAAATCCAAAAATTATCCGTACAATTTTATTCGCACTTTAAAACTGTTTTCAGTTTTGAGTTGGGATGGTTGGGAAAACGCAGTAGGACTAGCTTCGCTTCTGATGGCATTGAGTTGATGTACGATGCGATATGACATTTGTAAATAAATCGACATAAATTTGAATTGCGTCACGGGATTCATTAACCCTTATACTATTGAAAATTACCTACAGCCATTCTTTTTTGTTCCGAGAGAAAATAAGTCTTATTTTCCCTTTGGGCGTGGGTGACCAGACGTCTGGTAAAGTCCTGAATTTGCTTGGGTTGCCCGGATTCCACCGGGAATTATAAATTGTCCTGATTTTTCAGAGAAATCGTCAATTCAATCCAAATATTGTATCACTTGAATCGCTTTCTGTACAAAAAATGCGTTAATTGTTCAAGGCAGCTCGCGGAATTGTAAATATCGAGTCATATTTTGTCGTGAATATGTTTTTAAAATCGGAACACAATGCTGGGATGCATGCATGAAAAGTCGAGCATTACAACTATTTTGTCAAATGATTTTAGAACTAGAAGAAACATCCAGATGATAAATATAGCGTCGTGTAGACAAAGGATATCGGTACCTAACAAGGCTTTCTGACTGAGTGTGCTGCCAAACTGAGCCCGGGGAGGAGGTCCGCGATACGTCGAAATTCTACGGTGCCGGGCGAACTTCGGGCGAGTGTAACTTTGGATTGTATGAAGTGAGGACTACATAAGTAGTGTCATTCGAAAGCTACCAAACTATGCTGCAATCACAGACCTTTGATTAATAAAATTATCCTTCAATAGTAATATCAAATTGCACGTTATTTGTTCAAACTATAAATTAACTGTTGAACATTCACACCCTAAACAATCGTTCAAACTTCTTATGTCTGCTCTGCTTCATTCATTTAACAATACACCATCAGACCCGAGTGTTCACATCAAAACTACGGTTTGTGTGCCTACTTTTGCCAATTTTGTTTAGTTAAGTGTATTTTTTATTTGAAATACTGTTATTTCTTGGATTGGATATTAATTGTTATTTTGAAAGTTGGATATAAATTTACCTATTTATGTAAAATCTAACGTAATTACGAAATTCGGCTTCCTAGACAGCTTAGGCTAACCTTAAAAAGTCAATAAAAATTTACCTAACACATCTAAAACAAAGCTTTTGACACGACCTTCTCTTGCCCTATATTGCTTTCTATTGATAATAAAAAGTTTCACAAAAAAAAATTCGGTTTTATTAATCTAACAATCTGAAAAACTTTTCTTAATTTCAGACATTCTTATTCCATTTTTCTTATAGTTTTAATCATTTCTTAAAAATGCAAACATACATTAAATGCTTTTTTATAATGATGGATGAAAAAGCTTTAAAGTCGAAAAAACATTTTTCAAGGAATTAAGAACAATCTCACGTGTGAAAGAAGTCGGATAGTTTTAGTTATTTTTTTATCTATCGTAATACAAAAACAAAAAATAAGCCTTAAAAGGACTGTGGAACTGTTTTAACTGTGGAAGCTCAAAATCTGCCTTGAGATACTCCAATCCGGTGTTATCAATTAGAAAACCGAAACGAATAGACAAACTGTTCCATTCCGTCTACTCAAATCAAGTTCCCACTTCGAATTCGGAAATCAGAATGCTGAAAAATCCGTATGCAAGCAGAGTTCAACATTTTGTATTTATTGAATGCAATAGAGTTTAATTTTTTTTTATTTTAATCTTTAAATGGTTCTTACATCTTAGAAATCCAGTTATGACGTTGCTTACGCTTTGGATTTATCTTGAGAGAATGAGGAAGACTTACTTGTAAGTACAATGGTTATATTACACTTACTAATCTTTGCCATGCGATATGAGAGCTTTTTATAGCAATTCCTAACAGAGGTTCATTTGCATTATTTTTCTAATTAATAAGTTATTTTATGTTGCGCAATTAAGATTTTTGATTTTCTATAGATATGGCTATTAGTTCATATTTTCGATTAAAAAATGGAGAATTTTGAGGTATAGGTTGGTTTCGAACGGGGCACTACGTTCTATTTTCATATCGTGCAATTTTATAGAGCACATAGTTTGCGTGATTGGGATTCGTTTTAAATTTATTTGATTAAAAAGAAAGAAATCCAATCGATATATCGTTCGCTTACAAGTGAAACATACCAAGTGAAAATTTTCAAGATATGAATTTTTTAGCTTTTCTAAGCCAGAATGAGTTGATCTTTAGACTTCTTAAGTCTACTTAGTTTTTTCTTTGTGTGAATGTTAGATTTCTTCTTGAGAGACACACTTAGTGAGTAAAGCATAGGGAGTAGAATTTTCCTCCCTTCGTTTCCTCAGAATTACGCTTTTTTGACTTGGTGTGTTTTACGTAGGCCGACGATATGTTCTTATATCGAAAATTGAATTGTGCTTTTATTTTTTATGATTATTACTTATTTTTATTACTATTAATTATGTATTTATTATTTATGAGCAAATATGGTAGTGATGACTTTAATGATTTAAAACCCTCTCGTATGAAAACCAATCAAAACCTTTTTTTATATTTTTGTAACATAATACAAGACTCGAAGGCAACAAGGTAAGAATAAGTGTCTACCCTGTCTATAGTGATTCAGTGGGGTCCCTTAAATTTGTGGTTGAATCCCCGTCGCTATGCTATATGCACAACACTGTTTTTAAATAGCGTCTATTTTGCATTTCTCATATCATATGTTTCAGAATTTTATTCGATAAACATTAAAAAAATATTAATATTTTCTATTATATGTAATTATATGTTAATATGAATATTTATAAACAAATATAACGAAATATTCGTGGGAGTCATGTGATATATTTTTGTTAACGGCTGCATTTTATTTCAATTGAATTATTCCAGCTTTTAAGTATATTTATTTACTAGTATATTTATAGCGTCTATTTTGCATTTTCATCATATTTCAGAAATTTTATTCATAAAACATTCAAAAATATTAATATTTACTATTATACGTAATTATATGTAAATATTAATACTTATAAATAAATGTAACGAAATATTCAAAGAAGCCATATGTGATACGTTTTTGTTAAAACAGCTGCATTTTATTTCAATTAAATTATTCCAGTTTTTTAGCATAATTACACTTTTGTGTTTACTGATGCGATTATCTTTTATGTCTTATAGAAAACTGGAAATGTAGTCAACTATAACCACGCAGCTGAAAACAAAAAGCACTTAACTAAGGAAAATAGTTTGAATCTGATTTATCCCCCATTCTTAGTTATAAATATTAATTTTCTGATCAGATTAATGTCAATACAAACATTGCGTTGCATAAATATCTTATACGTATTAAACTTCTAATTTCTATCGTACATAATTTATCTTTATATTTTTAACTCGATAATATAATTTAACTAGTTATATTTTATAAATAGTTTAAGCAAATTCAATAACCTATATTAATAAATTATTGTTACGTAGCTAAATATTTATTTCGGAAAAATAATTAAAAACTTAAAGATACACATGAGCAAAGCATTATGGTAATACATAATACCATTGATTTATTTATTCTCTCTGATAATGTGAACTTCACTTTATAATTAAAAAAGGGCTAGTTTAAAAAGGGCTAGTTTTATTACATTTGTGGTTGATTAGATAGGGTTTTTCCTGTGCTTGACAGTGCAAAAATCTAACATTTTATTCAAGGTTTTAAAAACCTTCTACGATATCCATTGAAATTTCTGCAGACATCAACATCTTGAATTGATTGAGTGGTGCTGAATTTTATTTTCATTAAATCACATTTTTTAAAGCAAATAAATTTTTTATTTAGTTAAAGTATACAGGTATTTCACATCATAAGATGAGTGGGTTAAATAATAAAATATCAATAAAATTTTTTCCAATCATGACTTTTATGCGATGTTGTTAAAACTGTTGATCACCTTATAACCTGGAATTCAGTTTAGTTTTAATCAATAGATAATGTATTAAAAAGTCACAATTGAATTTGTATCTGTACTAATCTTTTAAAGTATTGAGTAAAATATTCCCTCAGCCAAATAACAACATTTTCATCATCTTCTAGCAAACTTATGGAAAATAACCCTAGTTTAAATATAAAATATTTCATAAATGTCAACTGCAATACATTCTGTTTTATTCATGATAGATAATAATAGGCATTTGTGTTATGAAATTTAGCTATTACAAATATTTTTGTGTTTCTAATTAAGATTAAAAACTGTAAAGTATAAGAATTTCACGCAATTTTGAAACAATATACCTTAGAATAAATGGAAATAAATTTAACAGAAATATTGTAATTAAATATTATAAAACCATTACATTTTGTAAGGTATTTAAAAAAATATTTTAATATAGATAATTATTATTAAACGCCATTTTAACTAAAAACAAGTTTTGTTCCATGGTTCTTAAAATACTTTTCCAAAGACGCGATATAATAAAATAAATTAATAAATACACAGGACTGGATATTGTACCAATATCTAAACAAACATCTAATGTGAGCCTGCTTTGTATCAGTGCTTTATAAAAATTCAAATTTGAAATTCATTTTGGTTATTTTTACACTTTATAATTACCACCGTTTTGAAATACATATACTATCATTAGAATAGCTTTTATTCAGAAACCAAAAATTTTACCTCTCTGGAAATTTGTCATAATACTTCTACAAAGTTTTAGAGAAAATATAAGGGTTCCTTTTTTCTATAGCCCTTTAAAGTCGACTGTTTTTAAAAGTAATCTTTCATTTTACTAAGAATCCATTAAAATGTAAAGTCACCACTGCTTTTGTATTTTGCACACTTTTGCATATACTTCTAAAATAAATGGCTTCCATTTGGTACCAAAAATTGGACTAAATTTGAACTATTAGTTCTCAAGTTAAGGCCATTTATAAACAATGCAACAAATCCAAGATGCCACCATTTTGTAAGATTGACCAATTTTTAAATTCCGTACCTTAGCTATTGTCTAAATATTAAAAAAAGTTTAGATTTATAGATTTCACTGCCCAAGTCTGTCTATGGTAAAAATTTTAAAAAATTCTTGACTATGTTGCAACAATTTTTTTTCAAAATGAGTGTCTTCACATGGAATGACCCAGATTTATGTGCAAAAATTTCAAATATGCTCTCACCATCCAATATTTGTTAGAAGATCCACATAAGTTAATACTCCCACCATTTCCATAATTTGAAATGTCGGTTCTTTCCCATGAACTGCTCACTGCTTAAAGCCGTATGGATGCCTTAACGGAGTATATGCGAGGCAGAAACGACTGTTATTAAAACAATTAACGTTGTTACGTTAATTTGAAATCAATTGATAAGGATGGGAAATATCGCTGTAAAAACCTTAATTCTAAAAAATTCAGTAAATTTTATGTGTTCTGTTTTGGTACTATAACTCAATGAGAATATTTCAAAACATTAGGGCCCTGCAATTAATTGTTACATTTATCTAAATCAGATGGCGCTATTCAAATATTTATAATCGCATTATTGTTTAATTGCGTGGAAATACGAATTTCATGCCCAACGTAGGCGTGTCCAATTTCAAAATGACCAATTAAGATTCTGTTTTTTGAATTTTTATTGCTCTAACGATTGGCTGTAATATTAATAAAGATTTCAGTTAATCTTATTAAAAGAATTCCACAGATTTTTTCCCAAATTCCTCCATTGTGAATTAGTATTTTAAGATTAAAGCATCGAAAAAATGGCTGATGTTTTCCGAGATATGAAATTACGATCTCTTTCAGAAAAAACTGGTTATGGTATTGTCCAAGAAAATGGACAACGAAAGTATGGACCCCCTCCTGGGTGGATTGGACCACCACCGGCAAAAGGATCCGAAATATTCATAGGAAAATTACCAAGAGATGTCTATGAACATGAACTCGTACCGTTATGTGAGGAGTTTGGCAAGATTTTTGAACTTCGATTAATGATGGATTACAACGGTGAAAATCGTGGATATGCGTTTGTAACCTTTACAAATACCGAAGACGCATCTAGAGCTATAAAAGGATTAGATGATTTCGAAATTCGCCCTAACCGTCATATTGGAGTTTGCAAGTCAGTTGACAACTGCCGTTTGTTCATCGGTGGGATACCTAAAGAAAAGAGCAAAGATGAAATAATGAGTGAAATCAGTAAATTTACTGAAGGTGTATCTAAAGTTATCCTGTACAGCTGTATTTTAGACAAGACAAAGAACAGAGGATTCGCTTTCGTTGAATACGAGAGTCATAGAGCTGCTGCCATGGCCAGGCGTAAGTTAATTTCCAGCAGTGTCAAACTGTTTGATTATGAAATAGCTGTCGATTGGGCCCAGCCTGAAGCACAGGTAGAAGATGAAACGATGAAAAGAGTAAGTTGATTTTATTTTTTCGTCTTCATAAGATTTCTTTACTGACGATTTTAAAATTACTTTAGAATGCTTTGTTTTTCATTCCATAAACCTTTTTAGAGTATATATAAGCTTAAAGATCTGTCTAAAATGAATTCTTTTAAATCTAATAATGGCTGCTAAAAATTAAATTTAGCATTTAATGGCTCTTTTTCTTAGATTTAGAATAATAAGTACGAAACTGTGTATCACGTAATTTCTGGTCCATATGTTACATTTCAAGACAAAATAATATATCGGAACGTAGCAACAATTTATTTTAATTAAAATATGTTTTAACTATACCTTACTATTGAAATATATCTGAATTTTTCTTCTTACGTTTATTCAGGAAGATAACAGATACTTTGAAATGTTTATATAGATTACGAGGACAACCTCAACTTTATTAATATAATAAAAATAAAATTAATGAATTATTTTTAACGAATGATAATTTTAAGGAATGATTTTTTGGATACCGCACAGTACATTTGTATTTAACTTTATATTTATTTTAGAAGCATAAATGTCGTGTCACAGCTAAATCATTTTATTTCACAAAGTAAAGTGATTATCAGACACATGTAGTTGCTCTTTCAATGTTAGATAAATTCGAAATAAAATATGGTACTTTGGTAGACTAAAAGAATGTCCATTTGAAAAGTTTTGTAAAACACTGTGTTTAGTAATTTTTTCTTTTAAATTTTTATTACAACGTACAGAAAATAATTTCCAATAATTATATTTTCATGATGTATTATTGACTGGAGGGTATTGGCCCTTTTTCTATTACTTTCTTTACCTTGGAGTGATTTGTGGGCGTAATTCAACATCAGCAAACTTGTGCATAGACCGTTTTCTAACCAGATACAGATATAATGCTGAATCTATTGTTAGGATGCAGTGTAATATCGTAAAAGAGAGCGAAGCTTAAAAATAATAATAAACTTTTTGTTAATATTTTTTGGAAGAAAAAACACAGCTGTAGGAATATTTTCATTTTCAAGATTTAAAAAAAATTACGAACATATTATTGTAGATTCCAATGAAACATAATTTTAGTTAACCAAATTGAGAAGGGATACGACCATTGACAAATTATTTTCCAATTCCGAACAGTAATTAAAATTTTACTGTAATCGTATTACAATAAATTATTCTTACATTTCTCCGTTTTGCAATTGAAACTCATTAAGTCAAAAAATATTAATATATTATTTTTTTCAGCTTTCCCAGAATATGTTGATCTTTACACTGGCGAAGTCTAAGTAATTTTTCCTTTGCATAAAAATTAGATTCTTTCTTAATAAAAATACTTTAATATAAATTCTTTTTATGTTAGCCGCAACTAGAATATTTCAGAGGAAGCAAGAAAAAACAATTCTGAAAAACAGTTTATGAAAAATTCTTGAAAATTTAACTGAAAAACTTTATTTAGAGAGACAGATATTTATAGAGCATTTTTCGGTAATTTTGCCGACTTACTTAAATTGCTGATTTTTATTGATTTCTTTTCATTTGTATCTTTTAATGAATTTTTGTTGTTTTAGTATAACACTTAGTGTAATCAGTTTTATTGCAACTTTTTTTTCTCATTAGTTTTTGAGATCTACTAGGAGACAAACTTTGCATCAAACAGGTTTGCTTTTGGTATGTATTGAAAGGAAGAAAATGTATCTTTTCTTCTTTCTCAAGACAAACTTTTTGCGTGTTCCCCTTTCAGTATGCTCCCTCTCATTACTAATCCCTTTTTTGCTGTTTGAATGATGACATTGCATGTTCTTGTCTTATGTTGTAAAATCCTTGATTTATTCTTTGCTATTCTTTTCTTCTAACGAATTTTTCCTGCATCATTTTTCGACTTACCATTTGGCAGACTAATCAAATACATTTTAATATATTTTGATAACTTAAATGCCTTTCCATGTTGGTGTCATGCTTGTTTCTTATAGCTAGCTATTTACCAAAATAATTGTATGATTGTTTTGTGTCGAATTTTCCAACGAAAATAATATTTTCGAAACTAGAATTAACAAATTTTTTGGACAATTTATAATAATAAATTTTACAGTCAATGAAATTTAAGTTCTGAAATGTTTTTGAGATATCTGTGAACGTTTTTTAGTGAGTTAAATATGTGTTCCTGGAGAATAGGTCACTTCTTCGTATCTGAAAAATTTTACAAAAACTTTTCCTAGCTTTTCAGCCATCTCCTTTAGATGTCAAATCGACTTGGTTTTAGAAAACGTCTATGCGTTTTAACAGTTCATCTCGTGAATATATGAAACGAATCTATGAAAGAAATAAAAAAATTCCATAGGTTATCATTTTCCACACGTGGATAACCTAATATGGAGTTGCTTTTTTTATTGATTGGGCTTAGATTGCAATCTCTTGCGATTCCTTTAAGCTCTTGAGAACATTTCAGAGCATTTATTGAGTTCATTTTATAATTATAGTCAGCAAGATGAAATTTTATTAAGGAATTTATATAACTTATTCCTAGTTTTATAGAAAACAAATCTGGTTCTTAAGTTTTATAAATTATTAATTTTATTCATTTTATGTGAATCTTTTAAAATTCTTACGTATTCAAGAAAACTTTCTAACTGAAATTTTATTTTACTCTAAGATCTCTGTTACGTGTTTTTGTTGATGAATCTCATTCTATGCGTAAACAAAACGTTTTCTCTGTGGTGTATGTTTTCCGTCAGAATTCAAATATTTTCAAAAATGTGAATAGCAGAATATTAAATTTATTTGCATCTCTTTTGAATGAGTATTATAAGTACGGTAAGTAAAAGAAGGTATCTAATTCAAGAAATGGAGTTAGTTTTCTATTAAAAACACTTTTTAAGTTTATTAATTGAAATCGTATAATAATTATGTCGCATACTTAATGAAACGATTAATTATTCTTAGATATGATAACAGGGGAGTGTGCTTAAGGGGACAGTGAACTTTCAATATCACCAAAATCGATTTTTTAATTTTAGCCTTAAAAATTAATTTATATCAAACTCTGCAGGTAGCAAAAATAATTTTTCAATTAAGATAATTTTTGATGGTTACATATACAATACAAAACGTATAGAGTACCAAGTCTACTACAAAAAAGGGTTATTCTCCAATTTAGGTTTTTGGCATTCTTCTGATTTCGAAATATTCCCTGCGAATTTGATTTTAATTGATTTCCTTGATATTTTTGGGGTAATCCTTGTAAAACTTGTTGAAACATCTGAGAAATTCATTATGCTTCTAAATTTTGGTTTAAAATGTTTCTTTTCCTATGATTCTTTTTTGCAAATTTTTAGGTGTTGCTTCACAATTGAGTGTTATACTTACCAAATGGGAGGTAATTTGATTTATTTGTGTACAAATTGAATTAAAATATTGAAAATACATGTGAAATTAATGCACATAGGACGTCTCACTTTTTTTTCAAATTCATCAAACACTTTTTGATCACGTTTTGTATAATAACATCTTCACAACTTAGTATTTTCGGACCAAACTTTATATATAGGCTTTTTTGTATGAAATACACAATCTGTACAAATATTATAACAATCAAATAAAAACGGCAAAAGTTAGTTTAGAACGTGCACTGTCCTCTTAAATAATTCGTTTTGTGTGCCCAAAGAACTATTTTAAGTTAAGTTAAAATTACGTTGTATACCATACAATATGAACACAATAATTTACATTGAACTAGTCTAGATGAATCAATGTAACAGAAGAAAATGACCTTACACACTTCCTAAGTATAAATTAGTTTTCTGATATAAGAATTTCATCTGTTTTTATTTTCAGGTTAAAGTACTTTACGTACGAAATTTGTCACCACTGACTTCTGAAGATGATCTTTATGTCTTGTTTTCAATGGGAGGTACAAAGAAAATAGAAAGAGTGAAGAAGATGAAGGATTTTGCTTTTGTTCATTATTTCAAAAGAGAGGATGCAGAAATTGCACTGGAGCAATTCGATGGTTTGTTATTTTTATTTCTAACAAATTTCTTAAGTCATGTGACCAACTACGACGGGACATTTTAACAGAGAATTGGTGCTCTCTAGGTGAGGGTTTCCTGTAAAGGAAAATACAGAGGGCATTAGTGTTTTGGTAATCCCGTTCGAAACTCATGATAGTTTCGCATGTTACTCGAATGAAATTCCACCATGTCGTTTATGTTAAAAAAACATCAAACATCGCCAAAATGACAATAAAAAAAACAAGTTCTCAACCAAAACATTTTTGCTTATGTATACACTAAAAATCCTTCTCATATAATAACCCGTTGCGTTACGTTCAATGTGACGTAAATTCAACTACATACCCGTCTTCTCGTACGAAATTTGCTTTCTTGATATGGCAACTGCACCTTGTTTATTTACCGTACAAATCTCCTTTTTATAGCGCGGTTTTATTTAAACTATAGCTCAAACAATCTCTAAGTTTCTGTAACAAAAGGCGAGAAATTACTCAATCAAAATAAAAAAATTAGAGAAATTAAGAAAGAATTCCAATTGTCAATTGTTTGTCATGATTTTTATCAGCCTATCTGTGATTCAACTTCATATCGTCTACTGTTTATAAACACGGCAATTTCGCCATGACTAATTCTTAGCGAATAGAATAGGTTTGTTCGATTTTGATTGCTTTTTTTTCTTTCATGTTCTCCATTATTATGATTATGATTCTCATGATTATGATCGTGTATAAATGATACTAACGTTATCAAATGTCAAACGATTTTTTAAACTTCGATAACAAAGCATAAGATGGTTGTTTTTAAATATTTATTGTTCTGTGATTAAATCTGAATACACTAGAAATACCAAACCAGTATTAATGCTTATATTGTTTCTAATTGATTTGGGTGGCTTGTGAAAAAAGGAAGCACTAATATTTTGGGTGCTTTTGATCTTTGGAAACATAAATAAAGTTGAATTTCTAAACAATTTTTAAGATAAATATGCTGAACGTTTTTTTCACTTTAAAATTTTTTAAGAAATAATCTAAAATTCACAAATTATGGAGTCGAAAAATCTTAATATATATATTGATTTGAGTTATGACAGGACAAATTCTTTGAAATACTGCTGCCAAAAGTATTCTATCACTAGAAATTTTTTCAAATCATACAGTGATATTGACATATTTTTGATACAATTATATAAGTTAAAAATGAAATAAATACTACTTTTCAAGTTCTATTTTCTTGAATACCTATATAACACTTTTGGCCCATGTCAAGATACTTGAAATTTATTTTAGATGATTTTTACTTGAAGTGCAGGAAAGTTTAGGCAGTTTTTATTTCTCAATTCTCACTTGTAATTAGAAACATTCTGAATCAAATGAATCACAAATAATTTTCTGCATTATAAAAGTTTTAATTAGAATTTTTACTCATAAATTGCATCCAAAAGGTATCTTTTTAAGAGCAATTATCATGCTTTTGTTTGGTAATTTATTATATCATTTTAATTTATTGTATTTATCCTTGTTTCAGGAATTACTGTAGATGGATGTACTCTTGAAGTGATTTGGGCTAAACCACCTGAAACACAAAAGCAAAGATTACTGAGTGACAAAAGGGGCCATTTAAGCAGCTTTTATCGACACTTAAATTATGAAAACTTGGAACATGGATTTGATTTCAGTCTTCTTTCTAATTCACCTAGTTTACCAGAGTAAGTATAAGATCATTTATGCATAGAAATATGTAGTTATTCATGAAAATTGGAATGACTTATGATTTTTTATATATCTTTAATTTTCCATTTTTTTTCAGTTGCACAATTTGTAGGTTTTTTGATAATATACTGTAGTACACTTATTCATTAATTGGTTAAATCTTTAATAAGTCAAGTTTTTATCATTTATCCCACCAATTTCTATTTTATAATTATTTTAATGTAAAATTGTTTTAATAATTCCTGAAATGCTAGTAGCCTTAAACTTTTATCAAATGTTTGTGACTTTCATGTACCCATGGCTTTCCTATTTTCAAAAAGCACTACATGTGCAAGCATGCTATACAGACTGTCAAAGACCTGTTCAGTGTGATGCAGTTTAACCCCATCTTGCATGAACCATGCAGTGATATTTATGTCCTATGCACATTTTCGGGTAGAACTGTTCTGCCATTTCGATGTAAGAGGCAGTATTAACATTACTTTCAGAGAAAAAGGCCCAATTATTTCTTTATCACTGATTGCACCACTGTTACTTTTTGTTGCAAGGGCTTAACCTCTGTAAGGTAGGGATTTTTTACCCCATGTCTAATTTTGCTTACATAGCCTTGCAAGTGAAAGTGCTTCATCGGAGAAATATATTAGATTCAGTTCGACTTTTTATTCATTCATAAATAGATTCATGTCAACTGTTTTCATTATCAATCATTACTAGCATCAAATTCATAAAGTCGAATATTTGTCATCACATTCCTTTACAGGCTGGTGAGCTTGAATTTTGTATGGAAACAAGTTCAACTTTGTCTTTACAATTTTTCTACGTGACGAATGGGACATTTTAACTGCTACACTACTACTACTAGTTGGGGCGCAACCCCTCTACCCTGACTTAGTGCCATTATAGATTTGCAGGGACTGTCCCCAGGAAAAACATGCAGATAGTCTTGATAAGCGGGAGCAGAAACACATGCCAACATTGGATCCGAAGATCGTATTTGCGCTGACGTACTTAATATCCAGGCTCTAAGGCCTAACGGGAAAACGGCAGGAGCTCCCTTCCCAGCCGACTCCAAAAATATTGGATACGGTGCCTCGTGCGAACAGACCGACACTTGGTATACAAAGCATACAGGGTGGACTGTTGCAAATATGTGTGCTGGCTATAAATTTAGATTTAATGAGATGTCTGGTTTGGCAACTCATAAAATGAAAGCCGATAAATAACCAATCTCCTGGGCGTTGCCTTTGCTGGAAGGACTTTTAATAACCAACCTGCATTTGCATTGCGTGGAAAGGAAAACCAGCAAACCTTCCATGGTCTGGTGAGCAGGGACCAGGGGTTTGCTCCAGTGGAACCCTTCACCGAATGCGCCAACCGAAGTTTGGAAGACCACCGACAACATCTCCCGCCTGTAATGAGCTATGTACACACTCATAACCCTTGTGTCTGCATGCTACACTGCATGCCGTATCCATGTCTTGGGTTCATTTTCAAAAATACCCTGCAAGTGATCAATATTTTCTGGAGTGACTACTGTGATTGGATGACTGGCTCAACCTACTCCGGTATCTTGAACACTCCCAGTCCACAAATTTGGCAACAATTCTTCTAAAAGTAGAAGATTCAGGAACACCTCGGATTTTGCATAATATTTAATAATTTTTAACTTAATTCAAAACTGTTGAGGGAACAGGAGGGCTCTGTGTTTTCCAAACTCTGACCAAGTTCCTTAAAATTATAGTGGGGATTCTGAATTCTTATAAAATTTCTTTGCAATAAATATGCATTCTTGCATTGTAAGAGGCTCCATGCTAAAATGTAATTAATTTATGAACTATACTAAAAAACCTTCTGACATAGAACTTTATAACATCATGATTCATAACTTTGAATCATGATTCTATCACATTTAGTTGTGGAGTAACTCAATTTTGAAATATTTCCTGAATTAAAAATCACCCTGTATATTACTTATTGTGTTCAATGTCTTATTTAAAATTGGCTACTGATTTAATTAATATGCAAATTTATTACTGTTACAATGTGATTTGTACATTCTATCTAGCCTTTCGATGCTTTCTAGAACAAACCTACGATCAAGGTTTTCTGGGCACAGTACTTCCAATTCACGAAATCCATTTACTGTAACTAGGCCAATACAAGTAAGTTTCTTTACTGAGAAAGTTTAGTGCCTTAAAGAGCAGTTTTAAGTATTACATGTTTTTAATTCTTTATTAATTTATGTTTTGATTAAATTGTAAATCCTTCAATCCATATCCTAAAAAATATTCTTTTAAAACTAATGTCACGTCTTTTCATTCACAACTTTCTGTAATGCATCTTTATTTTGTTTTAAAGCTTCTGAACTATATTTGCCTGGAAAATGGATGGGGTGAACCTGAATATCATGTGTCATGTATTGAATCAGATTCCTCTGAGTTGTTCTTCGTTTGCGTGGTTTGTAACATTTTATTCACTACTAATTTATAAATTTATGTTTCTAAGTGATTGGCATAGCAGCTGTATGTTGATCCAGCTAACATTCCAGCGTGATTTTAACTCGCTTACGTATCGGACATGCATGTTTCACTCACAGGCATCTCTTGTTAGGAGAGTGCCCCTGTGTGTGGATCATGTGTTATTCCTTTTACCATACTGCATTATTATTGATTGTCCAGTTTTTAATTGTCATTGCCGATATTTTTTAACAACTATTTTAACTGCAAAATTTGATTGGGAAAACCTCATTCAAATATTTTAAAATTTCTATGCAATATCAAATTTTTAAATTGTATATAATATTTTTATCATTCATATCCATCTTTTTTCCATGAACATCCTACCATCTGCATTAAAAATATGTAATCATTTGTATGTTTTTGATCAATATATTTTAATATCATTTACTGGTTTTTCTATTGACTAAAATATTTGAACTTTCATTATTATTTCAACTACTTGTTTTAAAATTTTAATATGACATTGAATCAAATACAATAGGACATACAAATTTTTAATCATTTTATACCTTTTTAATTTCTATTCTCTTTATTTGGTCTTTCATTTGGCACAACTTGTCCTAATCTTGAACCCTGCACAAAAAAATCCAAATAACCAAATTATTAAACACACTTTGATTTTTAAAATAGAATTTGTACAGGGAGAAAAAATACTATTTATGTAATTTTAATAAGTTTGATACATTTATTAGCTTTGAACATTGGAGAATGACATAACAGAGATTTGGAAGTAACTATCCATATTTATTTGTTATCTGCCAAATATGTGGGTAGTAAAAAATACATGTATTTTATATTTTAAATTTTGGTGGCTATTAAAGCTTTCATTTGTCTTGGCATGCTATTATGCATATTTGTACTCTTTCCCATACTTGTAGGAGATATTTGCAGGTACAAATATTTTTCTTCGTCAGCTCAAATTTTGTGGTGCACACTGCCTTAGTCACTTATCTCTTCATTAGCTTCCAGACATTTTCAATTGGAATCATCTCCTATAGTAACAACAATATATCCACAAAGGAGTTCATTGACTTCTTGGCCAGTGTCTCCAATGCGAAAGACTGACGTCAAACTGACCCACCATCGCATGGGACACGACTCACTCAGCGCCATCTTTTACTAGAGAGCTCTTCCAAATTGTAACACTCATACTCAACTCTTTTTCCTGTCTATCGTGTTTTGAGTGCCTGTCCTGTCTTTAATCATCCATGTCTTAAATTTTTCAATACAACAATTTTGAAAATATGCAAGATTTGATTGGAGAAAATCCCCATTCAAACCTTTTTTCAATTTTATGTGCTATTGGTTATTTCAATCTCATCTAATTTTATTTTTCAAATTCAAAATGACTCATCAGTCTGCTTTTTCAAATTCTTTTACACTTCAATCTTTGAAATTTCACGCTTTCAAAATTGTTGGCATGTAAATTAAATTCTTAAACTTTTGTCTCAATTCTGAATTTCTCATGTTTAGCCTTGGCCAGGAAATTTAATCATATCCAATAAATTTCCTGGCCAAGGCATTTTCTTTATGCACTAAGGTATTTAGTGATCTTGCTGTTCGTCAGGATGTTGTTCCATCTTGTCTAAAAAACAAGGGTTTTCCATTTGGAAATCATTCTTGTTCGTGATGTATCTGCAAATACTTTACCAATACCTTGTATTGGTCATGCTTTGTTGCTTTGACCATCATGCATAGACACCAAATTCCTTAACATTAATTAAAGAACAAATTGTAGCTTCTGTTGAATGTTTTACATGCTTTGCGATACAATCTGGATTATATTTTCACCAAGTAGATATCATGCAGACTGAGGTATGTCGTTCTATATTAGGGCACCTGGTGGGTGTTGCAACATAGTCATAGATATTTTTCACATTTTTACCACAGGTAGATTTCACATTTTTACCACATTGAAACCCATAAAACTCAATTTTTTAAATATTTTGTCTAATATTAACTGGTACTGGAATTTAAAAATTAGTCAATTTTACAAAAAGGTGGCTATCTTGGATTTGCCATACAATTTATGAAGGGCCCCAACTTAAGAACTAATAATACAAATTTAGTAATTTTGGTACCAAATGAATGCCATTTATTTCAGAAGTGTATATAAAATATAAAAGCTATGGTAATTTTACACTTTAGTGGATTTATTTTCATGTAAAGTGAAAAAAACACTTTTAAGAATAAGACTAGAAAAAAATGAACCCTCATATTTTTCTCTGAAGCTTTTTAGAAGTATTAACTGACATGTACTTAAATATGACAAAAGTTCAGAGAGGTACAATTTTTTGGTTTCTGAATAAAATTTATTGTAATAATATCATGTATTTCAAAACAGTGGTCATCTTACAGTGCAAAAATGACCATAGCTTAAAAAAATGGTCAAATTAAAATTTTTATAAAGTACTAATTCAAAATAGACTCACAATAAGTGATTTGATATCAGTACAATGTCAAATGAGTCCTATGTAATATTTATTTATTTTATCATTTGGTATCTTTTGAAACATTTAAGAACCACTGAAGAAAAACTTTTTTATTTCTCTAAATTATTTGTAAATACTTTACAAAATGTAATGCATTTTATAATATTTAATTATAATATTTCTGTTACAAAAATTTACATTTACGCTTAAGACCTTTTGTTAATAAAATTATACATGTTTTCAAAATTAGCAATGAGTCCTTGAACACCATACAAAATATTTAAAACTTTATTAATCTTTGTCATGGAAAAGTCAAGTGGCACTTTTTTGTCATGGAAAAGGAGCTTGTGATTTATGGTAGCACATATAGATATGCCCACCAAAGCAAGCTTTAGTATCCATTCAATGATGCAATATTAAAAATCCATTTCATTTATACAAGTTTACAACAGTCCATTAAAGGAATAGATACTTTTTCGTAGCAAAATTGAAATTTCTAACAATCAAGGACTAATCACTGCTTTACACCAATAAACAAAATCAGATATTGATTTCCAGTTTCAGGTTCCTCAACAACTTTCGTTTGTAACATGGGATTGGAGAAAACCATCAAATTACCAATATTCCACAATAAACAATGTATTGCATGTGTGTATGGACTTAATTGATGTATTGGAAAGATTTTGGATTCTTTCAAACAATATAATTATTACAAAATTATGTTCATGCATTATCTTGATCCAAGTGCATCCTATTTGTAGCCAGAGCCCTTAGACTCATGTTGGATTCCTTATGAACACATAATAAGAATTGTATTTTCTTCCATAACTACAGCAGGATGAAGATTCCATGTTGCATCTGATGAAAATAAATTAATTTCACCATTAATTTATTTTCATCAGAAGCATCCAAATATACAAGACTAATTGAATCATGAAATAATAATGGTTTTTACATTATCATTAATATTAATCACATGGCCTTTTTCTATTTCGACAGAAACCATGAAGTAGGTAAGTCGAATTTGTATCTTAGTGTATTACCTACTTCACGGTTGCTGTCGATTTATGCTAAATGTTTGCCTTTTAAAAATTTCTCGATAATGCGATGAATATATTGTTCACATAGTTCTTTAATCTTTGAAGACTTATATCTTTAAAAAAATTTCAGTGCAGGAATTTTAATTTTATTTGTCAATTTAAAGTACAGAATTGCAATTTCTAACACATTTCTAAAAATTATTAGATTAGCTTAAATATTTCAGTAATGTCAACTCCAATATATTTTGTATTATTTATGATAGATAATAGCTATTTGTGTTATGCAATTGAACTACTATAATTTTTGCAATAATAATTAAGATTAGAAACTAAAGTATAAGAATTTTATACTGTAGTTTTGAAACAATGCATCCGAAGCATAAATCTGTGATATAATCATAATCATTCTGTAAATATATTTAATAGAAATATTGTAATTAAATATTATAAAACACTTAAAGCTTTAAAAAAATAATTTAAATAGATAATTATTATTTAGCACCATTGAATAGTCTAGTAATTGAATTATATTTTTATTTCATCATAGGTTTTCATACCTGGATTTCCACCACAAAACCAAAGGATTATGTCTGACAAAGTGAGTCGTTCACCTGAGGATGCAAGATATCATGGGGCTAGTCATGTTTTGAGAAAGCTTGGGATTACAGGTAAGAATTAAGTTTAAAACATGTATATTTATTTCTGTTTTAATTCTGTAATGAATGTGACCTATGTGGAAATTATTTGATGGATGGATATATTTATACTTTAAATACCAGTGAACAACCATGGCATTGGCAGTTTTTATGTTATTGTCGCAAATTGAATTATTAGTGCATTGACAGCATGCTGAACTATTGGTGTGTTGACAGTCATCTGAACTATTGGCACATTGCTAACTACACTAAACCTTCAACCTTTTCTTGGCACTTTGCCAGTTGCATCATCGAACTGATAACCCTTTTCTTCCTTGTAAGAAGAGGATTTCTGACAGTTCCTTCCAGGCGTATGATTGCGCTGTGGTCCTGTCTTACTAAATGTTTTCTCGTAATTTGTAAATAAATTGTGTTAATCTTAACCCCCGAGATGCTTACTCCTCTGAATTCCACTCCCCACTTGTTACATTATTACTTTCATTACCTTGAACTGATTTGTGGACATATAACTTCAAAGCATCATATTTGGACATTAACCCTTTTCTCTCTACCAAGGTGCAGAATTATACTGTATAAAACTTTTTGGTAATTTTTTCCTATTCTTCATATACGTATATGGGGCCGTCGTGGCTCAGTGGTTATGCCCACTGCGCTAGCAACCTTCGAGTTGTAGGTGGCGCAGGTTCGATTCCTGTCAGGTGCATTCCTCCCTGGGTGTATTTCTTTCTTCTGTGACAGTAAAACTTTCATTGTGTGTGTCTATTGCTTGATAGTGTATGGCTTGTGTCTGGCACAGCAACGCCAAATATGACCTTGCACCATAAAACTCCAATACCAACCAACCCATTCTTGATATTGTACAGCAAAGTAAAGAAATATTTTTGATGCTATGTTACTACATGAATCCGATTAAATATTTTTCTTTTTAGTTCCAGTGGAAAATGTTTGGTAGCAATACCACTATAGCATATTGCCTTGTGAAAAATCTATAATTACTAAAATTGCAGCAATTTCCTTATAAAGACTTTGGTCTGCTAAAATTTTAAGGAAAATTTTATTTAGATTTATTCCCAAAGATCACTTCACAAATAATAATTTTTATTAATTCAAATACTAATATTAGTTATACCAAAGAAATGCAGGTGTTTTGGTATTTAAATTATATAGTATTCTTTAGATCAGGAATATCTACATTTTTAAACAAGAGGTTCTTTTTATTATCACTAGTTGTGCAAGCTTTTGAGAATGTTCGAGGAAAAAGCATATTAAATTTTAATAGTAAAAGATTTTGGATCTTAAATTACAACATTACCATGACTATTTCCACTTTGTTTTACTATACTAAAACATGCAAGTTGATATATAACATTTCTTTGTCTTTTGTATCTATACTTTTATAAGCTGTATGAAAATAGTTACTTTAAAACTGCTATTTTTTAGATATTGATGAACCTATTGTTTCACCTACACCCTCTATGAATAATGGTAACTCCTTCACCAATAGTTCTAAAACATTTATGTCCAACAATGGTTCCTTGAGTTTTTCAAAAGCAGGTTCGTTACATGGCTGGAATATTTTCATTATCCTGTGTACCATACATTTTCTAACTCCATATATTATCTTTTAGAAAAAAGTTAAATTTCTGTTTTTTCGTGTGGTTGGCATAATATCCATAAAACTATTGGACTTGAAATTTTTACATGTCGAGTAAACATAATTTTATTGTTTTACGAACCAGAAAAGCGACATGTTACATTTTCATATTTTTATAGCAAAACTCCTTCAATGTTTGAGCTAAATTGATGATTTTGGATTTGAGAAGTCACCATTTAATCATGTATTAACACTTTTTCTTGTTCATCAAACAATAGCTACATATGTATGAAGTAAAGCACTGTTCACTTTTGTTTAAAATAGCTTGGAGTTGAGAAATCATGACAGTTGGCAATCACGAAAACTTTGAGCAACGTCATGGTCGAGAGGGGATACCAGGCATGATTCTTCATGAAAATGATTTAAAAGTTTTTTCATTGAATACCTGAAATGATAATAAATAGATGTACAAAGTTTGGAATTATTTGACTGCATAGTTTCATCAATAAAAATTCCTAAACAAGCTAAACGAAAAAAAAGAAAATCTCCTTAAATTCTGCTTACAATTTTCTATTAAAAATAAGTTTTCTGATAGCCTTTTCAATCTAGATTCAATTAATTCAAACCAAGCCATGTGTCAGATAATTCTGCATGTCTTAGATACAAATTTCTATTGATAAATATTACTGCTTGAGTATTAACTAAACAGTATGTAATTAACAGAATAACATTTTATTTATTAAACAGAAGAGGTATTTTACACATCATATCCTGTTTTTAGAAATTAGACACCATCTTATCTTTGGATAATAAAATTATTAAAATTGAGCTGATAGTTTTAATGCTATGAGCAAAGAGCTAGAGTTTATTAGTTAAAATTTTAATACTGGATACAACTACTCAATTGCATATTAAACTAGTTGTTTTTGATGTCACCTTCAGTACTTTTTGTCTTTGCATTCTTCTCAAAGCTGGTCAATTTAAGATTATTAAAACAAATCATTATAGATTTGGTTTTAACACTGACATTTTTTAATAGCTTTATTAAGTATAATGTTTATTTTCTGTACATATTTGTATAGGTGCATCTAATTTGGGATTTTGCTCTACTCCAAAATCCGTTCCCATTGGCAAGCCTTATAAATCTCAGTTTCCAATGCCATGCTATTTTGGTGAATATGGTCAAGGGGATGCTAGCAATTATTTATCAAGTTCACAGTCACCTTTGGATGCTGCTGGTAACTGTGATGATATTGAGATTGGCACTCCTTTGTTGGATCCCAATACTCGTAAGTTAAACATTTAATTTAGTTCAAAATAATGTGATTTTTCATTGAGCTTAGCATCTCTAAATTAGACACTGGAAGTATATAAATTAGTAATTGCCAATTTAATAATGATATACTCTTCAATTGAGACAGTGACACAAATTGCTGTGAATTTGTAAACCAAATAGATATAAATGCATAAATTACTGTCACATTTCAGCATTTAGTTTACGTTTTGGAAACCTTTAAGTTACATACATTACCTTTACATATTAACCCTCCTGGTGGTTGTCTTGATGACATATCTCGTCATTAGCAAAACTGACCAGATCATGTTCTCGTTATCATAAAAAAATCATCAATATCTTGATGGAAAAATATCTTGTCATAAGCAAAATTGGTCAGATCTTGATGGACGAGATACTTCATCAAAACCACTTGGAGGGTTAAGCTACTATTAATTAACATGTAATACATAGTAGAATTATTTTATTAAATGCAAAATATTAAAGAATTGTTTAATTTTTTTCAGCCATAGAACCGAGCAGCCTTCTTGGTCTTATCGCATCAATGGCTGCTGCTTCTTCCAGTGCTGATACCCCATTGTTTAATAAGCCAAAACTATAAGTGATTTAAATAACTTTGCTTAAATATCAGTTGCTTTGCTCATGCCCTTCAGTTTCTACTTTCCATATTTATTACGTTTTCACATTTGTAGTGAATCTAATGGCTTTCTAAAGGCTTCTTTTTAGATTTAGAAGTTTATAAACTATAAATCTAATTGGCAATCTCAAAATAATAATTTCTGCAAATCATACTCTAATATTTAAAGATTATTTGTTAATGTTTATCTCCAGGTAGTGTAGTATGAAGTACAAATACACAGGCTCTTTATTTCTGTTCTCGCCTTACTGTCATAAGACCAAAATTCATAGATATTACATTTTCAACTGTTTCTGTTGCAATACAATCTGTTAATGCATTCTATTATTTAATCAGGTAGTAAAAACAAAACAATAAATCGCTTCTTTCATATTTATTCCTTTTTATAAATGCATTAGAACAATAGGATTATAAATTGCATTCAAACGTCATAAATTTCTTTTTAATATATGCAATTTAATAAGGGAAAATAAAGACAATTATATTATTCATGCTTATCGTTCCTTCATCCATGTTATTTAATCATATTCAAGAATTTTCTGATAAAATTATTTTAGTTCCATGCTTTATGTTGGTATTTATCACACCTGAAATTTTTTTATCATGTATGAAAAACATATTTTGGATTCAATTAGCTTATTTTACCTATGGTATTGTAGTATTTTGATTACCATTTGAAGCTTACCAAGTTTGATCATTATTTTTTGTTTCCATACAAAATTAATTATTTGTTTAATTTAAAATATGCTTTGCTTAATAAATTTCAACATATAACTGATAATGATAAATTTCATAAAGCAGGAAAGAATCAATATACTATGTCCTAAAATACTATTATATTCAGGACTTTTTATTTGAAGTGAAGATTTCATCATTCTATATTTCTATCCGGTTTAAAAACTTTTAATTTACAAATCTCATTAAATCATAATCACATAAATGCCATAAAGAAATATTCAGTTTTCCCTTTGATATAGCTTTATCTCAATGTAATGTACAATTGTATACATGTTTAAAGAAAAAAATGTTTCCCATAGAATACTAATAAAATGCTTTTTCAGTTTTTAAATAGTTGTACTATCCTTTATATTTAAAATTATCAGTTTCATAAATCAACAATTTGAAAATCAAGTTCGAAAACATTTTACTCTTAATATTTTAAATGATCTTTATACTTGTTCATTGTATCTAATTTCATTTCTCATGTTCAATTTTTAATATCACCATAGCATGTATTACTAATGGTTTTATTATTGTTCTCTACTTAGTATTTATGATTTCCTTAGGCTCAAAGCTATGGAATGTCAAATGCTCTGGAAAAATATTTTCATAAAAAATAATTTCACCAAGTAGACTATTAATAGTTATTTCAATTCAAAAAATGTTTTGAACTTCATCAGATTTGCTTGTTAATAGGTAAAATAAGTTTTTTACTTGCAAATGCTTGTGTATGTGTTGCACTCCTAATTCAAATATATATTTTATAGAATACGTGTTATTGAAATTTAATATATCAAATATTTTTTTATCTTATTCATGGTATGATTTTATAAGTGTAATTTATTGTACACTTGTAAAAGTTGGATCTATACACTTTGTTATGTTTCCATTGATGTTTATTCAACACTGCAATTTAGATTTATGATGCACTTATTTATTATTTTAAATTTCACACTGAAGTATAATGTTATTATTAACCAGGTTATATATTTTATATCTTCTTGGATTGTTCCCTTTAAGCAATGTATTAAATTGTGTGCGAGTTGTCTCACACTAAGCTTATCTAAATTGAGAAATGTTATATTTGTTATCTTTATGCTCTTTAATTAGTGTTGATTGTTTTATCATGCTCAGAAATTTAAATTGTATTTATCTTATTTGAATTCAAAATTCTCAGTGCTTTTAGATATGCATTGTCATAAATTTTCTTTGTTATTTTGCTTAATGTCATTGCATTTTGTGTGCATGAAACCCTTTGATTTTATTGTTAAATTTTGTCATCTGAATGGGAAGTATTTCCTTCTATTTAAATATTGTTTTAAAATAAATAAAATTGTATTACTTTTTTACGAAAGCGCTCAAAAGAGGAAACATTTATCGTAAAACCTCTGCTAACCAGATTGTTAGATAAGAAAATTAACCGATTGGTAGATTTGGCTAGATGATAAAATTGTCAAAATTGTAAGGAATCTCAATGTCTTTACTAATGACTGCAAGAAATCAAGTTCATATACTGAACTGAAAAGCAAAGATACTAAATTTGTAATATTAGTTCATCGATATTGTTTCTTAAAATTAATATTTCAATGTTTGTTTCTAAATTTTTCTTCCAGTTGAAATAAAAACTTTTTGAAAAATTATTGATTAGTAAATATTTTTCACTTTTTTCATATATGTTGTAGTACATATAACGTTCCACTAAAAAGAAAAACAATACTTTTTTGAGTACAATGGAAATGAAAAACAAAATATTCCTATGTTAAAGTGTTAAATAGCGTGAAACTGGCATTATCAGATTTTTCACTCGAGTTTACATATTTTTCCAGAAATGAGCTGGCATTCTGAAAACGGTCATGTTTCATTCATTACCTTATTACAGTGAGTCAGTCGTTTGTTCAGGCTAAATCCCATGTTCTTTTAGCATAAAAAGGTGTGAGACATCTCAACACTAGGAAATTAAAATTATTATTGCTTCAAATCGACATGTAAGATTGTAAATTGTTTAGATTATTTAAAATTCATCACTCACAACAGCCTCATGTTGAAATAACAGTAACACAGAGAAAATGTGATTTTTAAGAATGAATTATTATAAATTTTATATATCTCACATGTCAGGACAAAAGGTGTTAAGTCTGAATGGCTACTTCTCGCAATCTAAAGTTTAATAAGGATTGAAAATGCTATTTGTCTTAAAAGGAAGAAAATCTATGATTAGTTTCAGAACAAAAGGATGAAATTGGTTCATTTGTGTTAGAAATATCTAAATGCAAGTATTTAAATATTTGGCAGTTTTTCTAAAAATAAATACTCAAGGGCACATCTTTAGGTGTGTACAGGCATCACAACCTTGAGGTATCCAAGTGATCTGTCCTTCCTGTTTTACCCTTGCCTACCAAAGTATATTGTTTATTAATTCTCCGAGACAAAATTTTTATTGACTTTTCAGAGAATAAACAAAGCAAAAGTCTGTTAAAACAATTAATCTTTTATTTCTGTTTTGAAGTAAAGTAATTCATATTTATATCTTATTAGAATTACTATTTGATTATATCACTTTTTGCACTGTTTTAAAGCATCGGAACATATCAAATTATCACCCCTGGCAATGTTATGTAACCACTGAATTTAAAATCCATGATCATAGAATAAAAATAAATTCAAGCTTATAAAATTTTTTTAACGATCGCATGTATTTTGGGCTCCTTAAATGAAATCCTAATTACGCTACTGTGTAATCACCGATGGCTGTTGAAAGATATAGTAGGAGCACACAGAGCTACTAAATTCTACAATCTGTAAGGACTCGCTATTTGAATTCATGACTGAAAAACCAAAGCAAGATTCTTCCTTGAGAATTGGAAGAATACAGTATGTTTACCAATCCTTCCTCCAGAAAACTTTGCAACGCAATATTTAAACTCCATTTATTCGAGGGTCTCAAATCCAATTCCCCCTTCATCTAATGACAAAAGGGAGGAAACCACCATCGCCAGTCAATTGAACATCCAATCCAGAACCTCTGCACTCGACAAGACATCCCTACGTATTTCAAACCGGACGCACACTATTCGGCCGCCTGACATGGAAACGCAATGCTAATCGCAGATAATCATGTCGATGCCCACCTCGCACAATACCTCCATTACAAGGCTCAAATGTGGCGTGTCAAAGCCGGACCCGGATCGCACTTTCAACATCTGGGCCCGGCCTTGCATGACCGATTCCTGGATGCCCATTCTTTTTGCACAGGTTCTTCAATATTGGGAGATTCAATGCCTCTAACCAGCCGTGTAATTTGGAGGCCTGCCGGGAGGGTTCGGGAGTCTGCTTTTATAACTTCTCGATTGTGGGACGGACGGACTTTTATAACCTGACTCCAAAGCAGCTGCGTGAGAATAGCGGAATGACAAGTCGCAGTGGGACAGGCGAGTTATCGGATGCAAATGTGTCCCAATCAGGCTGCAGTTGGAGGGGGAATATGGCCTAATGAAAACTTTACTCAAAACGAATGAATTCTAGAGATATCAACCTCTGATTAGATGTTTCTGGAATAATTCGGGGCCAAGTTCTTGGGGCTCGAACGCCTCTAGTTTTATAAAGGAGTTCGCGTCCCGACAAAAGGGAAGAAAATATTGAATTATTACAACCACATAAGTTTCAATGAAACACCAGCTGCGCCAAGTCGCCTATTATTTTCATTTGGGGGCCCTGTCTTCTGGAACGTGTTAGATAAATATTACAAATATAGAGGTAGGTCGTTGAATTAACGTCGAACTGCAGCAACACAATGACTATTGGCGACGATTGTTTTATTTATCAATCCCGAATTGAAAGATCTGAGGACCACAACTCGTAATTTTGAACTACGGTCAGATGACGAGTACAACACCTGAGCTGTGTGGCATCTCACTCCAAATTTCCATACCACTCCAATGCAAGGACATTTGAGGCTACGACAGATTTAGCGTGCAGTGCACCATCCACCACGTAAACGACGGTCTTTGGTTGGATCGAGTTTGGAACTCAATCCTCCGGTTGCTAATCCGTTATTCTTCCAACCGGGCTACCGCGGCACCACAAATATAGAGGTTCAGCCTACAAGTAGATGTCCTCTGTAATTTGACTGGTTTTTGGATCTTGTTTATTTTTTATAACTTGTGTTTATTTTATATAAATCAACTGCATTTTTAAGGTTGGTTGGGTTAAGGCCCTGAGAACCTTATGGGGCCTGACGAACGTCCTCCTGACCGTCTCTCAAGTAGCCTTACATTCTTTGGGCCTGGATGGTCAGAACTTAAGAAAATCTATGTATAGAATATTTGTATATTAGCGAATGGAAAATAGACGGAATTAAACAATATAAAATCAACCTCTACGATATTACTTCGCCAGGTTTGCCGCAAAGTTTAAATATGCTTAATTCGAGGTAGGAGCTGCATTATATTGCTAGAATGAAATTCTTTGTCAGTCTAATTACAGACAGCAATGAGAAATCTGGAAGGTATAAATCAGCGCAGAAAAGAAAATGTGAACAAGCACGAAAATTGGTTAAGTATAAAAAATACAGAATCATCTTTGAACAAGGGAATGGGTGCAATGGTAATGGTAATTTAAAAAGGTCACAAGGGAAAGGACAATACCACGTAATTTTGAACCACGGTCAGATGACGAGGTCAATACCTGAGCTGTGTGTGCCACCCCATTCCAAGTTTTCACACCACGCCAACGTGAGGGCATTTGAAGCCACGACAGACTTAACGTGCATCAGCTCCCGTGTACACGACGGTCTTTTGGACCGAGTTTCAAACTCGCCACCCTCCGATTGCTAATCCGTTACTCTTCCAACCGAGCTACCGCGGCCCCACAAGAGAATGGGATGAAATTGAATTGAACGATCTCTCGGAAGCTAACTGGGGTAACATGAACGAGGAATAAACTTCTGGCCATGAATTTTATTGAGAATAACACCAGTTAGAAGAACACGAAATACTGTTACATATTTCTTGGATAATTTTATTTCATTTAGACATGAAATATGCATGTATATGCTTACATTAATTACAAATGGATTGTAATAAGAAATGAAATTCAGTAACGATATTTTGCCATCTCAATAGATATAAGCGATAAAGAAAGTTTAACGCAAGTACTATATATACGGGTCTGCTACATCTTTATCAAAATTCTTTGAAAGGAATATAGAATATTTTTGAAAGGAAAAGTTCGGAGACAAAATTTATTCCCAAAATGAATAGAAAATTCAATGGCGAGTCAAAAGTAAAAATTGGGAAAAGATTACCTGACTATCGAAATGTAATTTATACTTTCGTGTCTTCATTCAATGGAAAATTTGTGCTCTTTAAATCCAAATTTTTTATTTTTGATAGTGAAGTTGTTTTAACTATGCAAAAGATGGGAAGGACAGTAGGTACCACAGGTAAAATTATTAGCAATTTATGAAGGTAGGTGGGTAGTTAATTAACATCGCACTGAAGCAACAACGGGCTATTGGTGACGGTCCGTGATCAATCCTGAAGGGAAAGATTCGAGGACCACACGTAATTTTGAACCACGGTCCTGCAATTTATGCAAGATTTGCAGTAAAAATATGTTTATTGATGTATTTTGAAAAGATAATGTGAGAAAATTTTTCGTTTTGTAATTAATGGGATGGATTAAAAGGTACCTTATACCTTTGTGTGGGAAATGATTCGATTTTTTTAATTTTATGATTTCTGTTATATACCTGTTAAAAAGAAAACGAAAGTTCTTACAACAAATTAAAAGGGAGAGAGGTAGTTGAATTAACGTCGCACTGGAGCAACACAACGATTTTTTCGAATTAAAAGAAAAGAATGGAACCTTATTTGATCTAAAACATGTTTATATTATCTTGGTGACGAGTCCACTTAAATAATTTATGTAGTATTTGAGAATCAAAATGTTTACGGCGATGATAATTATTAACTAAACTTTATTTAAAATTTACACTAAATTCTTACGAAAAACGAATATCTCCAAAATGCTAATGCGATTGTTGCCAAACAAGTAAAAAAATATAATCTCCACTAAAAATGATTTTAATGAACAAGGAATTCAAAATTGTAACAATGATCATACGAACAGAATTTCTCAGGAATGTCTACGATTCGAAATTGTCACAAGAGATGGCGCTGCATAAATACAACAATGGACTCTTAAAATTATAGAAATTCCGAAACTTCAGCAGTTCTCCCTTATGTTAATATTCTTATATACTAGGACAAAACGTATGATACGATTCATAACTTCAAACACTTTTTGCTTAAAAATCCAAGGAGTCCACGATTTCATGTTTTTCTTAGGGAATGAAGCTTATAACTAATTCAGAAACTTCCAAAAATTCAAGTGACTGGCTTAAATTATCAAAATGGAAATTAGTTGCAATAAGGTTGTTGTGGGGTTCGATTCCGGAACTGTCGAAATTGAAAAAACATGATCAGAATTTAATGTCATGTGATTCTTTAACCGGAATTGGAATCTAATTTGGAAGAACGATAAGAAAAAAAAATCAGAGAGAGTTTCCAATCAGAACAAAGTTTGACTGTCGGCTTAACAAAACTCAGTTTCAACTCAGATGTGTGTGATCTGCATTCTTATATGTTAAATTAAAGAATTAAGTTCATTTTTCAAATGAGTTTCGATTCTCGAAAAAAGTATGTTACAATAATGAATTTTGAAAAATTTCTATGATTTTACACGCAGTGTTAAATTAATATTGAATTAATTTAACATAAATCGCTTATGGGTCGTTCTATGTCAAATCACAGTCCACAACCCGACCCCCTCTGATTTTTTAAACTGCTTATTTGTTTCTCAGCGATATATAAGAAATTTTGGCTTCCAACTTGCAATAATTTTTTATGTATATCAATTTTAAGTTTGAAAAATTGAGCAATTTTTTATGATTTTAGACTCACACTAAATATCCTGTATCTCTGGACCTAACTGTCCAATCATACTGAATGAAAGCTTTTTTTATAGAAAAATGTACTACCTTTCCAATGGCGTATCATATGATCTTGAAAGTGACCTTTTCAATTTCAAGGTCATTTAATTTGACCTTTGACCTACAATTACGAAAATGTATTTTGCATTTTTTCTAAAAAATATGTGTTTAAAGGTAGACTATTTAGCTTTGCTTTCGAAAAGTTTCATAATGGGACACGCATGTGTGTGTGAGTTCATAGTTAAAAAATATTAAAAATAAATTGAAGTATGTAATCAGTACCCATAAACACCTATATCTTTTGACCTGTTTGTCTAATCGAGATGAAAGGGCTTATTTTATAGCAAAAAGTAACCTTTCTGGTGATATACGTATTATATGATACTATGAGTGTCCTTTCTGATTTTAAGGTCACTTATAGTACCATGTAATGTCTCATCAGGAAGGTTACCTTGCAGGTTTTGAAATTCTAGGTTTTGACCTTGAATTTTACGTTTTTCTATGAAATAAGCCCTCTTTCATCTCGATTGGACAAACAGGTCAAAAGACACAGGCGTTAATGGGTACTGATTGCATACTTCTATAATACTTCGAATAATTTTTAACTGTGAGCCCATGCGTGTCCCACTATGAAACTTTCAGAAAGCGAAGCTAAATAGTGTGTGTGAGTACCTTTACAGATATTTTTGGGAAAACTAAAAAATACACTTTTTTATAATTGTAAGTCAAAGGACAAATTGAATGACCTTGAAATTGAAAAGGTCTCTAAAAAGATCATATTATACGCCATTAGAAAGTTTATATATATTCTACAAAATAAGCGTTCATTCAGTATGATTGGACAGTTAGGTCCAAAGATACAGGATATACCTGATGTATGTTATTTTAAGTTTGAAAAATTGCCTAATTTTTCAAACTTAAAATTAGCATACATAAAAAATTATTGTAAGTTGGAAGCCAAAATTTTCCAGAATTTCTTATATATCGCTGGAAAACAAATAAGTAGTTTAAAAAAATCGGAGGGGGTCGGGTTGAAAATGACCCTTTTCTGTGCGGTTTCACACGGAATGACCATTATTTCTTTTAGTGAAGTCTTCGGTTTCAGATTATTCTTTATGCTTTTCGTGATAGATAAAATTTTTAAATGGACAGAAATGTATTTAGGGAGCACCTAGCTCTACGGATTTCCAAAGGCAGTCTCTGGATTTACTGAATAAAATTAAAATTCTGCTCTCTGTGACACTAACTTAAGGAATTATTCGCTTTCGAGTGACATGTGTGGAATGAAAAGTTCTATGAAATCAAGGGTGGACTTTATATATAGCTTCCAGCGGAAAAATTCTATTACTACGAGAAAATTTTTAACGGCCCATACCTTAAAATGTACATAGATTTTTAATTGTTTCTTTCATTTTTCAAGAGAACTGTTTCTTTTATTTTTCAATTAATAAAAAATAAGTTTAAATTGTTTATCACTATTTTAATTAATAATTTCAATTACGGATAATTTTGTTTATATCTTCCGTGTCAGGGCAAAGGGGGTTTAGTCATGATGGCTACTTTTCAGAATCTTAAGTTGAATATTTCACTTTCTCACAAATATTCAGGAGGAAAAAGAATCCCGCCATGGTACAAATAATTGTAATTTAGTTTCGATTTTAAGCAAATTACATTATTTTTCAAATTAATCATGTAGTTGACTCCTTTGGATCCATCAAAAGTCAGACTAAACCCCTTTTGCCCTGACACGGAAGACATTAACTATATATAGCAGATCTTCGCATAGAATATGCTCTAAACTTTCTTAATTGCCTACATCCATTGATGACAGTGTCACAATGTACACACATGCCAGTATACACAAGACAGTACACACATGCCATATCTTATTTCAATATATTTATAATGAATACAGCAGCCATATTCAAATAAATGGATTTTATACCTCCAAATGAAATAAAATTATCTAAATGTGTGTAAAAGAATTTCATATACTTTTGCTGGTGTCAATTCTTATTTGCAATAAAATGCATGACAAAAAGCATACTTCAGTCAAGTTACCACAATTGGACTCAACGTCTACTTAAATTTCCTCCCTTCAGTTTAAAGGCGATTCAGCATTTTTTGACGCTAAACTTATTTTCGTACTCGCTCATATTTACTTTTCTGCACTGATTTTAATCTACCAGATTTTTCATTGCTTTCAGTAATCAGACTGCTGAAGAATTTCGTTTAATGACGAGTTCTTCCGTGTAGCTTTAACAATATTATGCAGCTCCATAGCACAAATTAAGCATATTTTTGAACTAAGCGGCAGAATTGGCGAATGAATCTCATAACTGAAAGAACCTATCAGGCGGCCAAATAGTGTGTGTTCCATTACGTTGGAAGACATAGAGATGTCTTTTCTCGAGTGCAGTGGTTCTAACTGGGTATTCAATTGATTGGCAATCATGGTTTCCTCCCTTTTGATGAAGGGGGAATTGAATTTGAGACCCTCGAATAAATGGAGTTTAAATATTGCGTTGCAACGTTTTCCAGGTGGTGGAGGATGGTAAACATGCTATATTCTTCCAATTCTCAAGGAGGAATCTTGCTTTGGTTTTTCAATCGTGAATTTCAAATAATGAGAGTCCTTACAGATTGTAGTAGAATTTAGTAGCTGCGTGTACATACTATATCTTTCAACAGCCATCGGTGCTTGCACAGTAGCGTAGCCAGGATTTCATTTACGGAGCCCGAAATTAGAAATGCAAATTTTGAGTCAATGTGGAATAGAGACCTGTAGTAATATATGTTTAATTGTTAGAAAACTTTTTATAAGCTTGATTATCTTTATTCTACGATTATGGATTTTAAATTTTGTGGTTAGTATATAATCTAGAAACAAAAGATGCATTGCTAGGGGTGATAATTTGACATGCTCCAATATTCCAAAATTGCCACAAAAGTGATGTAAACAGATAGTAATTCTATTAATATAAATATGAATTCCTTTACTTAAAAACAGAAACAAAAGATGCGTTATCTTGAACACAGAATTTTGCTTTGTTCATTCTCTTTGAAACGTCAACAAAAGTAATTTTGTCCCAGAGAATTTATAAACAAGATACTTCGAACGATATTTAATTTTAGAAACTGCAAAATAAGTCCTGCAATTATAAATTTATAAAACAAATGAACAAATTTAGTCTTTTATTCTCAAACAAATCATACATTTTCTTCTTTGTAAGGTAATATTTATGCATATAACTAATGAAAGGGCAGGATAGAACCGTGTCATGATTTTTATGCGAATACCACAAATGACATCAACAGAAGATGAATGAGGTGAGTTTTAAGCCCAAGGCAATTTCAATTTGAACATGATTTAAATTGTAACAAGAAACTTGGGAAGTCCAACTTCCTGAACACATTAGTAGGACATTTGTTGGCGTGTGCTACTGGCCAAAGCATTCGTGTTTGGTTCATCACCTGTTATTTTTAACATCATGCTGGATGAGCCAAGATGGCAGATTCAATTTAAAGTAGATTGAATTTAGAACGGATTTCAAAATTAAGTAGAGAGAAGATTAGATACCATGGATTAATACAGAAGATTATGTGTAAAGTTCCGACAGTTGTGATTTTAATTCGTTTACCGATTTTTCACCATTTCATATTTTACTGTCAACCGAAAGCGAATAGCATTCAGTATGTGTTCTGAAATCTTCCAGAACTTTATTTTGGAATAATTCGTCTAAAAATTCCTAGCAGTGTTCTTACACCAAAAGTTGTGTAAACAGGCCAGAATTGAAGATAAACAGAATGAAACCACATTTCCCCGAAAAATCAGAATAGTTTATAATTAATTCCCAGGTAGAATTCTGGTACACACGCAAATTCTGAACTTGATAACCCCAATTGTATTATGTCATAATTGTAGTAGAATTATACCTTAATTGAATTTATACCACAGTAAAACCATTCGAAACAAAATTTCACAATTCTTTCTCTTTTCGATACACCCTCCCACGAAAACCAGACAAGGGACTTCTCCCACCTTTCCCCAAAAAGAAAAACAGGAAAACCCCCAATAAAAATTCAATGCCTGTGTTTTACACCGGGTCCACAGGGAATGAGCCGCACGTACCAGAACACATTAATCAACTCACCTAAAAGACGCTCGATTTAGTTCGGACGCGACGTGTCACCCTCAAATCCTCACCACACAACTCAACCCCCCGGCCCAACTCCATTCCTAAGTCCCAAATCTCACCCCTGACAAATTTTCCACGCAGATTGATGTTGGCGGGGCCGGCCTCTAATCCAGTTGGTTAGGTATGGATTTGTAAGTATGTGCAACGTGCGCGGGGCAGACCGAGAGATTACTGATTGCCCGGGCAGATGGCAAGGGTGCGACGGAGTTATAGAATGTCCATTAGCAGAAATGGGAAAAGCTGGAGTACATTTTGCGATTTGGGACGGCGTAAAATTGCTGGGCTTGGAGGGAACATTTTATCTGTTTGAATCGACATCGAGTGGTACTTTTTCACTCTGTCCACATTGGATTTTTCATGCAGAGTGACTGTCTTCAGCAGGTAAATGATATTTGGTTGGTTTGTTGGGGTTTTATGGCACAAGGGCCATATTTGGCCATGCTGCGCCAGACACAAGACATACAATATTGAGTAATAGGCATACACAAGAAAAGTTTTTACTGACGCAGAAAGATAGAAATACATGCAGGGGTAATGCACCCTGTGCCGCCTACAACTCGAAGGTTGCTTGTTCAGTAGACATACTCATTCAGCCATTCGGCCCTTAAATGATATTTGGAAGGAAAGTTTCAAATTTAGTGCCTTCAAATGGGTAAGCAAGGGGGTCCCAGGAAGCTCAAACGATCTTTCTCTTCTTTCTCTCTTCCATCCTTTCTTTTCACAATAAATTTATATTGTCTGTCTCGTGTTTGGCGCAGCTTGGCCATATACAGCCATTTCACCATAAAACCCCAAATCAACCAACATCAAGCCGGTAAGAAAGTTTCAGATAAAATGAGGCACTGAGAGCAAGAACAGCATAACTGCAAAATGGCGTATGTTACTTTGACTCAATAAAAAATATATGATTCAAGAAAAGGTTAATGTGATTTATCCTTTAACACGTTTAGGATGTTTTGATTTCATTAATAGCATCGTAATTTTAAGTTAACCTCAAGTGTAGGGATAATTAGACTGGAATTTACACTTTAAAGTCTTAGTAACATGTCATAGACCTTTGTATTGATCCAGTGCTACTTTAATTCAACTACATACACATCCTAGTAATATATCTTCACGTGGCGCGGTAGCCCGGTTGGACGATGAGCGGATTACCAATCAGACGGTTACGAGTTCGAAACTCGACCCAACCAGACCGTCATCATCTGACCGTGGTTAAAAATTACGAGGTGTTGTCTTCGAATCTTTCCCTACGGGATTGATCCCTGATCGTCGCTAATAGCTCGTTTTGTTGCTTGAGTGCGACGTTAGTCAAATACCTACCTACCAACAAAATACCGTCGTATACGGAGGGGCTGGTGCACGTTACATATGTCGCGGCCTCAAATGTCCTCATGTTGTGATGTGGAAATTTGGAGAGTGGGGTGCCAACTCAGGTGTTGACCTCGTCATCTGAACCGTGGTTCAAAATTATGAGGTGTTGTCCTTGGTCTTTCCCTTCGGGATTGATCCCGGACCGTCGCCAACAGCATTGCGACGTTAATTAAACTACCTACCTACCTCTAGGAGACCGCTATCTACGATTTTATATCTTTGTTGTGTAGAGCATACATGATTCAAAAGGTGAAAAATCCAAATTCCCAACAAAAAAAATTAAATGTTATGTATTTTTAGAGAAAGAGTATAATAAATCCTTCGCCACAGCAGAGAAATAAGAATTATTTTTTTGCTGCTTCGATAACTAGGCTATTATATCTCACTTTATGGGAAAAGAAAGCGAAAATAAAATCTTTAAGACTCAGCTGTTTCTGGTTACCTCTTAGAATGTGAAAATCTTCTGCTTAAAAAATGCTGCCCACGTCCGAACACGTCCTTTTAGGGCATAATTCTGAGTGTGGACACAAGGGGTTGCCACAAAAGGAAGAGATGAAATCGAAGTGGTTTCAGAAGTCGCCAAAGTTTCAATACTGGCTTTTTTAAAGAGACAAATGGCGATGTTTCTTTGTAAATAACAATGGGCTACACCCCTTGCTCACTTAAAATGCTCCACTAGCATTGAAACATTTGTAAATATTCTTCAGTTTGATAAGAGTGAATAGTTCTCTTTTTTTTAATTTAAATTCGGTTTAGTAGCGTAGTTAAAAATACACGATAATAGGCGAGTGTGATGCATAAATTCTGACGAAGGCATCTAATTTAAAAAAGGGGTCTGACTTTTAAAATTCTATTCACGAGTCTTATGTTTAAATTTTTTCCCAAAAATAACTGTTGGTAGGTAGGTAATTAACGTCACACTAAAAAAACACAACGGGCTATTGGCTTTAGATTAGATGCCCACGCTGTGATTCCGGAGAAATAATGGATGGAAACCGCCTGCCACATATGGAACCTTCCAAGGATTTTCTGAGGTATCTAGGTATTATGTAGATAGGTAATTAAATTAACGTCACACTGGAGCAACAAAACGGGCTATTGGCGTACGGGATCAATACCGAAGAGAAAGATCCGAGAACAACAACACGTAATTTTGAACTACTGAACACTTGAAACAGGCACCCCACTCTCCAAAATTCCACACCACTCCAACATGAGGAAATTTGTGTCCACAACAGATTTAACGTGCACCAGCCCCATGTACACGACGGTCTTTGGTTGAATTGCTAGTCCGTTAATCTTTCAACTGGGCTACCGCGTCCCCAAACAACTGGGCCACAGTAACCCGGTAGGAAGAGTAACGGATTAGCAACCGGAGGGTTGCGAGTTCGAATCCAACCAAAGACCGTCGTATACAAAGGGGGCTGGTGCACGTTAAATCTGTCGTGGCCTCAAATGTCCTCATGTTGACGTGGTGTGGAAGTTTGGAGAGTGGGGTGCCAGCTCATGTGTTATCCTCATCATCTGACCGTGTTCAAAATTACGAGGTTTTGTCTTTGCATCTTTCCATTATGGATTCATCCCGTACCATCTCCAATAGCCCGTTGTGTTGCTCCAGTACAACTTTCATTAAAATACCTACCCCAAATAACTGTCGGAGCGTGCGAGTTTGAGGTTGATGTTCATCATCTGACCGTGGTTCAAAATTACGTGGTGTTGTCCTCGGATATTTCCCTTTGGGGTTGATCCCGGACCGTCACCAATAGTCCGTTGTGTTGCTCCAGTGCGACGTTAATTAAAATACCTACCTCGAAGTTGATGTTTCAATTTATTTGCATTTTAATATTTGTGCTTGCAACTTTCTCGCGCAATTTTTATTTTATCTTTAACGATAATTGGAATTCTGATTTGGAAAAGGGATAAAGTTAGTTTTCAGAACAATCGGTGTTTGCTGAACTCCCTTGGATCTCCCTGATTTGACACATTAAGATTTAACATTCCTGGCTGTGCCACCAGGAGAGTTCCTTTCCTGTTGAGACAATTGACTCTTGGTCTTTTGCATACAAATTATAACTACCATTTTAAGATTTATACGGATGGGTCGGAAGACTTAGAAAATCCATTTCTGGTGCAAGCTATTTTATCGAAGAATTAAACGAGTGCTTTTTGTTCAGGCAGCTCCATGTTCATGTCTTAATGCAGAGCTGTTGGCAATTAAGGCTACTTTAATGCGTTCATGATCGTTCTATTTATATTCTGACAGACTCTATGGCTTCCCCCTTCACTGTCTTTTTTAGCATAAACTAGGCAACTACTTTTTTAGAATTGAGGAAATCAGGGAGCTTCTTGTCAAATAAAAGACAAAGACATCACTTTATAGTGGATTCCTGCGCATTGCGAAGTGTATGGCAATGCAATGGCTGATAAGTAAGCTAAATTGTCAACCACAATAGGGGCCCAGTTCCTTTATCAGCAACTACCCTCTCTTGGTGTATGTGTAGGGTCAGGAAGGAGGCTGGATCGCTTTGGTGTACTTTATGGAGGAACATTGGAATGAATCGCCATCTTTTTCAATTACAGAGTGCGCCTAATGACCTCCATTACTTCAAAAAAATCCCTAGAGTAGTTGTCATCTTTTCTGTTAAAGCCAGAATAGATCACATTGTAACTCAAGCTTTCTTGAATCATTTTCATCTAACTCCAGCAAGTACCTTATTTGTTTTTACGAGAAAGAGACTTGGGAGCCTATATTGTTCTACTGCACCGGAGAGAACATTTTTAAAATTCTCTTAAAGAAAATTTGTGATTCATTCTCTATTCTTACTGTTTCTTCTAATGTTAATTTCATGTATATTGCTTCACTGGTCATCGTGAAATCGGCGTTAATGCGCCGATCAAGATGTAATGTAATTAGTCAGTTCTTAAAGTTTTAACACATTTAATTACGATTTTAGCAAAGGGATTTTACCTTTCATCTAGTAATGGTCTGTTAAGGGATAATTTTTCCTTACATTATGAAGATAAAGTAATTAAGGACGTATTTAGAGGAAAGGCCTTCAGGGCTTGATCCCTCCACGAAATTATTAAAATTTTAAGACTCAAACATTCACACTGAAACTAAGTTAATAACCGTAAATCTAAGTTTTGTGTAGCACACAGGTAAAATACACGTATATATGCAGAGCATTCCTGAGGTATGAGCTTCCCACGTGCGAACCTCAGCAAATCGTCCCCTCTTCTAAAAAGCATTTTATTTTCTAAAAGAACGTCATTCATCAAACACGTATTCAGAAAATAATTACGGTCTTCTTTCTTCCTGTTCCCTAAATGCCGAAATGTTAAATGAGTATTGCCTTGAATAATTTTTTCGACTGTTTTCAGACTGTTTTACTTGTAATACACGATACTTCGATTTTCTCTGACATAACTTGCTTCAACATTTGTTTTTGATAGTTTTTTTAATTACAAAATCATTTCGGGAAGGATTTGAGCCAGATGGGCACTTTTCCACTCATAACAACCTTAAAGATAACTTTTGTTAACAACTTTTTGAATATAATTCTCTACAAAATATGCAGATTCGAAAGTATATTTAAAATAACAATCGGCAAAAAGAAATTGCAAAGACTGAATAAGTATAGAATCATCCTCGTCATTGTCCTCAGATAATACTTCGTAATACGGTACGGTAGGTAGTTATTTAATTATCGTCACATTGGAGCAACACAGTGGACTGTTAGTGGCGGTCCGGAATCAATTCCGAAGGGAAAGATCTTTGGGGTCATCTCCTTTAGTGGTTCCGGTTCTGGTTTCTTGAAGAACCACAACTCAAATGCTGGCTAACAGCAATCAATTATTCGATGTTATTTCAGCGTGTTATCAACTGTGCCATAAGCATATCAGGAACAAGGAAACATAATTTATTCAGACGTAGCACTTAATACTGGTAAATGAATAAAGAGCAAATGGTTTGACATGCGTGCGGAGAAAAGTTGCGAAGAATTCTTAACGCGAAGTGTTGTAACGATAAGAACATTCGTAAAACGAACAGTTGCAACGATAAGAACATCAATTCTAGATATCTTTTTAAGTATTGCCACAGATCCAAGGACAACGACTCGTAATTTTAAATCATGATCAGATGAATGAACATCACCTAAGCCAGCACTCCACTCTCCAAACGTTCTCATTTGAGGCCACGACAGATTTAACGGATTCGGAGTTTCGGATTCGCTACCCTCCGGTTACTAATCCGCTGTTCTTTCAACTGGGCTACGTTATAGGGTCCGGAATCAATCCCTTTGGAATTGATTCCAGACCGTCCCCAATAGCTCGCTCTGTTGCTCCAGTGTGGCGCAAATTCAATCAACTACCTAACTTCCTTTCGATTTGAACGGAAAATCAGCAGAGGAGATGGGCAGGTAGGTAGTTAATTTACATCTCAATGGAGCAACACAACAGGCTATTGTCGACGGTCCGGCATCAACCCCGAAGGGAAAGATCCGAGGACAGCACCTCGTCATTTTGAACCACGGTCAGATGAGGAGGTGAACACCTGAGCTGGCACCCCACTCTCCAAGAGAAGATAAGGGGCCCTCCCGAAATTATTTTCTGAACACGTACATGAAAGTTATCAAAGTGATTTACATGAAATATACCATTGTTTTCAGAGTTGGGGTAACAAGTACTTCATGGGTAAAAACGTTTCATTATCATAAACACTTTTTGCGACATTCCTTATTCCAGTGCTGAATGGAATTGCTTCTGAAAAGCGATTTCAGTGCTGAGTGGCAGCGCGGTTGGCGAGATTTTATTTCCACAAGTGAAGCAGCATCTGCAGGTGATACTTAAGTTCGCCTCCTGAAAGCAATTTTTGGGTGTCTTGCACCTCCCTTGACCACCACCGGCGTGCCCGACAGAATACTAATACGCATCATTCGACGAATTTCCCGATCGTCTTCCTGGGTAACAGATGTCCAGACGGACGTTGTCCACTTTCCGAAAGTTTGTCACGGAACTTGGGGAGGGGGATTCTTCATTCTAAACAGAGGCTTTATCTCTGCGAATCTTTTACTGGGGTGTTTGTAGTCTGTCCTCGTATGGTACTTGTTCCTGTCCTGTTGGCAGTGGTGGATTAACCACTAGTCGAGCGGCCCAATTACATTTTATAGGAGGGCCACACATGCGTAAGAGTTCCACGACATCCATAATCTGAACTTTTTCAGATTTAGTTATCAAAATGTCATAATTAAAATTAAGATCGTGGATTTAACTTTTATCCTTTTCTCTACGACAGATTGAGAATATAATATTCAAAATTTAAGATTTTCGACTGACTTTTTTAAAACATTAGTTTAAATTTGTTAAAAATTTAAAAAAAAATCAGTGATTATTTTAACACTTAGAGTATTGATCATAGTTATCAAGACGAGAAAAACTGCTATTTTAAAATAATAGTCATGGGTTAGTGCTAATTTCCTATAACAGTTCTTATTAACTGCTAATATTAACAGTTGATAACTAATACCATAGCTAACTGGATTGACTGAAAACTTCTGGTTGAACTTACTGTCTATTTACTTTTCTACATGAAGTTTTTCGCAAATCCAATTAGCCATGCGAATATAAAAGTCAATATTAACCATTAAATGCGTTCACTAACTGTTTGAATTGGCGGTTAATTTAATCAGTTAGTGATTGTTTAAATTATTAGAAATTTTAACTTTTGTTCCATCAAATCTGAAGAAATTATAATGATTAATTTTGTGGGATACGTTTTATTCTTTGAAAAGTTACTTTCTAACATTTTTTTCGATAGCAGTGTTTTTTTACTTATATTTCTCTTGTATTATGATTGTGCTCTAGATATTGGAAATAAAAAATATTGCATCAACACGAGTATTATTTATTTTGTCCAATTAAATTTAATCCTACCTCTTTTTTGATACAACATAAGAGAATTCCTATAAGTTTTTAAAGGACTATACTAAAAAGGTTTGTTTTTAAATTACGGCTATCATTGTACATGGAGTATTTTGCAGTTTTTACAGTTCTGGAAAAGGGGCTTCTGGAACCCGACACCCTCGAAAAACAATTTTTGATTTGGATTGTAAAATATCTCTTGAAAAATAAAATATAATACCAAAAATGCACAATTCTTTTAAAACATTTCTAGAAAAAAAAGAATAGTTATATTACAATAATTACATTCTTGTAATATATGCTTTCATATTTCATAATGATTAAGTATTATTTATAAAATATGAATACAATAATTGTGGAATTTTTTTCACTGATACAGCAAACAGCTTTTCTTATGTATACTTTCAACACATCACAGCAGCCTCTCACAATAGCGACCCAAATATGAAAGTGAGTTTCCAGGAACAAGATTCGAATTTTTGCTTAAGTTATTTATTGTGCTCACAAATATTTTCGGAACAACTCATTTGTAGTCTTTTCGTTATAAGAAATGTACAGAGATGTGTCACGTAATGTTTACAACAATCCCTTATTTTAACAATCATGACTTGGTGACCAGCAAAGAGAACAAGAAACAAAACTTGGCAAACCCAATATTTTTTCCAAATTGTAATGAGATTTAGATCTTAAATTGGCCTAAAAGTTGTATTTCAAAATTTGGGTCCCCTCCGAAACAAAATTCTGGCTACGGCTACTGCTTCATATTATTTAGAATTTTTAGACATTTTAAAGAGAAAGGAGTTGGAATCTGAACCACTTTTTTCAAACAAATATATTTAGACGCTATGCATTTCAAAAGATTTTTTGGAAAATTTGTAACGAAAAGTTTTCTTTCCCCCAGCAGAGCGATAGAATATCTGTTGCTTTTATCAGCGCATGCTCAGGGCTCTAATCTGCGCACTTCGTTCTCTAACCTTTGTATGTGCACCGTTTAAAAACGGGAGCATCTGGTTAAATTTCCAAGTGATTTTGAAGAGATATCTCGTCCACCAAAATGTGACCAATTTTTCTAATGACGAGATATCTGGTCCATCAAAGTTTGATCAGTTTCGTTAATGGCGAGACGACCACCAGGAGGCTTATAAACTAAAACAGTACAGTTCTGTTGATGGCTTCATATTCTGCAATAATTTTTAAATGTTGTGCCTCGTCCTGAGATCCGATTTTACTTATTGGTGCAGTTTGTCTGTTTTTAAACCTTGCGCCATTAAACCCCATATTACCTACCTATCTGATTTTATTTATAGAAAGCTAGAAAAAGCAAACAAAAATTTCAATTTTAAGTACATTTTCCTTAAAAGTATTAGGATGTACTAATTAACCCTCGTTAGGCAAAAAAGATCGAAAGCAACAAACAACACAACTCTCCAAAAACTGCAAAAAAAATCTTTTCCAAGACAGCACTTCAAAAAACATAATCCGATACGACACTAAAAACTCACAACTTCTCAAACAAAAGAAAAGTTACACTTTCAGCGCATATAATTTTCCCCAAACACACACACCTTAATGCCGAAAATTCCTACCACTCCTCATAAGCTACATTTAATAAGGCGACATATCTTTCAACCCGAAACCGATGATTTAAAAAAATTGCATCCATTAGGAAAACGAAACATCTGATGTCTTCCAAACCTCGGAGCTTAAAAAAATCAATTCCGATTCGCTGATGACAAAATATGCAGATTATGTGAATCTATTTTCTTGGGATAGGAAGTCCCACCTCTGATTAGCGATCCCTTTTTGCAACCCCGCTTGGTTTTAATGATCCTGGAGAGAGAAAAATCTTTTCTCTCAGCCTTTCCTAGTTATTTTGATCAATGCTCGAAGAGGAGGGGTGTTTCTGCGGGTATTGGAAGAATGGGGGAGGTTATAGATTTTGTCTTTCTAATGTGCTCCATTATGTATTAGGGATAATAGATACTGGCGAGCGGTTTGTTGAAATTCGAGAGTTGAAATGGTTTTCCCTGTAAGTCAATTTGGAGGTGGAATGAGGGTCGAGGGATTTGGTTTGGGGAAGTGGTGAAGGTTGATGAATCTTTGAGTTTAACTACCTGAGTGTCACGAGATATTTTTGAGTAGTGTAGTGTTGCTTTTACCCCACAAGATACATAAAAATTAAATAAAAACATATTGGTTGACGAAATCTTAGGAAAGATTCTATTGGCTTCGAAGGTCAAAACTGGTTAGAAGTCATTCAGAGAAGACTGCAGTTTTGCAGAATGGATATAAGCGTGTGAATCAACCAGAGTTAAAATTGAAAGCGTGTGTTATATATTGTTTGATAGAAAAACCTGTTTCATAAACTTTCAAACAATTAGGTAGGTAGGTATTTAATTAGCTTCGCACTGGAGCAACACGAAAGGCTGTTGGCGACTGTCCGGGACCAATCTCGAGGGGAATGCTCCGAAGACACCACCTCGTAATTTTGAACCACGGTAAGATGATGAAGTTTCCAACTGCTTTTCCAACTGGAATACCACGGCCCCTATTGGTTGAAAGAATCCTAGGTAAGATTATTGGTTTCAAAGGTCAAAACTGATTAGAAGTCATTCAGGGAAGACTATTTACAGAATGGATATATACCCCATTGAGGGTTAAAATTAAACCCTTTGTACTCCATTGAGGGTTAAAGTGTGTTTTATGTATTGTTTAATGGAAAAACATGTTTCATAAACTTTCAAACGATTAGGAAACACACTTTATGTTTTCATTCGTTCTTGTCTTCAGAAATTTCATTTGGATTTGATTATTTTTATGGAACAAATTTCGAATGTGAATAGAGCATATATAATTGCTGATTTTTTAGATTTTGATATACCGATCTTGCGAAAAATTTGCAATGAAAATATTCACTTCGCTCTTATATTTTTATTCAAATGTTACCGTAAAACTTATTCTGATAGACTGAATACGTTATGCTAATTATAATAGACAGTTATTTTTCTCCAATAATTCTATTATAATTGAAGAAAATAATTATAATTATACTTACATCATCAAAATTTCCAATTATAATGCCTTGTTAAAGAATACATTGGAAATCGCCGTATATTGTTATGTATCGTCATATTATGTAATGGAAATTTCCATACACTTCTAACAGCATATGGAAATCTCCATTGTATAAGTGTCGATGGATAACTTTTAACCTATAGACTTTTACATTGGAACTCTACGCACTTTATAAAGTCACGTATTGGAACTCATCATGCATAGTTAAGCTTAATTCAGGAATTATACATTATATTGTTTATACTCATACATTAGAAATTTCCATGCACTTTTAAGTCATACATTATAAATTCTTCCTACATTATAGTCAAAATGGAATTCTTTACAAATTCTTAAGCCATATTCATCAAAAGATCCAATCGAAGATCGTTGTGTACGTGGTGGTTGGTGCACATTAAATCTGTCGTGGCCTGAAACGTCCTCACGTTGGTGAGGTGGAAGTTTGTAGATGGTGTACCTGATTAGGTGTTAAACTTCGTCATCTGGCCCTGATTCAAAATTAAGAGGTGTTGTTCTGGGATCTTTATTTTCGGGGTTGATCCGGGACTGTAGCCAATAGCCCTTTGTGCTGCTCTAGTGCGTCGTAAATTCAGCTAGTTACCCCACCTACCTGTTAAGCCATATATTGATAGGTAGTTGAATGAACGTCGCACTGGAGTAACACAACGGGCTTTTGTCAACTGTCCTCCGGGATCAATCCCGGAAAGATCGAAGACAACACTTCATAATTTTGAACTGAGGTCAGAAGATGAAACCATGTATTGGAATTCTTCACACCTTAATTAAAAATTACATTGAAATTCTCGACAGATTGTTAAGTCATGCATTAAACTTTCGACACATTAAGCTACACGTTGGCATCCTCCATATATGGTAAACCCTTTGAAAGCCACTATGCTAAAAATAAGCTTTTTTAACATTTTTTGGGGGAGACCTTATATAAAAAAATTGCACAGAAAAGAAGAATTAAAAAAGTTTCTTTAGGGATGGCGGAAATACTAAATGTCTCATTGCTCATCATCTAGATCACCTCTAACCATAAGAATATCAAATGAGAGATTATTTATATACCTAAGCGGTTCTTGATTTACCCAACCTACTATTAACTATTTCAAGAGGGTGAGACGCCAGAAGTCCTACCACCTTCGAAAGGATCTAGTCATAATCTCAATTCAATCTATAAATCGTAGTTTCCCAAACTTTTTTGCCTCAACGCCCCCTTTTCAAAGGAACTCGGCACTTCCCCCCTCTGAAAAACTTGCTTCAATTAATAATAAATTTTAGTAAAATAAAAACTGTTCTATAATTTTTGAATTTCACCAAAATACTTGTTTACCAAAGTAGTGATGTATGTAATTTTAGAATTTCGAAAAGCCAGTTCAGAAAGGAATAATAAAGCTATTTGTTAAAATTAAGGAACTAAAAATAAATTTCACATCAACGTACTAAATTATTCCATATTGTTAGTAAATTGATATCAATCATATCGGTAAAATTAAAAGAAATCACTAATGAGAAGGATGAGCCGGATGTTGTGCTACCAGCTTGTCTATATTAGGCTCTATTTTGGTTAGCAATATCCCTAAATATCCGTAGTCAACAATTATTTGCATCCCCATTCAAATATCTCCTCATTTTTAAATGACATTGGCTTTTTGAACCTCATTTGATATTTTTACTATTCAACTCATTACTCATACCTTTTTATATTATATACCTTGTTGTTGGTCAACATGTTTTAAATCATCAATTCATATCAACCATGATTTTTTATATATTGTTTGCAATTTTTAATCTTATGCTAATCTTTTATCAAAATTAAATATCTTCCACACGTTGTACTTTTATCTCTAACTTAGACCAATAATTTTTCAATATTTTATACTTTTATTGGATCACATTCTGTCTTGTGTTTGGCTCAGCTTGTCTGCTTTTGGATCTTGCTCCGTAAAGCCCCAAAATCCAATCCAATCAACAATTATTTGCAATAGGTGTGAGTGCGTGCAAGAAATCCGAAAATTTAATTTTTAATACAAGCGTGCGAACAATCCTATATTTTAATTTTTATTGCGCGTGCAAGCGATCTGAGAATTATTAATTTATTATGCAAGCACAAACGATAATACTGAGAACTGTAACCATAATTGGAATGTGATAAAAAAATAATTTGGAATTGTCAAGAATTTGAGACGGAGTGAGAAAGATGTGAATAGTTGTTCTTTAATAATTTTGTATCTTCTTTAGTTTATTTTAATAAAAGTTAAAATTATAAATAAAAGCGTTCATCTCGATGTATGCAACCAAGAAGCCTATCTGCAATTATTTAAAGCGATCGAAACTGATATTCTGATCATCCAAAAAGTGAATAGAGTGAGTTTTCATCTCCATGGGAAATGTGCAGATAGCAAGTCTTCGAGGAATCCTAGTGAAGCGGGCGACTCACGTGAGTATTGTGTGCTCTTTCTTTTAAGAGAAATAATCAGGGGTTCATTGTAAAATGTATGTTAAGTATTGCATATTGTTTTTTGTTTGACGACAAGGTGTAGTTGAAGCACGACAGTGCTGGAAATACATCCTTATTTCAGTTTTAGGAATTGCTTCACAGCGCAGGTTTCACGTCAGTGTTGACTTTCGGAAGTATCTAAAAGTTCTGATTATTATTTTTCTCTTTAAGAATTGTGGTACTCCAGGGTTAGCAGAAGGTATTGTTGAAGCACAACAGTGCTAGAATTTAAAATTTAAGAATTGTGTGTCACAGCGTAGGTGACACCTTAATGGTACTATTTTTCGAAAATACCAGTTAGTGAGGATTATTATTTTTCTCTAACGAATTGTGGTATGTCGATTAGAAGCTTATTTCATTAGTCTCTCAGTTAATTTGAATTAGAAAGGAAAATGTATCCGTAAATATGGATTTTTTGGAAAAGTATAAGAAGCGCGATCTTATTACTTCAGCATTGGATAGATACCTGATTCAAACATTACAATTGCTGGACTGAAAAATATCAACCGGGAATCAGTCGTACGAAGCCTAGTTCGTGAAGAAATTGCTTGAAACGGTAGCAAGTTCACGAAAGGAATTAAAAGAACAAGAGAGAGAAGAAAAAGAGGAAAGAAGAGGGAAGTAAAGGAGAGAAGAAAAAGAGAGAAAAGGGGAAGAAAAGGAGAAGCGGGAAGAGAAAAGAAGAAAACAAACGGAGTGGAAGACAAAAAGTGACAGATGGAGTGAAAAAGAGAGTTGATCGATGTTCTATATAATTTTGTATCGTCTTTAATTTTCTTAATAAATGTTAATTTTTTAATTAGCACTCGTCTCCATGTATGCAATCAAAAAGCCTATCTACAATTATTTAATACAATCGAACTGATATTCCAATCATCCAAAAAGAGAATCGAGTGAGTTTCCATCTCCAAGAAAAATTAGGCTAGGATCACCACGCAAAGTCCCGAAAATAGGTTCCTCTTTTTTGTTGAAATATTCAATAACAATACATCACTGTAAGGAGTGTATACACACTCCTTACAGTGATGTATTGTTAGTCAGGTGTATAAGTGTTTGCTAAAAACATTTTTAGGTGACAAATTTAATTAGCATCTGGGGCTGCGGTATCCCGGTTGAAAGAGTAACGGATTAGCAATCTTTGCGAGTTCGAAACTCGTCCAACCAAAGACCGTCGTGTACACGGGGAATGGTGTACGTTTAATTGGTCGTGGCCTCAAATGTCCTCACGTTGGCGTGGTGTGAAAATTTGGAGTGGGATGCCAGCTCAGGCGTTCTCGTGACCTGACTAGTTCAAAATTACGTGGTGTCCTCGTATCTTTCCCGGACCATCACCAATAGCCGCCGTGTTGCTTCAGTGAGACATTCATTAATTACCATTGACATTAACTAGTATCTTATTTTCCACTCTTGGTTCTCAACTCACTATTTCCCTTATGGGCAGCATTACCCCAAAGATACCCTTGGCAATCAAAGGAGCGGTAGCGCCCACTTTGGGGAGCTTTGCACAAATACAAATTCACCATACATCGACCATTGAGTTCCGTCTGCTAAGAGAGGACCTCACCCTTTCCCTCTGTATCACACCAGAGACGACAATTTCAAAATTCAAATAAAAATACAGCCGCACAAATGGGGCGACTGCGAAACGAAATGAAATGGAAAATAGACTTGACCTCTCACCCGTTACTCATACCCCACATTCACACACTTTTCCAACTCCTGACTGCTCATCTCTCGAACTCCGGACAATGCGATTACAATTCACTCGCAAAACCGAACTCAGTGCTCTGAAAAACGAATCTAAAAACAACTCCGCGTCAGTCTTCAAAAAAGATTAATAAATAGAAAGTCGAGGGGGAAACCCCGTCTTTTAACAAACGCCTCTTAACCTCTTGTCGTACTGGGTGGGGACATGACAAAGTGTGGGTGCATCGCCTGTCCCCGTGGGGTAGCTGCGGGATATCATCATCACGTAGTAATTTTCCCGTGGGGTGGGAGAATCTTTATTTTTTTCTGCCTCGGGGGGGGGGGAGAGCTACAGCTGTTGATTATGTAACGCGGTGGAGGGGGCTTTCTGCTGCACCCCATGGATGATGACATTTGGTCACAGCTTAGAGTAGTTGGGGATTTCAAGATGAATTTTTTGCATGGATTTTTTTTCTTGCTTATTAGATGATCGAATCGTTTGTTTTACTGGATGTCTTTTAAGAGAGGGAAAATTGTTTGTGTTTTTTATCTATTCTGCGTGAGACAAGTTAAAAAGACAAAAGTGTAATGTGTATGGAAGGGTCAAAAGGGCGCACTCAGTCTAAAGATCACGTTAGGTAAGGACACCCTTTATCTATACACGACGCTGTACTTTATCTTCTGAATGTTTCTTCTAGTTCTGAAATCATAAGACAAAATAGTTGTAACACCTTTTGTAACGTTAATTTTCATGCATGCTCTCAGTACTGTTCTGATTTTGAAGACGCATTCATGTTAAAATATCGGTTTTGTCGTGCATCAAAAACACGTTTAATTTATTTTTTAAATAACTTTGCGATTTTTCATTGAAAGTAATGTATCTTACAGAAATATTCCATTCAATGACAGTTATAAACCAATAAAAACCAAGCAGACAATTGAAGAGCTTAAGAGTATCTGTCATGAAGAGAAAGAAAAAAGAAAGAGCAATGGTATTAAGTTGTTAAGTAGGATAAAATTAAAGGTTTAGTTGCGAATAGGAGATCAAAACTACATTTGTATTGACAAATCCTAGCAGCCCTTACTAGCACTACGGGTTAGAAGTGAATATTTCCTTTCTGATCAAAGAATGACTTTCCCACCCACTTATGCACTCTTCCCACTTGAGAGCATGGATGAAAAGACCTTTCGAAGAGCACGCGTCCTTCAGTGAGATGTTTTTTATGTACATTGTAAATAGTTTCTTTGATCCGAAATAAATTTCTACATGCAAAGTTGAAGAAGTCATTTGGGATCAAACAGTTAACGTTTTAATCTCTATTAAAAAAATCACAGTTAATTTTATTTTGAAATTTATGATTTAAATGTCCTTTAAATTGCAATGGAGATAAAATTCATTTTGAAATCTGGTTTACATAGCACAGAGAAAGCTTTATTCTCTAATGCGACTCAAATGAACTTTTAGTATATTCTAATGAAAATATTGCCTGTTTTATATTAGTTTCTTTAAGGTAGTATATTTTCACTCATTGAAGTCACTATTTAAATTTAATATAACATGTGTTTAATATAACATGTATGTGTATGCAAGTGTAATTTGAAATTGTCGCCTATTATTTCCGAGTTAAAATGAACTGTTACTTCTATTGATTGTAGCTTGAATGCACATCTTTATTGATTAAATAATAAGCTTAATAGTACATTAGCTCAGCTAATTAATATAATAGTGCAAAATGTTATAATTACAGACTTGCTTAACCCTCCTGGTAATTGTCTCGACGAGATATCTCGTAATTAGCAAGATTGACCAGATCTTGATAGGTGAAATATCTCGTCATTAGAAGAAAACTGACCACATCTTGATCTCGTCATCATAAAAAAAATCGGCAATAAGTTGATGACGAGATATCTCGCCATTAGTAAAGCTGGTCAGATCTTGATCGACGAGATACTTCGTCGAAACCACTTGGAGGGTTAAATCGGAACAAAATTAATGCCGTAAAATATAGCTATCGAAACATGAATTCATGTGGGAAGGACATAAATACTGAAATGAATAGTTAAATCTTCGAGAAAGAAATTTTTTAAGTATCAGTTAAGAAACAGGCTTTTACTCAAAATAATAAGTTTATATTGTTCTCTTATATTCTTTATAATTTAAACTAAAATAAAAATATAAATAAAATCAAAATAATATTAGTCAGCATCTACTGATTCTGAGAATTTGTTCCTGAAATGAAAATAATTTTTGCCGTTTCCAATAGAATATCAGTTTCCAAGTTGCAGAAATCCCCATGTATTGTTTCCTTTTTAGTTTAAAATGGGAAAACAACGTGAACAAATCTATAAATTTGCGTTTTGCTTGTTGAGTGCAAATACATTCATGCATACGCCTTTGTCTAATATAAGATCGCTGCTGGAAAAAGGATTAAGATTTATGAAACTTTCCCCACAACAGGAAATCCATGTTTTCGACACCGAATTCAGATCAATAGCAACACAACAGAAAGTAATTGCTAAAATATCGTTTCAGTTACAGACGGGGATAAATGATCCGACCCAACACCCGCATTTTCCCCTAAAACCCCCAAAATTTGCGAACCGGAAGATTTATTAAGGCATCGTTGCCACCCCACAGGGGACAAATAAATCGAATATTGAAAGTTCGTCGGACGAAACATCTCGGAAGAAATACAGCAAGGGTAAGGAACAAAATTCAAGAATTTTCCGATTTATGAAGAAAAATCGAAATTCGCAAACGATTTGCGTAGTTTTCGGAAAAAGGGGTGGAACTTCCAGGGAATCTTTCTCGATGCAAATCGAACTCGAATATTCCGATACTGTGCACACGATATATTTTCTCACGGAATACATACTCTTAAACTTCGCTTCTGTATCGGCAAGTCACTCAAAACCGACCCTGGGGTGAAGTAGAATAAAAAAAATTCTAAATATTGAACTTTCGATTTGGAGGGTGGAAAAAAATGCGTAGATCGAAGTGACAGCTCTTTTTGACCGCTGTTCCCCCTTCTTTGTCTTTTCTTTTTCCCTTTTGTTAAGTATATCTTCCTTTTTGTACCAATCAGTTTCGATTCACCGCTTACTTCGTATATACCAAACTCTTCGAAACCTGCCATTGTAAAGTTACTTTTGGCATTTATTGTGTTGCTTTAGTACACAATAAATTGATTATGCTAGTGCACAATAGAATGCGAATGTTAATACACAATAGAAGGCTAATGTTAGTATACAAAAGAATAATAATGTTAATACAAATAGAATTGTAATGTTAGTGCCCAATAGAATGCTAATGTTAGTATTCAATAAAACGCAGAAGTCAAACATTCCCTAAGCAATGAAAAGTACTTTATACCAGCAACAGTACATGTTCCGGTACCTAACCTTTATTGGGATTTTACTCATTAGGATACGCCAAAAATGCATATCCAATTTTAATTAAGGTTCGCAGGGGCAGCGCAGCGGACTTGTGTACAAAATCTGCTGCTGTCAAAACCAATTTTCTTTAACCCTCCTGATGTTTGTCTCGACGAGGTATCTCGTGTGATTCAGAATGCACGAAAGTTTTGCAAAATATTTAATACTATTTCTGAGTATATTTAGTTTGTTCTACGATCTTTCTATCTTTGCTACGTGAAGATAAATTATTCCGGGATCTACGTCTTAAAGGGAGCCTGTAAGGCCTTGTCGGCTTACAAGGATCGAACACTTAGTCGATGGAAAATCATAGCTCTGAGAAAACGAAGGGGAAAATTCAACTTTCTAATGTGAACTCTCTAAGTAACTACTAAGTGCTCACTACAAAATCCTCACTAAGAATTCATTGCTAAAAAAGCGATTACTTAGAATTCTCCACTAAGTAACTATTAAGAATTCACTACTAAGTGCTCACTAAGAATGCACTATTAAGGGCTCACTAAGAATGCACTATTAAGTGCTCACTAACTATTCTACTCCCTAAGGAATTCATTACTAAGTAATTACTAAGTGCTCACTACTAAGTAACTGGTAAGTGCTCACTAAATATTCTACTCACTACGGTAGTGTGTTTTTTAAGAAGAAATCTAACCTCCATGCAACGAAAACAAATGATTTAGTGGTTTAAAGATAATTAAGTAAAGATACAAGTCTAAAGATAACTATATTCTGATCTAGGTTTGTTTATTTTGGGTTTTAGGGAGCAAGGGTCATATTTGACCAAGCTAAACACAAGACAAAGTCAAGTAATTGTGAAAAGAAAGGATGTAGAAGAGAAAGTATATATTTAGAAAGATCGCTTGAGCATCCTGGGGTCACGATCCTCATATTTACCAGACAGTAAACCCTTTGGGAAAAGAATATATCACTAGGGTACGTCGGTTCGTGAAGCCCGTACACACCTAAAGATGTGCTCCAGAGGGGTATTCTAGTTTAGAAAAGTTAAAAAACCCTCACAGTTGTAAAATTTTGAATTAGTGTGTTTCACTTGTAAGCCGACGGTATATGAACAGACGAATTAGTACCTAGAACTCATACCACGGTTGAACACCACTGCTTCAAATCTTTTCTCATACGCGCGTGGGAAAACATGGCACTTGCGACTGCAGCCTAAATATCTGCCTAAATCAGAAAACAAGAAACAAAAGCTAGGGGAAGACGAAAAACAAACCTCGGTATAGGGATGGAGAGAAGACAAGGCAGTTCCTCCCCACTAACAAGCATTTAAATACCACAGAGTCAAGTACCCCCGATTTGAAAGGGAAAATCGTCCCACTCCTTAATATGGATGGAAAGAATAGGGTCTCCAACTGCTGCTTCGCATTATGCCGCTCTTGAACTCGGGAGGTGGGAGTGCGTGACTTCCGATCCCCTCCCCTCTTCACTTCTTCCTAACCTCACACAAATCCCTACCTTTCTTGCATTTTAATGCATTGAGAAGAACATCGGTGTTCGAAATATTCTAATTTCAAAGACGTTTTGTTGCCTGGGTGAAAATTCTTAATCTATTGAGCATAATGTCCATGTCATCTTTTGAAAAGTGGTGGAAAATGTTGACCATATGTTTATATATTTCACTAACGTACGTGGCATAGAAATCGACGTTATTTGTATGCTGACGAACAGCAGTAAACGATTATAATCAATACAAAATCAAACGCTACTGGATTTATTTCCTAATCTTGCCTCTTTATTTAATGTTTGATTTGAATTCTGGAACATAATATTGCTAAAAGTACACGGAAGATTTTGAGGCTGTAATGGAATTCTTCAGTAATCTGATATGAAAATAAAATGAAAGTAGAAATCTGGGGCAGATGTGAGAGAAAGCGAAAATAGGTTTAGACATAAACAATGAATCACCTTTGAACTAGTGAATGGAATGCAATTGAAATGAGTAATCGTAGATTAATTGTGGTAAAATGACTGAGATGTGATTATTTTGCTATGCATTAAATTAAAAATAAGAATTACCAACAGTAAGAACGGGAATGCTGTTTTATACTTTTGATTTATTTTATTTGGAGAACAGCTATGTTTATATTCATTAAAGGATTTAAATAAGGCATCAAATATCAGAAGCGATACTACCATCAATATAGATAAAGACAATTAAGAAAACTTAGCACAGATGCTATGAATGAGTATGCTAGTTATATTTATAACTATTGTAGCTTCAGATGAATTTAAGCAACTACAGTTTTTTCCCCAAAGTAGCAGATTGCCGCGGTTGCCCATTTGGAATAGTAACGGGGGGGGGGGTATTTCAATTAACGTCACACTGGAGCAACACAATGGGCTATTGGTGACGGTCCGGGATCAATCCCAAAGGGAAAGATCCGAGGACAACACCACGTAATTTTGAACCACGGTCAGATGACGAGGCAACACCTGAGCTGGCACCCCACTCTCCAAACTTCCACACCACGCCAACGTGAGGATATTTGAGGCCACGACAGATTTAACGTGCACCAGCCCCCTTTGTACACGACGGTGTTTGGCTGGATTCGAACCCGCAACCCTTCGGTTGCTAGTCCGTTACTCTTCCAACCGGGCCACCGCAGCCCTGGAATAGTAACGGATTAGCAACCGGAGGGTTGCGAGTTCGTAACTCGATTCAAGTAAAGACCGTCGTGTACGTGGAACTGGTGCACGTTAAATTTGTCATGGCCTCAAATATCCCTCATGTTGGTGAGTGGGTTTGGAAAGAGAACCAGTTCAGGTGTTGACCTCGTCATCTCACCGTGGTTCAAAGTGACAAGGTGTTACCATCGTATCCCTTCGGGACTGATCCCAGACCGTCACCAATAGCCCGTTGTGTTGCTCAAGTGTGACGGTGATTCAACTACTTACCTACTAAATACCAAACTTGTAGATTCGCGCATAGCATCTGTGCTCAAGTTTCTTATTGTTTATATCTATTGATGAACATGTCTCACTCCAATTTCTACGCCTTACTTAAATCCGTTTATAATGAATATGCACATCGATATGTATATTTCACATGTCCACATGGAATAAAATTAGGCAAAAAATATAAAACAGTATTTCGTGTATCACTCTTCTGTCATACCATCACAATTAGTTTTCGAAAGTTGCATCTTTAATTGCATCCCATTTACTTTGTAAAGACGATCGGGTATTTTTTGACGTCTAAATCTATTTTAGCGTTTGTTCACATCTTTTCTTTGCCGATTTATGCTTTTCAGATTTCTCATTGCTTTAGTAATCAGGCTGTTAAAGAATTTCATTAGATTCGTGCCATTTTAACAACTCCCTATATATCAACTTTCTATGTACCAATAGTTGCGATAACCCAATTCTTAAGTATTTATTGGAATAGTATTTTTCAAACTGTGGGACGAGAGGTATTTGCGTAGCTGACCCCAAAGATATTTTTAAAAGTAACATTCCTACAAATACATTTTCCCATCATAATGTCAAGTATCGTATGCTCATTTTTAACCCAATGAAAGTCACGAGATTTCCGAGTAGTGTAGAATTGTTTTCCCCACAATACACATACTTATGAATAAATAACCCATCTACTGGTTGAAAGAATCTTAGGAGAGAATATATTGGTCAAGAAGGCTAAAACTGATTAGGTCATACAGGAAATTGTGCAGGTTGCAGATAAAATATATGTATGTGAGAGATCATAACCACCTACGACATGAAAATCAGCTAAGCCTTATTATATAATCAGAATCATGTTTTTAGCACCCGAAATAAAACCCTGCTTCTTACAGATTAAAAAAAATCATTATATCACTTATAAAATCTGAATTAAAAAGTAATATTAAAATATCATTAGTTTCTTAAACTTCATGAAGAAATCTCTAACGAAATTTAAACAATGATGCAATTGAAACAATCACCAAATACAATTTTGTAAACAATATTATACATTATTTGAAGATAAAAACAATATATTTTGCTAGAACTCTCATTATTACGATGCGATTTTTTGTCATTCGATATCTTCGCTTTTGTGCCTGTGGTACGTATTTTACAAAGCGCTTTCGTCTTTTACAAAGTTTCTTATTTCAATCTCTCTTCGAGGCACTACTTAGTTTCTCAAGAAGTTAATTCCATCCAGACTTCATATTCTATTCCTTTGGATTGAAAGACTGGAAGCAATGGCTCATCATCTTTGGAAGCAGTTGTCATGGGTAATATAAGTTCACCACTTCCTACCTAATTTCTGACTTTCGCATGCTATACCTTTAATTTTATTACATTTCTATTGACATAATGAAAAGTACTTTATATTTTCTGAAAACGTTTGAGTCACATTCGTGTAATTATCGATCTTTTATGATCATAACAAATAAAAAAACTAAAAACATTGAAACAAATGTCTTTCAAATTTAAAAGTGTAACATTTGTTAAGTGTATTCTAAGTTAATTATATTCTGCAATTCTGTTGATTCAAAAGGTTTATTTTAATGACTACTCATTAAAAACATTTCAATATAGTTGAATAACAGCATTATCCGGCATTACTTGTTGAATTGGTTAAACGTCGATTGAAAGTGATCCTAAAAATCATTTTCCTCTATCACAGAAAAATGCAAATATTATAGAAAATGCAAATATACAAAAAAATAAGCGAGCGGAAAATAATTTTTAAACTCCATTTTGACATTTTATAACTTTATCAATTTACCTTGGACAAAATACGTATGCTTGATTCATTCATCCATATAATCCATTTCACATACTTCGCACTATAGTGTAAGAAGAAACTACAAAAGTTGATAAGGTGACCACTTCAGAAGTCGAGTTTGAGTATGAGAGTGATTATGAACGCCTAATTTCCTGTAAAAGTGACAATCTTACAGCATATTATTGCACTCAGTTTTCTCCTCCTATCAATATTCGTTGATTTTTGCACTATCGCACTAGGGATGTGATATTTCCGAATTCCGTCATTATGCAAAGATGACAAATCATATAGATACGATATCATGACTAATTCATTTTCAAGCAAATACATTTTTGAAATAACAGCTTGTTTTAAAATTAAATATCTTCAAACAACAAAACAAACGAAACAAAGTTTATCTAAATACAATTTTACATAGAAACGAAGATTAGTGTTTTTAAAAAACAAAATCAATGCTTTCAATGAATGCAATGAGATAGCACATTTGCATAAGAATAGCTCCAACTCCTAATCAACCTCGATCTTCTGTTAACTCTCTTTTTGGTTGTCTCGACGAAGTATCTCTTCTGACTGAAAACTGTAAGATCTTGATGTTCGATGATCCAGATCTTGATGAACGAGATATCTTGTATTTAGGAGAAAACTGACTAGATCTTGATCTCATCATCGTCAAAAAATTGACGATATCTTGATGATGAGATATTCCGCCATTAGCAAAATTGGTCAGATCGTGATGGACGAGATATCTAATCGAAACCACTTCATTGTTAAGATAAAAACTTTCAACATTTCAAATCCCAGTTAAAATATTTCATAACCGTTATGTTATTCCAAGGTTAAGATCACAACTCGCAGGTTGTTAGAGCAATGGGCAAAACCACTGAGCCACTTCTGCCTTATGCCTAATTTTTGTAATGGTGGCTATGTCTGCCATAAATTATTTCGTCACAGAGTACCTTTAAGGCGTTAATTTTGAACTACAGTAACAGCTCTTTTTCAACAATAAACAAACTTCACCGACACGACATAACAAAACAAGTTTAGGTCACAGTTAAATTGAGAAAAAAATTCCCAAATCCCATGGGTAACCGGAGTTACTAAACCGATCCAAGTGCTCTATTCCGTTAATTCCGGGGAAAATGTGGTTAGGGGTGAGTAAATTGGTCCGAAGAAAAACAAAACCCCCAAGAACCATTTTATCGCCAAAGACATTCGGGGACCGGCCAAATCCTCTCCAAATAACGGCGATGGGGAGGGGTGATACGGCGGGACTTGCTCCGAGATCTCGGCCGTAACACTGATCCGTCGTTTACGGCGAGATTACATCGGAGAGTGGGCCTCCACTTCATTACGGGAGTTAGCCGCAAGAAGCGAGTTATCAAGCGGCGGGACGGAGTGGACGGTGGCCGAGGATTGCTTTGTAGCCTCTCAACGATACCAGGGCTCCTTTTCCCACCTCAGTTCAGGTTTGGGGAGAGAAATAGCACTGTTTGCTTATTCTGTGGGTTCGAGGGATACAGTGGGTCTGTCACTCCGCGAGCAATATGCGAGTTGTAGGCGATTCGACTCCTGTCACTTACCCTGAGTGCATTTCCTTTGTTTTGTCTATCGTTATCGTACATGCTTCTTTTTTTCTTTGACGTTTTCTGAACATAGAGAAAATATAAAAGTAGAGTGAGCAATGATAACCTTTTTATGTGGCCAGGAACATGTGATCAAAGCTAGTAGTAACGTGACCCTTTATTACTTTCGTCTGCCGGGTGGAAACGAACGTTCATCATTTGATTGGTCCACGGAACGGGAGAAGACGCCCATCCATTGAACCATTATCTGCAGACTGGCGATTTCAACACTTTTGTAACCACTCTATAGAAATACGCATTCAAACAAGTACTCTGTCATGCGATTTTATATCGCCGGACGAAGCGATAAGATGCCAAATAGGCCAGCCAAATCAATTTTTCACAGAGCAGTCACGTGACTACTAGTCGACACGTTGGTCACTTTTTGAAGCTCATCTCAATAGCAATGCTCTGTCTACCTATATTTCACGTCTGTGTTTCTGAATGGGTAAGTAGGTAGTTGAATTTACATGGCGCTAGATGAACACAGCGGATGATCCGTGATTAATTCCAAACGTATAGAAACGAAGGAAATGCCTTAACGGAGTCCGAAGAATTAGTTTCCCCTCTAGAGCGCTTTGAATTATTTTGGCATGGAAGTTGAGACCAAACAAAGGTGGTTGGTTTTGGAATTTTTGACGCAAGGGCCACATTTGACCACGCTGTAGGCTATTCGATTCCTGTCACTTACCATGGGTGAATTTCTTTTGTTTTGTCTGTTGTTACCTACTTTTAACTGTTGTTTTAACGTTTTCTGAATGGGTAGGTAGGTACTTGAATTTACATCTCACTGCTGCAACACAACTATCTAATGGTACGAGATGAATTCCAAAGGGAAGGTACGAAGGAAATGCTTGAAGGTTGGTTGATTGTCTTGGGGTTTTATGGCGCAAGGGCCATATTTGGCTAAGCTGCTCCAAACACAAGACAAAATGCTTGAAGGAGTTCGATAAATTACAGCATATTAGTAAGGGGATCTGGAAGTGTGTTAAAAATACGAAAAATATAAAAATGGTTGAGACAGAGTAATAATTGATCAATATGAGCTTTGAAGATTTGAGTTTGTCACTTGCCCCACCTCATTCTAATTAAATTGAAAAGCTATTGAATTTATTGGGATCGTAATATTATCTTTTCTCTTTAAATCGTTGAAAATAATTAATTTTAACTAGAATTAATATAATTTCTTGATATTATTTAAATGTTAAGTAATGTATATCTATATTAGTGCTAGATCAGCGTCGTTTAAAAGTGCCAAATGAAATAGCACAACTTCATTACATTTTAAATAAATGTTACGGTTCTTCAATATATAATGTTTTAGCAACTGTTTAAAAATAATAATACGGGGATTATTAAAAATAATAATAATTATTATCTCTCTCCCTCATCTAAGTCACAAGAGAAGAGTCTTCACACACTTTAGGGTTGGTGATTTTGTAGGGTGTTCTATAAGTTTCAGAACTACCGGATGAACAGCGTCCTCGCACGGTCCTTTGAGCCACGTCGACACTTTGATACCTTTTGGAAACAAGCCCTTCAAATTTCTGGCCGCTATATGCATCGTAACGAAACTGACTCGAACGCAAAAACCCTAAGGTTGATAGGTAGTTGAATTTGCTTCGCACTGAAGCAACACAACCGGTTATTGATGACCGTCTGGGGTCAATCCCGAAGGGAAAGATCCGAGGACAATGCCTTGAAATTTTGAAACACTGTCAGATGACAAGGTCAACACCTGAGCTGACAATCCACTCCAAGAACCCTAAGGAAGATGAAACCCATTAAAGCAATAACGTATCGCATCAAATAAAGAATGTAATTCATAATCCGTGAGCATAACACTCTAAGGAAAGAATAAAAATGTAAATTTCAATTTAAAAAATTGATAATCTATGCGTAACAATAAAAATTCAGTTATTACCAACCCCGTCTTGGTCAGGCATTGCTCAATCCAGTCTGAAAGACCATGCGTTCGATTTCTATGATTGTCAACTTTGCTAGGTAGGTAGTTGACTTAAAGTCGCACTGGACCAACACAACGGGCTGTTAGCAACGGTCGGGGTCAATCACGAAGGGAAAAATCTAACAACATCTCGTAATTTTGAACCACGGTCAGATGACGAGGTCAACCCCTGAGCTGGTAACCCACTCTCCAAATTTCCATGCCAACGCTGAGGTCACCACAGATTTAACGTGCACCAGCCCCTTGTACACTACTGTCTTCGGTTGAGATCGAGTTTCGAACTCGCAACCCTCTGGTTACGAATCCGCTACCCTTCCAACTGGGCTACTTTTTCATACACGTTTTATATTCAGTGGACGCACTTATCCTGCGAATGAACCCCTCCTTGCCCCACTATACTCTAATTAAAATTTTACTGTTATCTAAATATAATCCTTCTCCAAAGCGCAGGTGGAGATGTTTTTGTAAATATTGCCATCTTTTAGCAGAAAATTGATGATTATTATAAAGAAATAGTGATTGGTATTAATCCTCAAATGGTTTCGACGAGATATCTCGTCCATCAAGATCTGACCAATTTTGCTAATGACGAGATATCTCGCCATCAAGATATTGCCTACATTTTTTATGATGACTAGATCTGATCAGTTTTCTTCAAATGACGAGATATTTCATCCATGAAGATCTGGTTCGTTTAGGTAATGTCGAGATGCTTCGTCGAGACAACCAACAGGAGGGTTAATAAATCTAGTATCAGTAATACTAACATGTAGTGCAATAAATTTTATGTATTTCGTATAAACTTCTTTGTGTTACTACGTTCTTATTATCCGAATCTGGTTATCCTAGATTGCCTCCATACGCATTATCTCGGATGGATAAGCAAGGTTTTCTACTATATTTAAAAGTTTCAAAATCAAGTTTGTTGATTTGTTCAAACCAGTAAATAATTAGCAAAGCACTGTTTTGTAGCTCCATGGTCATTTTGTTACTACTTGAAGGTTAACGTCATTGAAACCAACAAATACATAGGTAACTTGCCTACCATTAACATGTTTGAAACAAGGCAGTAGAAAAAAGTGTTACCGATCTGTACTGGCACGTTTTGATAGATTAACCCTCTGAGATGTTCACACTCATATGCCCATCCTGCCACCTGCAATCTTCACACATGACTTCTAAACTGTTTTGACCTTATTAACCAATAGGATCTTTCCAAGGATTCTTTCAATCAATAGATGTAGCTATTTAGTCATTATGAGGAGAAGGCAATACCACTCAGGCAATGCCACCAATCTCTTGAAGCTCATAGGGTCAAAGTTCTCTGTCTTATGTCCCAACTACAAGTACAATTGAAGGCACAATGTCCAAATTTTCAAGGCAGATTCCCAACTCCTGCCCCATGACCAGTGGAAGAAAATAGTTGACCGCGAGTCATTTCGCTCAGCACTGTTCTTACAGTCCACCCTTTTATCCGACCATTCAATTCCAGTATTAAGCCTTCGATATGGTGTCCAAGGCCATATTTCGGAAAAGAAGGGATTCCACTCGCCCCCACTCCCCCTTCTCCTGGGACACATTCTGACTTCGTTATGGGCCACGAGAGGGTTAACGCTCCCCCGTGTTCCTTCTCCACCCCACCCCTTAGGTGACTTTTTTCTTTTGTTCGAAATAAACTTTCGGACCTTGGGAGAGAGAGTTTGAGTAAGGCCGTTGTTGTGGTATAGGTTTCGTTCTGACTCATACCAATAACCAAGTTTAAAGTGATAAATGCACATTGGTTTCAATTGTTATTGTGATGCTTTGAGGATGTCATGCAATTTTTTTTATTATGCTATACAACGAGGTTTTCCGGTCGGAATTGGACAGAGAGACAAAGATCGACCGCATAGTATTGGATGACTGAATTGATGTTCTGTACAATGATGTACTGATACTCAGAGGAGGGAACCCATGTAAAGTTAGGGAAACTACGTACAAGGAGTTTACACCCCCTGCTCACTTGCACTCACCAACCCCAAATATTTCGAAGAAATCTTTATTGGTTTGCTGCGCAAGCTATGCTTGCTCGCTATGTAACCAGTACCAAAACAGTTATAAGGTTAAATAAAAAGCATTGATTTAACGAATATAATGAAATACGTGTAGAAAAAACGCATCAATTATATATTAAGGACGTGTAGACTTTTAAGCTGGTGGCGAACGATCTGATCCAGTATGTAATGTATCATGCAATGGAGTTCAATTCCATTATTGTATGTAATGTTACAATTAACTCATAACCCTTTGAGCGACGCGAGATTTCGAGTGGTATACTATTGCTTTTAACACTACAACACGCATAATATGTAATAGCCATATCTATAGGTTGAAAGAATCATTGGAAGGTATCTGTTGGTCAAACGTCAAAAATTGGTTAGAAGTGCAGGGGAAAACTGCAGGTTTCAAGGTAGAATTATGCGTTTGAACCCCTCAGAGGTTAGTTAAAAACTAAAGATTTTTCACTTATTGTTACTTTTCAGTGCACAGGCAATATTCCGATAGAAACTGAGTTGCTGTTCAGTCTCCAGGCCCATTTAACCATTTCAATGCACACGATTTTCAAAACTTGGGCTACATATACTAAAAATATAAATTTGGAAATGAGCGCATTTTTCCTGCAACAAAGCAAATCGAATATTTTCTTGAGCCAAGAGAAACTACATTAAGGCATAAGCGGAAAGATTGTAGAAACCTAACAAAAAACGAAACATAAACAACCTGCTATACCGATAAATGGAGAGTTAGAAAAAAACCGTTCATACAGAGTATAACCCTTATGAACCCCCACCTGACACCTCGAAGCTCTGAGATCGAAGTTCTCGCCCCATCAGAATATTCTCGGCTATTTATTTTTATCCCCGGCAGTAAAAGATAAACGCCGCGGAAACAGATTTAAACTTCTTCCTCGAAGTCTTCAAAACGACTCTAAACCACTTCAAGTTTATAACCGAGAGGAGCTTGCGGCAAAAGTACTCCGCGAAATTTGCATATCAACAACCCATCAACAGTTTCCCGGCAGAAACTGTCGCCAAACTCCTGCACCGGCTGTTGCCAAAACACCTTAACCAAAAGCAGAGGGTTTCCGCAGACTACAGCACCCCCATATATCTCAAAGAGGGAGAGCCAGCTAAAGAGCCTCGGCACACCCGGCTAAGTACTCCAAAGAACTGTCTATAATTTAAAATTCAAGATCCCGCGGCAAACTTTTCGGCTCCTGTTTAATCACCGTTCTCTTGGAATAATACCGGAACACCCGTAAAAGCGGAGTTGAGGTGATCGGATGCTTCTGCATAATTTCGAGGCTCGGCCGATTGTCGTATTCACAGCTGCCAGATTCTAGAAATCGCCCCGTTTTCGTTAATCGTTCCGTTGCCATGGAGACCGATCATTTGCGTTGCCATATGGGGGATTGATGGATGATAACCAGGAGTCATGGGGGGAGGGTCTGCATTGTGGCCGTTTTATTGAGGGGCTTGGGTGTCGTCGGACGGGGGAGGAACGTTTATGCAATTTGCATTGTTGTGGTGGTGATGTAACATGTTCTCTGAAGGTGTTTGACAAATGAGGTCAGGTCTTTTCACCCAAAGAGCGGTTCTGCCATCGCACTGATTTGGTATAACAAGCAGCTATAAATTCTTTCAATGTGTTTCCAGACAAATGCTTCGGATGTCGCTTTACGCTTTCCTATCAATAATGGGTATTGAATTATCTCATTTTTTATATAAGGGAGCCATTTTATTTAGAAATAACTTTTGAATCAAACATTTTTAATTTAACAACATACGCATTTTTACAGCACAGGTTTTCAACAAGATTGAGCAACATGTCATACAGCTAGTGCAACCATGCAAATTCCAAAGGGTGTTTTTATGTAAGGACACCATTTTGTTTCGGGATCACTCTTTAATCAAACATTTAAAAATTAATTTTGCTTTCACACTGTTAATTCAATTGGCAGTTTGGAGTTGAGGCATTATTGAATCATTGTTTCGAGGACGCTAATGAAAATGTGATTACTGTCAATGTGAACGACAGACACTATGCGATATTATAAAATTTTCGTCTGATATCGAGTGGCAAGGTTTACAGAACATGTGTTTTCAACAAGATTGAGCAACATGTCATACAGCCTGTGCAACCATGCAAATTCCAAGCGACGCATTTCTGGGAGGAATAAACTTTAGTGATGTCGATTGGCATCCCCGTTCCCCTGATTTGACCGTCCCTTATTTTTTTTCCAATGGGGTTACTTAAAGGAACTACGCTAACAAGCCAACGCCAACAATGATTCAACAATTTAAGCAAAACATTCTCGAAGAGATTGGACAAATCACCACAGAAATCTACTTAAACGTAATGGAAAATATGGTCAAGAGTTTGTATCTGCAACGCGGCCTGAAGCAATCGTTTGGTCGATGTCTTATTCCATAAATAATGTCATTAATTAAGCAAACATAATATTAATACAAATTAAATAAAAAATTTTAATTTAGAAGTTATTCCAAAACAAAATGGTGCCCTTGCATAAAAGCACCCTGTATTAAAAATGTATACCTTTGTACCTTGGTAGAAAAAGGGCCAATGTCCCAATTCACCGATTTTGAGTTACGTTCACAAATCACTTCAAGGTTATGAAATTTACAATAGAAAAAATTGTCAATGCCAATACAGTCGAAAAGAATCTAAACACTGGAAAGTATTTTGTTGTACGCTGTATTAAAAATTTAAAAAACAAAAATTACCAAATCAGGTGTCATCAAAGATTTGCAAAACCCTCAATGTTTGTTAAATGAAAATATGTTAACAGCAATGGATGTCTTAGACTCTTAGTCACACACATAGCATCGTATAATTCTAAATATATCTAGTGAAAGCATTAATAAAAATTTCATTTTAGAACTTAGGAATTGTTTACTTGCACAACATACCAATTGCCCCATCAGCTTTCATAATTTACGAAAAACAAATTATGCTAATTTCAAATGGACTGTTTGAAACAATTTTATTTTACTGTTATAATATTCTGCATCTTTATAAGACGCGAAACATAAGAACGGACTGGCTCTTTCAAAATGTACTGTGGATATTTTTAAGCGGCCCATATCATAGAGTTTGCATGCATTTTTAAATAAAAATTTCAATCCTTAATTAAAGGATTTTAATAATGTATTTTATATTTCAATAAGAGATCGTTAGTTAAATTTTTATTAATTATTTTGAAGCAATGTAGGCCTGATAAAATCGATATATGGACCAGTAAATATCAGTTCTATTTCACGTATTTTTTTAGTGATTGGGAAGATAATTAGAATCTATATTTTTGTGTTTTCTTTATGTGCACACATACAGCTGGTGATAGTTTCCTAAAGTAATTCATAATTGCTTTTAATTTGAAGAAGTCAGGTTAATCTGGTTAGTGGATAAAAAGGCTATTTTAGTAAAACTTTCCTTGTATGTGGATCAACCTGTTATTGATTGAAAAAATTGGTAGGTTGTGTCGAGCACACAAGCCTTAGTTTTGCGTGAATATTTGGGCCTGACTTTGGATTGTGGAATGAATGAAGCAGATATAGAAAGTTTGAACGATTGTTTATTGTGAATATTCAACAATTAATTTACAGTTCAAAAAATTAAAATGCAGTTGATACTAATTCTGAAGGATAATTTTATTGATTAAAAGTCTGTGATTATAGCGTAGTTTGGTAGGTTTGAATGACACTACTTATGCAGTTCTCACTACACGCAATTCCAAGTTACACTGGCCCAAGGCTATCCCAGCACCGTAGAATTTTGACATATTGCGGACCCTCTCCCGCGATCAGCGAGTCAGCGCACTGGGTCCGAAAATCATGTCAGGTACGGACATCCTTTGTATACACGATGCTGTATTTATCATCGACCTTAAAATGAAATAGACGGAGCAGGTACCCGCAGCTTCATGTTATTTCTTTCAGTTGTTCCGTTTGAAAATCTGCCACGTGGTTGTGGGTAAAAGCATGAATCCTAAATTATTAATTGGTTAAAGTAATTATCCACCGTGATCAAAAACACTAGTCTGCGCTTGCATAGCCAATCGGCTGAGTCAATTTGTGATTTACCCTTCAGAGATTTTACGACAACGACTACTCCCACATGATCCATCTATTTCATTAGAAGGTGTGGATGTTTCTCCCAGTTCTGAAATCATAAGACAAAACAGTTGTAGCGCTTTTTAGTAACGCTCAACTTTCAACATGCATGCGTTCCAAGTAGTGTTTCAATTTTAAGGACGTATTCACTTCAAAAATTATAAATATTGGAAATTTTCTCTTAAATATGGCGACTCCCGAGGAACTGTCTACATAGCCAGTCTACCTCAGGCGAAGAACCATCTTCCATTGATTAAATGTCATCAAAAACTGAAGATCTATTTGAATTGTTTCAAATGCTTTCATCTTATTGCGAAGACCTGAAAAGTTCATTTATATCATCACTTTGGAGACCACGGCCCAGTGGGTCTGCCCACTGTGCTATCAACCTGTGAGTGGCAGGCGGCGTTGGTTAGATTCCTGTAACTTACCCTTGGTGCATTTCTCCCTTCTGTATCAGTAAAAGTTTCGTTTTGTGTTACTTGACGTTTTCTATCTTGGATTTGGAGCAGCCTAGCCAAATATAACCATTGAGCCATAAAAACTAAACCAATCATCGCCTTATTTATCATCTTCTACTTTTATATTTTAGAATTTCTTACGGTATGACCAAAAAGCTAAACGTGGGCCCCAATTTTTGAATACGCATAATATCAATAGACAGACACTAAATCTTTGATCGTCGTTCGAGCTGCAAGTTCCAAGTTACAAATAGGTTTTAATGCAAAAAAGTTCCCATTCTATAATTTTAGGGGAATAAAAAGTAAAAAATACTAATAAAAACTTCGTTGCAGAAGGGATTTTGCTATTTAGAGTCATTTTTATAGGTAATTCACGAATAGTGCGGTGTACCACAAAACCTTCCACACCTACACTTTTCTAAACATCTACACCTTATTATTTTGGGTATTAACCCCTTCTGCAAGCTCTGCGATCTACGGGAGGAGTTGGATGCGGCCCATCTTACTTACTGTCCTGCTAAACACTACTTTATTGTGGGAATGATACTGGAAGGCGGGGAATGGATTTTGCGAACTGTAGGGGGCGCAGGTTTGATTCCTGTAACTTACCCTGGGTGTATTTATCTCTTCTGCATTAGTAAAACTTTCCTTGTGTGTGTATGTTAATTACTTGATGTTGTCAGTCTTCCGTTTGGCGCCGATCAACAAAATGGATTATTGGTTATAAGCATGACTATTTTATTGTTTATTTTAGGTTCAGTTGTCTTATGTATCCCGGTATTAGAAATAAAAACTTTTAGTTTCAATCCATCAAAGGGGGTACCATGGTACATTGGGTTTTGATCCATTGCGCTAGCAACCTGTGATTTTTAGACGGCGCAGGTTCCATTCCTCCCTGGGTGTATTTCTTTCTCCTGTGTCAGTAAAGCCTTCCTTGTGTCCACTGACGTTGTTTGGCGTAACTTGGCCAAATGCGGCTCTTGCGCCAAAAATACAATCAGTCGCAACCCTCATGATCAAGCTTCTCTAAAAACAAGTTCACAGTTCTCCAAGTTGATGTCCCATAAACAGTTTGAATCCTATCACGCGTCTAATATACTCAACCCACATAAGAAACCACCGCAGCTGGATCACAACCCCCTTCGGTAAAACCTCAAAAGCACCCCCCTCCGGCGATGCTACAAGGGGGGGTTGCGACTCGCAACACATTGTGCGTGCATATGACCGAGCATATGACGAACTATAGGCTTATCAAACGTGCTCCCCTAACATCTCTCGCTTATGACTACTACACTGCGAAAACTCCCCCTTTCAAAAGCTCCTTTATAGCCCGGCGAAACTGTTTATTGTGTGCCATAGATGGCCGTGTTAACGGGTGTACAACAGTGGGCATGTAGAAGGTGCTTGACTTCCATCCTCGGCTTTTTAGGAGGAAAGGGGGATGGGGAAGGCAGCAGGCCTTTTACAACTCTGCACAGATGGGCTTTATATGCTCTTGCGGTCGGGAGGTAAATGGATTCGATGCTCACTTTCGGCCCGATTTTTGGCGTGAATCAGCGATCATTTTGGAATGTTTCACAAGCGCCCCCTTTTGAAAGCTCCTCTCTCTCTTTTTGAGATGTGATTATGTGGTAGTGAGTTACAGGGACAGTCCTTCCGCGGATCTCGAGTGCGACAAATTGCCCTTAGTGGGTTGGTTTTGTGAAATTTAAATGCGCGACGAGGCTCGACAATGGGAGATGTTAAACGGATCCTGCAGCTTTCGGTAGGGGTTTGATCAGAACAAGGAGTTTTCAATTTTGAATTATGGATCCGCTTTTTTTTTCAGACTTGTGCCATGCTAGACTAGGAAGGTGCTTCTTGGCAGGGACGTATCCATAGGGGACAACCCCGAGATGTTATTGATGCTACAAAATGAAATGCAGAAGTTAGAGTCCGAGTTCCGAAAATTGGCAGTCGAGTCACGTGATTTTGGACGAGTCTATCCCTTAAATTAGATGATAGGTTGAAGCTTAAATAAGGCGCTTCCACAACTGGCATTTTTATCGAGGATTCGATAAAAATGCCAGTCATTCGCACCAAAAATGCCAGTTATTCGGCACCAAACAATTTTATTGTTTGGTGCCGAAAGTGATAGCAGTGACAACGAGTTTGAGGAGGCAATCAGGTATGGCCATCGGCATTCATGCTTTTGCGTATAGAAGTCTCTCCCAACCAGCTTTCACATCTTTTCAAAAATAGACTGATCCAAGGTTGGGTGCCTTCTTTAAAGAGTATGAACTTATTTCTAAATCGAACGAGAATTTTTAAACCGTTTTATTCCACTCAATTCGAACGATATCGAAATTAAATTTACATTTATAAATTAACTATGTTCATCTGAATGAATGAAAACAAAATAAATAATTCACTCAAATGAAACTGAATAACCCCAGCTTCAATTACTCATGAAGAACATGATTTCCATTCCCATTGCCTATTTCATCGCATTACTTCGGTTCAGAATTCATGGAGATTTGAGCTCATAACAGCTCTTGAACGACAAATTGGTCCATAAACCGAATCTCCTGCTGAATATTTGTATTGCTTTCGCTTAAGACTTTTTAAGTTTGGAAGATATTTTGATGGGGGTATATTTGAATTAACAACTTACTGAAACAATACAACGGACTATTGGTGACTGGTATCCATCGAGAAGGGAAAGACTCTAGGACAACACGTTGCAATTTTGAACCACGGTCAGATGACGAGAACAACACCTGAGCAGGCACCCCACTCTCCACACCATACCAACGTGAGGACATTTGAGGCCACGACAGATTTAGCGTGCACCAGCCCCTAGATACACGACGATCTTTGGTTCGATCGAGTTTAGAACTCGCAACTCTCCGGTTGCTAAACCGCTGCTCTTCCAGCCGGGCTTCCTTTACAATGGATCCTTTTCTGAACAAAGCGTAGCGTAGAATGTTTACACACAACTCACATAACTAATCTCATCTATTGGTTGAAAGAATCCTAGGAAAATTTCTATTCGTCAATAAGGCTAAGACTGGTAAGAAGTGATGCAGGGTAGACTGTAGAACAGATGCATATATGCGGTGTGTGCCTTTCAAAGGAGCAAATGCCGTACTTTGGACTTCTTTTATTTGTTCCTTTAGTAGAGGAAAAAACACATTTACAGAACCAATAGATATTTCCGCTATTATTTTAGGAGAAACTAGCAGAATTACCCGGCGTTGCTCGAGTTGAATTGGTTCAAATTGATCGTAATATTACTCAATGTTATTCCTATGGGGATTTTGAATTGATTTTAGCCCTCTCTGCAGACCCAAGACAAATCCCCGAACAACGGTTAATATATAACATATGTTTCCTATAGATTCTAAAGCATGTGTGCCAAATTTGGTGTGGATTAATCAAATAGTGATCGTAATGATAATCAATGTTATTCTTATGGGGATTGCACAACTTTGCCAAAATTTTATTATATCTTTAATGAATGTGTTTTTAGGAATTACTAGTAAGACGATTTTTTATGGAATCAAATTACTGTATACTAATCGTAAATTCTAGATCCTTGATATGTTAATTAAACCACAGCAAGGGAAATATATTTCTAAAGTATCGACGTACACTTAGATAACACAGTGCTAGAACAATGATGGTTTGAAATCGGATTTAAATACAGGTGAAACTAAGAAATATCATTGCAATGAAATACCTAATAAGTACAATTTCATTGTACCATTTTTGTAAGACAGAGAAAATATCTTCCACTCCTGTGAATTTCTTTTGTTTTACCATACAAATAAAAACGAAAGGAATAATTATTTTGTGGCATTTCGTCATTTAAAGTATAAATTCAAAAACGTTACAAAATCTCGCTTTTGTCAGATACGTGGTATCTAAAACTGAAATGTAATTATAATATTGATTTCATCTTTGCTTACAATTGGAAAGAGTACATTTTTAGTAATAAACTGGTATTATTTTGACCCCCGATGAAAAACCTATTCTGTAATTTTAAATATTAATTGTTACACAAGAGTCAGTTCCTCTTAATCGTCACTTTTTGAAAAGTTTGAAAATGCATAAAAGTTGTTTGACTATTTACAAGGAGGTTCATTTCGAAGGAATCAACGCAATTTGTTCCCAGAGGGAGAAAGGTACTTAACACATTTTCAAATTATAAGTTTACTGTGATGTAGTTCATAATCACTCACCTAGATGGCGCTACCGGAGTTATGAAATGTAATATTATCAGTTCGTAAAATTAGTAGTTTGGGGAGTAATTAAGTCCAATTATTTTCACAAACCTAGGATTCAATTTCAGTCCACATTCCCGAAAATTCCAGAAAATTTCACAAATTTTATGAATATTTTCCCAACCCAATATTCTAATTCTAGAATTCTAGAAATATTTTTCATCGGTTATGGAAAACTTTTGTAAGATTAAAAATAATATTTTTTGAACGTTTGATTATATATATATATATATATATATATATATATATATATATATATATATTAAAACAAAATTTAGGAATGCTTCTCCTTTTCCTATTTTAAGTGTCAACGTGGTATTTGGGTCATTAAAATATAATGATTAAATTAAAACTTTTAGTATATATGTTTTACATAGTATAATAATAGCAGAATTACCCGGCGCTGTTAGGGTTGAATTGGTTAAATGTTGATTGAAAATTGATCAAACTAATAAATTTCTTTCATAAAAAAATGCAAGCATTCTTTAAGTGTATGGAAAATAAATTTTTAACATCTTTTAACTTTTTCGTAGCTTCTACAATTTACTTCGGACGTAAATATGTATGCATGATATATCCATCCATATAATACATTTCATATTCATCGCACTTCTATGTAAGACAAACTGCAAAAGTTTTTTCTAAGATGACTACTTCAAAAGTTGATTTAGAAATTTCTTTCAACTACAACGTATGGCTGTCCGTTTTCATTTAACTTAACCAGCTTATTTTAAAATAATTTTATTTTGACATTACCAGTCATTTTAGAAAAAAGAATTTACACTCCTTACTTAAAAAGGTTTTGTTTTACATATTTTATTTATTTTTATGAAACAGAACTCTACAAACCATTACACATTCAACCAAAGACTTAAAGAAAGTTGGTCAAAATATACGTACATGTACCGCTCAGAAATTACCCATGTCTAGTGTTTTGCAGAAAATAAAATAATTCATTAAAATTTAATTCATAAATAATATATCTGCAATATGTAAAATACTGGAACACATAGATACAAACAGAAACGAAATTCCGATAACTGAAAACATGCAGAAATTTGTAAAACGTAAGACATGAGCAAGTGTGTCAAATTTCAACTTCCCTGAAATAGAGCAACTCAAAAAATGACGTTTGAAAAATATTTATAAAAACAATAAGAATTTATCTACAAAAAATTATACAAATTTATAAAACATAGAAATGTTCATATATGACCGCAACATTTCGTAGTCAGAACTATACACAAACATGGAATTCAAAATCATATTTATAAAGTAAAACATTAATTCTGGCGTTGCCAGATATCAAATAGCAAAATTACACTTTTATGATCAATGAATTTTTCGTTTGGGCATTTCGAGTTCCATTTCAAAATGTATGTCATGTAAAATTAAATATTTAAAATATCCTTTTTTCATCAATAAAATATTCATAAATTATTTATATCATGGGGAGAAATAAAAAATAAGTTCAAACAAAAAAAATTATTATTTAATTTGTTTGAACTTATTTTTTATTTATTATTTAATTTGTTTTGGAACAAATTGTTTTTCGACCAATACTGGTAAAACAATTTTATTGGAAAGTTGTTTTTCCATCAATATGGGTAAAACAAACTTGCGTACAGCAATCGTTTTGTATTCAATGTTATTCCTATGGCGATTTCGAATTGTTTTTAGCCCCTTCTGAACACCTAGAAAAAATAGAACGGGGGTTAATATTTCGCTCATATTACCCGCAGGGTTCTAAAGTATAAGTGTATCAAATTTGGTGTGGATTGGTCAATCGATGTAGATTTGTATAGAGAACAGACAGACGCCAACTTTGCTTTATATATCGATACTAATGTATGAGGTATGAAGGAAAACTTTTAGGGGAACTCAAGAGGAACGCTTCTCTAAGCTGTGTACATATTCTTCTACAATATTTATGAATTATAAATGTACTCTGAGAATTTTTGATTCGATAAGCACATTATGGAGTAAAACAATAGTGACATCTTTCTTGTTTCTTGATACTTATTTGAAATTTTGTTCAAAGTAATAACGTAGAGTTGAGTTTCCTATTGGTGTTTACGAATTATTCTGAGTCTATACTGGACTTACCCTCTAAGTAGTTTCGACGAGTTATCTTGTCCTTCAAGAGCTGACCAATTTTGATAATGACGAGACATCTCATAATCAAGATATTGCCGATTTTTTTATGATAATGAGATCAAGATCTGGTCAGTTCTAATGACGAGGTATCTAGTCCATCAAGATCTGATCAGTTTTGCAAATGATGAGATACCTCATCATCGAGACACCACCATAAGGGTTAATAGAATTCTTGCATAAATATTGTATTAAAACGTATCGTTTACAACATCAAAAATGTTTTTAAGAAGATGTTTAGAAATTATAACCGTAAAATTCCATGGGAATAATTAAAAATAGTAATAAAACGGTTTGTTGAGAAAATATGAGCTAAAATAAAATTATAAATTGAATTAAGGTATTCAATATGAAAACCAGAATTACTATTCTAAGAAAACTTTATTAATGTTGACTATTTCGTATTTACATCCCTAGAGTAGCACATCATTAGTTTGTAAGTTAATTAAATTACCTTTTACAGTGTATTAGATTTTTAATGATATAAGCTAATCAAGTTTAATATTTTACAACACATATTAAGGCCTCTGAGCTGTTTATTACAGAGAATTTACGTTTGCGCGCATTGATATCTTGGCTAGCGAAGAACTAAGAATAGTTAGTAGTTTTTTATTTTTGTTTTCATTCTTTAGAAGCCAGTTGTGGCAACATTTAAAAAAGAACATTTTTAGAATTTGGGTTCTTGTTATTCGCGGAACTATTATTAGTTAAGAATTCTTCAACTAGATATGGCGATTTAACTTTATATCTTGGCGCAAATTAGTACGGACGCATAGAAACGCTCCTAATGATATCCTTTTTTTAGACTCATGGCCTCTTTTAATATAAATATAATTTTGTAAATAAATAAGTTTTAGTTATACAATCCACTTATTTGGACCTACTACATTGCACGGTACACTTAGAATAGACTCATTTGGAAAGATTCCATTGATCCTTTCCTTAGGATAGATTCTATTTTTAAGTAGGGAAGACTGCATGCTGCAAGGTGGAATTATTCGTGTAAACCCCTCAGTGGGTTAAACTATTTAATGATTAAATGAATAGTAAATAATAAAATAGTTATTTTAAGAGCAAAAATAATTACTCTATTGTATTTGAAGAACAAAGAAAAGTGTTTAATCCACTTATAGTATTTTATTTGCCAATATACTTTAAAAATCAGACTTATGCCCCTCTGGCCACGCCACTGGTCCGGAAAACAATGTTTCAAAAAATACATATGCTTAAAGAAGCTGAATTGTGAACTCGATTCAGTCCATCTTAAGCGTTCAAAAATATTTCAGTGGTCTAAAACTGTCGCACATACAAATACTTTACAAGGAAGAAATTCCTCTTAACTTTTTTGAAGCTCTTTAGCCACTACCAGAGAACACTCATAGAGACGTTAGGGTATTCTTACGCAAGAAACCGATAAAACGAATAAATACAGAAACGGAAGAAAATACTGGCTCCTAGACCAGTGAACGCAGTCCGGGTCAATAACTACACTTCAATAACTCTTCCTTCGGCAGCCGCCTCTGCAACTCGATAAAGTCCATCGAAGACAAAACAGGAAGGGTGTGGGCTGGGGCCTCCCCGAGGCTCCTAACTTCCGTTTAATTACCTTGACCAGAGGCGACAACTATAAGCAAATGGGTAAATCTTCGGCAGCAACAACTGGCTCGGTCATCAGAATTCGCCCTGGCACCATCTGTGTGTCTCGAAGAATGCGGGAGTAAACAGAGACAAACAAAAAAGCACAAAAGCTCGTGGCGAAGAGTCCAGCTTTTGTGTTTACGTGTTAAGTGAAGGAGGAATTCTTATGTACTCATCGAGAGGTATCGGTAAATTCTGCTGTCCGATAAAACACATCGGTAGAAAGACGTGACTTTCAGCTTAGGGGGAAGTTTGCTATGATCCCTAAACTCTGTTGAAGACAGCGTAGTTACTTGGGACATGCGATATGGGTAATTTTACATTTGTAACTTAAATTATTTATGCTTGAATTGTAGGAAAATCCACAAGACATACTGTAAATCACATGCTTCTGAAGTCCGCAGCATCGGAGACGCTTTTGATCCGTATTAAGTTATGGTGAGATAGAGGTATCTTTTTTGGGAAAGGAATTATAAGAGCTTTTAAAATAAAAATAAAAATTGCTTGAATAAAGCTTGTCAGCCGGGAAATAAAAACTTAACTTTAAAGGGTAGTTTTTCAAATGCTATTGTGTATTTACGAAATATTTTTCAAATATTTAAGTTGGAAAAATGGGGAGAAGCTTTCCAGTTAGGTTAAGTAAACATCCGTTAGGAAAAGCTACATCCACGGAAGCGATTCTTTTATTTTTTATTCTTTCCATGATTTATGTAAAAAAAAGAATGCTATTCCACAGTGAAAAAATCATTTCAGTTTTCTTTCCGGAAGATATACATATTTAGAAAACTAGTTGCTCTCAACTGCATAAAAATGTTGTAATGATGATGCTCCAATATGTACAAAACATACCTTGACATTATTCTGCATGATCTTATTTGAATTTGTTTTATACATTTAATGTTGTGCAGTACAAAACCAGACTGTTATATACATGTAGCGCAAAATTCCAGTCCAGTCCTCATATTACCGAAAAGACAGTTAAAAACCGGTGTTGAGAAGGTCGGTAAATTTCAAACTCATGCGAAGCTAAATTTATATCTTAAAATAATATAAAAGTTTTTGCCCGATTTTAGCCTTTTTGCCATTAGAAGCCAACAAACTAGACCATATCTTACAATGAAGTCTGTCAATAGGTAAAAATGGTATAGGTCATCACCAGCATTACTGAGACCAGGGTGACACGGGGCTCAGTCACCCAAGCGACCTATGGGTGACTCTGCCCCACTACCGGTTTTTCAGCCTGTCTCAGGGAGATCCGATTCGGGCGTCGTCATGGAACGGTGACGCCTGGAAATGAGTACGCCGCGGTGTTTAGCACATAATAAACACTTACTAAACATTCACTGCTCCCTAAAGGCTGTGGATCTTTTCGATCGCCTGAAATGAACGCACGCGATCAGGCGGATCTTTGGGGGGAAGGTGCCAGTTTGTGAGAGTTATCCCTCACAGTTGGCTTGTTGAGTTTGGAGCTTGGTATCGGGAATTCTCTTAGAATCCGTCCCGACGGCCTGGTAGTCGTATGTGATGTGGATTTCGTTTCAATAAAACTAGGTTCTAGGTTCGGATCCCGATATATATATGGATATTCGTAGCCGTTCGGAAACCCACCGCAAGTCCCTGTCTAACTATCAGAGGCACATCTTGTTTAGGTGTGTATGGGCTTCACGAACTCGAGGTACTCTAGTGACCTCTTCTGTTCCCAAGGGGTTTACTGTGTTTAGTAAACACTGGAGTCATACTCCCGGGATACCAAAGCGATCTTTTCTGCTTTCATCCCACTACTCTGTTCCCTAATCTCTCTTTTTGTAAGTTCACATTTTTATTTCAAATTGTCTGTCTTGTGTTTGGTGCAACTTGGCCAAATATGCTCTTGCCCCATAAAACCTCCAACCAACTAAAAAACCAATCCTGTCTAACTAGCTTCTTTCGTGTAGCAAAAGAATGATCGTAGAGTGACTTACCAGGCCAAACTTTTTAGAATCCACAAGACAAATACAGGAAAATAAATCTTTCTATAATGCAAAAGTGAAAATCAGAGTAATATAAAGGAATCAAATCATGGGATGACAATCACACAAAATTTCGATTTTTGAAATATTGCTTACATAACTTATGCATAGATATTTTCATTCCTGATACGGAGAAATGTAACGGTAGGAAGTTGAATTAACGTCGCACTGGAGCAATACAATCGGACATTGGCGACGATCAGGGATCAATCCCATAGGGAAAGATCCAAGGACAACGCCCCATAATTTTGAACCAGGGTCAGATGACGAGGTCAACACCCGAGCTGGCTTTCCACTCTCCAAACTTCCAAATCATTCCAACGTGAGGACATTTGAGGCCACAACAGATTTCACGTGCACCAGCCCCGTGTACACGACTGTCTTTGCTGAACCAAGTTTCAAACTTGCAATTCTCCGGTTACTATTCCGTTGCTATTCCAACTGGGCTACCTCGGCCTGATGATATCTTCTGATTAAAACGCATGCCTAAAAACCTATAGAGAACTAACTACTTGTGAAAATCTTCTCACTTTGGTGTAAGTAATTCTCCCTTGTCAGAATACTTCTCAATATTAATTATCTAATATAATTCGTACATTATGTGCATTTCAATACCTAACTAAATTAATACTTTTACTATTAAACATGCTCTTTTAATAGTCAAGTGAAAAATATGAACTTTTGTTTCCCTGTGATAGTTAAAAAATTTTAACTTTTCAATTTTTTAAGCATCTTGACACCATCTGAATGTTTATGGAACATTCAAACATAAATCACATGAAAATACATTTTCTTATTTAGTATTCAATAAAATCCATTAGTATAAGCTATAGGATTTTAAGGTAAAATACTTTTCCGACCAACTCAAATATCGCCAAGAAACATTTCGCCCAGCAAACCTATTGCTAACACACTGCCGAACAGTACTTGTTCTCCATGATCAGTAGCCCGTAGAGTCAAAGTAACTCGACACATTCTTCTTTGTTCCACGCCATTTTGTGAAAAGTCATGGTTTTGGAACAGTGCTCACCGCTCCACAGTTCCCGGCCGTCACAAAAGACGACATGAACTACAAAGTCCCCGCTTCATCTTAATTTAATCTATTGAGAACCTTTCGACCCGCAGTTGTTGCGGTTTTCAGCACTCTGGACAAAAGACATGACAGTCTATTAAAGCTGTTCGGATACATGCATTGAAAAGAACTCAAAGCATATTTGGTCTGCTACTGGAGCGCTAAGTACATAAAATACGTGTCAAAAGACACGCCGTGTCTCGGTGTTGGAAATGGAGTTCCGAAAGGCCGTGGTTCTGTAAAGGTTTCTTAAATGGGTAATACAGCAACCTCTCAATATATCGTGCATTTGGTTGGGTCGTTGGTTTTTTATTGTCTCTCAGTGAATTTAGGGTTTGAAGTTGGTTGATTGGTTTTAGGGCTTTAAGACTCAAGTGGCATATTTGGCCAGGTTGTGCCAAAATCAAAGCAGTAACGAGGGAGGGAAAAATGCAAAAAAACAGAAATTAGGGTTTGAAGGAGAAGGAAAAAGATTTAAACTGTTTCTTTAAAATTGGAAGTTCAAATGTAACTTGTTTCAAACAGTTATCAGAAACCTGCTTAAAAAGATTTGTGTATCTCGAAATGCTTTCGAAATTTTTTACCCTATTTAGATAGGCTGAGGTAGCCCAGTTGATAGAGTCGCGGATTAGCAACCGGAGGGTTGCGAGTATAAATAATAATAGATAGTAAGTAACAAAAATTACACACATTTTCATGCTTTAGAATGAAAATATGCTTTTTAAAAAGTTATTTTTATTTTCACTGACATAGCCATAACCATTCCATTAACATAACCACTTCACATGTCTATACAATGTATCAACGCTTCAAAAGTGATAATAAAAAGTGAATTCTTAGAAACAATATTTGAAATTTTTATAAAAAATGTTATTTCATTGACCTCAGTATTTGGTGAACACAGCCATTTTAAAATGATTTTGCGTTCTCGGATGAACCGAGATAAGTAGTCTTACATTACAATTAATATTTAATAAAATATAAAATACAAAGTCTGTTCAACTCTTAAATATTTTAATAAGATCCAGATCTTTATTTGGCATACATTCTTAAGATTAAGATTATCTACCAACGATGTGTTGCTTCAATTCTGATTGATATGGAGTCAAATAAGACTTTTTAACGTTGGTTATATATAAAATTAAACAAACTACATATGATAGGTACATGTCAGTCATCTCAGCACTCGTGAGATGATACATGTTACCCACAGTCAGCATTTAAATGAAAGTAGCCCAAACTGGTCAACCATCCCCCTAGGAAATTCAAATGGCTTAATCTGAAATACATTTTTGTGGAAATACGATTGTATATATATAGTTTTGGTGTTCCTTCCTTCCCTGATGGAGAGTGGGGTGCCAGCTCAGGTGTGACCTCGTCATCTGACCGTGGTTCAAAATTACGTGGTGTTGTCCTCGGATCTTTCTCTTCGGGGGTTGATCCCGAACCGTCGCCAATAACCCGTTGTGTTGCTCCAGTGCAATGTTAATTAAATACTGTGACGAATTAATCCGAACTTTTGTTGGACATTAAAAAATAACATTTATTTTAACACAGACAAAACAATGGGTTTACAATGGACGCGCGAAACAAAAATGCTTATTTTCATATTAAAATTTACGAATTGCTACGAAGACGTCTCAACTAGACGGAGTCCGTGAGCTAACTGTTTCTCATTCTCCTCACATGCGCAAGCGCAGTATTGAAGGACTTTTTAACAGGAAACTTCCGGGTCTGCAGCCGGCCATTCTAGACTCTTAGGCGCTAAGATGTCACAATACCTACCTTCCTTCCTTGAAAGTTTTTACCAATTCCCAGTCAATTTGAACTTGTTTAGAAGTGCTTCAATCATCATGGTACTACAAGGGCGGAATTGTGAATCACATGGTGTTATCCTGGAGGACCGGGGGATCGCGTTGTACCTTACATGCATACCATACATTCAAGGCACCGTTTATAGAGAGGCCACACATTCACCCCATACGGGATAAACATCCATGCATTACCCCGGATTCGAACCACAAACTTTCGATCTAGAAGCAAGCACCCTGTCCACCAGCCCGATTGATCAACACTTCCCCTGAACGGTTGTACAGGAAGTTGTGGAACATCCTATTTACAAAAATCTGTTCTCTATTATCTATGGTAAGTAGGTGGTTGAATTGAAGTCACACTGGAGCAACACAATAGGCTGTTGGTCCGAGATCAATCCCAAGAGAAAGATCTGAGGACAACACCACGTAATTTTGAACCACGATCAGATGACGAGGTCACACTTGAGCTGGCACCCTACTCTCCAAACTTCCACACCACGCAAACGTGAGGACATTTGAGGCCACGACAGGTTTAGCGTGCACCAGCCCCGTGTACACGACTGTCTTTGGTTGGATTGTAGTAGTTTTGAACTCGCAAACCTGCGATTGCTAATCCACTACTCTTTCAACTAAGCTACTGCGGCCCCTATTATCCTAGGTAACCCGTATTTTAAAACTAGAACAGTTTAATTAAACTCACGAGGATCAACGCATCTTAGGTAAACTAACTGAACCTTGGCGTTTTCGTACCGCTTTATTTCTCTAAATAATGTAGGCACATCGCTCTGGTGTCGTGGGCAAGTGGGAGAGGGGAAGGGGAGCGAATCTGTAGTCGCACCCGAAAGGGATTTTTTGCAAAGCTCCGAGAGATTTGAGACGTTCGGAGCGATACGAATGGCCGCGATAATCTACGCATAAATAACCGGATACTTTTTCCCATCCATCACTGACGCTGACCAATAACTCTGCTTTTGTCGAAGAGTCAGTCCTGCTTTTATCGCCTCACTTGGCGCCCACCTCAGCTTGCACCCATTCATTTAGATCGCACCAGAATCTAATTATAAGGTATTATGCTTCTAAATCTAATTATTAGGTACTACGTTTAGTTGTTTGATACGCATTTATATGTTCTGTGTTATTGTACTTGTTCCAAGTTCGAAACTAAACTTTTGGGGATCTATGGCAAATGAGGCTAATGCTTTTGTTACATGAGGGCTTAGAACAGGTTGGTTGGTAAATTTGCGTTGCACTGGAGCAACACAAAGGACTATTGGCGACAGTCCGTAACGAATCCCGAAGGGATAGATCCGATAATAACCATGACCTACGTATCAGGATGTGTTAGTTATGATTCTGAGTTAAGTTTGAAATACACTAATCCATCGTTAAATCGTTCGTTTGGTTATATCACTCATTTGAACTGATGCTTCGATGAATTTAAATTTGCAAACACAGAGGAAATTAACATCTATTTTTTCAGAATTAGGAGTACAAATTGGGAGTACCGTTTCAACTGTCTTAGCTTTTCCCCGTCTACTACAATGTTAAGTTTCGTAGGGCTAGATACAGCCAACGACTTCATTCGTCAGCAAATGATATGATTGGAAGTTGAATTAACGTCGCTATGGAGCAACACAGCAGGCTATTGGTGATCAATCCCGAAGTGAAAAATCCGAGGACAACACATCGTAATTTTGAACCAAGGTCAGGTGACGAGGTCAACACCTCAGCTGGCACCCCACTTTCCAAACGTCCACACCATGCCAACATGATGACATTTGAGGTTACGACAGACTTAAATCGCACCCGTCCCAAGTACAAGACGGTCTTTGGTTGGATCAAGTTTATCCATTATCCATTACCAAAGCTCTGCTTTATGCTAATTTTTATGCATATTCTATAAAAATTACAACCAAAACTTAACATTGAGAGTAGTAATTTTATAAACAATATGTACGAAATAGTATATTTAACACACAATATTTCTTTTTATATACCATATCATCATTTTAACTTTCCAAGTGGTTTTGACAAGATATCTCGTCCATCAAGATCCGAAAAATTTTGCTAAAGACGAGATATCTCGTCAGCAAAGTATTGCACATTTTTTTATGATAACGAGATCAAGATCTGGTCAATTTTCTTGTGACGAGATATCTCGTACATCAAAATCTGGTCAGTTTTGCTAATGACGAGATATCTCGTCGAGACAACCACCAGGAGGGTTAAGTAGAGAAATATTATTTTGGACAAAGAGCTGTGTCAGCCTTACTTTCCCCATTTTCTATAAAGTCTAGCTTCGTCTCTATCAAGGGGTTACTGTGCTTGAATTTTTAATAAATTCCTTCTTTTACCGGTAATCCCCCCCATTAGCTTTTCAGAACCAAGCCTTGATCTCTAGACCTCTATCCCAAGGTGTCTGTGGGCAGCGAGCCACGAGGAGGGTGGAGTTCACACCGTGGCGAGTTTCGGGTGCTGCGGCAACCCTTGTTGCCTGAAATCTTCGAGTGGCTCCAACTCCGTTCGTAAGGCCGCTGATTGATGAGGGATACAAATCCTGGAAATTTGTCAGGGACCTGGGATATAAACCTCTTCCTCTCTCTCCTACTGCTCGCCTCAAACTCGGGATGGTTCTTTGTAATTGAGAAAAATGGTCGGGTTGGGGAAAAGATAACGTGCGGTCAGCTCCTTACGTGATGAAAATACCACGAATTTGCTTAGGGTCATGTGAAATGGTCGTGTTGAGCTAAAATGAGTGTTGCTTTGTTAACTTTGAGTGTAATGTTGTTGGCTGTAGCTATTTTCCTGACAATTCCAATAGTATAAGATTTTTATATATTGTTTTGAATTTTCAGTTCAGATAGGCTTCTGTAGATTTTTCTGTTCTATTTACTTTTAAGAAATTACAAAAGTCAAATAATAGACGATAACACTTGGTTGTAGGAGTCACAATACCCTCTACTATATTGTTTCTGTTTTGGACCGTTTAGTGATTAAACTAAATACCACATATGTATCACACACACTTAAAATTATTGTAAATAAAATGTTGTTATCATTCATTCTCAATTCGTACATTTGAGTATCCTTCTCAACTAGAATCATTACTGTCAACTTTTCGCGCGATCATGCAGTCATTAACTTAGATATTATAATGCTAATGTTATACAGATTAAAATTTATTCAAATTTAGGTTAATAAATTCCATAATCTCATTGTATTGTTAAATATTGGAGTCAAATAGATAGAGAACACTAAGAATAATTCCAATCTAGGAAATGGCATGTGTAATATTTTATATTTTTCGCAACCTCTATTTTCCCATTTAAGGCAAAAAGAAATTCAGTTCAACGGATTTGAGAGGTATGCTGTAGTAGTAAGATGTCAAATGCTTCGCAAAGTCCTGGCTATTTACTACTACCATATGAGTTTAAATTTTGTTACAGCTTTTTCTGCATTTGGGCTCTTGCGAGTTCAATCAGGAATGTTATATCATTGAATATTATAACCAAGTAAAGCAGTTATTAAATTTTATGAGGGTGAATTATCTCCGCAATGCAGTTGTATTTATGCTTCTCTTGCAGTATTGTTGTTTTCGCGCTTATTTATAGACGAGACGAAGTTTCTGTCTTACCTCTGATACTAAGGCTTTACCAATTGCACCCTAGTTGCTGGAACGTTAACATGGCCACTCTTCTTTCTTTTCTTATCTGAGCAGAGTTCAATGATCAGTATTTTGCTGTCTGAATGTGTATCAGGATCCAAAATCCATCGACAATTTTCAGCACAGTACGAGAACAGTTTTATCTTAATGGAGTGTCTACGAAGGATTGAGTTTCAAACTGGTCACGCAACAAGTGTTATTAAGACGACCATCCGCTATCATAACTGAGGACGACAGCGATTTACAGTGAACTTAAGCCTCGTGGTGGTTTATCTTTGCGTCCAAAACTTCCCTGTAGTGACCAGACGCTGATGAAACCTGTTCCAAACTGTCACCAGTTCTAGACAGAGAACTGATGAACAACTTGCTTTGCCTACTCGGATCTTCATTCCCCGCGGAGTGATAGGAGAGTTTATTAGTACTACAGAGATATTTAGTCGGTCCCGAAGGGAAGGGTCCGTGGACAACACCTCGTAATTTTTAACCACGGTCAGATGACTAGGACAACACCTGAGCTGGCGCTCCACTCCAAACTTCCCACCACACGCCAACGTGAGGACATTTGAGACCAGATTTAACATGCACCCCCCATATACACTACGGTCTTTGGTTGGATCGAGTTTTGCACTCGCAACCCTCCGGTTGCTAATCTGTTACTCTTCTAACCGGACTACCACGGCCTGAAAGCGAATTTAGATTGATGAATGACTGTCAATCATTTCCGTTTTCGTTGCTCATTGGTTCAACGGATGGAAAGCGGATTCTGGATTAACGCACACTGTAAACGACTCTCAAATCTTTTGTTTGAAGCGGTCGTGCATTCACAACCCAAACGAATGTGGAGTTTACTCGATTGCCCCATCAGAACTTCTACTGCGGTCTCCTGTCAGAGACAATTGTGGAGGGGGAGCACCGCGATGGACACAGCCGCCGCAGTAAATAGCGATTCAGACAAGTGAACAATCCGCCGAGCGCTCATGCGGACGGCGGGGTTGACAGTGTTCATTATCAATCATCCCGGGAAACAGTTTTCCCGATCCTTGCGGGCTTAGGCAGAGCGTGTAATTAATGGCGGTACGCAAATTAAAATTTTACGCTGCTCCTGTTACAGAACTGCAATCGGAATTAAGAGAAACTTCGACAGATAGTGATACTACTTTTGTTCAATTATTCTTATTGAAGGGACGGTAAACTTTTCAAAATCACCAAAATCGATCGAAAAATTGATTAAAAATTTTTTAAAGTTAAATATTAATTGATATCAAACTGTGGATCGTTAGAACCCAGCGAGTAACATAGGATACGTATTAACACAGTTCTATTTCTCCTGGGTGTGCAGAAGGGCTAAAAACAATTCGAAATCCCCTTAACAATAACATTACGCATTATTACAATTGAGGAACGCGACTCAGATTGTGTTTACCAGTATTGCTGAGAAAACAATTTTTTCCAAATAAATTACGAGGCCGTACTAGCTCGGTTATAAGAGTTGCGTATAAACAACCGGAGGGTTGTGAGTTCGAAATTAGGTTCAACCCAAAACCGTCGTGTACAGGGGGCTGGTGCACGTTAAATCTGTCGTGGCTTCAAATATCCTGTCGTTGGAACGTTTGGAGAATCGGGTGCCAACTCAGGTGTTGACCTCATCATCTGACCGTAATTCAAAATTACGCGTTGTACTAGGATCTTTCCCTTCGGGATTGATCCCGGACCGTTGACAATAGCCCATGTGTTGCTCCAGTGCGACTTTAATTCAACCACCTACTTACCAAACTGTGGATAGCAAAACGAATTGTTCAATTATGATATTTTTTAACGAGTTAATACAATACAATACAATACAATAACATAAAACTGTAATAGATATAGTATGACCTATAAAAGCGCTCAGGGGCGCACTCCTTTAGACGTGTACGGGCTTCACGGACCCGAGGAACTTTAGTGATCTTTAATATTCCCAGTAAAGTTCTTCGGGTTTACTGTCTTTGGCAAACACGGGTGTCGAGATCCCTGGATACCCAAGCTATCTTTTTCTGCTTTCATCCTATTATTCTATTCCCCTATCTTTTCCCTTTTCGTGAACATTTTTTACTTGAAATAGTCTGTCTTGTGTTCGTCGCACCATGGCCAAATATGGCTCTTGAGCCTAAAACCCCAAATCAACTAACCTATAAAAGAGCCTTTATCTCATTAAGATTTTTTGACATTCTGATTTTCTCGAATTTTTGTTAATAATCCTTGTAAAATCTGTTGTATACATCTAAGTGCAAATGAGAAATTCTTCATGTGTTCTAATTTTGAAATTTTGGTTTTAAATATTGCTTACGCTCCTTCTTTTTGCAAAATTTAAGGTGTTTAAGTATAAAAACTCTTTTTGCTTTACAATTGAATGATACACCGTATGGAGAGTGAATTATATATATATATATATATATATATATATATATATATATATATATATATATATATATATATATATATATATATATTTATATATATATATATATATATATATATATATATTTATATATATATATATTTATATATATATATATTATATATATATATATATATATATATATATATATATATATATATATATATATATATTATATATATATATATATATTTATATATATATATATTTATATATATATATATATATTTATATATATATATATATTTATATATATATAAACTATTATGTGAATTAAAAATTAATTACATGGAAAATTAATGCGTATGAAATCTATAAATTTTAGCTGATTTATCAAAATTTTTTTAACTACCGGTTTATGTAATCACTTTCGCTCAACTCAATATTTTTGTTTAAAACAAGTCAGTACAAATTTTATAAAAATAGGATAACTGCAAAAGTTTGTTTAGAGTCTACTGTCTCCTTAATTCATGAGTGCTTTGGAATACCATGATTAGATAATTTGCCCCATATGTCCATGTTTAACTTTTGAGAAAATCTAACAAATATTTAATAACAATAGTAGTAAGTATTTTCAATCAGCAGGCAAAACAAAATATTTAGATGGAGTGGTTTTAGTTTTCTTTTCAAATTTCTCGAGTCCTTTAAAATTGTTGAATATTACAATAAAAAAAAAATCTGAAGGAAGTTACTCGCGCAATTAACAATATGTTTGAAGTTTTCGGGAGGAAATGTCAAACAATAGCTTAAAAATTCTTTCAAGATCTATTCTTGTTAAATCAAGAGATCTGTTAAATTCAACATCAAGTTCCATCATTTCATGGTTTGAGTTCAATGTTATTTTAACTAGAAGAGTTTTACTAACGATACATTATTTTCCGGTAAGTATAAGGGTCACGCTCACAGTGTAATACTTTAAAAATGTTTCCCATGTTAATCAAAATAGTCAACTGTAAGTAAAAAATATGAGACTGAATTAAAAAAATAGGATTAAACAAATACAATTAAACAAAATTTAGATCATATTCATAAAAGGGCATTGTAAAAATATAACAGTGTTGAGCTAATGTATCAGCTTACTTCACATAGAATATGGAATGTGTGCAATTGCAGAACTTTGAAAGACTTTTTTCACACTTTGAATATAGCCGTAAATTTTTTCAAGCTTTATATTATTGCTATAATGAATAATTCGAATCATACATTTGAATTTTCCTGTACCCCCATAATATTCTCCCTCGTACATCTTTTACATCAGTCTCTTGCTTTGATTTCATCAATGCAATGGACAGTTCGCTTTAAATTCTGCATTTAAAAAATGATTCTAACATGGAATTTTTTAATGTGATTACAATGAAAGGATTATTGCTATCAGATAGGTTGTTGAATGTACGCCGTGCTAGAGCAACACAACTGGCTATTGGTGACGGTTCGTTATCAATTTCAGATACGAGAACAGCATCTCGAAATTTTGAATCTAGGTCAGATGACGAGGTCAACACCTAAGCTGGTACACCACTCTCCAAAATTCCACACCACACCAACGTGAGGATATTTGAGGCATATTTAACATGCACCAGTCCTCACGTACTCGATGATCTTTGTTTGGATCGAGTCTCGAACTCGCATCTGGTAAAACCAAGACTCTACCAACTGGAATAAGGCGGGCCCTATTACTTTCAGAACTAATTTCAAAACAATTTCCAACGGGCCAAGGTAGCCCAATTGGAAGAGTAACGCATTAGCAACCGGTGGGTTACGAGTACGAAACTCGTAATCTATCGATCAACCACCCCGGAGGTCAACCAGCAAGGAGACTGGTGAACGTTAAATCTATTGTGACTTCAAATGTCCTCACGTTGGCGTGGTGCGGAAGTTTGGAGAATGGGGTGCCAGCTCAGGTGATGACTCGTCATCTGACCGTGATTCAAAATTACGAGGTGTTGTCCTCGAATCTTTCCCTTCGGAATTGATCTCGTCCCGTCGCCAATGACCCGTTGTGTTGCTCTAGTGTGAAATCAATTCAACTACCTACCGTTATACTTTCAAAAAACAATCAACTAAACAAGATGAATCCAAGACAACCAATTGGAGAGTTTCCCTCGATGCAGTAACGCCTTTCACGGCTTCCAAAACAAATCTAGTCGCCGTTCGATCCCCAAACTCCCCAACTGCAGATGAACATTTACGCTCGTTCGCTCCAACTGGACCTAAGCCTAACGTGGCGGCACTAATTATCTCCCATCATCTGTGCAGGCAGACAGCACCCGCCGCCACTGAAACGGCAATTAACAACAGCGCCACTTGTGGCGAGTGTGGTAATTAACAAGTATCTTTATTAATTAAACCTCGGGGATGGGGCGAAAAAGGAACGGGGGCGGCCGAGAGAACGAAGGCAGAGCAAGGGGTGCACACGTGTACGGGGGAGGAGTCGTCGAAACGACAGTTTGTTCTTTTATTATTAATTGGACGATTTTCCGCCATCGGGGCAGGCGATACATTCATTAGGAGCCAACAGCTGGTCTCGAAAGTTCCTGTCACCAGCGCAGCCGGCCGTGGTTGCAGTTAAAGCGAGCTCTCCTAAGAATTATGCTCGTTTTCCCGGTGCGTTTGAAGGTAGGAAAAGAAGAATGTGCCGGCCGGGCGATTATTCTTCACTGTCAGCCGCGCTGTTAGATACGAGAGCGAGTAGCGGAGCAGGGAAATTTCGTTGGGATTTAATATAAATGGGAATGCGGGAAACGTTTGAAGCAATTTCTCCCTGATTTCGGTTGTTTCTTGAAATGTTTGAATAAATTTATGCCTTCAATCCTTTAAGTATTAGGTATATCGTTTAGTCTGTGGAGAAATTATATTTGAAAGACTTGGTTTAAATTATTTTCTTTTGGATTGTGAGTAATTTTGAAATTTGAACTCGATAAGACTCGAAGTATGGACAATCTTGAGGATTGTCTGCATCCTTTCATGCAATTCTTTTCATTCCTGATACGGAGAAATGTAACGGTAGGTAGGTAGTTGAATTAACGTCCCACTGGAGCAACACAACTTGCTATTGGTGACGGTCCGGGATCTATCTCGAAGGGAAAGATCTGAGGACAATACCTCGTAATTTTGAATCACGATCAGATGACGAGGTCAACACCTGAGCCGGCACCCCACTCTATATACTTCCATAATATATGAGGACACGACAGATTCAAAGTGCGCCAGCCCCTATGGTTTTTGGTTGGACCAAGTTTTGAACTCGCAACCCTCCGTTTGTTAATCCGTTACTCTTCCAACTGGGCTATTCATTCTTTTGGATTGTGAATAGTTTTGAAATTTGAACACGACAATGATCGAAAATCTTGAGGAGTGTCTATATACTTTGATGGAACGACATTTTGATTCCTGATACGGAGAAATGTAGCGGAGTTTGATATGAATTCTGAACAGCTATACACGCAAATATAGAATTTCTATCAAAAATAGACCTAAAACTAGTGACACGCAGTCGTTGAAAGTGTGGTGAATCGTTTCTGCGTTATTAAAAATTGAGCAGTTCTTGTTCTGAATTGGATCAGAAATATAGGTGTCCGATGTTGATAATTAGCCTAACAATATAATTCTCTAATTTGTAAATAAATTAAATTTGAAACATACATCGTTTATTAATTGACGCAGCGACCTTCATACACAAGCATCATTTGCAAACTGGTTACCAATAACCCGTTATGTTACTCCAGTGCGAAGTTAATTAACTACCCACCAAAATGGTTACCAGGACCATCAACCAATTTAGCATAACGAGTGTAAAGCACTACAACTTTGTCAAATAAATAAATAGACTTCATAGGCGAGATAGGTAATAGTAATTAAAGTCGCACTGGAGCAACACAACTGGCTATTGGCGAAGGTCCGGGATCAAACCCGTAATACAAAAGAAAACCAAAACAAAACTATTGGCTTCTGATACAAAAAATATTTATTATGAAATATGTTTCCTTTTTGACTAAGACACGGCACTGACTACACATATAGTTAAAAAATTCATAAATAGAATATAGTACATAGTTCATAAATTCATAAATAGAATATAGTACATAGTTCATAAATTCATAAATAGAATCACATAGTTCATAAATTCATAAATAGTATATACATAGTTCATAAATAGTATATACACAGTTCATAAATAGTTCATAATTCAACTTTTATTTCAATTTCAGTTGCTTTTTATTCCAGAAAATGTAAACTTAAACTTAGATGCAAAGTAAATAGGTAGTTAATTAAGGTCGCACTGGAGCAACACAACGGGCTATTGGTGACAGTCCGGGATCAATCCCAAAGGGAAAGATCCGAGGATAACACCACGTAATTTTGAACCACGGTCAGATGACGAGGCAACACTTGAACTGGCACCCCACTCTCCAAACTTCCACACCACGCCAACGTGAGGACATTTGAGGCCACGACAGATTTAACGTGCAGACCAGAAGACCACCAGAAGGGTTATAAGTAATGGAATAGATTAGTTCTTTCTCTCTGCCGGGCCGCGGTGGCCCGGTTGGAAGAGTAACGGACTTGCAACCGAAGGGTTGCGAGTTCGAATCCAGCCAAACACCGTCGTGTACAAAGGGGGCTGGTGCACGTTAAATCTGTCGTGGCCTCAATTGTCCTCACGTTGGCGTGGTGTGGAAGTTTGGAGAGTGGGGTGCCAGCTCAGGTGTTGTCTCGTCATCTGACCGTGGTTCAAAATTACGTGGTGTTGTCCTCGGATCTTTCCCTTTGGGATTGATCCCGGACCGTCACCAATAGCCCGTTGTGTTGCTCCAGTGTGACGTTAATTGAAATACCCCCCAAAAGGAAAAATCGAATTTAAATTTAGAAGGTAGGTAGTTAATTAACGTCACACTGGAGCAACACAACAGGCTATTGGTGATGGTCCGAGATCAATCCCCAAGAGAAAGATACGGTAGTTAGTTAATTAACGTCTCAATGGAACAACACAACGGGCTATTGGTGACGGTTCGATATCCATCCCGAAGGAATGGTTAGTTTTGGGGTTTTATAGCGTCAGTCCATGCTGCGCCGGACACGACATGCAATATCAAGTAATAGATACACACACAATGAAAGGCAGATGTCGTTACTCGAATCCACTTGAAGAAAGATGATTATTGTTGTTGCCAACTCGTAATTATTAACATCATTTCCAGCAATGAAAGGGAACCGTGATAGCACAATTGAAAGAACCAAAGAGTAGTAATCCGAGAGCAGCGAGTTCGAAATTCGGTCCAACTAAAGACCGTTGTGTACACGAAGGCTGGTGCAAGTTTAATCTATCGGGCCTCAATTGTTGTCAAGTTTGCGTGATGTGGAAGTTTGGAGAGTGGGGTGTCATCTCAAATGTTGCTCTCGTCATCTGACCGCGATTCAAAGTTACGTAGTGTATGCTCGTATCTTTCAGTTGGGGGGAGATGTTAATTAATAACCATTGCTACTATCATTACCAAAATGTGAAAGTGGGATCGACTCTAACTTTAGACAAGAATATTTTTCTAGGGAATTGCTTTGTAATGCCAAGTGCAAGAAAAAAATTAATTTAATAGTAGATTAGGTAGTTAATTAGTCGCTCTGGAGCAACACAAAACGGGCAAATGGCGACGATTCGGGAACAATACCAATTTGTTAGAGAATTTTAGTGCGTGTTGGATTTAGAATTTCCTGTTTCCTCTTAGCATTTCAGGAGGGCCAAGCGGTTAAAATGACAAATTGACTAAAATATCATTTCTGACAAGATTAAGTTTTCCCAAAACATTTAAATTCAAAATGTATTTGAGAGGAAACATTGGGCCTGTTTGTATTTTTATTGTGTATGCCTTAGAATTTCTTTTTACCTCATTGGACATGCACAGCCGTGGCAGTCCGTGTGGGGCATGTCAGAAGGACGTAGTGGTCCAAGACGAGACTCAAGTTCCCTTTCCAGTAAAGCCGTGCGTCCATGAGCGAGAAAAATTGCGCGAGTCTCGCGCGAGATGCTTGCTTGATCATGTCCACGACGTGCAAATAATGCTGCAACTTCTCTCGCCGAAAGATAGCGCGATTTTTATCGCGCGGAAATAGCTGTGTCCACGGACGCCAACGACAACCGCGCGGTTCGAGAAACTTGTTATCAGTGAGTACATTGCCAAAGCAGTACCAAACATGGATTCTCACAAATAAAAGGCTGCGGCAATTAATACTTGTAAAATTAAACCTGTCTTAACTTGTTTAATAAAACTTACTTTTATTTTTTTGTCTTACCATTATCCTAGAAGTTGATTTAACAAGCACATGCAACCATAGCTCTTGCTTACAAATATTAGTCTACTGTAAAAGTAACGATTACTCTGATTGCACAAAACTATGTATCTGTATTCAGTTACATTCTAATTGCAACAGATGATACATATTTATACCCATGAACCAGAATTATTACATGAAATTACAATTAATTTAACTACCAATAGTTGAGGAACATGCATGATGTAATTGATAATCTGAATGAAAATTTTAAGAATAACATTGTATTATTTTTTAGTAGACTTCATTTTGGCCAGAAACTCACTACTGAATATCTACTATATACTATTATAATACATGCAAAATGAAAGGAGGTAACAGAAAATTTGAAGAAAAACACCAGTTTCCTTATACAGAATTTATTCTACGCTCTCTGCAAATCCGATCCCTATATTCCGACAAACCTGGATTATATAATTCTGGCTGCATTCAGAATTCCAGCAAATTTAGAATAAACTAGATGTAGAAGCCATTTAAGCGACAATTCGCAGCAACAAGGACAAAATTTCCAACTGACTGGAACTCGGCGAGAAAAATCGCACAGCTTGTTTACAGGGGAAATTTTGACTCGCGCAAGGCATTGCTGCGTGATTTGCGAACTTCTTGCTAAGGGGCTCGCAAGGTTGTGTACACGTGCAAGATTGGATCTCGCTTGACATTCGCGCAAGTTTTCTCGCTCATGGACGCAGGGCTTAAGACTTGTTTTTTTCTGGTCAGCAATAGTGGGCGCGGGTTCAAATCGGACTTCTTTTTTCACATTCGAATTAGAAATGCAAGGAAATAATTACTTTTTGGTCGGAAGTTATGGAATGAATGTTTTGAAATTTCTCATTACTATTAGAGTATCAGTTGGCCGAGCTCTCAAAGATGAGAGATACACGGTAGATAGTTAGGTACGTATTTTAAAGTCAAACTGCAGAAACAATGGTTTATAGGCGACGGTCCTTGATCGAACCCGAAGACAACGAAATTTTGATTCACTGTCAGATCAAGAGGTCACACCTGAGTTGCCACAACACTTGCCAAACGTCCGCAGCACACCAAAGTGAAGCGAGACAATGGGATCGCTTAACAATAACACTGTTTAGAGTTATGGTCCAAAATTGTGGGCATGGGTTCAAATCCAACTTATGACAAGTATATTTTAATTGGAAAATTCAAATTCCTAATGCAGATGAAGGAAAGATTCATTTTTTTTCGTACAGTTATACAATGTACTTAGAATTTCTTGTTTGCTCTTACTTAGCGTGGCAAGATAACCAAACGGTCTAAGGCGCAGGACTCAAGGTTTTTACCAGTAGGACTGTTTTGAATTTTTTGATTCAAAATAGAAGGTGTGGTTATGAATTTCGCTACCGAGATGTAGGTTTTAGAAGAAAAATTCAAATTCCTACTACAAATGCGCAGAAAACGAAAACGAAGTTATAGGATGTATTCCTTAGAATTTTTTGAATGTTCTTACTTAACGTGTCGTTATAGACGAGCGGTCTGAAGCGCCAGGCTCAAGGTTCACTTACTAGGAACACATTTGGTAGTTCTGGTTCACACATTACTGTGCATTGGTACAATTCCTTCTTCTGAAAACTATTTTTTATAGAAAATTTCAATTTCGTAATGTTGCATGAAAAAATTGAACATTTTCGAAGTCCTAGAATGTAATTTTTAGAACTGTTGTTTAATGCTACTTAAAGTGTCAGGATGGCCGATCGGTCTAAGGAGCCAGACTCAAGGTTACCTTGCCAGTAAGACTGTGTTGAGTGTTCTGGTCCCCAATTGTGGACGTGGGTTCGAATCCCACTTCTGACAAGAAATTTTTAAATGGAAAATTCAAATTCCTAACGCAGAAATAAGTTAAGATTGAATTGTTTCTGAAGTTGTAGAATGTACTCCTTAGAATTTCTTTATTGCTTGTACTTAGCCTGTCAGGAGGGCCTAGTTGTCTAAGACGCGAAGCTCAAGGTCTTCTTACCAGTGAAATTGTGTTGAATGCTCACTTTTATTATGCTACGAATCCAAAATCTAACATTTATATTTTATTTAACAAATTCAAGTACGTAATGCTTTTAGTCCTGATATCAAGGAAAGATTGAATTTCTTTTAACGAAGTTATAGGATGTATTCCTTAGAATTTTTTGATTGCTCTTACTTAACGTGTCGTTATAGACGAGCGGTCTGAAGCGCCAGGCTCAAGGTTCACTTACTAGGAACACATTTGGTAGTTCTGGTTCACACATTAGTGTGCATTGGTACAATTCCTTCTTCTGAAAACTATTTTTTATAGAAAATTTCAAATTCGTAATGTTGCATGAAAAGATTGAACATTTTCGAAGTCCTAGAATTTACTTTTTAGAACTGTTGTTTAATGCTACTTAAAGTGTCAGGATGGCCGATCGGTCTAAGGAGCCAGACTCAAGGTTACCTTGCCAGTAAGACATTGTTGAGTGTTCTGGTCCACAATTGTGGGCGTGGGTTCGAATCCCACTTCTGACAAGAAATTTTTAAATGAAAAATTCAAATTCCTAACGCAGAAACAAGTTAAGATTGAATTGTTTCTGAAGTTGTAGAATGTACTCCTTAGAATTTCTTTATTGCTTGTACTTAGCCTGTCAGGAGGGCCTAGTTGTCTAAGACGCGAAGCTAAAGGTTTTCTTACCAGTGAAACACTGTTGAGTGTTCGCTTTTATTGTGCTACGAATCCAAAATCTAACATTTATATTTTAATTAACAAATTCAAGTACGCAATGCTTTTAGTCCTGATATAAAGGAAAGATTGAATTCCTTTTAACGAAGTTATAGGATGTATTCCTTAGAATTTTTTGATTACTCTTACTTAACGTGTCGTTATAGACGAGCGGTCTGAAGCGCCAGGCTCAAGGTTCACTTACTAGGAACACATTTGGTAGTTCTGCTTCGCACATTAGTGTGCATTGGTACAATTCCTTCTTCTGAAAACTAATTTTAATAGAAAATTTCCAATTTCGTAATGTTGCATTAAAAAATTGAACTTTTTCGAAGTCATAGAATGTACTTTTTAGAACTGTTGTTTAATGCTACTTAAAGTGTCACGATGTCCGAGCGGTCTAAGGCGCCAGACTCAAGGTTACCTTGCCAGTAAGACTGTGTTGAGTGTTCTGGTCCACAATTGTGTGTGGGCGTGGGTTCGATTCCCGCTTCTGACAAGAAATTTTTAAATGAAAAATTCAAATTCCTAACGCAGAAACAAGTTAAGATTGAATTGTTTCTGAAGTTGTAGAATGTACTCCTTAGAATTTCTTTATTGCTTGTACTTAGCCTGTCAGGAGGGCATAGCTGTCTAAAACGCGAAGCTCTAGGTATTATTACCAGTGAAACTGTGTTGAATGCTCGCTTTTATCATGTTACGAATCCAAAGTCTAACAATTTTATTTTAATTTACAAATTCAAGTATGTAATGCTTTTTGTCCTCATATCAAGGAAAGATTGAATTTCTTTTAACGAAGTTATAGGATGTATTCCTTAGAATTTTTTGATTGCTCTTACTTAACGTGTCGTTATAGACGAGCGGTCTGAAGCGACAGGCTCAAGGTTCACTTACTAGGAACACATTTGGTAGTTCTGGTTCACACATTACTGTGCATTGGTACAATTCCTTCTTCTGAAAACTATTTTTTATAGAAAATTTCAATTTCGTAATGTTGCATGAAAAAATTGAACATTTTCGAAGTTCTAGAATGTACTTTTTAGAACTGTTGTTTAATGCTACTTAAAGTGTCAGGATGGCCGATCGGTCTAAGGAGCCAGACTCAAGGTTACCTTGCCAGTAAGACTGTGTTGAGTGTTCTGGTCCCCAATTGTGGGCGTGGGTTCGAATCCCACTTCTGACAAGAAATTTTTAAATGGAAAATTCAAATTCCTAACGCAGAAATAAGTTAAGATTGAATTGTTTCTGAAGTTGTAGAATGTACTCCTTAGAATTTCTTTATTGCTTGTACTTAGCCTGTCAGGAGGGCCTAGTTGTCTAAGACGCGAAGCTCAAGGTCTTCTTACCAGTGAAATTGTGTTGAATGCTCACTTTTATTATGCTACGAATCCAAAATCTAACATTTATATTTTATTTAACAAATTCAAGTAAGTAATGCTTTTAGTCCTGATATCAAGGAAAGATTGAATTTCTTTTAACGAAGTTATAGGATGTATTCCTTAGAATTTTTTGATTGCTCTTACTTAACGTGTCGTTATAGACGAGCGGTCTGAAGCGCCAGGCTCAAGGTTCACTTACTAGGAACACATTTGGTAGTTCTGGTTCACACATTAGTGTGCATTGGTACAATTCCTTCTTCTGAAAACTATTTTTTATAGAAAATTTCAAATTCGTAATGTTGCATGAAAAGATTGAACATTTTCGAAGTCCTAGAATTTACTTTTTAGAACTGTTGTTTAATGCTACTTAAAGTGTCAGGATGGCCGATCGGTCTAAGGAGCCAGACTCAAGGTTACCTTGCCAGTAAGACATTGTTGAGTGTTCTGGTCCACAATTGTGGGCGTGGGTTCGAATCCCACTTCTGACAAGAAATTTTTAAATGAAAAATTCAAATTCCTAACGCAGAAACAAGTTAAGATTGAATTGTTTCTGAAGTTGTAGAATGTACTCCTTAGAATTTCTTTATTGCTTGTACTTAGCCTGTCAGGAGGGCCTAGTTGTCTAAGACGCGAAGCTCAAGGTTTTCTTACCAGTGAAATTGTGTTGAATGCTCACTTTTATTATGCTACGAATCCAAAATCTAACATTTATATTTTATTTAACAAATTCAAGTACGTAATGCTTTTAGTCCTGATATCAAGGAAAGATTGAATTTCTTTCAACGAAGTTATAGGATGTATTCCTTAGAATTTTTTGATTACTCTTACTTAACGTGTCGTTATAGACGAGCGGTCTGAAGCGCCAGGCTCAAGGTTCACTTACTAGGAACACATTTGGTAGTTCTGCTTCACACATTAGTGTGCATTGGTACAATTCCTTCTTCTGAAAACTAATTTTAATAGAAAATTTCCAATTTCGTAATGTTGCATTAAAAAATTGAACTTTTTCGAAGTCATAGAATGTACTTTTTAGAACTGTTGTTTAATGCTACTTAAAGTGTCAGGATGGCCGAGCGGTCTAAGGCGCCAGACTCAAGGTTACCTTGCCAGTAAGACTGTGTTGACTGTTCTGGTCCACAATTGTGTGTGGGCGTGGGTTCGATTCCCGTTTCTGACAAGAAATTTTTAAATGAAAAATTCAAATTCCTAACGCAGAAACAAGTTAAGATTGAATTGTTTCTGAAGTTGTAGAATGTACTCCTTAGAATTTCTTTATTGCTTGTACTTAGCCTGTCAGGAGGGCATAGCTGTCTAAAACGCGAAGCTCTAGGTATTATTACCAGTGAAACTGTGTTGAATGCTCGCTTTTATCATGCTACGAATCCAAAGTCTAACAATTTTATTTTAATTTACAAATTCAAGTATGTAATGCTTTTAGTCCTGATATCAAGGAAAGATTGAATTTCTTTTAACGAAGTTATAGGATGTATTCCTTAGAATTTTTTGATTGCTCTTACTTAACGTGTCGTTATAGACGAGCGGTCTGAAGCGCCAGGCTCAAGGTTCACTTACTAGGAACACATTTGGTAGTTCTGCTTCGCACATTAGTGTGCATTGGTACAATTCCTTCTTCTGAAAACTAATTTTAATAGAAAATTTCCAATTTCGTAATGTTGCATTAAAAAATTGAACTTTTTCGAAGTCATAGAATGTACTTTTTAGAACTGTTGTTTAATGCTACTTAAAGTGTCACGATGTCCGAGCGGTCTAAGGCGCCAGACTCAAGGTTACCTTGCCAGTAAGACTGTGTTGAGTGTTCTGGTCCACAATTGTGTGTGGGCGTGGGTTCGATTCCCGCTTCTGACAAGAAATTTTTAAATGAAAAATTCAAATTCCTAACGCAGAAACAAGTTAAGATTGAATTGTTTCTGAAGTTGTAGAATGTACTCCTTAGAATTTCTTTATTGCTTGTACTTAGCCTGTCAAGAGGGCCTAGTTGTCTGAGACGCGAAGCTCAAGGTTTTCTTACCCGTGAAACTGTGTTGAGTGTTCGCTTTTATTGTGCTACGAATCCAAAATCTAACATTTATATTTTAATTAACAAATTCAAGTACGTAATGCTTTTAGTCCTGATATAAAGGAAAGATTGAATTTCTTTTAACGAAGTTATAGGATGTATTCCTTAGAATTTTTTGATTACTCTTACTTAACGTGTCGTTATAGACGAGCGGTCTGAAGCGCCAGGCTCAAGGTTCACTTACTAGGAACACATTTCGTAGTTCTGCTTCACACATTAGTGTGCATTGGTACAATTCCTTCTTCTGAAAACTAATTTTTATAGAAAATTTCCAATTTCGTAATGTTGCATGAAAAAATTGAACTTTTTCGAAGTCTTAGAATGTACTTTTTAGAACTGTTGTTTAATGCTACTTAAAGTGTCAGGATGGCCGAGCGGTCTAAGGCGCTAGACTCAAGGTTACCTTGCCAGTAAGACTGTGTTGAGTGTTCTGGTCCACAATTGTGGGCGTGGGTTCGTATCCCACTTCTGGCAAGAAATCTTTAAATGAAAAATTCAAATTCCTTACGCAAAAACAGGTTAAGATTGAATTGTTTCTGAAGTTGTAGAATGTACTCCTTAGAATTTCTTTATTGCTTGCACTTAGCCTGTCATGAGGCCCTAGTTGTCTAAGACGCGAAGCTCAAGGTTTTCTTACCAGTGAAACACTGTTGAGTGTTCGCTTTTATTATGTTACGAATCCAAAATCTAACAATTGTATTTTAATTAACAAATTCAAGTACGTAATGCTTTTAGTCCTGATATCAAGGAAAGATTGAATTTATTTTAACGAAGTTATAGGATGTATTCCTTAGAATTTTTGATTGCTCTTACTTAACGTGTCGTTATAGACGAGCGGTGTGAAGCGCCAGGCACAAGGTTCATTTACTAGTAACACATTTGATAGTTCTGGTTCACACATTAGTGTGCATTGGTACAATTCCTTCCTCTGAAAACTATTTTTTATAGAAAATTTCCAATTTCGTAATGTTGCATGAAAAAATTGAACTTTTTCGTAGTCCTAGAATGTACTTTTTAGAACTATTGTTTAATGCTACTTAAAGTGTCAGAATGGCCGAGCGGTCTAAGGCGCCAGACTCAAGGTTACCTTGCCAGTAAGACAGTGTTGAGTGTTCTGGTCCACAATTGTGTGTGGGCGTGGGTTCGAATCCCACTTCTGACAAGAAATTTTTAAATGAAAAATTCAAATTCCTAACGCAGAAACAAGTTAAGATTGAATTGTTTCTGAAGTTGTAGAATGTACTCATTGAATTTCATTATTGCTTGTACTTAGCCTGTCAGGAGGGCCTAGTTGTCTAAGACGCGAAGCTCAAGGTTTTTTTACCAGTGAAACACTGTTGAGTGTTCGCTTTTATTATGTTACGAATCCAAAATCTAACATTTGTATTTTAATTAACAAATTCAAGTACGTAATGCTTTTAGTCCTCATATCAAGGAAAGATTGAATTTTTTTTTACGAAGTTATAGAATATATTCCTTAGAATTTTTTGATTGCTCTTACTTAACGTGTCGTTATAAACGAGCGGTCTGAAGCGCCAGGCACAAGGTTCACTTACTAGTAACACATTTGATAGTTCTGGTTCACACATTAGTGTGCATTGGTACAATTCCTTCTTCTGAAAACTATTTTTTATAGAAAATTTCCAATTTCGTAATGTTGCATGAAAAAATTGAACTTTTTCGAAGTCCTAGAATGTACTTTTTAGAACTGATGTTTAATGCTACTTAAAGCGTCAGGATGGCAGAGCGGTCTAAGGCGCTAGACTCAAGGTTACCTTGCCAGTAAGACTGTGTTGAGTGTTCTGGTCCACAATTGTGGGCGTGGGTTCGTATCCCACTTCTGGCAAGAAATCTTTAAATGAAAAATTCAAGTTCCTTACGCAGAAACAGGTTAAGATTGAATTGTTTCTGAAGTTGTAGAATGTACTCCTTAGAATTTCTTTATTGCTTGCACTTAGCCTGTCATGAGGCCCTTGTTGTCTAAGACGCGAAGCTCAAGGTTTTCTTACCAGTGAAACACTGTTGAGTGTTCGCTTTTATTATGTTACGAATCCAAAATCTAACAATTGTATTTTAATTAACAAATTCAAGTACGTAATGCTTTTAATCCTGATATCAAGGAAAGATTGAATTTCTTTTAACGAAGTTATATGATGTATTCCTTAGAATTTTTTGATTGCTCTTACTTAACGTGTCGTTATAGACGAGCGGTCTGAAGCGCCAAGCTAAAGGTTCACTTACTAGGAACACTTTTGATAGTTCTGGTTCACACATTAGTGTGCATTGGTACAATTCCTTCTTCTGAAAACTATTTTTATAGAACATTTCCAATTTCGTAATATTGCATGAAAAAATTGAACTTTTTCGAACTCCTAGAATGTACTTTTTAGAGCTGTTGTTTAATACTACTTAAAGTGTCAGGATGGCCGAGCGGTCTAAGGCGCCAGACTCAAGGTTAACTTGCCAGTAAGACTGTGTTGAGTGTTCTGCTCCACAATTGTGGGCGTGGGTTCGAATCCCACTTCTGACAAGAAATTTTTAAATGAAAAATTCAAATTCCTAACGCAGAAACAAGTTAAGATTGAATTGTTTCTGAAGTTGTAGAATGTACTCCTTAGAATTTCTTTATTGCTTGTACTTAGCCTGTCAAGAGGGCCTAGTTGTCTGAGACGCGAAGCTCAAGGTTTTCTTACCCGTGAAACACTGTTGAGTGTACGCTTTTATTATGTTAAGAATCCAAAATTTAACAATTGTATTTTAATTAACAAATTCAAGTACGTAATGCTTTTAGTCCTGATATCAAGGAAAGATTGAATTTCTTTTAACGAAGTTATAGGATGTATTCCTTAGAATTTTTTGATTGCTCTTACTTAACGTGTCGATATAGACGAGCGGTCTGAAGCGCCAGGCACAAGGTTCACTTACTAGTAACACATTTGATAGTTCTGGTTCACACATTAGTGTGCATTGGTACAATTCCTTCTTCTGAAAACTATTTTTTATAGAAAATTTCCAATTTCGTAATGTTGCATGAAAAAATTGAACTTTTTCGAAGTCCTAGAATGTACTTTTTAGAACTGATGTTTAATGCTATTTAAAGCATCAGGATGGCCGAGCGGTCTAAGGCGCTAGACTCAAGGTTACCTTGCCAGTAAGACTGTGTTGAGTGTTCTGGTCCACAATTGTGGGCGTGGGTTCGTATCCCACTTCTGGAAAAAATTTTTAAATGAAAAATTCAAATTCCTAACGCAGAAACAGGTTAAGATTGAATTGTTTCTGAAGTTGTAGAATGTACTCCTTAGAATTTCTTTATTGCTTGTACTTAGCCTGTCAGGAGGGCCTAGTTGTCTAAGACGCGAAGCTCAAGGTTTTCTTACCCGTGAAACACTGTTGAGTGTACGCTTTTATTATGTTAAGAATCCAAAATTTAACAATTGTATTTTAATTAACAAATTCAAGTACATAATGCTTTTAGTCCTGATATCAAGGAAAGATTGAATTTCTTTTAACGAAGTTATAGGATGTATTCCTTAGAATTTTTTGATTGCTCTTACTTAACGTATCGATATAGACGAGCGGTCTGAAGCGCCAGGCACAAGGTTCACTTACTAGTAACACATTTGATAGTTCTGGTTCACACATTAGTGTGCATTGGTACAATTCCTTCTTCTGAAAACTATTTTTTATAGAAAATTTCCAATTTCGTAATGTTGCATGAAAAAATTGAACTTTTTCGAAGTCCTAGAATGTACTTTTTAGAACTGATGTTTAATGCTACTTAAAGCGTCAGGATGGCCGAGCGGTCTAAGGCGCTAGACTCAAGGTTACCTTGCCAGTAAGACAGTGTTGAGTGTTCTGGTCCACAATTGTGTGTGGGCGTGGGTTCGAATCCCACTTCTGACAAGAAATTTTTAAATGAAAAATTCAAATTCCTAACGCAGAAACAAGTTAAGATTGAATTGTTTCTGAAGTTGTAGAATGTACTCATTGAATTTCATTATTGCTTGTACTTAGCCTGTCAGGAGGGCCTAGTTGTCTAAGACGCGAAGCTCAAGGTTTTTTTACCTGTGAAACACTGTTGAGTGTTCGCTTTTATTATGTTACGAATCCAAAATCTAACATTTGTATTTTAATTAACAAATTCAAGTACGTAATGCTTTTAGTCCTCATATCAAGGAAAGATTGAATTTCTTTTAACGAAGTTATAGGATGTATTCCTTAGAATTTTTTGATTGCTCTTACTTAACGTGTCGTTATAGACGAGCGGTCTGAAGCGCCAAGCTAAAGGTTCACTTACTAGGAACACTTTTGATAGTTCTGGTTCACACATTAGTGTGCATTGGTACAATTCCTTCTTCTGAAAACTATTTTTATAGAACATTTCCAATTTCGTAATATTGCATGAAAAAATTGAACTTTGTCGAACTCCTAGAATGTACTTTTTAGAGCTGTTGTTTAATACTACTTAAAGTGTCAGGATGGCCGAGCGGTCTAAGGCGCCAGACTCAAGGTTAACTTGCCAGTAAGACTGTGTTGAGTGTTCTGGTCCACAATTGTGGGCGTGGGTTCGAATCCCACTTCTGACAAGAAATTTTTAAATGAAAAATTCAAATTCCTAACGCAGAAACAAGTTAAGATTGAATTGTTTCTGAAGTTGTAGAATGTACTCCTTAGAATTTCTTTATTGCTTGTACTTAGCCTGTCAAGAGGGCCTAGTTGTCTGAGACGCGAAGCTCAAGGTTTTCTTACCCGTGAAACTGTGTTGAGTGTTCGCTTTTATTGTGCTACGAATCCAAAATCTAACATTTATATTTTAATTAACAAATTCAAGTACGTAATGCTTTTAGTCCTGATATAAAGGAAAGATTGAATTTCTTTTAACGAAGTTATAGGATGTATTCCTTAGAATTTTTTGATTACTCTTACTTAACGTGTCGTTATAGACGAGCGGTCTGAAGCGCCAGGCTCAAGGTTCACTTACTAGGAACACATTTCGTAGTTCTGCTTCACACATTAGTGTGCATTGGTACAATTCCTTCTTCTGAAAACTAATTTTTATAGAAAATTTCCAATTTCGTAATGTTGCATGAAAAAATTGAACTTTTTCGAAGTCTTAGAATGTACTTTTTAGAACTGTTGTTTAATGCTACTTAAAGTGTCATGATGGCCGAGCGGTCTAAGGCGCCAGACTCAAGGTTACCTAACCAGTAAGATTGTGTTGAGTGTTCTGGTCCAAAATTGTGGGCGTGGGTTCGTATCCCACTTCTGGAAAAAATTTTTAAATGAAAAATTCAAATTCCTAACGCAGAAACAGGTTAAGATTGAATTGTTTCTGAAGTTGTAGAATGTACTCCTTAGAATTTCTTTATTGCTTGCACTTAGCCTGTCATGAGGCCATAGTTGTCTAAGACGCGAAGCTCAAGGTTTTCTTACCAGTGAAACACTGTTGAGTGTTCGCTTTTATTATGTTACGAATCCAAAATCTAACAATTGTATTTTAATTAACAAATTCAAGTACGTAATGCTTTTAATCCTGATATCAAGGAAAGATTGAATTTCTTTTAACGAAGTTATAGGATGTATTCCTTAGAATTTTTGATTGCTCTTACTTAACGTGTCGTTATAAACGAGCGGTCTGAAGCGCCAGACACAAGGTTCACTTACTAGTAACACATTTGATAGTTCTGGTTCACACATTAGTGTGCATTGGTACAATTCCTTCTTCTGAAAACTATTTTTTATAGAAAATTTCAAATTTCGTAATGTTGCATGAAAAAATTGAACTTTTTCGAAGTCCTAGAATGTACTTTTTAGAACTGATGTTTAATGCTACTTAAAGCGTCAGGATGGCCGAGCGGTCTAAGGCGCTAGACTCAAGGTTACCTTGCCAGTAAGACAGTGTTGAGTGTTCTGGTCCACAATTGTGTGTGGGCGTGGGTTCGAATCCCACTTCTGACAAGAAATTTTTAAATGAAAAATTCAAATTCCTAACGCAGAAACAAGTTAAGATTGAATTGTTTCTGAAGTTGTAGAATGTACTCATTGAATTTCATTATTGCTTGTACTTAGCCTGTCAGGAGGTCCTAGTTGTCTAAGACGCGAAGCTCAAGGTTTTTTTACCAGTGAAACACTGTTGAGTGTTCGCTTTTATTATGTTACGAATCCAAAATCTAACATTTGTATTTTAATTAACAAATTCAAGTACGTAATGCTTTTAGTCCTCATATCAAGGAAAGATTGAATTTTTTTTTACGAAGTTATAGAATATATTCCTTAGAATTTTTTGATTGCTCTTACTTAACGTGTCGTTATAAACGAGCGGTCTGAAGCGCCAGACACAAGGTTCACTTACTAGTAACACATTTGATAGTTCTGGTTCACACATTAGTGTGCATTGGTACAATTCCTTCTACTGAAAACTATTTTTTATAGAAAATTTCCAATTTCGTAATGTTGCATGAAAAAATTGAACTTTTTCGAAGTCCTAGAATGTACTTTTTAGAACTGATGTTTAATGCTACTTAAAGCGTCAGGATGGCCGAGCGGTCTAAGGCGCTAGACTCAAGGTTACCTTGCCAGTAAGACTGTGTTGAGTGTTCTGGTCCACAATTGTGGGCGTGGGTTCGTATCCCACTTCTGGCAAGAAATCTTTAAATGTAAAATTCAAGTTCCTTACGCAGAAACGGGTTAAGATTGAATTGTTTCTGAAGTTGTAGAATGTACTCCTTAGAATTTCTTTATTGCTTGCATTTAGCCTGTCATGAGGCCCTAGTTGTCTAAAACGCGAAGCTCAAGGTTTTCTTACCAGTGAAACACTGTTGAGTGTTCGCTTTTATTATGTTACGAATCCAAAATCTAACAATTGTATTTTAATTAACAAATTCAAGTACGTAATGCTTTTAATCCTGATATCAAGGAAAGATTGAATTTCTTTTAACGAAGTTATAGGATGTATTCCTTAGAATTTTTTGATTGCTCTTACTTAACGTGTCGTTATAGACGAGCGGTCTGAAGCGCCAAGCTAAAGGTTCACTTACTAGGAACACTTTTGATAGTTCTGGTTCACACATTAGTGTGCATTGGTACAATTCCTTCTTCTGAAAACTATTTTTATAGAACATTTCCAATTTCGTAATATTGCATGAAAAAATTGAACTTTTTCGAACTCCTAGAATGTACTTTTTAGAGCTGTTGTTTAATACTACTTAAAGTGTCAGGATGGCCGAGCGGTCTAAGGCGCCAGACTCAAGGTTAACTTGCCAGTAAGACTGTGTTGAGTGTTCTGGTCCACAATTGTGGGCGTGGGTTCGAATCCCACTTCTGACAAGAAATTTTTAAATGAAAAATTCAAATTCCTAACGCAGAAACAAGTTAAGATTGAATTGTTTCTGAAGTTGTAGAATGTACTCCTTAGAATTTCTTTATTGCTTGTACTTAGCCTGTCAAGAGGGCCTAGTTGTCTGAGACGCGAAGCTCAAGGTTTTCTTACCCGTGAAACTGTGTTGAGTGTTCGCTTTTATTGTGCTACGAATCCAAAATCTAACATTTATATTTTAATTAACAAATTCAAGTACGTAATGCTTTTAGTCCTGATATAAAGGAAAGATTGAATTTCTTTTAACGAAGTTATAGGATGTATTCCTTAGAATTTTTTGATTACTCTTACTTAACGTGTCGTTATAGACGAGCGGTCTGAAGCGCCAGGCTCAAGGTTCACTTACTAGGAACACATTTCGTAGTTCTGCTTCACACATTAGTGTGCATTGGTACAATTCCTTCTTCTGAAAACTAATTTTTATAGAAAATTTCCAATTTCGTAATGTTGCATGAAAAAATTGAACTTTTTCGAAGTCTTAGAATGTACTTTTTAGAACTGTTGTTTAATGCTACTTAAAGTGTCATGATGGCCGAGCGGTCTAAGGCGCCAGACTCAAGGTTACCTAACCAGTAAGATTGTGTTGAGTGTTCTGGCCCAAAATTGTGGGCGTGGGTTCGTATCCCACTTCTGGAAAGAATTTTTAAATGAAAAATTCAAATTCCTAACGCAGAAACAGGTTAAGATTGAATTGTTTCTGAAGTTGTAGAATGTACTCCTCAGAATTTCTTTATTGCTTGTACTTAGCCTGTCAGGAGGGCCTAGTTGTCTAAGACGCGAAGCTCAAGGTTTTCTTACCCGTGAAACACTGTTGAGTGTTCGCTTTTATTATGTTACGAATCCAAAATCTAACAATTGTATTTTAATTAACAAATTCAAGTACGTAATGCTTTTAATCCTGATATCAAGGAAAGATTGAATTTCTTTTAACGAAGTTATAGGATGTATTCCTTAGAATTTTTTGATTGCTCTTACTTAACGTGTCGTTATAGACGAGCGGTCTGAAGCGCCAAGCTAAAGGTTCACTTACTAGGAACACTTTTGATAGTTCTGGTTCACACATTAGTGTGCATTGGTACAATTCCTTCTTCTGAAAACTATTTTTATAGAACATTTCCAATTTCGTAATATTGCATGAAAAAATTGAACTTTTTCGAACTCCTAGAATGTACTTTTTAGAGCTGTTGTTTAATACTACTTAAAGTGTCAGGATGGCCGAGCGGTCTAAGGCGCCAGACTCAAGGTTAACTTGCCAGTAAGACTGTGTTGAGTGTTCTGGTCCACAATTGTGGGCGTGGGTTCGAATCCCACTTCTGACAAGAAATTTTTAAATGAAAAATTCAAATTCCTAACGCAGAAACAAGTTAAGATTGAATTGTTTCTGAAGTTGTAGAATGTACTCCTTAGAATTTCTTTATTGCTTGTACTTAGCCTGTCAAGAGGGCCTAGTTGTCTGAGACGCGAAGCTCAAGGTTTTCTTACCCGTGAAACTGTGTTGAGTGTTCGCTTTTATTGTGCTACGAATCCAAAATCTAACATTTATATTTTAATTAACAAATTCAAGTACGTAATGCTTTTAGTCCTGATATAAAGGAAAGATTGAATTTCTTTTAACGAAGTTATAGGATGTATTCCTTAGAATTTTTTGATTACTCTTACTTAACGTGTCGTTATAGACGAGCGGTCTGAAGCGCCTGGCTCAAGGTTCACTTACTAGGAACACATTTCGTAGTTCTGCTTCACACATTAGTGTGCATTGGTACAATTCCTTCTTCTGAAAACTAATTTTTATAGAAAATTTCCAATTTCGTAATGTTGCATGAAAAAATTGAACTTTTTCGAAGTCTTAGAATGTACTTTTTAGAACTGTTGTTTAATGCTACTTAAAGTGTCATGATGGCCGAGCGGTCTAAGGCGCCAGACTCAAGGTTACCTAACCAGTAAGATTGTGTTGAGTGTTCTGGTCCAAAATTGTGGGCGTGGGTTCGTATCCCACTTCTGGAAAAATTTTTTAAATGAAAAATTCAAATTCCTAACGCAGAAACAGGTTAAGATTGAATTGTTTCTGAAGTTGTAGAATGTACTCCTTAGAATTTCTTTATTGCTTGCACTTAGCCTGTCATGAGGCCATAGTTGTCTAAGACGCGAAGCTCAAGGTTTTCTTACCAGTGAAACACTGTTGAGTGTTCGCTTTTATTATGTTACGAATCCAAAATCTAACAATTGTATTTTAATTAACAAATTCAAGTACGTAATGCTTTTAATCCTGATATCAAGGAAAGATTGAATTTCTTTTAACGAAGTTATAGGATGTATTCCTTAGAATTTTTGATTGCTCTTACTTAACGTGTCGTTATAAACGAGCGGTCTGAAGCGCCAGACACAAGGTTCACTTACTAGTAACACATTTGATAGTTCTGGTTCACACATTAGTGTGCATTGGTACAATTCCTTCTTCTGAAAACTATTTTTTATAGAAAATTTCCAATTTCGTAATGTTGCATGAAAAAATTGAACTTTTTCGAAGTCCTAGAATGTACTTTTTAGAACTGATGTTTAATGCTACTTAAAGCGTCAGGATGGCCGAGCGGTCTAAGGCGCTAGACTCAAGGTTACCTTGCCAGTAAGACAGTGTTGAGTGTTCTGGTCCACAATTGTGCGTGGGTTCGAATCCCACTTCTGACAAGGAATTTTTAAATGAAAAATTCAAATTCCTAACGCAGAAACAAGTTAAGATTGAATTGTTTCTGAAGTTGTAGAATGTACTCATTGAATTTCATTATTGCTTGTACTTAGCCTGTCAGGAGGGCCTAGTTGTCTAAGACGCGAAGCTCAAGGTTTTTTTACCAGTGAAACACTGTTGAGTGTTCGCTTTTATTATGTTACGAATCCAAAATCTAACATTTGTATTTTAATTAACAAATTCAAGTACGTAATACTTTTAGTCCTCATATCAAGGAAAGATTGAATTTTTTTTTACGAAGTTATAGAATATATTCCTTAGAATTTTTTGATTGCTCTTACTTAACGTGTCGTTATAAACGAGCGGTCTGAAGCGCCAGACACAAGGTTCACTTACTAGTAACACATTTGATAGTTCTGGTTCACACATTAGTGTGCATTGGTACAATTCCTTCTTCTGAAAACTATTTTTTATAGAAAATTTCCAATTTCGTAATGTTGCATGAAAAAATTGAACTTTTTCGAAGTCCTAGAATGTACTTTTTAGAACTGATGTTTAATGCTACTTAAAGCGTCAGGATGGCCGAGCGGTCTAAGGCGCTAGACTCAAGGTTACCTTGCCAGTAAGACTGTGTTGAGTGTTCTGGTCCACAATTGTGGGCGTGGGTTCGTATCCCACTTCTGGCAAGAAATCTTTAAATGTAAAATTCAAGTTCCTTACGCAGAAACAGGTTAAGATTGAATTGTTTCTGAAGTTGTAGAATGTACTCCTTAGAATTTCTTTATTGCTTGCATTTAGCCTGTCATGAGGCCCTAGTTGTCTAAGACGCGAAGCTCAAGGTTTTCTTACCAGTGAAACACTGTTGAGTGTTCGCTTTTATTATGTTACGAATCCAAAATCTAACAATTGTATTTTAATTAACAAATTCAAGTACGTAATGCTTTTAATCCTGATATCAAGGAAAGATTGAATTTCTTTTAACGAAGTTATAGGATGTATTCCTTAGAATTTTTTGATTGCTCTTACTTAACGTGTCGTTATAGACGAGCGGTCTGAAGCGCCAAGCTAAAGGTTCACTTACTAGGAACACTTTTGATAGTTCTGGTTCACACATTAGTGTGCATTGGTACAATTCCTTCTTCTGAAAACTATTTTTATAGAACATTTCCAATTTCGTAATATTGCATGAAAAAATTGAACTTTTTCGAACTCCTAGAATGTACTTTTTAGAGCTGTTGTTTAATACTACTTAAAGTGTCAGGATGGCCGAGCGGTCTAAGGCGCCAGACTCAAGGTTAACTTGCCAGTAAGACTGTGTTGAGTGTTCTGGTCCACAATTGTGGGCGTGGGTTCGAATCCCACTTCTGACAAGAAATTTTTAAATGAAAAATTCAAATTCCTAACGCAGAAACAAGTTAAGATTGAATTGTTTCTGAAGTTGTAGAATGTCCTCCTTAGAATTTCTTTATTGCTTGTACTTAGCCTGTCAAGAGGGCCTAGTTGTCTGAGACGCGAAGCTCAAGGTTTTCTTACCCGTGAAACTGTGTTGAGTGTTCGCTTTTATTGTGCTACGAATCCAAAATCTAACATTTATATTTTAATTAACAAATTCAAGTACGTAATGCTTTTAGTCCTGATATAAAGGAAAGATTGAATTTCTTTTAACGAAGTTATAGGATGTATTCCTTAGAATTTTTTGATTACTCTTACTTAACGTGTCGTTATAGACGAGCGGTCTGAAGCGCCAGGCTCAAGGTTCACTTACTAGGAACACATTTCGTAGTTCTGCTTCACACATTAGTGTGCATTGGTACAATTCCTTCTTCTGAAAACTAATTTTTATAGAAAATTTCCAATTTCGTAATGTTGCATGAAAAAATTGAACTTTTTCGAAGTCTTAGAATGTACTTTTTAGAACTGTTGTTTAATGCTACTTAAAGTGTCATGATGGCCGAGCGGTCTAAGGCGCCAGACTCAAGGTTACCTAACCAGTAAGATTGTGTTGAGTGTTCTGGTCCAAAATTGTGGGCGTGGGTTCGTATCCCACTTCTGGGAAAAATTTTTAAATGAAAAATTCAAATTCCTAACGCAGAAACAGGTTAAGATTGAATTGTTTCTGAAGTTGTAGAATGTACTCCTTAGAATTTCTTTATTGCTTGTACTTAGCCTGTCAGGAGGGCCTAGTTGTCTAAGACGCGAAGCTCAATGTTTTCTTACCAGTGAAACACTGTTGAGTGTTCGCTTTTATTATGTTACGAATCCAAAATCTAACATTTGTATTTTAATTAACAAATTCAAGTACGTAATGCTTTTAGTCCTCATATCAAGGAAAGATTGAATTTTTTTTTACGAAGTTATAGAATATATTCCTTAGAATTTTTTGATTGCTCTTACTTAACGTGTCGTTATAAACGAGCGGTCTGAAGCGCCAGACACAAGGTTCACTTACTAGTAACACATTTGATAGTTCTGGTTCACACATTAGTGTGCATTGGTACAATTCCTTCTTCTGAAAACTATTTTTTATAGAAAATTTCCAATTTCGTAATGTTGCATGAAAAAATTGAACTTTTTCGAAGTCCTAGAATGTACTTTTTAGAACTGATGTTTAATGCTACTTAAAGCGTCAGGATGGCCGAGCGGTCTAAGGCGCTAGACTCAAGGTTACCTTGCCAGTAAGACTGTGTTGAGTGTTCTGGTCCACAATTGTGGGCGTGGGTTCGTATCCCCCTTCTGGCAAGAAATCTTTAAATGTAAAATTCAAGTTCCTTACGCAGAAACAGGTTAAGATTGAATTGTTTCTGAAGTTGTAGAATGTACTCCTTAGAATTTCTTTATTGCTTGCATTTAGCCTGTCATGAGGCCCTAGTTGTCTAAGACGCGAAGCTCAAGGTTTTCTTACCAGTGAAACACTGTTGAGTGTTCGCTTTTATTATGTTACGAATCCAAAATCTAACAATTGTATTTTAATTAACAAATTCAAGTACGTAATGCTTTTAATCCTGATATCAAGGAAAGATTGAATTTCTTTTAACGAAGTTATAGGATGTATTCCTTAGAATTTTTTGATTGCTCTTACTTAACGTGTCGTTATAGACGAGCGGTCTGAAGCGCCAAGCTAAAGGTTCACTTACTAGGAACACTTTTGATAGTTCTGGTTCACACATTAGTGTGCATTGGTACAATTCCTTCTTCTGAAAACTATTTTTATAGAACATTTCCAATTTCGTAATATTGCATGAAAAAATTGAACTTTTTCGAACTCCTAGAATGTACTTTTTAGAGCTGTTGTTTAATACTACTTAAAGTGTCAGGATGGCCGAGCGGTCTAAGGCGCCAGACTCAAGGTTAACTTGCCAGTAAGACTGTGTTGAGTGTTCTGGTCCACAATTGTGGGCGTGGGTTCGAATCCCACTTCTGACAAGAAATTTTTAAATGAAAAATTCAAATTCCTAACGCAGAAACAAGTTAAGATTGAATTGTTTCTGAAGTTGTAGAATGTACTCCTTAGAATTTCTTTATTGCTTGTACTTAGCCTGTCAAGAGGGCCTAGTTGTCTGAGACGCGAAGCTCAAGGTTTTCTTACCCGTGAAACTGTGTTGAGTGTTCGCTTTTATTGTGCTACGAATCCAAAATCTAACATTTATATTTTAATTAACAAATTCAAGTACGTAATGCTTTTAGTCCTGATATAAAGGAAAGATTGAATTTCTTTTAACGAAGTTATAGGATGTATTCCTTAGAATTTTTTGATTACTCTTACTTAACGTGTCGTTATAGACGAGCGGTCTGAAGCGCCAGGCTCAAGGTTCACTTACTAGGAACACATTTCGTAGTTCTGCTTCACACATTAGTGTGCATTGGTACAATTCCTTCTTCTGAAAACTAATTTTTATAGAAAATTTCCAATTTCGTAATGTTGCATGAAAAAATTGAACTTTTTCGAAGTCTTAGAATGTACTTTTTAGAACTGTTGTTTAATGCTACTTAAAGTGTCATGATGGCCGAGCGGTCTAAGGCGCCAGACTCAAGGTTACCTAACCAGTAAGATTGTGTTGAGTGTTCTGGTCCAAAATTGTGGGCGTGGGTTCGTATCCCACTTCTGGAAAAAATTTTTAAATGAAAAATTCAAATTCCTAACGCAGAAACAGGTTAAGATTGAATTGTTTCTGAAGTTGTAGAATGTACTCCTTAGAATTTCTTTATTGCTTGTACTTAGCCTGTCAGGAGGGCCTAGTTGTCTAAGACGCGAAGCTCAAGGTTTTCTTACCCGTGAAACACTGTTGAGTGTTCGCTTTTATTATGTTACGAATCCAAAATCTAACATTTGTATTTTAATTAACAAATTCAAGTACGTAATGCTTTTAGTCCTCATATCAAGGAAAGATTGAATTTTTTTTACGAAGTTATAGAATATATTCCTTAGAATTTTTTGATTGCTCTTACTTAACGTGTCGTTATAAACGAGCGGTCTGAAGCGCCAGACACAAGGTTCACTTACTAGTAACACATTTGATAGTTCTGGTTCACACATTAGTGTGCATTGGTACAATTCCTTCTTCTGAAAACTATTTTTTATAGAAAATTTCCAATTTCGTAATGTTGCATGAAAAAATTGAACTTTTTCGAAGTCCTAGAATGTACTTTTTAGAACTGATGTTTAATGCTACTTAAAGCGTCAGGATGGCCGAGCGGTCTAAGGCGCTAGACTCAAGGTTACCTTGCCAGTAAGACTGTGTTGAGTGTTCTGGTCCACAATTGTGGGCGTGGGTTCGTATCCCACTTCTGGCAAGAAATCTTTAAATGAAAAATTCAAGTTCCTTACGCAGAAACAGGTTAAGATTGAATTGTGTCTGAAGTTGTAGAATGTACTCCTTAGAGTTTCTTTATTGCTTGCATTTAGCCTGTCATGAGGCCCTAGTTGTCTAAGACGCGAAGCTCAAGGTTTTCTTACCCGTGAAACTGTGTTGAGTGTTCGCTTTTATTGTGCTACGAATCCAAAATCTAACATTTATATTTTAATTAACAAATTCAAGTACGTAATGCTTTTAGTCCTGATATAAAGGAAAGATTGAATTTCTTTTAACGAAGTTATAAGATGTATTCCTTAGAATTTTTTGATTACTCTTACTTAACGTGTCGTTATAGACGAGCGGTCTGAAGCGCCAGGCTCAAGGTTCACTTACTAGGAACACATTTCGTAGTTCTGCTTCACACATTAGTGTGCATTGGTACAATTCCTTCTTCTGAAAACTAATTTTTATAGAAAATTTCCAATTTCGTAATGTTGCATGAAAAAATTGAACTTTTTCGAAGTCTTAGAATGTACTTTTTAGAACTGTTGTTTAATGCTACTTAAAGTGTCATGATGGCCGAGCGGTCTAAGGCGCCAGACTCAAGGTTACCTAACCAGTAAGATTGTGTTGAGTGTTGTGGTCCAAAATTGTGGGCGTGGGTTCGTATCCCACTTCTGGAAAAAATTTTTAAATGAAAAATTCAAATTCCTAACGCAGAAACAGGTTAAGATTGAATTGTTTCTGAAGTTGTAGAATGTACTCCTTAGAATTTCTTTATTGCTTGCACTTAGCCTGTCATGAGGCCATAGTTGTCTAAGACGCGAAGCTCAAGGTTTTCTTACCAGTGAAACACTGTTGAGTGTTCGCTTTTATTATGTTACGAATCCAAAATCTAACAATTGTATTTTAATTAACAAATTCAAGTACGTAATGCTTTTAATCCTGATATCAAGGAAAGATTGAATTTCTTTTAACGAAGTTATAGGATGTATTCCTTAGAATTTTTGATTGCTCTTACTTAACGTGTCGTTATAGACGAGCGGTGTGAAGCGCCAGGCACAAGGTTCATTTACTAGTAACACATTTGATAGTTCTGGTTCACACATTAGTGTGCATTGGTACAATTCCTTCTTCTGAAAACTATTTTTTATAGAAAATTTCCAATTTCGTAATGTTGCATGAAAAAATTGAACTTTTTCGAAGTCCTAGAATGTACTTTTTAGAACTATTGTTTAATGCTACTTAAAGTGTCAGGATGGCCGAGCGGTCTAAGGCGCCAGACTCAAGGTTACCTTGCCAGTAAGACTGTGTTGAGTGTTCTGGTCCACAATTGTGGGCGTGGGTTCGAATCCCACTTCTGACAAGAAAATTTTTAAATGAAAAATTCAAATTCCTAACGCAGAAGCAAGTTAAGATTGAATTGTTTCTGAAGTTGTAGAATGTACTCCTTAGAATTTCATTATTGCTTGTACTTAGCCTGTCAGGAGGGCATAGTTGTCTAAGACGCGAAGCTCAAGGTTTTCTTACCCGTGAAACTGTGTTGAGTGTTCGCTTTTATTGTGCTACGAATCCAAAATCTAACATTTATATTTTAATTAACAAATTCAAGTACGTAATGCTTTTAGTCCTGATATAAAGGAAAGATTGAATTTCTTTTAACGAAGTTATAGGATGTATTCCTTAGAATTTTTTGATTACTCTTACTTAACGTGTCGTTATAGACGAGCGGTCTGAAGCGCCAGGCTCAAGGTTCACTTACTAGGAACACATTTCGTAGTTCTGCTTCACACATTAGTGTGCATTGGTACAATTCCTTCTTCTGAAAACTAATTTTTATACAAAATTTCCAATTTCGTAATGTTGCATGAAAAAATTGAACTTTTTCGAAGTCCTAGAATGTACTTTTTAGAACTGATGTTTAATGCTACTTAAAGCGTCAGGATGGCCGAGCGGTCTAAGGCGCTAGACTCAAGGTTACCTTGCCAGTAAGACTGTGTTGAGTGTTCTGGTCCACAATTGTGGGCGTGGGTTCGTATCCCACTTCTGGCAAGAAATCTTTAAATGAAAAATTCAAGTTCCTTACGCAGAAACAGGTTAAGATTGAATTGTTTCTGAAGTTGTAGAATGTACTCCTTAGAATTTCTTTATTGCTTGCATTTAGCCTGTCATGAGGCCCTAGTTGTCTAAGACGCGAAGCTCAAGGTTTTCTTACCAGTGAAACACTGTTGAGTGTTCGCTTTTATTATGTTACGAATCCAAAATCTAACAATTGTATTTTAATTAACAAATTCTAGTACGTAATGCTTTTAATCCTGATATCAAGGAAAGATTGAATTTCTTTTAACGAAGTTATAGGATGTATTCCTTAGAATTTTTGATTGCTCTTACTTAACGTGTCGTTATAGACGAGCGGTGTGAAGCGCAAGGCACAAGGTTCACTTTCTAGGAACACATTTCGTAGTTCTGCTTCACACATTAGTGTGCATTGGTACAATTCCTTCTTCTGAAAACTAATTTTTATAGAAAATTTCCAATTTCGTAATGTTGCATTAAAAAATTGAACTTTTTTGAAGTCATAGAATGTACTTTTTAGAACTGTTGTTTAATGCAACTTAAAGTGTCAGAATGGCCGATCCGTCTAAGGCGCCAGACTCAAGGTTAAATTGCCAGTAAGACTGTGTGGAGTGTTCTGGTCCACAATTGTGTGGGCGTGGGTTCGAATCCCACTTCTGACAAGAAATTTTCAAATGAAAAATTCGAATTCCTAACGCAGAAACAAGTTAAGATTGAATTGTTTCTGAAGTTGTAGAATGTACTCCTTAGAATTTCTATATTGCTTGTACTTAGCCTGTCAGGAGGGCCTAGTTGTCTAAGACGCGAAGCTCAAGGTTTTCTTACCCGTGACTGTGTTGAGTGTTCTGGTCCACAATTGTGGGCGTGGGTTCGAATCCCACTTCTGACAAGAAAATTTTTAAATGAAAAATTCAAATTCCTAACGCAGAAGCAAGTTAAGATTGAATTGTTTCTGAAGTTGTAGAATGTACTCCTTAGAATTTCATTATTGCTTGTACTTAGCCTGTCAGGAGGGCATAGTTGTCTAAGACGCGAAGCTCAAGGTTTTCTTACCCGTGAAACTGTGTTGAGTGTTCGCTTTTATTGTGCTACGAATCCAAAATCTAACATTTATATTTTAATTAACAAATTCAAGTACGTAATGCTTTTAGTCCTGATATAAAGGAAAGATTGAATTTCTTTTAACGAAGTTATAGGATGTATTCCTTAGAATTTTTTGATTACTCTTACTTAACGTGTCGTTATAGACGAGCGGTCTGAAGCGCCAGGCTCAAGGTTCACTTACTAGGAACACATTTCGTAGTTCTGCTTCACACATTAGTGTGCATTGGTACAATTCCTTCTTCTGAAAACTAATTTTTATAGAAAATTTCCAATTTCGTAATGTTGCATGAAAAAATTGAACTTTTTCGAAGTCTTAGAATGTACTTTTTAGAACTGTTGTTTAATGCTACTTAAAGTGTCATGATGGCCGAGCGGTCTAAGGCGCCAGACTCAAGGTTACCTAACCAGTAAGATTGTGTTGAGTGTTCTGGTCCAAAATTGTGGGCGTGGGTTCGTATCCCACTTCTGGAAATAATTTTTAAATGAAAAATTCAAATTCCTAACGCAGAAACAGGTTAAGATTGAATTGTTTCTGAAGTTGTAGAATGTACTCCTTAGAATTTCTTTATTGCTTGTACTTAGCCTGTCAGGAGGGCCTAGTTGTCTAAGACGCGAAGCTCAAGGTTTTCTTACCCGTGAAACACTGTTGAGTGTTCGCTTTTATTATGTTACGAATCCAAAATCTAACATTTGTATTTTAATTAACAAATTCAAGTACGTAATGCTTTTAGTCCTCATATCAAGGAAAGATTGAATTTTTTTTTACGAAGTTATAGAATATATTCCTTAGAATTTTTTGATTGCTCTTACTTAACGTGTCGTTATAAACGAGCGGTCTGAAGCGCCAGACACAAGGTTCACTTACTAGTAACACATTTGATAGTTCTGGTTCACTCATTAGTGTGCATTGGTACAATTCCTTCTTCTGAAAACTATTTTTTATAGAAAATTTCCAATTTCGTAATATTGCATGAAAAAATTGAACTTTTTCGAACTCCTAGAATGTACTTTTTAGAGCTGTTGTTTAATACTACTTAAAGTGTCAGGATGGCCGAGCGGTCTAAGGCGCCAGACTCAAGGTTAACTTGCCAGTAAGACTGTGTTGAGTGTTCTGGTCCACAATTGTGGGCGTGGGTTCGAATCCCACTTCTGACAAGAAATTTTCAAATGAAAAATTCAAATTCCTAACGCAGAAACAAGTTAAGATTGAATTGTTTCTGAAGTTGTAGAATGTACTCCTTAGAATTTCTTTATTGCTTGTACTTAGCCTGTCAAGAGGGCCTAGTTGTCTGAGACGCGAAGCTCAAGGTTTTCTTACCCGTGAAACTGTGTTGAGTGTTCGCTTTTATTGTGCTACGAATCCAAAATCTAACATTTATATTTTAATTAACAAATTCAAGTACGTAATGCTTTTAGTCCTGATATAAAGGAAAGATTGAATTTCTTTTAACGAAGTTATAGGATGTATTCCTTAGAATTTTTTGATTACTCTTACTTAACGTGTCGTTATAGACGAGCGGTGTGAAGCGCCAGGCACAAGGTTCATTTACTAGTAACACATTTGATAGTTCTGGTTCACACATTAGTGTGCATTGGTACAATTCCTTCTTCTGAAAACTATTTTTTATAGAAAATTTCCAATTTCGTAATGTTGCATGAAAAAATTGAACTTTTTCGAAGTCCTAGAATGTACTTTTTAGAACTGTTGTTTAATGCTACTTAAAGTGTCATGATGGCCGAGCGGTCTAAGGCGCCAGACTCAAGGTTACCTAACCAGTAAGATTGTGTTGAGTGTTCTGGTCCAAAATTGTGGGCGTGGGTTCGTATCCCATTTCTGGAAAAAAATTTTAAATGAAAAATTCAAATTCCTAACGCAGAAACAGGTTAAGATTGAATTGTTTCTGAAGTTGTAGAATGTACTCCTTAGAATTTCTTTATTGCTTGCACTTAGCCTGTCATGAGGCCATAGTTGTCTAAGACGCGAAGCTCAAGGTTTTCTTACCAGTGAAACACTGTTGAGTGTTCGCTTTTATTATGTTACGAATCCAAAATCTAACAATTGTATTTTAATTAACAAATTCAAGTACGTAATGCTTTTAATCCTGATATCAAGGAAAGATTGAATTTCTTTTAGCGAAGTTATAGGATGTATTCCTTAGAATTTTTGATTGCTCTTACTTAACGTGTCGTTATAGACGAGCGGTGTGAAGCGCAAGGCACAAGGTTCACTTACTAGGAACACATTTCGTAGTTCTGCTTCACACATTAGTGTGCATTGGTACAATTCCTTCTTCTGAAAACTAATTTTTATAGAAAATTTCCAATTTCGTAATGTTGCATTAAAAAATTGAACTTTTTTGAAGTCATAGAATGTACTTTTTAGAACTGTTGTTTAATGCAACTTAAAGTGTCAGAATGGCCGATCCGTCTAAGGCGCCAGACTCAAGGTTAAATTGCCAGTAAGACTGTGTGGAGTGTTCTGGTCCACAATTGTGTGGGCGTGGGTTCGAATCCCACTTCTGACAAGAAATTTTCAAATGAAAAATTCGAATTCCTAACGCAGAAACAAGTTAAGATTGAATTGTTTCTGAAGTTGTAGAATGTACTCCTTAGAATTTCTATATTGCTTGTACTTAGCCTGTCAGGAGGGCCTAGTTGTTTTAGACGCGAAGCTCAAGGTTTTCTTACCCGTGACTGTGTTGAGTGTTCTGGTCCACAATTGTGGGCGTGGGTTCGAATCCCACTTCTGACAAGAAAATTTTTAAATGAAAAATTCAAATTCCTAACGCAGAAGCAAGTTAAGATTGAATTGTTTCTGAAGTTGTAGAATGTACTCCTTAGAATTTCATTATTGCTTGTACTTAGCCTGTCAGGAGGGCATAGTTGTCTAAGACGCGAAGCTCAAGTTTTTTTACCAATAAAACACTGTTGAGTGTTCGCTTTTATTATGTTACGAATCCAAAATCTAACATTTGTATTTTAATTAACAAATTCAAGTACGTAATGCTTTTAGTCCTCATATCAAGGAAAGATTGAATTTTTTTTTACGAAGTTATAGAATGTATTCCTTAGAATTTTTTGATTGCTCTTACTTAACGTGTCGTTATAGACGAGCGGTCTGAAGCGCCAGGCTAAAGGTTCACTTACTAGGAACAAATTTGATAGTTCTGGTTCACACATTAGTGTGCATTCGTACAATTCCTTCTTCTGAAAACTATTTTTTATTGTAAATTTCAATTTCGTAATGTTACATGAAAAAATTGAACTTTTTCGAAGTCTTAGAATGTTATTTTTAGAACTGTTGTTTAATGCTACATAAAGTGTCATGATGGCCGAGCGGTCTAAGGCGCCAGACTCAAGGTTACCTCTCCAGTAAGATTGTGTTGAGTGTTCTGATCCAAAATTGTGGGCGTGGGTTCGTATCCCACTTCTGGAAAGAAATTTTTAAATGAAAAATTCAAATTCCTAACGCAGAAACAGGTTAAGATTGAATTGTTTCTGAAGTTGTAGAATGTACTCCTTAGAATTTCTTTATTGCTTGCACTTAGCCTGTCATGAGGCCATAGTTGTCTAAGACGCGAAGCTCATGGTTTTCTTACCAGTGAAACACTGTTGAGTGTTCGCTTTTATTATGTTACGAATCCAAAATCTAACAATTGTATTTTAATTAACAAATTCAAGTACGTAATGCTTTTTGTCCTGATATCAAGGAAAGATTGAATTTCTTTTAACGAAGTGATAGGATGTATTCCTTAGAATTTTTTGATTGCTCTTACTTAACGTGTCGTTATAGACGAGCGGTCTGAAGCGCCAGGCTAAAGGTTCACTTACTAGGAACACATTTGATAGTTCTGGTTCACTCATTAGTGTGCATTGGTACAATTCCTTCTTCTGAAAACTATTTTTATAGAACATTTCCAATTTCGTAATATTGCATGAAAAAATTGAACTTTTTGGAAGTCCTAGAATGTACTTTTTAGAACTGTTGTTTAATGCTGCTTAAAGTGTCACGATGGCCGAGCGGTCTAAGGCGCCAGACTCAAGGTTACCTTGCCAGTAAGACTGTGTTGAGTGTTCTGGTCCACAATTGTGGGCGTGGGTTCGAATCCCTCTTCTGACAAGAAATTTTTAAATGAAAAATTCAAATTCCTAACGCAGAAACAAGTTAAGATTGAATTGTTTCTGAAGTTGTAGAATGTACTGCTTAGAATTTCTTTATTGCTTGTACTTAGCCTGTAAGGAGGGCCTAGTTGTCTAAGTCGCGAGGCTCAATGTTTTCTTACTAGTGAAACACTGTTGAGTGTTCGCTTTTATTGTGCTACGAATCCAAAATCTAACATTTATATTTTAATTAACAAATTCAAGTATGTAATGATTTTAGTCCTGATATCAAGGAAAGATTGAATTTCTTTTAACGAAGTTATAGGATGTATTCCTTAGAATTTTTTGATTACTCTTACTTAACGTGTCGTTATAGACGAGCGGTCTGAAGCGCCAGGCTCAAGGTTCACTTACTAGGAACACATTTGGTAGTTCTGCTTCACACATTAGTGTGCATTGGTACAATTCCTTCTTCTGAAAACTAATTTTTATAGAAAATTTCCAATTTCGTAATGTTGCATGAAAAAATTGAACTTTTTCGAAGTCCTAGAATGTACTTTTTAGAACTGTTGTTTAACGCTGCTTAAAGTGTCAGGATGGCCGAGCGGTCTAAGGCGCCAGACTCAAGGTTACCTTGCCAGTAAGACTGTGTTGAGTGTTCTGGTCCACAATTGTGGGCGTGGGTTCGAATCCCACTTCTGACAAGGAATTTTTAAATGAAATATTCAAATTCCTAACGCAGAAACAAGTTAAGATTGAATTGTTTCTGAAGTTGTAGATTGTACTCCTTAGAATTTCATTATTGATTGTACTTAGCCTGTCAGGAGGGCCTAGTTGTCTAAGACGCGAAGCTCAAGGTTTTCTTACCAGTGAAACACTGTTGAGTGTTCGCTTTTATTGTGCTACGAATCCAAAATCTAACATTTATATTTTAATTAACAAATTCAAGTATGTAATGATTTTAGTCCTGATATCAAGGAAAGATTGAATTTCTTTTAACGAAGTTATAGGATGTATTCCTTAGAATTTTTGATTACTCTTACTTAACGTGTCGTTATAGACGAGCGGTCTGAAGCGCCAGGCTCAAGGTTCACTTACTAGGAACACATTTGGTAGTTCTGCTTCACACATTAGTGTGCATTGGTACAATTCCTTCTTCTGAAAACTAATTTTTATAGAAAATTTCCAATTTCGTAATGTTGCATGAAAAAATTGAACTTTTTGGAAGTCCTAGAATGTACTTTTTAGAACTGTTGTTTAATGCTACTTAAAGTGTCAGGATGGCCGAGCGGTCTATGGCGCCAGACTCAAGGTTACCTTGCCAGTAAGACTGTGTTGAGTGTTCTGGTCCACAATTGTGGGCGTGGGTTCGAATCCCACTTCTGACAAGAAATTTTTAAATGAAAAATTCAAATTCCTAACGCAGAAACCAGTTAAGATTGAATTGTTTCTGAAGTTGTAGAATGTACTCCTTAGAATTTCTTTATTGCTTGTACTTAGCCTGTCAGGAGGGCCTAGTTGTCTAAGACGCGAAGCTCAAGGTTTTCTTACCAGTGAAACACTGTTGAGTGTTCGCTTTTATTGTGCTACGAATCCAAAATCTAACATTTATATTTTAATTAACAAATTCAAGTACATAATGCTTTTAGTCCTGATATAAAGGAAAGATTGAATTTTTTTTTTACGAAGTTATAGAATATATTCCTTAGAATTTTTTGATTGCTCTTACTTAACGTGTCGTTATAAACGAGCGGTCTGAAGCGCCAGGCACAAGGTTCACTTACTAGTAACACATTTGATAGTTCTGGTTCACACATTAGTGTGCATTGGTACAATTCCTTCTTCTGAAAACTATTTTTTATAGAAAATTTCCAATTTCGTAATGTTGCATGAAAAAATTGAACTTTTTCGAAGCCCTAGAATGTACTTTTTAGAACTGTTGTTTAATGCTACTTAAAGTGTCAGGATGGCCGAGCGGTCTAAGGCGCCAGACTCAACGTTACCTTGCCAGTAAGACTGTGTTGAGTGTTCTGGTCCACAATTGTGGGCGTGGGTTCGAATCCCACTTCTGACAAGAAATTTTTAAATGAAAAATTCAAATTCCTAACGCAGAAACAAGTTAAGATTGAATTGTTTCTGAAGTTGTAGAATGTACTCCTTAGAATTTCTTTATTGCTTGTACTTAGCCTGTCAGGAGGGCCTAGTTGTCTAAGACGCGAAGCTCAAGGTTTTCTTACCACTGAAACACTGTTGAGTGTTCGCTTTTATTGTGCTACGAATCCAAAATCTAACATTTATATTTTAATTAACAAATTCAAGTACGTAATGCTTTTAGTCCTGATATAAAGGAAAGATTGAATTTCTTTTAATGAAGTTATAGGATGTATTCCTTAGAATTTTTTGATTACTCTTACTTAACGTGTCGTTATAGACGAGCGGTCTGAAGCGCCAGGCTCAAGGTTCACTTACTAGGAACACATTTGGTAGTTCTGCTTCACACATTAGTGTGCATTGGTACAATTCCTTCTTCTGAAAACTTATTTTTATAGAAAATTTCCTATTTCGTAATGTTGCATGAAAAAATTGAACTTTTTGGAAGTCCTAGAATGTACTTTTTAGAACTGTTGTTTAATGCTGCTTAAAGTGTCAGGATGGCCGAGCGGTCTAAGGCGCCAGACTCAAGGTTACCTTGCCAGTAAGACTGTGTTGAGTGTTCTGGTCCACAATTGTGGGCGTGGGTTCGAATCCCACTTCTGACAAGGAATTTTTAAATGAAATATTCAAATTCCTAACGCAGAAACAAGTTAAGATTGAATTGTTTCTGAAGTTGTAGATTGTACTCCTTAGAATTTCATTATTGCTTGTACTTAGCCTGTCAGGAGGGCCTAGTTGTCTAAGACGCGAAGATCAAGGTTTTCTTACCCGTGAAACTGTGTTGAATGCTCACTTTTATTGTGCTACAAATCCAAAATCTAACATTTATATTTTAATTAACAAATTTAAGTACGTAATGCTTTTAGTCCTGATATCAAGGAAAGATTGAATTTCTTTTAACCAATTTATAGGATGTATTCCTTAGAATTTTTGATTGCTCTTACTTAACGTGTCGTTATAGACGAGCGGTCTGAAGCGCCAGGCTCAAGGTTCACTTACTAGGAACACATTTGATAGTTCTGGTTCACACATTAGTGTGCATTGGTACAATTCCTTCTTCTGAAAACTATTTTTATAGAACATTTCCAATTTCTTAATGTTGCATTAAAAAATTGAACTTTTTCGAAGTCCTAGAATGTACTTTTTAGAACTGTTGTTTAATGCTACTTAAAGTGTCAGGATCGCCGAGCGGTCTAAGGCGCCAGACTCAAGGTTACCTTGCCAGTAAGACTGTGTTGAGTGTTCTGGTCCACAATTGTGGGCGTGGGTTCGAATCCCACTTCTGACAAGAAATTTTTAAATGAAAAATTCAAATTCCTAACGCAGAAACAAGTTAAGATTGAATTGTTTCTGAAGTTGTAGAATGTACTCCTTAGAATTTCTTTATTGCTTGTACTTAGCCTGTCAGGAGGGCCTAGTTGTCTAAGACGCGAAGATCAAGGTTTTCTTACCCGTGAAACTGTGTTGAATGCTCACTTTTATTGTGCTACGAATCCAAAATCTAACATTTATATTTTAATTAACAAATTCAAGTACGTAATGCTTTTAGTCCTGATATCAAGGAAAGATTGAATTTCTTTTAACGAAGTTATAGGATGTATTCCTTAGAATTTTTTGATTGCTCTTACTTAACGTGTCGTTATAGACGAGCGGTCTGAAGCGCCAGGCTCAAGGTTCACTTACTAGGAACACATTTGGTAGTTCTGGTTCACACATTAGTGTGCATTGGTACAATTCCTTCTTCTGAAAACTATTTTTTATAGAAAATTTCCAATTTCTTAATGTTGCATTAAAAAATTGAACTTTTTCGAAGTCCTAGAATGTACTTTTTAGAACTGTTGTTTAATGCTACTTAAAGAGGCAGAATGGCCGAGCGGTCTAAGTCGCCAGACTCAAGGTTACCTTGCCAGTAAGACTGTGTTGAGTGTTCTGGTCCACAATTGTTGTCGTGGGTTCGAATCCCACATCTGACAAGAAATTTTTAAATGAAAAATTCAAATTCCTAACGCAGAAACAAGTTAAGATTGAATTGTTTCTGAAGTTGTAGAATGTACTCCTTAGAATTTCTTTATTGCTTGTACTTAGCCTGTCAGGAGGGCCTAGTTGTCTAAGCCGCGAAGCTCAAGGTTTTCTTACCAGTGAAACACTGTTGAGTGTTCGCTTTTATTGTGCTACGAATCCAAAATCTAACATTTATATTTTAATTAACAAATTCGAGTACGTAATGCTTTTAGTCCTGATATCAAGGAAAGATTGAATTTCTTTTAACGAAGTTATAGGATGTATTCCTTAGAATTTTTTGATTACTCTTACTTAACGTGTCGTTATAGACGAGTGGTCTCAAGCGCCAGGCTCAAGGTTCACTTACTAGGAACACATTTGGTAGTTCTGCTTCACACATTAGTGTGCATTGGTACAATTCCTTCTTCTGAAAACTATTTTTATAGAACATTTCCAATTTCTTAATGTTTCATTAAAAAATTGAACTTTTTCGAATTCCTAGAATGTACTTTTTAGAACTGTTGTTTAATGCTACTTAAAGTGTCAGGATGGCCGAGCGGTCTAAGGCGCCAGACTCAAGGTTACCTTGCCAGTAAGACTGTGTTGAGTGTTCTGGTCCACAATTGTGGGCGTGGGTTCGAATCCCACTTCTGACAAGAAATTTTTAAATGAAAAATTCAAATTCCTAACGCAGAAACAAGTTAAGATTGAATTGTTTCTGAAGTTGTAGAATGTACTCCTTAGAATTTCTTTATTGCTTGTACTTAGTCTGTCAGGAGGGCCTAGTTGTCTAAGACGCGAAGATCAAGGTTTTCTTACCCGTGAAACTGTGTTGAATGCTCACTTTTATTGTGCTACGAATCCAAAATCTAACATTTATATTTTAATTAACAAATTCAAGTACGTAATGCTTTTAGTCCTGATATCAAGGAAAGATTGAATTTCTTTTAACGAAGTTATAGGATGTATTCCTTAGAATTTTTTGATTGCTCTTACTTAACGTGTCGTTATAGACGAGCGGTCTGAAGCGCCAGGCTCAAGGTTCACTTACTAGGAACACATTTGGTAGTTCTGGTTCACACATTAGTGTGCATTGGTACAATTCCTTCTTCTGAAAACTATTTTTTATAGAAAATTTCCAATTTCTTAATGTTGCATTAAAAAATTGAACTTTTTCGAAGTCCTAGAATGTACTTTTTAGAACTGTTGTTTAATGCTACTTAAAGTGTCAGGATGGCCGAGCGGTCTAAGGCGCCAGACTCAAGGTTACCTTGCCAGTAAGACTGTGTTGAGTGTTCTGGTCCACAATTGTGGGCGTGGGTTCGAATCCCACATCTGACAAGAAATTTTTAAATGAAAAATTCAAATTCCTAACGCAGAAACAAGTTAAGATTGAATTGTTTCTGAAGTTGTAGAATGTACTCCTTAGAATTTCTTTATTGCTTGTACTTAGCCTGTCAGGAGGGCCTAGTTGTCTAAGACGCGAAGCTCAAGGTTTTCTTACCAGTGAAACACTGTTGAGTGTTCGCTTTTATTGTGCTACGAATCCAAAATCTAACATTTATATTTTAATTAACAAATTCGAGTACGTAATGCTTTTAGTCCTGATATCAAGGAAAGATTGAATTTCTTTTAACGAAGTTATAGGATGTATTCCTTAGAATTTTTTGATTACTCTTACTTAACGTGTCGTTATAGACGAGCGGTCTCAAGCGCCAGGCTCAAGGTTCACTTACTAGGAACACATTTGGTAGTTCTGCTTCACACATTAGTGTGCATTGGTACAATTCCTTCTTCTGAAAACTAATTTTTATAGAAAATTTCCAATTTCGTAATGTTGCATGAAAAAATTGAACTTTTTGGAAGTCCTAGAATGTACTTTTTAGAACTGTTGTATAATGCTGCTTAAAGTGTCAGGATGGCCGAGCGGTCTAAGGCGCCAGACTCAAGGTTAACTTGCCAGTAAGACTGTGTTGAGTGTTCTGGTCCACAATTGTGGGCGTGGGTTCGAATCCCACTTCTGACAAGAAATTTTTAAATGAAATATTCAAATTCCTAACGCAGAAACAAGTTAAGATTGAATTGTTTCTGAAGTTGTAGATTGTACTCCTTAGAATTTCATTATTGCTTGTACTTAGCCTGTCAGGAGGGCCTAGTTGTCTAAGACGCGAAGCTCAAGGTTTTCTTACCAGTGAAACACTGTTGAGTTTTCGCTTTTATTATGTTACGAATCCAAAATTTAACAATTGTATTTTAATTAACAAATTCAAGTACGTAATGCTTTTAATCCTGATATCAAGGAAAGATTGAATTTCTTTTAACGAAGTTATAGGATGTATTCCTTAGAATTTATGATTGCTCTTACTTAACGTGTCGTTATAGACGAGCGGTCTGAAGCGCCAGGCTCAAGGTTCACTTACTAGGAACACATTTGATAGTTCTGGTTCACACATTAGTGTGCATTGGTACAATTCCTTCTTCTGAAAACTATTTTTATAGAACATTTCCAATTTCGTAATATTGCATGAAAAAATTGAACTTTTTCGAATTCCTAGAATGTACTTTTTAGAACTGTTGTTTAATGCTACTTAAATTGTCAGGATGGCCGAGCGGTCTAAGGCGCCAGATTCAAGGTTACCTTGCCAGTAAGACTGTGTTGAGTGTTCTGGTCCACAATTGTGGGCGTGGGTTCGAATCCCACTTCTGACAAGAAATTTTTAAATGAAAAATTCAAATTCCTTACGCAGAAACAAGTTAAGATTGAATTGTTTCTGAAGTTGTAGAATGTACACCTTAGAATTTCTTTATTGCTTGTACTTAGCCTGTCAGGAGGGCCTAGTTGTCTAAGACGCGAAGATCAAGGTTTTCTTACCCGTGAAACTGTGTTGAATGCTCACTTTTATTGTGCTACAAATCCAAAATCTAACATTTATATTTTAATTAACAAATTCAAGTACGTAATGCTTTTAGTCCTGATATCAAGGAAAGATTGAATTTCTTTTAACCAATTTATAGGATGTATTCCTTAGAATTTTTGATTGCTCTTACTTAACGTGTCGTTATAGACGAGCGGTCTGAAGCGCCAGGCTCAAGGTTCACTTACTAGGAACACATTTGATAGTTCTGGTTCACACATTAGTGTGCATTGGTACAATTCCTTCTTCTGAAAACTATTTTTATAGAACATTTCCAATTTCTTAATGTTGCATTAAAAAATTGAACTTTTTCGAATTCCTAGAATGTACTTTTTAGAACTGTTGTTTAATGCTACTTAAAGTGTCAGGATGGCCGAGCGGTCTAAGGCGCCAGACTCAAGGTTACCTTGCCAGTAAGACTGTGTTGAGTGTTCTGGTCCACAATTGTGGGCGTGGGTTCGAATCCCACATCTGACAAGAAATTTTTAAATGAAAAATTCAAATTCCTAACGCAGAAACAAGTTAAGATTGAATTGTTTCTGAAGTTGTAGAATGTACTCCTTAGAATTTCTTTATTGCTTGTACTTAGCCTGTCAGGAGGGCCTAGTTGTCTAAGACGCGAAGCTCAAGGTTTTCTTACCAGTGAAACACTGTTGAGTGTTCGCTTTTATTGTGCTACGAATCCAAAATCTAACATTTATATTTTAATTAACAAATTCGAGTACGTAATGCTTTTAGTCCTGATATCAAGGAAAGATTGAATTTCTTTTAACGAAGTTATAGGATGTATTCCTTAGAATTTTTTGATTACTCTTACTTAACGTGTCGTTATAGACGAGCGGTCTCAAGCGCCAGGCTCAAGGTTCACTTACTAGGAACACATTTGGTAGTTCTGCTTCACACATTAGTGTGCATTGGTACAATTCCTTCTTCTGAAAACTAATTTTTATAGAAAATTTCCAATTTCGTAATGTTGCATGAAAAAATTGAACTTTTTGGAAGTCCTAGAATGTACTTTTTAGAACTGTTGTATAATGCTGCTTAAAGTGTCAGGATGGCCGAGCGGTCTAAGGCGCCAGACTCAAGGTTAACTTGCCAGTAAGACTGTGTTGAGTGTTCTGGTCCACAATTGTGGGCGTGGGTTCGAATCCCACTTCTGACAAGAAATTTTTAAATGAAATATTCAAATTCCTAACGCAGAAACAAGTTAAGATTGAATTGTTTCTGAAGTTGTAGATTGTACTCCTTAGAATTTCATTATTGCTTGTACTTAGCCTGTCAGGAGGGCCTAGTTGTCTAAGACGCGAAGCTCAAGGTTTTCTTACCAGTGAAACACTGTTGAGTTTTCGCTTTTATTATGTTACGAATCCAAAATTTAACAATTGTATTTTAATTAACAAATTCAAGTACGTAATGCTTTTAATCCTGATATCAAGGAAAGATTGAATTTCTTTTAACGAAGTTATAGGATGTATTCCTTAGAATTTATGATTGCTCTTACTTAACGTGTCGTTATAGACGAGCGGTCTGAAGCGCCAGGCTCAAGGTTCACTTACTAGGAACACATTTGATAGTTCTGGTTCACACATTAGTGTGCATTGGTACAATTCCTTCTTCTGAAAACTATTTTTATAGAACATTTCCAATTTCGTAATATTGCATGAAAAAATTGAACTTTTTCGAATTCCTAGAATGTACTTTTTAGAACTGTTGTTTAATGCTACTTAAATTGTCAGGATGGCCGAGCGGTCTAAGGCGCCAGATTCAAGGTTACCTTGCCAGTAAGACTGTGTTGAGTGTTCTGGTCCACAATTGTGGGCGTGGGTTCGAATCCCACTTCTGACAAGAAATTTTTAAATGAAAAATTCAAATTCCTTACGCAGAAACAAGTTAAGATTGAATTGTTTCTGAAGTTGTAGAATGTACACCTTAGAATTTCTTTATTGCTTGTACTTAGCCTGTCAGGAGGGCCTAGTTGTCTAAGACGCGAAGATCAAGGTTTTCTTACCCGTGAAACTGTGTTGAATGCTCACTTTTATTGTGCTACAAATCCAAAATCTAACATTTATATTTTAATTAACAAATTCAAGTACGTAATGCTTTTAGTCCTGATATCAAGGAAAGATTGAATTTCTTTTAACCAATTTATAGGATGTATTCCTTAGAATTTTTGATTGCTCTTACTTAACGTGTCGTTATAGACGAGCGGTCTGAAGCGCCAGGCTCAAGGTTCACTTACTAGGAACACATTTGATAGTTCTGGTTCACACATTAGTGTGCATTGGTACAATTCCTTCTTCTGAAAACTATTTTTATAGAACATTTCCAATTTCTTAATGTTGCATTAAAAAATTGAACTTTTTCGAATTCCTAGAATGTACTTTTTAGAACTGTTGTTTAATGCTACTTAAAGTGTCAGGATGGCCGAGCGGTCTAAGGCGCCAGACTCAAGGTTACCTTGCCAGTAAGACTGTGTTGAGTGTTCTGGTCCACAATTGTGGGCGTGGGTTCGAATCCCACTTCTGACAAGAAATTTTTAAATGAAAAATTCAAATTCCTAACGCAGAAACAAGTTAAGATTGAATTGTTTCTGAAGTTGTAGAATGTACTCCTTAGAATTTCTTTATTGCTTGTACTTAGCCTGTCAGGAGGGCCTAGTTGTCTAAGACGCGAAGATCAAGGTTTTCTTACCCGTGAAACTGTGTTGAATGCTCACTTTTATTGTGCTACGAATCCAAAATCTAACATTTATATTTTAATTAACAAATTCAAGTACGTAATGCTTTTAGTCCTGATATCAAGGAAAGATTGAATTTCTTTTAACGAAGTTATAGGATGTATTCCTTAGAATTTTTTGATTGCTCTTACTTAACGTGTCGTTATAGACGAGCGGTCTGAAGCGCCAGGCTCAAGGTTCACTTACTAGGAACACATTTGGTAGTTCTGGTTCACACATTAGTGTGCATTGGTACAATTCCTTCTTCTGAAAACTATTTTTTATAGAAAATTTCCAATTTCTTAATGTTGCATTAAAAAATTGAACTTTTTCGAAGTCCTAGAATGTACTTTTTAGAACTGTTGTTTAATGCTACTTAAAGAGGCAGAATGGCCGAGCGGTCTAAGGCGCCAGACTCAAGGTTACCTTGCCAGTAAGACTGTGTTGAGTGTTCTGGTCCGCAATTGTGGGCGTGGGTTCGAATCCCACATCTGACAAGAAATTTTTAAATGAAAAATTCAAATTCCTAACGCAGAAACAAGTTAAGATTGAATTGTTTCTGAAGTTGTAGATTGTACTCCTTAGAATTTCATTATTGCTTGTACTTAGCCTGTCAGGAGGGCCTAGTTGTCTAAGACGCGAAGCTCAAGGTTTTCTTACCAGTGAAACACTGTTGAGTGTTCGCTTTTATTATGTTACGAATCCAAAATTTAACAATAGTATTTTAATTAACAAATTCAAGTACGTTATGCTTTTAATCCTGATATCAAGGAAAGATTGAATTTCTTTTAACGAAGTTATAGGATGTATTCCTTAGAATTTTTGATTGCTCTTACTTAACGTGTCGTTATAGACGAGCGGTGTGAAGCGCCAGGCACAAGGTTCATTTACTAGGAACACATTTGATAGTTCTGGTTCACACATTAGTGTGCATTCGTACAATTCCTTCTTCTGAAAACTATTTTTTATAGAAAATTTCCAATTTCGTAATGTTGCATGAAAAAATTGAATTTTTCGAAGTCCTAGAATGTACTTTTTAGAACTGTTGTTTAATGCTACTTAAAGTGTCAGGATGGCCGAGCGGTCTAAGGCGCCAGACTCAAGGTTACCTTGCCAGTAAGACTGTGTTGAGTGTTTTGGTCCACAATTGTGGGCGTGGGTTCGAATCCCACTTCTGACAAGAAATTTTTAAAAGAAAAATTCAAATTCCTAACGCAGAAACAAGTTAAGATTGAATTGTTTCTGAAGTTGTAGAATGTACTCTTTAGAATTTCTTTATTGCTTGTACTTAGCCTGTCAGGAGGGCCTAGTTGTCTAAGCCGCGAAGCTCAAGGTTTTCTTACCAGTGAAACACTGTTGAGTGTTCGCTTTTATTATGTTACGAATCCAAAATTTAACAATAGTATTTTAATTAACAAATTCAAGTACGTTATGCTTTTAATCCTGATATCAAGGAAAGATTGAATTTCTTTTAACGAAGTTATAGGATGTATTCCTTAGAATTTATGATTGCTCTTACTTAACGTGTCGTTATAGACGAGCGGTCTGAAGCGCCAGGCTCAAGGTTCACTTACTAGGAACACATTTGATAGTTCTGGTTCACACATTAGTGTGCATTGGTACAATTCCTTCTTCTGAAAACTATTTTTATAGAACATTTCCAATTTCGTAATATTGCATGAAAAAATTGAACTTTTTCGAATTCCTAGAATGTACTTTTTAGAACTGTTGTTTAATGCTACTTAAAGTGTCAGGATGGCCGAGCGGTCTAAGGCGCCAGACTCAAGGTTACCTTGCCAGTAAGACTGTGTTGAGTGTTCTGGTCCACAATTGTGGGCGTGGGTTCGAATCCCACTTCTGACAAGAAATTTTTAAATGAAAAATTCAAATTCCTTACGCAGAAACAAGTTAAGATTGAATTGTTTCTGAAGTTGTAGAATGTACACCTTAGAATTTCTTTATTGCTTGTACTTAGCCTGTCAGGAGGGCCTAGTTGTCTAAGCCGCGAAGCGCAAGGTTTTCTTACCAGTGAAACACTGTTGAGTGTTCGCTTTTATTATGTTACGAATCCAAAATTTAACAATAGTATTTTAATTAACAAATTCAAGTACGTTATGCTTTTAATCCTGATATCAAGGAAAGATTGAATTTCTTTTAACGAAGTTATAGGATGTATTCCTTAGAATTTATGATTGCTCTTACTTAACGTGTCGTTATAGACGAGCGGTCTGAAGCGCCAGGCTCAAGGTTCACTTACTAGGAACACATTTGATAGTTCTGGTTCACACATTAGTGTGCATTGGTACAATTCCTTCTTCTGAAAACTATTTTTATAGAACATTTCCAATTTCGTAATATTGCATGAAAAAATTGAACTTTTTCGAATTCCTAGAATGTACTTTTTAGAACTGTTGTTTAATGCTACTTAAAGTGTCAGGATGGCCGAGCGGTCTAAGGCGCCAGACTCAAGGTTACCTTGCCAGTAAGACTGTGTTGAGTGTTCTGGTCCACAATTGTGGGCGTGGGTTCGAATCCCACTTCTGACAAGAAATTTTTAAATGAAAAATTCAAATTCCTTACGCAGAAACAAGTTAAGATTGAATTGTTTCTGAAGTTGTAGAATGTACACCTTAGAATTTCTTTATTGCTTGTACTTAGCCTGTCAGGAGGGCCTAGTTGTCTAAGACGCGAAGATCAAGGTTTTCTTTCCCGTGAAACTGTGTTGAATGCTCACTTTTATTGTGCTACAAATCCAAAATCTAACATTTATATTTTAATTAACAAATTCAAGTACGTAATGCTTTTAGTCCTGATATCAAGGAAAGATTGAATTTCTATTAACCAATTTATAGGATGTATTCCTTAGAATTTTTGATTGCTCTTACTTAACGTGTCGTTATAGACGAGCGGTCTGAAGCGCCAGGCTCAAGGTTCACTTACTAGGAACACATTTGATAGTTCTGGTTCACACGTTAGTGTGCATTGGTACAATTCCTTCTTCTGAAAACTATTTTTATAGAACATTTCCAATTTCTTAATGTTGCATTAAAAAATTGAACTTTTTCGAATTCCTAGAATGTACTTTTTAGAACTGTTGTTTAATGCTACTTAAAGTGTCAGGATGGCCGAGCGGTCTAAGGCGCCAGACTCAAGGTTACCTTGCCAGTAAGACTGTGTTGAGTGTTCTGGTCCACAATTGTGGGCGTGGGTTCGAATCCCACTTCTGACAAGAAATTTTTAAATGAAAAATTCAAATTCCTAACGCAGAAACAAGTTAAGATTGAATTGTTTCTGAAGTTGTAGAATGTACTCCTTAGAATTTCTTTATTGCTTGTACTTAGCCTGTCAGGTGGGCCTAGTTGTCTAAGACGCGAAGCTCAAGGTTTTCTTACCAGTGAAATTGTGTTGAATGCTCACTTTTATTATGCTACGAATCCAAAATCTAACATTTATATTTTATTTAACAAATTCAAGTACGTAATGCTTTTAGTCCTGATATCAAGGAAAGATTGAATTTCTTTCAACGAAGTTATAGGATGTATTCCTTAGAATTTTTTGATTGCTCTTACTTAACGTGTCGTTATAGACGAGCGGTCTAAAGCGCCAGGCTCAAGGTTCAATTACTAGGAACACATTTGATAGTTCTGGTTCACACATTAGTGTGCATTGGTACAATTCCTTCTTCTGAAAACTATTTTTTATAGAAAATTTCCAATTTCGTAATGTTGCATGAAAAAATTGAACTTTTTCGAAGTCCTAGAATGTACTTTTTAGAACTGTTGTTTAATGCTCCTTAAAGAGGCAGAATGGCCGAGCGGTCTAAGGCGCCAGACTCAAGGTTATCTTGCCAGTAAGACTGTGTTGAGTGTTCTGGTCCACAATTGTGGGCGTGGGTTCGAATCCCACTTCTGACAAGAAATTTTTAAAAGAAAAATTCAAATTCCTAACGCAGAAACAAGTTAAGATTGAATTGTTTCTGAAGTTGTAGAATGTACTCCTTAGAATTTCTTTATTGCTTGTACTTAGCCTGTCAGGAGGGCCTAGTTGTCTAAGCCGCGAAGCTCAAGGTTTTCTTACCAGTGAAACACTGTTGAGTGTTCGCTTTTATTATGTTACGAATCCAAAATTTAACAATAGTATTTTAATTAACAAATTCAAGTACGTTATGCTTTTAATCCTGATATCAAGGAAAGATTGAATTTCTTTTAACGAAGTTATAGGATGTATTCCTTAGAATTTATGATTGCTCTTACTTAACGTGTCGTTATAGACGAGCGGTCTGAAGCGCCAGGCTCAAGGTTCACTTACTAGGAACACATTTGATAGTTCTGGTTCACACATTAGTGTGCATTGGTACAATTCCTTCTTCTGAAAACTATTTTTATAGAACATTTCCAATTTCGTAATATTGCATGAAAAAATTGAACTTTTTCGAATTCCTAGAATGTACTTTTTAGAACTGTTGTTTAATGCTACTTAAAGTGTCAGCATGGCCGAGCGGTCTAAGGCGCCAGACTCAAGGTTACCTTGCCAGTAAGACTGTGTTGAGTGTTCTGGTCCACAATTGTGGGCGTGGGTTCGAATCCCACTTCTGACAAGAAATTTTTAAATGAAAAATTCAAATTCCTTACGCAGAAACAAGTTAAGATTGAATTGTTTCTGAAGTTGTAGAATGTACACCTTAGAATTTCTTTATTGCTTGTACTTAGCCTGTCAGGAGGGCCTAGTTGTCTAAGACGCGAAGATCAAGGTTTTCTTACCCGTGAAACTGTGTTGAATGCTCAATTTTATTGTGCTACGAATCCAAAATCTAACATTTATATTTTAATTAACAAATTCAAGTACGTAATGCTTTTAGTCCTGATATCAAGGAAAGATTGAATTTCTTTTAACGAAGTTATAGGATGTATTCCTTAGAATTTTTTGATTGCTCTTACTTAACGTGTCGTTATAGACGAGCGGTCTGAAGCGCCAGGCTCAAGGTTCACTTACTAGGAACACATTTGGTAGTTCTGGTTCACACATTAGTGTGCATTGGTACAATTCCTTCTTCTGAAAACTATTTTTTATAGAAAATTTCCAATTTCTTAATGTTGCATTAAAAAATTGAACTTTTTCGAAATCCTAGAATGTACTTTTTAGAACTGTTGTTTAATGCTACTTAAAGTGTCAGGATGGCCGAGCGGTCTAAGGCGCCAGACTCAAGGTTACCTTGCCAGTAAGACTGTGTTGAGTGTTCTGGTCCACAATTGTGGGCGTGGGTTCGAATCCCACTTCTGACAAGAAATTTTTAAATGAAAAATTCAAATTCCTAACGCAGAAACAAGTTAAGATTGAATTGTTTCTGAAGTTGTAGAATGTACTCCTTAGAATTTCTTTATTGCTTGTACTTAGCCTGTCAGGAGGGCCTAGTTGTCTAAGACGCGAAGATCAAGGTTTTCTTACCCGTGAAACTGTGTTGAATGCTCACTTTTATTGTGCTACGAATCCAAAATCTAACATTTATATTTTAATTAACAAATTCAAGTACGTAATGCTTTTAGTCCTGATATCAAGGAAAGATTGAATTTCTTTTAACGAAGTTATAGGATGTATTCCTTAGAATTTTTTGATTGCTCTTACTTAACGTGTCGTTATAGACGAGCGGTCTGAAGCGCCAGGCTCAAGGTTCACTTACAAGGAACACATTTGGTAGTTCTGGTTCACACATTAGTGTGCATTGGTACAATTCCTTCTTCTGAAAACTATTTTTTATAGAAAATTTCCAATTTCTTAATGTTGCATTAAAAAATTGAACTTTTTCGAAATCCTAGAATGTACTTTTTAGAACTGTTGTTTAATGCTACTTAAAGAGGCAGAATGGCCGAGCGGTCTAAGGCGCCAGACTCAAGGTTACCTTGCCAGTAAGACTGTGTTGAGTGTTCTGGTCCACAATTGTGGGCGTGGGTTCGAATCCCACATCTGACAAGAAATTTTTAAATGAAAAATTCAAATTCCTAACGCAGAAACAAGTTAAGATTGAATTGTTTCTTAAGTTGTAGAATGTACTCCTTAGAATTTCTTTATTGCTTGTACTTAGCCTGTCAGGAGGGCCTAGTTGTCTAAGCCGCGAAGCTCAAGGTTTTCTTACCAGTGAAACACTGTTGAGTGTTCGCTTTTATTATGTTACGAATCCAAAATTTAACAATAGTATTTTAATTAACAAATTCAAGTACGTTATGCTTTTAATCCTGATATCAAGGAAAGATTGAATTTCTTTTAACGAAGTTATAGGATGTATTCCTTAGAATTTATGATTGCTCTTACTTAACGTGTCGTTATAGACGAGCGGTCTGAAGCGCCAGGCTCAAGGTTCACTTACTAGGAACACATTTGATAGTTCTGGTTCACACATTAGTGTGCATTGGTACAATTCCTTCTTCTGAAAACTATTTTTATAGAACATTTCCAATTTCGTAATATTGCATGAAAAAATTGAACTTTTTCGAATTCCTAGAATGTACTTTTTAGAACTGTTGTTTAATGCTACTTAAAGTGTCAGGATGGCCGAGCGGTCTAAGGCGCCAGACTCAAGGTTACCTTGCCAGTAAGACTGTGTTGAGTGTTCTGGTCCACAATTGTGGGCGTGGGTACGAATCCCACGTCTGACAAGAAATTTTTAAATGAAAAATTCAAATTCCTTACGCAGAAACAAGTTAAGATTGAATTGTTTCTGAAGTTGTAGAATGTACACCTTAGAATTTCTTTATTGCTTGTACTTAGCCTGTCAGGAGGGCCTAGTTGTCTAAGACGCGAAGATCAAGGTTTTCTTACCCGTGAAACTGTGTTGAATGCTCACTTTTATTGTGCTACAAATCCAAAATCTAACATTTATATTTTAATTAACAAATTCAAGTACGTAATGCTTTTAGTCCTGATATCAAGGAAAGATTGAATTTCTTTTAACGAAGTTATAGGATGTATTCCTTAGAATTTTTTGATTGCTCTTACTTAACGTGTCGTTATAGACGAGCGGTCTGAAGCGCCAGGCTCAAGGTTCACTTACTAGGAACACATTTGATAGTTCTGGTTCACACATTAGTGTGCATTTGTACAATTCCTTCTTCTGAAAACTATTTTTATAGAACATTTCCAATTTCGTAATATTGTTTGAAAAAATTGAACTTTTTCGAATTCCTAGAATGTACTTTTTAGAACTGTTGTTTAATGCTACTTAAAGTGTCAGGATGGCCGAGCGGTCTAAGGCGCCAGACTCAAGGTTACCTTGCCAGTAAGACTGTGTTGAGTGTTCTGGTCCACAATTGTGGGCGTGGGTTCGAATCCCACTTCTGACAAGAAATTTTTAAATGAAAAATTCAAATTCCTAACGCAGAAACAAGTTAAGATTGAATTGTTTCTGAAGTTGTAGATTGTACTCCTTAGAATTTCATTATTGCTTGTACTTAGCCTGTCAGGAGGGCCTAGTTGTCTAAGACGCGAAGCTCAAGGTTTTCTTACCAGTGAAACTGTGTTGAATGCTCACTTTTATTGTGCTACGAATCCAAAATCTAACATTTATATTTTAATTAACAAATTCAAGTACGTAATGCTTTTAGTCCTGATATCAAGGAAAGATTGAATTTCTTTTAACGAAGTTATAGGATGTATTCCTTAGAATTTTTTGATTGCTCTTACTTAACGTGTCGTTATAGACGAGCGGTCTGAAGCGCCAGGCTCAAGGTTCACTTACTAGGAACACATTTGGTAGTTCTGGTTCACACATTAGTGTGCATTGGTACAATTCCTTCTTCTGAAAACTATTTATTATAGAAAATTTCCAATTTCTTAATGTTGCATTAAAAAATTGTACTTTTTCGAAATCCTAGAATGTACTTTTTAGAACTGTTGTTTAATGCTACTTAAAGAGGCAGAATGGCCGAGCGGTCTAAGGCGCCAGACTCAAGGGTACCTTGCCAGTAAGACTGTGTTGAGTGTTCTGGTCCACAATTGTGGGCGTGGGTTCGAATCCCACATCTAACAAGAAATTTTTAAATGAAAAATTCAAATTCCTAACGCAGAAACAAGTTAAGATTGAATTGTTTCTGAAGTTGTAGAATGTACTCCTTAGAATTTCTTTATTGCTTGTACTTAGCCTGTCAGGAGGGCCTAGTTGTCTAAGACGCGAAGCTCAAGGTTTTCTTACCAGTGAAACACTGTTGAGTGTTCTCTTTTATTGTGCTACGAATCCAAAATCTAACATTTATATTTTAATTAACAAATTCAAGTACGTAATGCTTTTAGTCCTGATATCAAGGAAAGATTGAATTTCTTTTAACGAAGTTATAGGATGTATTCCTTAGAATTTTTTGATTACTCTTACTTAACGTGTCGTTATAGACGAGCGGTCTGAAGCGCCAGGCTCAAGGTTCACTTACTAGGAACACATTTGGTAGTTCTGCTTCACACATTAGTGTGCATTGGTACAATTCCTTCTTCTGAAAACTAATTTTTATAGAAAATTTCCAATTTCGTAATGTTGCATGAAAAAATTGAACTTTTTGGAAGTCCTAGAATGTACTTTTTAGAACTGTTGTTTAATGCTGCTTAAAGTGTCAGGATGGCCGAGCGGTCTAAGGCGCCAGACTCAAGGTTACCTTGCCAATAAGACTGTGTTGAGTGTTCTGGTCCACAATTGTGGGCGTGGGTTCGAATCCCACTTCTGACAAGAAATTTTTAAATGAAATATTCAAATTCCTAACTCAGAAACAAGTTAAGATTGAATTGTTTCTGAAGTTGTAGATTGTACTCCTTAGAATTTCATTATTGCTTGTACTTAGCCTGTCAGGAGGGCCTAGTTGTCTAAGACGCGAAGCTCAAGGTTTTCTTACCAGTGAAACACTGTTGAGTGTTCGCTTTTATTATGTTACGAATCCAAAATTTAACAATTGTATTTTAATTAACAAATTCAAGTACGTAATGCTTTTAATCCTGATATCAAGGAAAGATTGAATTTCTTTTAACGAAGTTATAGGATGTATTCCTTAGAATTTTTGATTGCTCTTACTTAACGTGTCGTTATAGACGAGCGGTGTGAAGCGCCAGGCACAAGGTTCATTTACTAGGAACACATTTGATAGTTCTGGTTCACACATTAGTGTGCATTCGTACAATTCCTTCTTCTGAAAACTATTTTTTATAGAAAATTTCCAATTTCGTAATGTTGCATGAAAAAATTGAACTTTTTCGAAGTCCTAGAATGTAATTTTTAGAACTGTTGTTTAATGCTACTTAAAGTGTCAGGATGGCCGAGCGGTCTAAGGCGCCAGACTCAAGGTTACCTTGCCAGTAAGACTGTGTTGAGTGTTCTGGTCCAAAATTGTGGGCGTGGGTTTGAATCCCACTTCTGACAAGAAATTTTTAAAGGAAAAATTCAAATTCCTAACGCAGAAACAAGTTAAGATTGAATTGTTTCTGAAGTTGTAGAATGTACTCCTTAGAATTTCTTTATTGCTTGTACTTAGCCTGTCAGGAGGGCCTAGTTGTCTAAGCCGCGAAGCTCAAGGTTTTCTTACCAGTGAAACTCTGTTGAGTGTTCGCTTTTATTATGTTACGAATCCAAAATTTAACAATAGTATTTTAATTAACAAATTCAAGTACGTTATGCTTTTAATCCTGATATCAAGGAAAGATTGAATTTCTTTTAACGAAGTTATAGGATGTATTCCTTAGAATTTATGATTGCTCTTACTTAACGTGTCGTTATAGACGAGCGGTCTGAAGCGCCAGGCTCAAGGTTCACTTACTAGGAACACATTTGATAGTTCTGGTTCACACATTAGTGTGCATTGGTACAATTCCTTCTTCTGAAAACTATTTTTATAGAACATTTCCAATTTCGTAATATTGCATGAAAAAATTGAACTTTTTCGAATTCCTTGAATGTACTTTTTAGAACTGTTGTATAATGCTACTTAAGGTGTCAGGATGGCCGAGCGGTCTAAGGCGCCAGACTCAAGGTTACCTTGCCAGTAAGACTGTGTTGAGTGTTCTGGTCCACAATTGTGGGCGTGGGTTCGAATTCCACTTCTGACAAGAAATTTTTAAATGAAAAATTCAAATTCCTTACGCAGAAACAAGTTAAGATTGAATTGTTTCTGAAGTTGTAGAATGTACTCCTTAGAATTTCTTTATTGCTTGTACTTAGACTGTCAGGAGGGCCTAGTTGTCTAAGACGCGAAGATCAAGGTTTTCTTACCCGGGAAACTGTGTTGAATGCTCACTTTTATTGTGCTACGAATCCAAAATCTAACATTTATATTTTAATTAACAAATTCAAGTACGTAATGCTTTTAATCCTGATATCAAGGAAAGATTGAATTTCTTTTAACGAAGTTATAGGATGTATTCCTTAGAATTTTTTGATTATTCTTACTTAACGTGTCGTTATAGACGAGCGGTCTGAAGCGCCAGGCTCAAGGTTCACTTACTAGGAACACATTTCTTAGTTCTGCTTCACACATTAGTGTGCATTGGTACAATTCCTTCTTCTGAAAACTAATTTTTATAGAAAATTTCCAATTTCGTAATGTTGCATTAAAAAATTGAACTTTTTCGAAGTCATAGAATGTACTTTATAGAACTGTTGTTAAATGCTACTTAAAGTGTCAGGATGGCCGAACGGTCTAAGGCGCCAGACTCAAGGTTACCTTGCCAGTAAGACTGTGTTGAGTGTTCTGGTCCACAATTGTGGGCGTGGGTTCGAATCCCACTTCTGACAAGAAATTTTTAAATGAAAAATTCAAATTCCTAACGCAGAAACAAGTTAAGATTGAATTGTTTCTGAAGTTGTAGATTGTACTCCTTAGAATTTCATTATTGCTTGTACTTAGCCTGTCAGGAGGGCCTAGTTGTCTAAGACGCGAAGCTCAAGGTTTTTTTACCAGTGAAACACTGTTGAGTGTTCGCTTTTATTATGTTACGAATCCAAAATCTAACAATTGTATTTTAATTAACAAATTCAAGTACGTAATGCTTTTAATCCTGATATCAAGGAAAGATTGAATTTCTTTTAACGAAGTTATGGATGTATTCCTTAGAATTTTTGATTGCTCTTACTTAACGTGTCGTTATAGACGAGCGGTCTGAAGCGCCAGGCTCAAGGTTCACTTACTAGGAACACATTTGATAGTTCTGGTTCACACATTAGTGTGCATTGGTACAATTCCTTCTTCTGAAAACTATTTTTATAGAAAATTTCCAATTTCGTAATGTTGCATGAAAAAATTGAACTTTTTCGAATTCCTAGAATGTACTTTTTAGAACTGTTGTTAAATGCTACTTAAAGTGTCAGGATGGCCGAACGGTCTAAGGCGCCAGACTCAAGGTTACCTTGCCAGTAAGACTGTGTTGAGTGTTCTGGTCCACAATTGTGGGCGTGGGTTCGAATCCCACTTCTGACAAGAAATTTTTAAATGAAAAATTCAAATTCCTTACGCAGAAACAAGTTAAGATTGAATTGTTTCTGAAGTTGTAGAATGTACTCCTTAGAATTTCTTTATTGCTTGTACTTAGCCTGTCAGGAGGGCCTAGTTGTCTAAGACGCGAAGATCAAGGTTTTCTTACCCGTGAAACTGTGTTGAATGCTCACTTTTATTGTGCTACGAATCCAAAATCTAACATTTATATTTTAATTAACAAATTCAAGTACGTAATGCTTTTAGTCCTGATATCAAGGAAAGATTGAATTTCTTTTAACGAAGTAATAGGATGTATTCCTTAGAATTTTTTGATTACTCTTACTTAACGTGTCGTTATAGACGAGCGGTCTGAAGCGCCAGGCTCAAGGTTCACTTACTAGGAACACATTTGGTAGTTCTGCTTCACACATTAGTGTGCATTGGTACAATTCCTTCTTCTGAAAACTAATATTTATAGAAAATTTCCAATTTCGTAATGTTGCATTAAAAAATTGAACTTTTTCGAAGTCATAGAATGTACTTTCTAGAACTGTTGTTTAATGCTACTTAAAGTGTCAGAATGGCCGAGCGGTCTAAGGTGCCAGACTCAAGGTTACCTTGCCAGTAAGACTGTGTTGAGTGTTCTGGTCCACAATTGTGGGCGTGGGTTCGAATCCCACTTCTGACAAGAAATTTTTAAATGAAAAATTCAAATTCCTAACGCAGAAACAAGTTAAGATTGAATTGTTTCTGAAGTTGTAGATTGTACTCCTTAGAATTTCATTATTGCTTGTACTTAGCCTGTCAGGAGGGCCTAGTTGTCTAAGACGCGAAGCTCAAGGTTTTCTTATCAGTGAAACACTGTTGAGTGTTCGCTTTTATCATGTTACGAATCCAAAATTTAACAATTGTATTTTAATTAAGAAATTCAAGTACGTTATGCTTTTAATCCTGATATCAAGGAAAGATTGAATTTCTTTTAACGAAGTTATAGGATGTATTCCTTAGAATTTTTGATTGCTCTTACTTAACGTGTCGTTATAGACGAGCGGTCTGAAGCGCCAGGCTCAAGGTTCACTTACTAGGAACACATTTGATAGTTCTGGTTCACACATTAGTGTGCATTGGTACAATTCCTTCTTCTGAAAACTATTTTTATAGAACATTTCCAATTTCGTAATATTGCATGAAAAAATTGAACTTTTTCGAATTCCTAGAATGTACTTTTTAGAACTGTTGTTTAATGCTACTTAAAGTGTCAGGATGGCCGAGCGGTCTAAGGCGCCAGACTCAAGGTTACCTTGCCAGTAAGACTGTGTTGAGTGTTCTGGTCCACAATTGTGGGCGTGGGTTCGAATCCCACTTCTGACAAGAAATTTTTAAATGAAAAATTCAAATTCCTTACGCAGAAACAAGTTAAGATTGAATTGTTTCTGAAGTTGTAGAATGTACACCTTAGAATTTCTTTATTGCTTGTACTTAGCCTGTCAGGAGGGCCTAGTTGTCTAAGCCGCGAAGCTCAAGGCTTTCTTACCAGTGAAACACTGTTGAGTGTTCGCTTTTATTATGTTACGAATCGAAAATTTAACAATAGTATTTTAATTAACAAATTCAAGTACGTTATGCTTTTAATCCTGATATCAAGGAAAGATTGAATTTCTTTTAACGAAGTTATAGGATGTATTCCTTAGAATTTATGATTGCTCTTACTTAACGTGTCGTTATAGACGAGCGGTCTGAAGCGCCAGGCTCAAGGTTCACTTACTAGGAACACATTTGATAGTTCTGGTTCACACATTAGTGTGCATTGGTACAATTCCTTCTTCTGAAAACTATTTTTATAGAACATTTCCAATTTCGTAATATTGCATGAAAAAATTGAACTTTTTCGAATTCCTAGAATGTACTTTTTAGAACTGTTGTTTAATGCTACTTAAAGTGTCAGGATGGCCGAGCGGTCTAAGGCGCCAGACTCAAGGTTACCTTGCCAGTAAGACTGTGTTGAGTGTTCTGGTCCACAATTGTGGGCGTGGGTTCGAATCCCACTTCCGACAAGAAATTTTTAAATGAAAAATTCAAATTCCTTACGCAGAAACAAGTTAAGATTGAATTGTTTCTCTAATTGTAGAATGTACTCCTTAGAATTTCTTTATTGTTTGTACTTAGCCTGTCAGGAGGGCCTAGTTGTCTAAGACGCGAAGCTCAAGGTTTTCTTATCAGTGAAACACTGTTGAGTGTTCGCTTTTATCATGTTACGAATCCAAAATTTAACAATTGTATTTTAATTAAGAAATTCAAGTACGTAATGCGTTTAGTCCTCATATCAAGGAAAGATTGAATTTTTTTTAACGCAGTTATAGGATGTATTCCTTAGAATTTTTTGATTGCTCTTACTTAACGTGTCGTTATAGACGAGCGGTCTGAAGCGCCAGGCTCAAGGTTCACTTACTAGGAACAAATTTGATAGTTCTGTTTCACACATTAGTGTGCATTGGTACAATTCCTTCTTCTGAAAACTATTTTTTATAGAAAATTTCAATTTCGTAATGTTGCATGATAAAATTGAACTTTTTCGAAATCCTAGAATGTACTTTTTAGAACTGTTGTTTAATGCTACTTAAAGTGTCAGGATGGCCGAGCGGTCTAAGGCGCCAGACTCAAGGTTACCTTGCCAGTAGGACTGTGTTGAGTGTTCTGGTCCACAATTGTGGGCTTGGGTTCGAATCCCACTTCTGACAAAAAATTTTTAAATGAAAAATTCAAATTCCTAACGCAGAAACAAGTTAAGATTGAATTGTTTCTGAAGTTGTAGAATGTACTCCTTAGAATGTCTTTATTGCTTGTACTTAGCCTGTCAGGAGGGCCTAGTTGTCTAAGACGCGAAGATCAAGGTTTTCTTCCCCGTGAAACTGTGTTGAATGCTCACTTTTATTGTGCTACAAATCCAAAATCTAACATTTATATTTTAATTAACAAATTCAAGTACGTAATGCTTTTAGTCCTGATATCAAGGAAAGATTGAATTTCTTTCAACGAAGTTATAGGATGTATTCCTTAGAATTTTTTGATTGCTCTTACTTAACGTGTCGTTATAAACGAGCGGTCTAAAGCGCCAGGCTCAAGGTTCAATTACTAGGAACACATTTGATAGTTCTGGTTCACACATTAGTGTGCATTGGTACAATTCCTTCTTCTGAAAACTATTTTTTATAGAAAATTTCCAATTTCGTAATGTTGCATGAAAAAATTGAACTTTTTCGAAGTCCTAGAATGTACTTATTAGAACTGTTGTTTAATGCTACTTAAAGAGGCAGAATGGCCGAGCGGTCTAAGGCGCCAGACTCAAGGTTACCTTGCCAGTAAGACTGTGTTGAGTGTTCTGGTCCACAATTGTGGGCGTGGGTTCGAATCCCACTTCTGACAAGAAATTTTTAAATGAAAAATTCAAATTCCTTACGCAGAAACAAGTTAAGATTGAATTGTTTCTGAAGTTGTAGAATGTACACCTTAGAATTTCTTTATTGCTTGTACTTAGCCTGTCAGGAGGGCGTAGTTGTCTAAGCCGCGAAGCTCAAGGTTTTCTTACCAGTGAAACACTGTTGAGTGTTCGCTTTTATTATGTTACGAATCCAAAATTTAACAATAGTATTTTAATTAACAAATTCAAGTACGTTATGCTTTTAATCCTGATATCAAGGAAAGATTGAATTTCTTTTAACGAAGTTATAGGATGTATTCCTTAGAATTTATGATTGCTCTTACTTAACGTGTCGTTATAGACGAGCGGTCTGAAGCGCCAGGCTCAAGGTTCACTTACTAGGAACACATTTGATAGTTCTGGTTCACACATTAGTGTGCATTGGTACAATTCCTTCTTCTGAAAACTATTTTTATAGAACATTTCCAATTTCGTAATATTGCATGAAAAAATTGAACTTTTTCGAATTCCTAGAATGTACTTTTTAGAACTGTTGTTTAATGCTACTTAAAGTGTCAGGATGGCCGAGCGGTCTAAGGCGCCAGACTCAAGGTTACCTTGCCAGTAAGACTGTGTTGAGTGTTCTGGTCCACAATTGTGGGCGTGGGTTCGAATCCCACTTCCGACAAGAAATTTTTAAATGAAAAATTCAAATTCCTTACGCAGAAACAAGTTAAGATTGAATTGTTTCTGAAGTTGTAGAATGTACACCTTAGAATTTCTTTATTGCTTGTACTTAGCCTGTCAGGAGGGCCTAGTTGTCTAAGACGCGAAGATCAAGGTTTTCTTCCCCGTGAAACTGTGTTGAATGCTCACTTTTATTGTGCTACAAATCCAAAATCTAACATTTATATTTTAATTAACAAATTCAAGTACGTAATGCTTTTAGTCCTGATATCAAGGAAAGATTGAATTTCTTTTAACCAATTTATAGGATGTATTCCTTAGAATTTTTGATTGCTCTTACTTAACGTGTCGTTATAGACGAGCGGTCTGAAGCGCCAGGCTCAAGGTTCACTTACTAGGAACACATTTGATAGTTCTGGTTCACACATTAGTGTGCATTGGTACAATTCCTTCTTCTGAAAACTATTTTTATAGAACATTTCCAATTTCTTAATGTTGCATTAAAAAATTGAACTTTTTCGAATTCCTAGAATGTACTTTTTAGAACTGTTGTTTAATGCTACTTAAAGTGTCAGGATGGCCGAGCGGTCTAAGGCGCCAGACTCAAGGTTACTTTGCCAGTAAGACTGTGTTGAGTGTTCTGGTCCACAATTGTGGGCGTGGGTTCGAATCCCACTTCTGACAAGAAATTTTTAAATGAAAAATTCAAATTCCTAACGCAGAAACAAGTTAAGATTGAATTGTTTCTGAAGTTGTAGAATGTACTCCTTAGAATTTCTTTATTGCTTGTACTTAGCCTGTCAGGAGGGCCTAGTTGTCTAAGACGCGAAGCTCAAGGTTTTCTTACCAGTGAAATTGTGTTGAATGCTCACTTTTATTATGCTACGAATCCAAAATCTAACATTTATATTTTATTTAACAAATTCAAGTACGTAATGCTTTTATTCCTGATATCAAGGAAAGATTGAATTTCTTTCAACGAAGTTATAGGATGTATTCCTTAGAATTTTTTGATTGCTCTTACTTAACGTGTCGTTATAAACGAGCGGTCTAAAGCGCCAGGCTCAAGGTTCAATTACTAGGAACACATTTGATAGTTCTGGTTCACACATTAGTGTGCATTGGTACAATTCCTTCTTCTGAAAACTATTTTTTATAGAAAATTTCCAATTTCGTAATGTTGCATGAAAAAATTGAACTTTTTCGAAGTCCTAGAATGTACTTATTAGAACTGTTGTTTAATGCTACTTAAAGAGGCAGAATGGCCGAGCGGTCTAAGGCGCCAGACTCAAGGTTACCTTGCCAGTAAGACTGTGTTGAGTGTTCTGGTCCACAATTGTGGGCGTGGGTTCGAATCCCACATCTGACAAGAAATTTTTAAATGAAAAATTCAAATTCCTAACGCAGAAACAAGTTAAGATTGAATTGTTTCTGAAGTTGTAGAATGTACTCCTTAGAATTTCTTTATTGCTTGTACTTAGCCTGTCAGGAGGGCCTAGTTGTCTAAGCCGCGAAGCTCAAGGTTTTCTTACCAGTGAAACACTGTTGAGTGTTCGCTTTTATTATGTTACGAATCCAAAATTTAACAATAGTATTTTAATTAGCAAATTCAAGTACGTTATGCTTTTAATCCTGATATCAAGGAAAGATTGAATTTCTTTTAACGAAGTTATAGGATGTATTCCTTAGAATTTATGATTGCTCTTACTTAACGTGTCGTTATAGACGAGCGGTCTGAAGCGCCAGGCTCAAGGTTCACTTACTAGGAACACATTTGATAGTTCTGGTTCACACATTAGTGTGCATTGGTACAATTCCTTCTTCTGAAAACTATTTTTATAGAACATTTCCAATTTCTTAATGTTGCATTAAAAAATTGAACTTTTTCGAATTCCTAGAATGTACTTTTTAGAACTGTTGTTTAATGCTACTTAACGTGTCAGGATGGCCGAGCGGTCTAAGGCGCCAGACTCAAGGTTACCTTGCCAGTAAGACTGTGTTGAGTGTTCTGGTCCACAATTGTGGGCGTGGGTTCGAATCCCACTTCTGACAAGAAATTTTTAAATGAAAAATTCAAATTCCTAACGCAGAAACAAGTTAAGATTGAATTGTTTCTGAAGTTGTAGAATGTACTCCTTAGAATTTCTTTATTGCTTGTACTTAGCCTGTCAGGAGGGCCTAGTTGTCTAAGACGCGAAGATCAAGGTTTTCTTACCCGTGAAACTGTGTTGAATGCTCACTTTTATTGTGCTACGAATCCAAAATCTAACATTTATATTTTAATTAACAAATTCAAGTACGTAATGCTTTTAGTCCTGATATCAAGGAAAGATTGAATTTCTTTTAACGAAGTTATAGGATGTATTCCTTAGAATTTTTTGATTGCTCTTACTTAACGTGTCGTTATAGACGAGCGGTCTGAAGCGCCAGGCTCAAGGTTCACTTACTAGGAACACATTTGGTAGTTCTGGTTCACACATTAGTGTGCATTGGTACAATTCCTTCTTCTGAAAACTATTTTTTATAGAAAATTTCCAATTTCTTAATGTTGCATTAAAAAATTGAACTTTTTCGAAATCCTAGAATGTACTTTTTAGAACTGTTGTTTAATGCTACTTAAAGAGGCAGAATGGCCGAGCGGTCTAAGGCGCCAGACTCAAGGTTACCTTGCCAGTAAGACTGTGTTGAGTGTTCTGGTCCACAATTGTGGGCGTGGGTTCGAATCCCACATCTGACAAGAAATTTTTAAATGAAAAATTCAAATTCCTAACGCAGAAACAAGTTAAGATTGAATTGTTTCTGAAGTTGTAGAATGTACTCCTTAGAATTTCTTTATTGCTTGTACTTAGCCTGTCAGGAGGGCCTAGTTGTCCAAGCCGCGAAGCTCAAGGTTTTCTTACCAGTGAAACACTGTTGAGTGTTCGCTTTTATTATGTTACGAATCCAAAATTTAACAATAGTATTTTAATTAACAAATTCAAGTACGTTATGCTTTTAATCCTGATATCAAGGAAAGATTGAATTTCTTTTAACGAAGTTATAGGATGTATTCCTTAGAATTTATGATTGCTCTTACTTAACGTGTCGTTATAGACGAGCGGTCTGAAGCGCCAGGCTCAAGGTTCACTTACTAGGAACACATTTGATAGTTCTGGTTCACACATTAGTGTGCATTGGTACAATTCCTTCTTCTGAAAACTATTTTTATAGAACATTTCCAATTTCTTAATGTTGCATTAAAAAATTGAACTTTTTCGAATTCCTAGAATGTACTTTTTAGAACTGTTGTTTAATGCTACTTAAAGTGTCAGGATGGCCGAGCGGTCTAAGGCGCCAGACTCAAGGTTACCTTGCCAGTAAGACTGTGTTGAGTGTTCTGGTCCACAATTGTGGGCGTGGGTTCGAATCCCACTTCTGACAAGAAATTTTTAAATGAAAAATTCAAATTCCTAACGCAGAAACAAGTTAAGATTGAATTGTTTCTGAAGTTGTAGAATGTACTCCTTAGAATTTCTTTATTGCTTGTACTTAGCCTGTCAGGAGGGCCTAGTTGTCTAAGACGCGAAGATCAAGGTTTTCTTACCCGTGAAACTGTGTTGAATGCTCACTTTTATTGTGCTACGAATCCAAAATCTAACATTTATATTTTAATTAACAAATTCAAGTACGTAATGCTTTTAGTCCTGATATCAAGGAAAGATTGAATTTCTTTTAACGAAGTTATAGGATGTATTCCTTAGAATTTTTTGATTGCTCTTACTTAACGTGTCGTTATAGACGAGCGGTCTGAAGCGCCAGGCTCAAGGTTCACTTTCTAGGAACACATTTGGTAGTTCTGGTTCACACATTAATGTGCATTGGTACAATTCCTTCTTCTGAAAACTATTTTTTATAGAAAATTTCCAATTTCTTAATGTTGCATTAAAAAATTGAACTTTTTCGAAATCCTAGAATGTACTTTTTAGAACTGTTGTTTAATGCTACTTAAAGAGGCAGAATGGCCGAGCGGTCTAAGGCGCCAGACTCAAGGTTACCTTGCCAGTAAGACTGTGTTGAGTGTTCTGGTCCACAATTGTGGGCGTGGGTTCGAATCCCACATCTGACAAGAAATTTTTAAATGAAAAATTCAAATTCCTAACGCAGAAACAAGTTAAGATTGAATTGTTTCTGAAGTTGTAGAATGTACTCCTTAGAATTTCTTTATTGCTTGTACTTAGCCTGTCAGGAGGGCCTAGTTGTCTAAGCCGCGAAGCTCAAGGTTTTCTTACCAGTGAAACACTGTTGAGTGTTCGCTTTTATTATGTTACGAATCCAAAATTTAACAATAGTATTTTAATTAACAAATTCAAGTACGTTATGCTTTTAATCCTGATATCAAGGAAAGATTGAATTTCTTTTAACGAAGTTATAGGATGTATTCCTTAGAATTTATGATTGCTCTTACTTAACGTGTCGTTATAGACGAGCGGTCTGAAGCGCCAGGCTCAAGGTTCACTTACTAGGAACACATTTGATAGTTCTGGTTCACACATTAGTGTGCATTGGTACAATTCCTTCTTCTGAAAACTATTTTTATAGAACATTTCCAATTTCGTAATATTGCATGAAAAAATTGAACTTTTTCGAATTCCTAGAATGTACTTTTTAGAACTGTTGTTTAATGCTACTTAAAGTGTCAGGATGGCCGAGCGGTCTAAGGCGCCAGACTCAAGGTTACCTTGCCAGTAAGACTGTGTTGAGTGTTCTGGTCCACAATTGTGGGCGTGGGTTCGAATCCCACTTCTGACAAGAAATTTTTAAATGAAAAATTCAAATTCCTTACGCAGAAACAAGTTAAGATTGAATTGTTTCTGAAGTTGTAGAATGTACACCTTAGAATTTCTTTATTGCTTGTACTTAGCCTGTCAGGAGGGCCTAGTTGTCTAAGCCGCGAAGCTCAAGGTTTTCTTACCAGTGAAACACTGTTGAGTGTTCGCTTTTATTATGTTACGAATCCAAAATTTAACAATAGTATTTTAATTAACAAATTCAAGTACGTTATGCTTTTAATCCTGATATCAAGGAAAGATTGAATTTCTTTTAACGAAGTTATAGGATGTATTCCTTAGAATTTATGATTGCTCTTACTTAACGTGTCGTTATAGACGAGCGGTCTGAAGCGCCAGGCTCAAGGTTCACTTACTAGGAACACATTTGATAGTTCTGGTTCACACATTAGTGTGCATTGGTACAATTCCTTCTTCTGAAAACTATTTTTATAGAACATTTCCAATTTCGTAATATTGCATGAAAAAATTGAACTTTTTCGAATTCCTAGAATGTACTTTTTAGAACTGTTGTTTAATGCTATTTAAAGTGTCAGGATGGCCGAGCGGTCTAAGGCGCCAGACTCAAGGTTACCTTGCCAGTAAGACTGTGTTGAGTGTTCTGGTCCACAATTGTGGGCGTGGGTTCGAATCCCACTTCTGACAAGAAATTTTTAAATGAAAAATTCAAATTCCTTACGTAGAAACAAGTTAAGATTGAATTGTTTCTGAAGTTGTAGAATGTACACCTTAGAATTTCTTTATTGCTTGTACTTAGCCTGTCAGGAGGGCCTAGTTGTCTAAGACGCGAAGATCAAGGTTTTCTTACCCGTGAAACTGTGTTGAATGCTCACTTTTATTGTGCTACAAATCCAAAATCTAACATTTATATTTTAATTAACAAATTCAAGTACGTAATGCTTTTAGTCCTGATATCAAGGAAAGATTGAATTTCTTTTAACCAATTTATAGGATGTATTCCTTAGAATTTTTGATTGCTCTTACTTAACGTGTCGTTATAGACGAGCGGTCTGAAGCGCCAGGCTCAAGGTTCACTTACTAGGAACACATTTGATAGTTCTGGTTCACACATTAGTGTGCATTGGTACAATTCCTTCTTCTGAAAACTATTTTTATAGAACATTTCCAATTTCTTAATGTTGCATTAAAAAATTGAACTTTTTCGTATTCCTAGAATGTACTTTTTAGAACTGTTGTTTAATGCTACTTAAAGAGTCAGGATGGCCGAGCGGTCTAAGCCGCCAGACTCAAGGTTACCTTGCCAGTAAGACTGTGTTGAGTGTTCTGGTCCACAATTGTGGGCGTGGGTTCGAATCCCACTTCTGACAAGAAATTTTTAAATGAAAAATTCAAATTCCTAACGCAGAAACAAGTTAAGATTGAATTGTTTCTGAAGTTGTAGAATGTACTCCTTAGAATTTCTTTATTGCTTGTACTTAGCCTGTCAGGAGGGCCTAGTTGTCTAAGACGCGAAGATCAAGGTTTTCTTACCCGTGAAACTGTGTTGAATGCTCACTTTTATTGTGCTACGAATCCAAAATCTAACATTTATATTTTAATTAACAAATTCAAGTACGTAATGCTTTTAGTCCTGATATCAAGGAAAGATTGAATTTCTTTTAACGAAGTTATAGGATGTATTCCTTAGAATTTTTTGATTGCTCTTACTTAACGTGTCGTTATAGACGAGCGGTCTGAAGCGCCAGGCTCAAGGTTCACTTACTAGGAACACATTTGGTAGTTCTGGTTCACACATTAGTGTGCATTGGTACAATTCCTTCTTCTGAAAACTATTTTTTATAGAAAATTTCCAATTTCTTAATGTTGCATTAAAAAATTGAACTTTTTCGAAATCCTAGAATGTACTTTTTAGAACTGTTGTTTAATGCTACTTAAAGAGGCAGAATGGCCGAGCGGTCTAAGGCGCCAGACTCAAGGTTACCTTGCCAGTAAGACTGTGTTGAGTGTTCTGGTCCACAATTGTGGGCGTGGGTTCGAATCCCACATCTGACAAGAAATTTTTAAATGAAAAATTCAAATTCCTAACGCAGAAACAAATTAAGATTGAATTGTTTCTGAAGTTGTAGAATGTACTCCTTAGAATTTCTTTATTGCTTGTACTTAGCCTGTCAGGAGGGCCTAGTTGTCTAAGCCGCGAAGCTCAAGGTTTTCTTACCAGTGAAACACTGTTGAGTGTTCGCTTTTATTATGTTACGAATCCAAAATTTAACAATAGTATTTTAATTAACAAATTCAAGTACGTTATGCTTTTAATCCTGATATCAAGGAAAGATTGAATTTCTTTTAACGAAGTTATAGGATGTATTCCTTAGAATTTATGATTGCTCTTACTTAACGTGTCGTTATAGACGAGCGGTCTGAAGCGCCAGGCTCAAGGTTCACTTACTAGGAACACATTTGATAGTTCTGGTTCACACATTAGTGTGCATTGGTACAATTCCTTCTTCTGAAAACTATTTTTATAGAACATTTCCAATTTCTTAATGTTGCATTAAAAAATTGAACTTTTTCGAATTCCTAGAATGTACTTTTTAGAACTGTTGTTTAATGCTACTTAAAGTGTCAGGATGGCCGAGCGGTCTAAGGCGCCAGACTCAAGGTTACCTTGCCAGTAAGACTGTGTTGAGTGTTCTGGTCCACAATTGTGGGCGTGGGTTCGAATCCCACTTCTGACAAGAAATTTTTAAATGAAAAATTCAAATTCCTAACGCAGAAACAAGTTAAGATTGAATTGTTTCTGAAGTTGTAGAATGTACTCCTTAGAATTTCTTTATTGCTTGTACTTAGCCTGTCAGGAGGGCCTAGTTGTCTAAGACGCGAAGATCAAGGTTTTCTTACCCGTGAAACTGTGTTGAATGCTCACTTTTATTGTGCTACGAATCCAAAATCTAACATTTATATTTTAATTAACAAATTCAAGTACGTAATGCTTTTAGTCCTGATATCAAGGAAAGATTGAATTTCTTTTAACGAAGTTATAGGATGTATTCCTTAGAATTTTTTGATTGCTCTTACTTAACGTGTCGTTATAGACGAGCGGTCTGAAGCGCCAGGCTCAAGGTTCACTTACTAGGAACACATTTGGTAGTTCTGGTTCACACATTAGTGTGCATTGGTACAATTCCTTCTTCTGAAAACTATTTTTTATAGAAAATTTCCAATTTCTTAATGTTGCATTAAAAAATTGAACTTTTTCGAAATCCTAGAATGTACTTTTTAGAACTGTTGTTTAATGCTACTTAAAGAGGCAGAATGGCCGAGCGGTCTAAGGCGCCAGACTCAAGGTTACCTTGCCAGTAAGACTGTGTTGAGTGTTCTGGTCCACAATTGTGGGCGTGGGTTCGAATCCCACATCTGACAAGAAATTTTTAAATGAAAAATTCAAATTCCTAACGCAGAAACAAGTTAAGATTGAATTGTTTCTGAAGTTGTAGAATGTACTCCTTAGAATTTCTTTATTGCTTGTACTTAGCCTGTCAGGAGGGCCTAGTTGTCTAAGCCGCGAAGCTCAAGGTTTTCTTACCAGTGAAACACTGTTGAGTGTTCGCTTTTATTATGTTACGAATCCAAAATTTAACAATAGTATTTTAATTAACAAATTCAAGTACGTTATGCTTTTAATCCTGATATCAAGGAAAGATTGAATTTCTTTTAACGAAGTTATAGGATGTATTCCTTAGAATTTATGATTGCTCTTACTTAACGTGTCGTTATAGACGAGCGGTCTGAAGCGCCAGGCTCAAGGTTCACTTACTAGGAACACATTTGATAGTTCTGGTTCACACATTAGTGTGCATTGGTACAATTCCTTCTTCTGAAAACTATTTTTATAGAACATTTCCAATTTCTTAATGTTGCATTAAAAAATTGAACTTTTTCGAATTCCTAGAATGTACTTTTTAGAACTGTTGTTTAATGCTACTTAAAGTGTCAGGATGTCCGAGCGGTCTAAGGCGCCAGACTCAAGGTTACCTTGCCAGTAAGACTGTGTTGAGTGTTCTGGTCCACAATTGTGGGCGTGGGTTCGAATCCCACTTCTGACAAGAAATTTTTAAATGAAAAATTCAAATTCCTAACGCAGAAACAAGTTAAGATTGAATTGTTTCTGAAGTTGTAGAATGTACTCCTTAGAATTTCTTTATTGCTTGTACTTAGCCTGTCAGGAGGGCCTAGTTGTCTAAGACGCGAAGATCAAGGTTTTCTTACCCGTGAAACTGTGTTGAATGCTCACTTTTATTGTGCTACGAATCCAAAATCTAACATTTATATTTTAATTAACAAATTCAAGTACGTAATGCTTTTAGTCCTGATATCAAGGAAAGATTGAATTTCTTTTAACGAAGTTATAGGATGTATTCCTTAGAATTTTTTGATTGCTCTTACTTAACGTGTCGTTATAGACGAGCGGTCTGAAGCGCCAGGCTCAAGGTTCACTTACTAGGAACACATTTGGTAGTTCTGGTTCACACATTAGTGTGCATTGGTACAATTCCTTCTTCTGAAAACTATTTTTTATAGAAAATTTCCAATTTCTTAATGTTGCATTAAAAAATTGAACTTTTTCGAAATCCTAGAATGTACTTTTTAGAACTGTTGTTTAATGCTACTTAAAGAGGCAGAATGGCCGAGCGGTCTAAGGCGCCAGACTCAAGGTTACCTTGCCAGTAAGACTGTGTTGAGTGTTCTGGTCCACAATTGTGGGCGTGGGTTCGAATCCCACATCTGACAAGAAATTTTTAAATGAAAAATTCAAATTCCTAACGCAGAAACAAGTTAAGATTGAATTGTTTCTGAAGTTGTAGAATGTACTCCTTAGAATTTCTTTATTGCTTGTACTTAGCCTGTCAGGAGGGCCTAGTTGTCTAAGCCGCGAAGCTCAAGGTTTTCTTACCAGTGAAACACTGTTGAGTGTTCGCTTTTATTATGTTACGAATCCAAAATTTAACAATAGTATTTTAATTAACAAATTCAAGTACGTTATGCTTTTAATCCTGATATCAAGGAAAGATTGAATTTCTTTTAACGAAGTTATAGGATGTATTCCTTAGAATTTATGATTGCTCTTACTTAACGTGTCGTTATAGACGAGCGGTCTGAAGCGCCAGGCTCAAGGTTCACTTACTAGGAACACATTTGATAGTTCTGGTTCACACATTAGTGTGCATTGGTACAATTCCTTCTTCTGAAAACTATTTTTATAGAACATTTCCAATTTCTTAATGTTGCATTAAAAAATTGAACTTTTTCGAATTCCTAGAATGTACTTTTTAGAACTGTTGTTTAATGCTACTTAAAGTGTCAGGATGGCCGAGCGGTCTAAGGCGCCAGACTCAAGGTTACCTTGCCAGTAAGACTGTGTTGAGTGTTCTGGTCCACAATTGTGGGCGTGGGTTCGAATCCCACTTCTGACAAGAAATTTTTAAATGAAAAATTCAAATTCCTAACGCAGAAACAAGTTAAGATTGAATTGTTTCTGAAGTTGTAGAATGTACTCCTTAGAATTTCTTTATTGCTTGTACTTAGCCTGTCAGGAGGGCCTAGTTGTCTAAGACGCGAAGATCAAGGTTTTCTTACCCGTGAAACTGTGTTGAATGCTCACTTTTATTGTGCTACGAATCCAAAATCTAACATTTATATTTTAATTAACAAATTCAAGTACGTAATGCTTTTAGTCCTGATATCAAGGAAAGATTGAATTTCTTTTAACGAAGTTATAGGATGTATTCCTTAGAATTTTTTGATTGCTCTTACTTAACGTGTCGTTATAGACGAGCGGTCTGAAGCGCCAGGCTCAAGGTTCACTTACTAGGAACACATTTGGTAGTTCTGGTTCACACATTAGTGTGCATTGGTACAATTCCTTCTTCTGAAAACTATTTTTTATAGAAAATTTCCAATTTCTTAATGTTGCATTAAAAAATTGAACTTTTTCGAAATCCTAGAATGTACTTTTTAGAACTGTTGTTTAATGCTACTTAAAGAGGCAGAATGGCCGAGCGGTCTATGGCGCCAGACTCAAGGTTACCTTGCCAGTAAGACTGTGTTGAGTGTTCTGGTCCACAATTGTGGGCGTGGGTTCGAATCCCACATCTGACAAGAAATTTTTAAATGAAAAATTCAAATTCCTAACCCAGAAACAAGTTAAGATTGAATTGTTTCTGAAGTTGTAGAATGTACTCCTTAGAATTTCTTTATTGCTTGTACTTAGCCTGTCAGGAGGGCCTAGTTGTCTAAGCCGCGAAGCTCAAGGTTTTCTTACCAGTGAAACACTGTTGAGTGTTCGCTTTTATTATGTTACGAATCCAAAATTTAACAATAGTATTTTAATTAACAAATTCAAGTACGTTATGCTTTTAATCCTGATATCAAGGAAAGATTGAATTTCTTTTAACGAAGTTATAGGATGTATTCCTTAGAATTTATGATTGCTCTTACTTAACGTGTCGTTATAGACGAGCGGTCTGAAGCGCCAGGCTCAAGGTTCACTTACTAGGAACACATTTGATAGTTCTGGTTCACACATTAGTGTGCATTGGTACAATTCCTTCTTCTGAAAACTATTTTTATAGAACATTTCCAATTTCGTAATATTGCATGAAAAAATTGAACTTTTTCGAATTCCTAGAATGTACTTTTTAGAACTGTTGTTTAATGCTACTTAAAGTGTCAGGATGGCCGAGCGGTCTAAGGCGCCAGACTCAAGGTTACCTTGCCAGTAAGACTGTGTTGAGTGTTCTGGTCCACAATTGTGGGCGTGGGTTCGAATCCCACTTCTGACAAGAAATTTTTAAATGAAAAATTCAAATTCCTTACGCAGAAACAAGTTAAGATTGAATTGTTTCTGAAGTTGTAGAATGTACACCTTAGAATTTCTTTATTGCTTGTACTTAGCCTGTCAGGAGGGCCTAGTTGTCTAAGCCGCGAAGCTCAAGGTTTTCTTACCAGTGAAACACTGTTGAGTGTTCGCTTTTATTATGTTACGAATCCAAAATTTAACAATAGTATTTTAATTAACAAATTCAAGTACGTTATGCTTTTAATCCTGATATCAAGGAAAGATTGAATTTCTTTTAACGAAGTTATAGGATGTATTCCTTAGAATTTATGATTGCTCTTACTTAACGTGTCGTTATAGACGAGCGGTCTGAAGCGCCAGGCTCAAGGTTCACTTACTAGGAACACATTTGATAGTTCTGGTTCACACATTAGTGTGCATTGGTACAATTCCTTCTTCTGAAAACTATTTTTATAGAACATTTCCAATTTCGTAATATTGCATGAAAAAATTGAACTTTTTCGAATTCCTAGAATGTACTTTTTAGAACTGTTGTTTAATGCTACTTAAAGTGTCAGGATGGCCGAGCGGTCTAAGGCGCCAGACTCAAGGTTACCTTGCCAGTAAGACTGTGTTGAGTGTTCTGGTCCACAATTGTGGGCGTGGGTTCGAATCCCACTTCTGACAAGAAATTTTTAAATGAAAAATTCAAATTCCTTACGTAGAAACAAGTTAAGATTGAATTGTTTCTGAAGTTGTAGAATGTACACCTTAGAATTTCTTTATTGCTTGTACTTAGCCTGTCAGGAGGGCCTAGTTGTCTAAGACGCGAAGATCAAGGTTTTCTTACCCGTGAAACTGTGTTGAATGCTCACTTTTATTGTGCTACAAATCCAAAATCTAACATTTATATTTTAATTAACAAATTCAAGTACGTAATGCTTTTAGTCCTGATATCAAGGAAAGATTGAATTTCTTTTAACCAATTTATAGGATGTATTCCTTAGAATTTATGATTGCTCTTACTTAACGTGTCGTTATAGACGAGCGGTCTGAAGCGCCAGGCTCAAGGTTCACTTACTAGGAACACATTTGATAGTTCTGGTTCACACATTAGTGTGCATTGGTACAATTCCTTCTTCTGAAAACTATTTTTATAGAACATTTCCAATTTCTTAATGTTGCATTAAAAAATTGAACTTTTTCGAATTCCTAGAATGTACTTTTTAGAACTGTTGTTTAATGCTACTTAAAGAGTCAGGATGGCCGAGCGGTCTAAGGCGCCAGACTCAAGGTTACCTTGCCAGTAAGACTGTGTTGAGTGTTCTGGTCCACAATTGTGGGCGTGGGTTCGAATCCCACTTCTGACAAGAAATTTTTAAATGAAAAATTCAAATTCCTAACGCAGAAACAAGTTAAGATTGAATTGTTTCTGAAGTTGTAGAATGTACTCCTTAGAATTTCTTTATTGCTTGTACTTAGCCTGTCAGGAGGGCCTAGTTGTCTAAGACGCGAAGATCAAGGTTTTCTTACCCGTGAAACTGTGTTGAATGCTCACTTTTATTGTGCTACGAATCCAAAATCTAACATTTATATTTTAATTAACAAATTCAAGTACGTAATGCTTTTAGTCCTGATATCAAGGAAAGATTGAATTTCTTTTAACGAAGTTATAGGATGTATTCCTTAGAATTTTTTGATTGCTCTTACTTAACGTGTCGTTATAGACGAGCGGTCTGAAGCGCCAGGCTCAAGGTTCACTTACTAGGAACACATTTGGTAGTTCTGGTTCACACATTAGTGTGCATTGGTACAATTCCTTCTTCTGAAAACTATTTTTTATAGAAAATTTCCAATTTCTTAATGTTGCATTAAAAAATTGAACTTTTTCGAAATCCTAGAATGTACTTTTTAGAACTGTTGTTTAATGCTACTTAAAGAGGCAGAATGGCCGAGCGGTCTAAGGCGCCAGACTCAAGGTTACCTTGCCAGTAAGACTGTGTTGAGTGTTCTGGTCCACAATTGTGGGCGTGGGTTCGAATCCCACATCTGACAAGAAATTTTTAAATGAAAAATTCAAATTCCTAACGCAGAAAGAAATTAAGATTGAATTGTTTCTGAAGTTGTAGAATGTACTCCTTAGAATTTCTTTATTGCTTGTACTTAGCCTGTCAGGAGGGCCTAGTTGTCTAAGCCGCGAAGCTCAAGGTTTTCTTACCAGTGAAACACTGTTGAGTGTTCGCTTTTATTATGTTACGAATCCAAAATTTAACAATAGTATTTTAATTAACAAATTCAAGTACGTTATGCTTTTAATCCTGATATCAAGGAAAGATTGAATTTCTTTTAACGAAGTTATAGGATGTATTCCTTAGAATTTATGATTGCTCTTACTTAACGTGTCGTTATAGACGAGCGGTCTGAAGCGCCAGGCTCAAGGTTCACTTACTAGGAACACATTTGATAGTTCTGGTTCACACATTAGTGTGCATTGGTACAATTCCTTCTTCTGAAAACTATTTTTATAGAACATTTCCAATTTCTTAATGTTGCATTAAAAAATTGAACTTTTTCGAATTCCTAGAATGTACTTTTTAGAACTGTTGTTTAATGCTACTTAAAGTGTCAGGATGGCCGAGCGGTCTAAGGCGCCAGACTCAAGGTTACCTTGCCAGTAAGACTGTGTTGAGTGTTCTGGTCCACAATTGTGGGCGTGGGTTCGAATCCCACTTCTGACAAGAAATTTTTAAATGAAAAATTCAAATTCCTAACGCAGAAACAAGTTAAGATTGAATTGTTTCTGAAGTTGTAGAATGTACTCCTTAGAATTTCTTTATTGCTTGTACTTAGCCTGTCAGGAGGGCCTAGTTGTCTAAGACGCGAAGATCAAGGTTTTCTTACCCGTGAAACTGTGTTGAATGCTCACTTTTATTGTGCTACAAATCCAAAATCTAACATTTATATTTTAATTAACAAATTCAAGTACGTAATGCTTTTAGTCCTGATATCAAGGAAAGATTGAATTTCTTTTAACGAAGTTATAGGATGTATTCCTTAGAATTTTTTGATTGCTCTTACTTAACGTGTCGTTATAGACGAGCGGTCTGAAGCGCCAGGCTCAAGGTTCACTTACTAGGAACACATTTGATAGTTCTGGTTCACACATTAGTGTGCATTGGTACAATTCCTTCTTCTGAAAACTATTTTTATAGAACATTTCCAATTTCGTAATATTGTTTGAAAAAATTGAACTTTTTCGAATTCCTAGAATGTACTTTTTAGAACTGTTGTTTAATGCTACTTAAAGTGTCAGGATGGCCGAGCGGTCTAAGGCGCCAGACTCAAGGTTACCTTGCCAGTAAGACTGTGTTGAGTGTTCTGGTCCACAATTGTGGGCGTGGGTTCGAATCCCACTTCTGACAAGAAATTTTTAAATGAAAAATTCAAATTCCTAACGCAGAAACAAGTTAAGATTGAATTGTTTCTGAAGTTGTAGAATGTACTCCTTAGAATTTCTTTATTGCTTGTACTTAGCCTGTCAGGAGGGCCTAGTTGTCTAAGACGCGAAGATCAAGGTTTTCTTACCCGTGAAACTGTGTTGAATGCTCACTTTTATTGTGCTACGAATCCAAAATCTAACATTTATATTTTAATTAACAAATTCAAGAGGGTAATGCTTTTAGTCCTGATATCAAGGAAAGATTGAATTTCTTTTAACGAAGTTATAGGATGTATTCCTTAGAATTTTTTGATTGCTCTTACTTAACGTGTCGTTATAGACGAGCGGTCTGAAGCGCCAGGCTCAAGGTTCACTTACTAGGAACACATTTGGTAGTTCTGGTTCACACATTAGTGTGCATTGGTACAATTCCTTCTTCTGAAAACTATTTTTATAGAACATTTCCAATTTCGTAATATTGCATGAAAAAATTGAACTTTTTCGAATTCCTAGAATGTACTTTTTAGAACTGTTGTTTAATGCTACTTAAGGTGTCAGGATGGCCGAGCGGTCTAAGGCGCCAGACTCAAGGTTACCTTGCCAGTAAGACTGTGTTGAGTGTTCTGGTCCACAATTGTGGGCGTGGGTTCGAATTCCACTTCTGACAAGAAATTTTTAAATGAAAAATTCAAATTCCTTACGCAGAAACAAGTTAAGATTGAATTGTTTCTGAAGTTGTAGAATGTACTCCTTAGAATTTCTTTATTGCTTGTACTTAGCCTGTCAGGAGGGCCTAGTTGTCTAAGACGCGAAGATCAAGGTTTTCTTACCCGGGAAACTGTGTTGAATGCTCACTTTTATTGTGCTACGAATCCAAAATCTAACATTTATATTTTAATTAACAAATTCAAGTACGTAATGCTTTTAATCCTGATATCAAGGAAAGATTGAATTTCTTTTAACGAAGTTATAGGATGTATTCCTTAGAATTTTTTGATTATTCTTACTTAACGTGTCGTTATAGACGAGCGGTCTGAAGCGCCAGGCTCAAGGTTCACTTACTAGGAACACATTTGTTAGTTCTGCTTCACACATTAGTGTGCATTGGTACAATTCCTTCTTCTGAAAACTAATTTTTATAGAAAATTTCCAATTTCGTAATGTTGCATTAAAAAATTGAACTTTTTCGAAGTCATAGAATGTACTTTATAGAACTGTTGTTTAATGCTACTTAAAGTGTCAGAATGGCCGAGCGGTCTAAGGCGCCAGACTCAAGGTTACCTTGCCAGTAAGACTGTGTTGAGTGTTCTGGTCCACAATTGTGGGCGTGGGTTCGAATCCCACTTCTGACAAGAAATTTTTAAATGAAAAATTCAAATTCCTAACGCAGAAACAAGTTAAGATTGAATTGTTTCTGAAGTTGTAGATTGTACTCCTTAGAATTTCATTATTGCTTGTACTTAGCCTGTCAGGAGGGCCTAGTTGTCTAAGACGCGAAGCTCAAGGTTTTTTTACCAGTGAAACACTGTTGAGTGTTCGCTTTTATTATGTTACGAATCCAAAATCTAACAATTGTATTTTAATTAACAAATTCAAGTACGTAATGCTTTTAATCCTGATATCAAGGAAAGATTGAATTTCTTTTAACGAAGTTATGGATGTATTCCTTAGAATATTTGATTGCTCTTACTTAACGTGTCGTTATAGACGAGCGGTGTGAAGCGCCAGGCACAAGGTTCACTTACTAGGAACACATTTGATAGTTCTGGTTCACACATTAGTGTGCATTGGTACAATTCCTTCTTCTGAAAACTATTTTTTATAGAAAATTTCCAATTTCTTAATGTTGCATTAAAAAATGGATCTTTTTCGAAGTCATAGCATGTACTTTTTAGAACTGTTGTTTAATGCTACTTAAAGAGGCAGGATGGCCGAGCGGTCTAAGGCGCCAGACTCAAGGTTACCTCGCCAGTAAGACTGTGTTGAGTGTTCTGGTCCACAATTGTGGGCGTGGGTTCGAATCCCACTTCTGGCAAGAAATTTTTAAATGAAAAATTCAAATTCCTAACGCAGAAACAAGTTAAGATTGAATTGTTTCTGAAGTTGTAGAATGTACTCCTTAGAATTTCTTTATTGCTTGTACTTAGCCTGTCAGGAGGGCCTAGTTGTCTAAGCCGCGAAGCTCAAGGTTTTCTTACCAGTGAAACACTGTTGAGTGTTCGCTTTTATCATGTTACGAATCCAAAATTTAACAATTGTATTTTAATTAAGAAATTCAAGTACGTAATGCGTTTAGTCCTCATATCAAGGAAAGATTGAATTTTTTTTAACGCAGTTATAGGATGTATTCCTTAGAATTTTTTGATTGCTCTTACTTAACGTGTCGTTATAGACGAGCGGTCTGAAGCGCCAGGCTCAAGGTTCACTTACTAGGAACAAATTTGATAGTTCTGTTTCACACATTAGTGTGCATTGGTACAATTCCTTCTTCTGAAAACTATTTTTTATAGAAAATTTCAATTTCGTAATGTTGCATGATAAAATTGAACTTTTTCGAAATCCTAGAATGTACTTTTTAGAACTGTTGTTTAATGCTACTTAAAGTGTCAGGATGGCCGAGCGGTCTAAGGCGTCAGACTCAAGGTTACCTTGCCAGTAAGACTGTGTTGAGTGTTCTGGTCCACAATTGTGGGCTTGGGTTCGAATCCCACTTCTGACAAAAAATTTTTAAATGAAAAATTCAAATTCCTAACGCAGAAACAAGTTAAGATTGAATTGTTTCTGAAGTTGTAGAATGTACTCCTTAGAATGTCTTTATTGCTTGTACTTAGCCTGTCAGGAGGGCCTAGTTGTCTAAGACGTGAAGATCAAGGTTTTCTTACACGTGAAACACTGTTGAGTTTTCGCTTTTATTATGTTACGAATCCAAAATTTAACAATTGTATTTTAATTAACAAATTCAAGTACGTTATGCTTTTAATCCTGATATCAAGGAAAGATTGAATTTCTTTTAACGAAGTTATAGGATGTATTCCTTAGAATTTTTGATTGCTCTTACTTAACGTGTCGTTATAGACGAGCGGTCTGAAGCGCCAGGCTCAAGGTTCACTTACTAGGAACACATTTGATAGTTCTGGTTCACACATTAGTGTGCATTGGTACAATTCCTTCTTCTGAAAACTATTTTTATAGAACATTTCCAATTTCGTAATATTGCATGAAAAAATTGAACTTTTTCGAATTCCTAGAATGTACTTTTTAGAACTGTTGTTTAATGCTACTTAAAGTGTCAGGATGGCCGAGCGGTCTAAGGCGCCAGACTCAAGGTTACCTTGCCAGTAAGACTGTGTTGAGTGTTCTGGTCCACAATTGTGGGCGTGGGTTCGAATCCCACTTCTGACAAGAAATTTTTAAATGAAAAATTCAAATTCCTTACGCAGAAACAAGTTAAGATTGAATTGTTTCTGAAGTTGTAGAATGTACTCGTTAGAATTTCTTTATTGCTTGTACTTAGCCTGTCAGGAGGGCCTAGTTGTATAAGACGCGAAGATCAAGGTTTTCTTACCCGTGAAACTGTGTTGAATGCTCACTTTTATTGTGCTACGAATCCAAAATCTAACATTTATATTTTAATTAACAAATTCAAGTACGTAATGCTTTTAGTCCTGATATCAAGGAAAGATTGAATTTCTTTTAACGAAGTTACAGGATGTATTCCTTAGAATTTTTTGATTGCTCTTACTTATCGTGTCGTTATAGACGAGCGGTCTGAAGCGCCAGGCTCAAGGTTCACTTACTAGGAACAAATTTGATAGTTCTGTTTCACACATTAGTGTGCATTGGTACAATTCCTTCTTCTGAAAACTATTTTTTATAGAAAATTTCAATTTCGTAATGTTGCATGATAAAATTGAACTTTTTTGAAATCCTAGAATGTACTTTTTAGAACTGTTGTTTAATGCTACTTAAAGTGTCAGGATGGCCGAGCGGTCTAAGGCGCCAGACTCAAGGTTACCTTGCCAGTAAGTCTGTGTTGAGTGTTCTGGTCCACAATTTTGGGCGTGGGTTCGAATCCTACTTCTGACAAGAAATTTTTAAATGAAAAATTCAAATTCCTAACGCAGAAACAAGTTAAGATTGAATTGTTTCTGAAGTTGTAGAATGTACTCCTTAGAATGTCTTTATTGCTTGTACTTAGCCTGTCAGGAGGGCCTAGTTGTCTAAGACGCGAAGATCAAGGTTTTCTTACCAGTGAAACTATGTTGAATGCTCACTTTTATTGTGCTACGAATCCAAAATCTAACATTTATATTTTAATTAACAAATTCAAGTACGTAATGCTTTTAGTCCTGATATCAAGGAAAGATTGAATTTCTTTTAACGAAGTTATAGGATGTATTCCTTAGAATTTTTTGATTGCTCTTACTTAACGTGTCGTTATAGACGAGCGGTCTGAAGCGCCAGGCTCAAGGTTCACTTACTAGGAACACATTTGGTAGTTCTGGTTCACATATTAGTGTGCATTGGTGCAATTCCTTCTTCTGAAAACTATTTTTTATAGAAAATTTCCAATTTCTTAATGTTGCATTAAAGAATTGAACTTTTTCGAAGTCATAGAATGTACTTTTTAGAACTGTTGTTTAATGCTACTTAAAGAGTCAGAATGGCCGAGCGGTCTAAGGCGCCAGACTCAAGGTTACCTTGCCAGTAAGACTGTGTTGAGTGTTCTGTTCCACAATTGTGGGCGTGGGTTCAAATCCCACTTCTGACAAGAAATTTTTAAAGGAAAAATTCAAATTCCTAACGCAGAAACAAGTTAAGATTGAATTGTTTCTGAAGTTGTAGAATGTACTCCTTAGAATTTCTCTATTGCTTGTACTTAGCCTGTCAGGAGGGCCTAGTTGTCTAAGCCGCGAAGCTCAAGGTTTTCTTACCAGTGAAACACTGTTGAGTGTTCGCTTTTATTATGTTACGAATCCAAAATTTAACAATTGTATTTTAATTAACAAATTCAAGTACGTTATGCTTTTAATCCTGATATCAAGGAAAGATTGAATTTCTTTTAACGAAGTTATAGGATGTATTCCTTAGAATTTTTGATTGCTCTTACTTAACGTGTCGTTATAGACGAGCGGTCTGAAGCGCCAGGCTCAAGGTTCACTTACTAGGAACACATTTGATAGTTCTGGTTCACACATTAGTGTGCATTGGTACAATTCCTTCTTCTGAAAACTATTTTTATAGAACATTTCCAATTTCGTAATATTGCATGAAAAAATTGAACTTATTCGAATTCCTAGAATGTACTTTTTAGAACTGTTGTTTAATGCTACTTAAAGTGTCAGGATGGCCGAGCGGTCTAAGGCGCCAGACTCAAGGTTACCTTGCCAGTAAGACTGTGTTGAGTGTTCTGGTCCACAATTGTGGGCGTGGGTTCGAATCCCACTTCTGACAAGAAGTTTTTAAATGAAAAATTCAAATTCCTAACGCAGAAACAAGTTAAGATTGAATTGTTTCTGAAGTTGTAGAATGTACTCCTTAGAATGTCTTTATTGCTTGTACTTAGCCTGTCAGGAGGGCCTAGTTGTCTAAGACGCGAAGATCAAGGTTTTCTTACCCGTGAAACTGTGTTGAATGCTCAATTTAATTGTGCTACGAATCCAAAATCTAACATTTATATTTTATTTAACAAATTCAAGTACGTAATGCTTTTAGTCCTGATATCAAGGAAAGATTGAATTTCTTTTAACGTAGTTATAGGATGTATTCCTTAGAATTTTTTGATTGCTCTTACTTAACGTGTCGTTATAGACGAGCGGTCTGAAGCGCCAGGCTCAAGGTTCACTTACTAGGAACACATTTGGTAGTTCTGGTTCACATATTAGTGTGCATTGGTACAATTCCTTCTTCTGAAAACTATTTTTTATAGAAAATTTCCAATTTCTTAATGTTGCATTAAAGAATTGAACTTTTTCGAAGTCATAGAATGTACTTTTTAGAACTGTTGTTTAATGCTACTTAAAGAGTCAGAATGGCCGAGCGGTCTAAGGCGCCAGACTCAAGGTTACCTTGCCAGTAAGACTGTGTTGAGTGTTCTGGTCCACAATTGTGGGCGTGGGTTCGAATCCCACTTCTGTCAAGAAATTTTTAAAGGAAAAATTCAAATTCCTAACGCAGAAACAAGTTAAGATTGAATTGTTTCTGAAGTTGTAGAATGTACTCCTTAGAATTTCTTTATTGCTTGTACTTAGCCTGTCAGGAGGGCCTAGTTGTCTAAGCCGCGAAGCTCAAGGTTTTCTTACCAGTGAAACACTGTTGAATGCTCACTTTTATTGTGCTACGAATCCAAAATCTAACATTTATATTTTAATTAACAAATTCAAGTACGTAATGCTTTTAGTCCTGATATCAAGGAAAGATTGAATTTCTTTTAACGAAGTTATAGGATGTATTCCTTAGAATTTTTTGATTGCTCTTACTTAACGTGTCGTTATTGACGAGCGGTCTGAAGCGCCAGGCTCAAGGTTCACTTACTAGGAACACATTTGGTAGTTCTGGTTAACATATTAGTGTGCATTGGTACAATTCCTTCTTCTGAAAACTATTTTTTATAGAAAATTTCCAATTTCTTAATGTTGCATTAAAGAATTGAACTTTTTCGAAGTCATTGAATGTACTTTTTAGAACTGTTGTTTAATGCTACTTAAAGAGTCAGAATGGCCGAGCGGTCTAAGGCGCCAGACTCAATGTTACCTTGCCAGTAAGACTGTGTTGAGTGTTCTGGTCCACAATTGTGGGCGTGGGTTCGAATCCCACTTCTGACAAGAAATTTTTAAAGGAAAAATTCAAATTCCTAACGCAGAAACAAGTTAAGATTGAATTGTTTCTGAAGTTGTAGAATGTACTCCTTAGAATGTCTTTATTGCTTGTACTTAGCCTGTCAGGAGGGCCTAGTTGTCTAAGACGCGAAGATCAAGGTTTTCTTACCCGTGAAACTGTGTTGAATGCTCACTTTTATTGTGCTACGAATCCAAAATCTAACATTTATATTTTATTTAACAAATTCAAGTACGTAATGCTTTTAGTCCTGATATCAAGGAAAGATTGAATTTCTTTTAACGAAGTTATAGGATGTATTCCTTAGAATTTTTTGATTGCTCTTACTTAACGTGTCGTTATAGACGAGCGGTCTGAAGCGCCAGGCTCAAGGTTCACTTACTAGGAACACATTTGGTAGTTCTGGTTCACATATTAGTGTGCATTGGTACAATTCCTTCTTCTGAAAACTATTTTTTATAGAAAATTTCCAATTTCTAAATGTTGCATTAAAGAATTGAACTTTTTCGAAGTCCTAGAATGTACTTTTTAGAACTGTTGTTTAATGATACTTAAAGAGTCAGAATGGCCGAGCGGTCTAAGGCGCCAGACTCAAGGTTACCTTGCCAGTAAGACTGTGTTGAGTGTTCTGGTCCACAATTTTGGGCGTGGGTTCGAATCCCACTCCTGACAAGAAATTTTTAAATGAAAAATTCAAATTCCTAACGCAGAAACAAGTTAAGATTGAATTGTTTCTGAAGTTGTAGAATGTACTCCTTAGAATTTCTTTATTGCTTGTACTTACCCTGTCAGGAGGGCCTAGTTGTCTAAGACGCGAAGCTCAAGGTTTTCTGACCAGTGAAACTGTGTTGAATGCTCACTTTTATTATGCTACGAATCCAAAATCTAACATTTATATTTTAATTAACAAATTCAAGTACGTTTAGCCCTGATATCAAGGAAAGATTGAATTTCTTTTAACGAAGTTATAGGATGTATTCCTTAGAATTTTTTGATTGCTCTTACTTAGCGTGTCGTTATAGACGAGCGGTCTGAAGCGCCAGGCTCAAGGTTCACTTACTAGGAACACATTTTATAGTTCTTGTTCACACATTAGTGTGCATTGGTACAATTCCTTCTTCTGAAAAATATTTTTTATAGAACATTTCCAATTTCGTAATGTTGCATGAAAAAATTGAACTTTTTTGAAGTCCTAGAATGTACTTTTTAGAACTGTTGTTTAATGCTGCTTAAAGTGGCAGGATGGCCGAGCGGTCTAAGGCGCCAGACTCAAGGTTACCTTACCAGTAAGACTGTGTTGAGTGCTCTGGTCCACAATTGTGTGGGTGTGGGTTCGAATCCCACTTCTGACAAGAAATTTTTAAATGAAAAATTCAAATTCCTAACGCAGAAACAAGTTAAGATTGAATTGTTTCTCTAATTGTAGAATGTACTCCTTAGAATTTCTTTATTGTTTGTACTTAGCCTGTCAGGAGGGCCTAGTTGTCTAAGACGCGAAGCTCAAGGTTTTCTTACCAGTGAAACACTGTTGAGTGTTCGCTTTTATTATGTTACGAATCCAAAATTTAACAATTGTATTTTAATTAAGAAATTCAAGTACGTAATGCGTTTAGTCCTCATATCAAGGAAAGATTGAATTTTTTTTAACGTAGTTATAGGATGTATTCCTTAGAATTTTTTGATTGCTCTTACTTAACGTGTCGTTATAGACGAGCGGTCTGAAGCGCCAGGCTCAAGGTTCACTTACTAGGAACAAATTTGATAGTTCTGTTTCACACATTAGTGTGCATTGGTACAATTCCTTCTTCTGAAAACTATTTTTTATAGAAAATTTCAATTTCGTAATGTTGCATGATAAAATTGAACTTTTTCGAATTCCTAGAATGTACTTTTTAGAACTGTTGTTTAATGCTACTTAAAGTGTCAGGATGGCCGAGCGGTCTAAGGCGCCAGACTCAAGGTTACCTTGCCAGTAAGACTGTGTTGAGTGTTCTGGTCCACAATTGTGGGCGTGGGTTCGAATCCCACTCCTGACAAGAAATTTTTAAATGAAAAATTCAAATTCCTAACGCAGAAACAAGTTAAGATTGAATTGTTTCTGAAGTTGTAGAATGTACTCCTTAGAATTTCTTTATTGCTTGTACTTACCCCGTCAGGAGGGCCTAGTTGTCTAAGACGCGAAGCTCAAGGTTTTCTGACCCGTGAAACTGTGTTGAATGCTCACTTTTATTATGCTACGAATCCAAAATCTAACATTTATATTTTAATTAACAAATTCAAGTACGTTTAGTCCTGATATCAAGGAAAGATTGAATTTCTTTTAACGAAGTTATAGGATGTATTCCTTAGAATTTTTTGATTGCTCTTAATTAGCGTGTCGTTATAGACGAGCGGTCTGAAGCGCCAGGCTCAAGGTTCACTTACTAGGAACACATTTTATAGTTCTGGTTCACACATTAGTGTGCATTGGTACAATTCCTTCTTCTGAAAAATATTTTTTATAGAACATTTCCAATTTCGTAATGTTGCATGAAAAAATTGAACTTTTTTGAAGTCCTAGAATGTACTTTTTAGAACTGTTGTTTAATGCTACTTAAAGTGTCAGGATGGCCGAGCGGTCTAAGGCGCCAGACTCAAGGTTACCTTGCCAGTAAGACTGTGTTGAGTGTTCTGGTCCACAAATGTGGGCGTGGGTTCGAATCCCACTTCTGACAAGAAATTTTTAAATGAAAAATTCAAATTCCTAACGCAGAAACAAGTTAAGATTGAATTGTTTCTGAAGTTGTAGAATGTACTCCTTAGAATTTCTTTATTGCTTGTACTTAGCCTGTCAGGAGGGCCTAGTTGTCTAAGATGCGAAGATCAAGGTTTTCTTACCCGTGAAACTGTGTTGAATGCTCACTGTTATTGTGCTACGAATCCAAAATCTAACATTTATATTTTAATTAACAAATTCAAGTACGTAATGCTTTTAGTCCTGATATCAAGGAAAGATTGAATTTCTTTTAACGAAGTTATAGGATGTATTCCTTAGAATTTTTTGATTGCTCTTACTTAGCGTGTCGTTATAGACGAGCGGTCTGAAGCGCCAGGCTCAAGGTTCACTTACTAGGAACACATTTTATAGTTCTGGTTCACACATTAGTGTGCATTGGTACAATTCCTTCTTCTGAAAAATATTTTTTATAGAACATTTCCAATTTCGTAATGTTGCATGAAAAAATTGAACTTTTTTGAAGTCCTAGAATGTACTTTTTAGAACTGTTGTTTAATGCTGCTTAAAGTGTCAGGATGGCCGAGCGGTCTAAGAAGCCAGACTCAAGGTTACCTTGCCAGTAAGACTGTGTTGAGTGTTCTGGTTCACAATTGTGTGGGCGTGGGTTCGAATCCCACTTCTGACAAGAAATTTTTAAATAAAAAATTCAAATTCCTAACGCAGAAACAAGTTAAGATTGAATTGTTTCTCTAATTGTAGAATGTACTCCTTAGAATTTCTTTATTGTTTGTACTTAGCCTGTCAGGAGGGCCTAGTTGTCTAAGACGCGAAGCTCAAGGTTTTCTTACCAGTCAAACACTGTTGAGTGTTCGCTTTTATCATGTTACGAATCCAAAATTTAACAATTGTATTTTAATTAAGAAATTCAAGTACGTAATGCGTTTAGTCCTCATATCAAGGAAAGATTGAATTTTTTTTAACGTAGTTATAGGATGTATTCCTTAGAATTTTTTGATTGCTCTTACTTAACGTGTCGTTATAGACGAGCGGTCTGAAGCGCCAGGCTCAAGGTTCACTTACTAGGAACACATTTGATAGTTCTGGTTCACACATTAGTGTGCATTGGTACAATTCCTTCTTCTGAAAACTATTTTTTATAGAAAATTTCCAATTTTGTAATATTGCATGGAAAAATTGAACTTTTTCGAATTCCTAGAATCTACTTTTTAGAAGTGTTTGTTCATGCTACTTAAAGTGTCAGGATGGCCGCGCGGTCTAAGGCGCCAGACTCAAGGTTACCTTGCCAGTAAGACTGTGTTGAGTGTTCTGGTCCACAATTGTGTGTGGGCGTGGGTTCGAATCCCACTTTTGACAAGAGATTTTTAAATGAAAAATTCAAATTCCTAACGCAGAAACAAGTTAAGATTGAATTGTTTCTTAAGTTGTAGAATGTACTCCTTAGAATTTCTTTATTGCTTGTACTTAGCCTGTCAGGAGGGCCTAGTTGTCTAAGACGCGAAGCTCAAGGTTTTCTTACCAGTGAAACACTGTTGAGTGTTCGCTTTTATTATGTTACGAATCCAAAATGTAACAATTGTGTTTTTATTAACAAATTCAAGTACGTAATGCTTTTAGTCCTCATATCAAGGAAAGATTGAATTTTTTTTTACGATGTTATAGAATGTATTCCTTAGAATTTTTTGATTGCTCTTACTTAACGTGTCGTTATAAACGAGCGGTCTGAAGCGCCAGGCTCAATGTTCACTTACTAGGAACACATTTGATAGTTCTGTTTCACACATTAGTGTGCATTGGTACAATTCCTTCTTCTGAAAACTATTTTTTATAGAAAATTTCAATTTCGTAATGTTGCATGATAAAATTGAACTTTTTCGAAATCCTAGAATGTACTTTTTAGAACTGTTGTTTAATGCTACTTAAAGTGTCAGGATGGCCGAGTGGTCTAAGGCGCCAGACTCAAGGTTCCTTGCTAGTACGACTGTGTTGAGTGTTCTGGTCCCCAATTGTGTGGGCGTGGGTTCGAATCCCTCTTCTGACAAGAAATTTTTAAATGAAAAATTTAAATTCCTAACGCAGAAACAAGTTAAGATTGAATTGTTTCTGAAGTTGTGTAGAATGGACCCTTTAGAATTTCTTTATTGCTTGTACTTAGCCACTGTCAGGAGGGCCTAGTTGTCTAAGACGCGAAGCTTAAGGTTTTCTTAGCAGTGAAACTGTTGAGTGTTCAGTTTTAATATAGTGTGCTACGAATCCGAAAGCAACATTTGTATTGCATACTGCTGACAGGAATTCATAATGCTGGAGAAAGGTAACATTGAAATTTTTCCAAATTTGTAGTATGTACTCCTTAGAATATCTTTATTTCTTATACTTAGCCTTTCATGAGGGCCTAGCGTACTGAGGCGCAATGCTCAAGGTTCACTTACTAGCAACACGTTTTTGAGAGTTCTGGTTCACATTAGTATGCGTTGGTGCGATGGCCGATCTGATAATTATTTTTAAATTTCAAGTTCTTAATGTGGTTAAATCTAAAAATTGAATTTTTTCGAACGGTCATAGAACGTACTCTTTAGAACTGTTTTTAATGCTACTTAACATGTCAGGATGGCCGAGCGGTCTAAGGCGCCAGGCTCAAGGTTCCTTACCAGTATGACTGTATGGAGTGTTCTGGTCCACAATGATGGGCGCGTATTTTTATCCATCTTCTGAGATCAATTTTTTAAATGAAGGATTCAATTTCGTAATGCAGAAGCAAGGAAAGTTTGTATTTTTTCTTAAGTCGTAGAATGTACTCCTTAGAATTTCTTTATTCGTTATACTTATCCTGTCTGGAGTGCCTAGCGTTCTATGACACGAAACTCAAAGTTTTCTTACCAGTAAAAGTGTGTTGAGTGTTCAGTTTGGATATAATGTGCTACGAATCCAAATTCTAACATTTATTTTTTAATTATAATGTTGTTCCTAATATTGTTTGTTCTAATATCAAGGAGTGATTGAATTTTTTGGAAGGAAGGTATAGAATATACTCCTCAAAATTTTTTATTTGCACAACGTCTCAGGATGTCCGAGCGGTCTAAGGCGCCATACTCACGTTTCACTTTCCTGTAAGTATTTGGTTGGGTTCTGATTCACAATAAGTGGATAGGTACGATACCCGCTCGAAATTAGTGAACTTTTTTATTCATAGGATGCTACTCTTAGAACTATTGATTTGTACTACTTAACGTGTCAGGATGGTCTATCGGTCTGAGGAGCAAAACTTACTTTACCAGTAATACTGCGTTGACTGTTCAGGTTCAAAATAGTGTCCTTCGAATCTCACTAACATTAATATTTTAGATCACAAATTCAAGTTTCTAATGTTTTTAGTCCTCATATCAAGGAAAGATTGAATTTCTTTTAACGAAGTTATAGGATGTATTCCTTAGAAATTTTTGATTGCTCTTACTTAACGTGTCATTATAGCCGAGCGGTCTGAAGCGCCAGTCTCAAGGTTCACTTACTAGGAAGACATTTGATAGTTCTGGTTCACACATTAGTGTGCATTGGTACGATTCCCTCTTCTGATAACTATTTGTTATTAATAATTTCATGTTCATTATGTAGTTGCAAGAAAAAATTGAATTTTTTCTAACGGTCATAGAATATACTCCTTAGAATCCTTGTTTAATGTTACTCAACGTGCCAAGATTTCCGAGCTGGCTAAGGCGCCTGACTCAAGGTTCCTAGATCCTCTAGTCCAAGGTGGACTAGAACACTCAACGCAGTCTTACCAGTAAGACTGCGTTGAGTGTTCTAGTCCACCCCCGGCCCACCACCAAGAGTTTGGCGACTGGTTCAGGCATCGGAACCAGGACAAGGCATGTAGGTTCATGTAAGTTTAAAATCGACTGGTCACGGAACAGAGGACGGAACAGAGGACATAAATGCCTATGTAGAAATTCCATCAGTCCTGCAAACTGAAGCCGTTCCTTACGCTAAAGGTAGATTAGTTAATGTTGGGATCAAGCCCTACTCAATCGAAATATCCCTTAAGGGATTTGCAAATGGCGATGGAAGGTTTTCACTGGTTTCCCTTCCATGTAATGCGAATGCAGGTTGATTTTAAAAGACCTTCACGCGGAGGAGACCCAGGAGATGGTCGCATTTTCAAAAGACCGTATATCTCATATACCTCTTTATTTTAAGCCAGCCAGCATAAATATGCTCGATAGTCAATTTTTAAATGATAGTTGCATTTTTGCAAGTCCACCCTCTTAATGGGTCGAACACTGCACGAACACCAATCCGGTATTGTACTCCGACTGTCCTGGTTGGGAGGAAAAGAAGGTCAAGGCCTATTCTATCCTCCGATCTAAATATGACGTGAGACGCAATATTACTCTTCAGCCCATGTTGTTGAGTGCTGACGAATGTCTTTAAGATCTCTGGACATGTGAGTTTCAACCTTGCTTTGAGAGACAACCTACCGTAAATTTCTGGGGCCCCTCCCACTACTCCGTAATGGTAATAGTCGGTGCGGAGGGGGCTGCGCCCCAACTAAGAAGTGTTCTGATCCACAATTGTAAGAGTGGGTTGAAATCCCACTTCTTATAAGAATTTTTTAAACGAAAGATTCAAATTACTAATGCAGAAACAAGGAAAGATTGAATTCTTTCTTAAATTGCAGAAAGTACGTAGAATTTCTTGATTGTTATTACTTAGACTGTCAAGAGGGCCGAGTGGTCTAAGGCTGCTTCCTTACCAGTAAGACTGTGTTGAGTATTCAGATTTAAAATAGTGTTCTTCGAATCCCAATGCTAACATTTATATTTTAATTCACAAATTCAAATTCGTAATGTTTAAGTTCTATTATCAAGGAAAAATTGAATTTAGCGTGTCTTACATATCGTGTCAGGATGGCAGAGCGGTCTAAGGCGCCAAGCTTAAGGCTTCTTACTGGTAATGTGTGTTGAGTGTTCTGGTTCACATTTATGGGCGTGGGTTCGAATCCAACTTCTTACAAGTTATTTTTAAATGGAAGATTCAAATTCCTAATACAAGGAAAGACTGAATTGTTTTGTTATAAAAAACACTCCTTAGAATTTCTTGTTTGCTCCTACTTAGCGTTATAGGATTGCCGTGTGGTCTAAAGAACCAGACGTAAAGTTCCCTTACCAGGAACAGTTCTTTTAGAGTTCTGGTCCCCACTAGTGTGCATGAGTTCGTTTCGCACTTCTGGTAAGTACTTTGTATTATAAAATTTCAAGTTCCTAATGTAGTTGCAAGAAAAATGGAATTTTTTTCGGTCATAGAATGTACTCCTTAGTATTCTTGTTTGCTATTCCTTAAGGTATCAGGATGGCCGAGATGTATAAGACCCCAGATTCAAGGTTCACTTAGACCCCATAGCAAGACTGTGCTGAGTGTTCTGGTCCACAATTGTGGTCGTGGGTTCAAATCCAACTACTGACAAGTATTTTTTATTCGAAGATTTCAAGTTCCTAATGCAGATGCATTAGGAATTTTCTCCTTAGAATTTCTTGTATGATCTTTTAGCGTGTCAGGATGGCCGAGATTTTTGAGGCATCGGCATCAAGGTTCCTTTCTAGTAGGACTGTTGAGTGTTATGGTCCACAATAGTGTGAAAGGATCCTAGTCAAGATCCTGGCCAACCTAATTTCAAGTCACGGTTCCCTTACCAGTAAGATTGTGCTAGTGTCCAGATTCAAAATAGTGTGCTTCGGATCCCACTGCTAACATTTATATTTTAATTCACAAATTCGTTCCTAATGCTTGAAGTCATAATATCAAGGAAAGATGTAACTTTTTTGAACGAAGTTGTAGAATGTACTCCTTAGAATTTCTTGTTTGCTCTTTGCCTGACAGGATGGCCGATCGGTCTAAGAAACCAGAACAGCTGTATACAACAAATGACGAAATCTTCAAGAACCTTCAAGACGAACATGTGTTTGTAGTGTCCATCGAATTACTCTCAGTCGAGATGGGAAAGACTTCCCACAAGGCATATCATCTTGACTTTCGACATCCCAAAATTGCCCAATAGGATCAAAGCAGACTATCTGTGTTGTCCTGTACGTGCTTTGTCCCGAATCCTGTGTGCCGTTTCGGCTGTCAGAGATTCAGACATTCATAAATTGCCTGTCGTGGTCCGATTGTTTTCGCACGATGCGGAGTAGTCGGTCATGAAAGCGATGGCTGTACTGAACCATCTCATTGCGTCAACTGCGATGGAGATCATCCATCATACTCCAGATATTGCAGTAAGTGGGTGCTTGAAAAAAGAGATCCAATCTTTGAAGGTTTCTCAGAACATGTACCATGATGCAAGAAAATCCGTTGAATCGCGAACACCCAAAGCAGGAGTTTCTTATTCAACTGTTTAAAAAAATCTTTTTCTTTTGCAGGAACTCAAATTGAACCTCATTACTTCCCCAGAACCTCTCTCCTCTACAATATCATTGAAAAATACAAAAGCGCAAGTAAACAAAAATACTCAACCTCCCAAAAAATTAAATAAATCCCCGACAAAGAGAACTGCTTCTCCTCAAAGAAATTCTTCACCCAAGAAGAGTAGCTAAAACGAGAGCTCTACAAGCTCAAAAATTAAGATCTTCTAAGGTTGGTCTGCCTTACCCCAAGCCACAAATTCCATTTTCAGTCCTTCAATCCGTCAGAGATGGAGGTACTGTGCAATTACATCCTTCTGACGATGATATTCTAGAGATCTTACAGAAGGACGACCCACCTGACATTCATATGCACGAACTTCCGTGGTTTTCCGTGGTTTTGATGACATTAATGCGATTGTATCTTCTTACCACCCAGCATGTGTGGCTCTTCAGGAAACTTTCTTGTAGCCTCCCACACATATAAGATACGCAGGTATAGTTGCATTAGAAAAGATTTTCCCAGCTCCGTAATTACACTACGCACGTCTTTACAAGCTGTAGCCGTGGGAATCCATATTAGTTTTCTCGTTACAGTCTATTTCCTATACTTTCCACCGCATGCTGTCATCAAACAAGAGGAACTTAGTGGACTTATACTTCAACTTCCAGTATCCTTTATACTGCTCGGTGACCAAAATGGCCACAGTACCCTGTGGGGAAGTGATAGTGCGAACCGTTGAGGCCAACAGAGTGAGAAGTTGATTTGGATTTTGAGGAAATTTACCTCTTTTCATTGAAAACTTTTAACTTCACGCTGTTTTAGGGTCCGCATCGGATCAATTCTATCCAACTGTTTTCAAGCTGAGGGAGTCCCTCAGGGGAGTATTTTAAGTGTTACTATTTTCGTTCTTCATTTCAATAACATCATTCATACTCTTCAACCATCAGTGCAGGGGACTTTATATGTATATGGCTTGCAGATATCATGTCAAGGATCAGACATACGACTAATCGAGCGGCAACTTTAAACTGCTGTCAACAACTTGGTCAACTTGGTTGGTGCGACCAGAACGGCCACACACTATCATGAATAGCTCTGTCCACTTCTGCAAAAAGCGGGGTATACACCCTGATCCCAACATTCGTATTCGAAATTTTCCAATTCCCGTTGTCAACGAGATGAAATTCCTCGGAGAAATTTTTGACAGCAGGCTCACTTTCCTTCCGCATACCTTATCTTTTCAAAGGAAATGTGAAGTCCTTAAATATCCTCAAGGTGATATCTAACACATCTTGGAGTGCGGATCAGACATTCATTACTCCGAATATATCAATCTGTTATCCTCTCTCGTATTGACTACGGATGTATTATGCATAAAACCGCGAATTCAACGAATCTACGCAGATTGGACACCTTGCATCACTCTACTTTGAGGATATGTTCTGGTGCTTTCTGCATATCGCCGGTTCACAGCCTCTATGTGGAATGTCACCAGCTCCCATTTGACCTAAGGTGAAAGAAGTTGTCGGCCAATTTTCATTTTAAAATCCAATCCATGCCATCTCATCCTTTGAAACGCAAGACTTACCCCAGGTTTGAGACGAATTTACGATGTCCGTCCTTCAAATATACCTGTACTTCCGTTTTACGAACGAGTACAACTTACCATCAAACCTAAATGACATTGAAACCCAACAAATTAATGTTTAACGATTCCCACCTTGAAATACGCCTGTTAAATGTATAAACCCTTTTGCTTCCCACAATAAATCTAACACCGCCCCAACTGCTTTTCAGCAACTTTTTGCCATGCACCGCTGTCAATACTCATATATTCCTGTTTTTACGGATGGGTCAAAAGGAGTGGGATATATTGGCTGTGGTATTTCTGTCGATACTGCCATATGCAGTTATAGCCTACATACTTCCTGTTCAATATATACTGCTGAAGCTGTCGCCATTTATTGTGCGCTCCAGCAGATATCTTGATATTCCCACCGTAAATTCTGTGTATATAGTGCAGCATGAGTGTCTTGAACAGTTGGAGTGCTATGATTACAAATGTCACCCTGTTGTGCCAGATATATTTGACACTTTACATACACTCGGAAAAAAGAGTTTTGATATTCTGTTTGGTTGGGTACCAAGTTATATGGGCATCAAAGGTAATGAGCTTGCTGACAGTGCTGCTAAGCAGCTTCTTTTCCATTGTCATAAGCCATTCCCTTTTCTGATATCAAGATGTCCACAAAGGAGTATATTTACTCCTTGTGGCAAGAGTCATGGAATCTGCAAGTCAGCAATAAATTAAACCATTTATTCATTTGTTGCCATCTGCCCCAATGCGAGAGACTGATATCAAACTAACTCGCCTTCGCATTCGGCACACACGATTCACTCATCGTTATCTTTTGTTCGGCGAGAGTCCACCTTATTGTCATGCTTGCTCATCAGATTTTACTGTCAAACATATTTCTATCGACTCCTATTTTAACCATCATCGGTTGAAATTTTTTAAAAGATCAATTTTAAAATTTCAAGATCTTATTGGGGAAAATCCTCATCCAAATCTTATCCCTTTTCTAAGTACCATTGGGTTTTTAAATTTTATATAGTGCTTTTATCCATCACGATATTTGTATCATCCATTATATCCAAACTTTTTTATACTGTATGTCATGTTGATCAGCATATTTTTATCATAGAATTCCATCAAACTGTTTCAATCAATAATTTCCACTTTATTTCTTTCCACGAATACTTTATTTTATATTATCCATAAAAAATTTCAAAAAATCATGAAATAAATTTTGTGTTGTCTAATTTCTTGCGCAAGACACACTCATGTCCAAAAGTTAAGCATAATTGCTGTTTATGTGAATAGTTTAGAAAATCTACATCGAAATGGAAGGAAACGTGGTATACGGGTGTAATAGGGTTATAAAAGAAGAAAACAATGCAAAGCAAGGATAATAATGACTTTTATTATCCAAAGAAAAGGGTTGAAAGAAAAAGGTTCAAAATACGAGTGTCAACTTTAGTGAAACAGAATGATTAAAACAATGTGACGCTAAAGTTTAATACGGTGTGTGGGAACCTCTGGTAGCCACACATGCTGCACAACGATTTCCCATACTTTCGATGAGGGTATGGATGAGTTGTGTGCTAAAAGAATTCCAAGCCTCACGGAGAGCAGTTTTCAATTCCGGAACGGAGCTTGGTGTGTGGCCGAGGGCTGCAATATGTCTCCCGAGCATATCCCACACATGCTCTATAGGATTCAGATCAGGAGAGTTGGCAGGCCACTTCATGCGGTGGATGCCTTCACTTTGAAGAAAGGCGTCGACCAGGGCTGCATGGTGCAGACGCTCGTTATCATCCATGAATATGAAACCAGGACCGATAGCACCTCGAAACAGGCGAACGGTAGGCTCAAGGGCTTTTTCTCTGTATCTTTGACCGTAGCAGACCCCGTGTCAAAGATGAGGAGATCTGTGCGGCCGTCCAGCATGATGCCTGCCCAGACCATGACTCCCCTGAAGGAAAACGATGTCTTTCCGTGATGTTCCAGGGGGAAAACGCGTTCCACGTTCTCTCCAGGCCGTGGTATGACGAGAATCAGTTTTCAGGCTAAATATGGACTCGTCACTGAACATGACATTGCCCCACTGTTGTCGACTCCGCTGCCGATGTTCCAAACTCCACTGTAAACGCGCGCATTTCTGTGGAGACGTTAGGGGGTGCAAACTGCTGGTCGTCTGGCATAGAGACCAACGTGTCTGAGTCTCCTTTGAACAGTTTGTCTCGAAACTATGATTCCAGTGGCTGCTGTCAGGGCTGAACCCAATTGTCTGGCAGAATGGTTCCTCTGACGTCGCTCAGTTATCGTCAAATATCGGTCTTGCTGATTTGTTGTTGCTCTTAGCCGACTTAGTACTGGTCGTCGGGTAACATCTCCAGTGGTTTGAAAACACTTCCACAGTCTGGAGATCACACATTGAGGCGCATTCAGAATTTGAGAAGCTTTGGTTTGGGATTGAGCGTATTCCAGCATTCCGATAACTCGTCCCTTCACAAACATGTCCAGTTGGCATCTTTGTGACATCTTTCGTCCTTATTGATTGTTAACAAAGTTCCGTACCACAGTAATTGCCACAGAATTTCTGTCTAAACTGGCCATGCCGCTCGAGGCCGTTTTGTACTCGTTCCGACGTGCGCGGTGCTATGCGCATGTCGATGTCGACTGACTGTTTTGCATATGCACAATGTTTTACCTTCGTCCCGCGATTCTCCAAAAGTAATTTTGAACCATTGTATCCATATTTACTCCAACTTTTTATTCGCGTTTTACGAATTATGCTTAACTTTTGGACATAAGTGTACATCTACCTTTTAATACAAGGTTTTTATATTTACATTGATTTTATTTCTTTTATCTTGCGTTTGGCACAGCTTGTCCGCTTTTGGACCTTGCTCCATAAAACCCTAATTACCTACCTACCTATCAGTAAGACTATGTTGAGTGTTCAGGTCCACAATTGTGGGCGTGCGTTCAAATCCCACTTTGGACAAGCATTTTTTGATTGAAAGATTCAAATGCCTAATGTAGACGGAAGGAAAGATTGAATTTTTTATTGTTATAGAATGTACTCCTTAGAATTTCTTGTTTGAAATTACTTAGCCTGTCAATATTGCCGAGCGGTCTGAGGCGCCAGACTCAAGGTTCCCTTTCCAGTAAGACTGCGCTGAGTGTTCTAGTTCTCAATAGTGGGCATTGGTTCGAATCCCACTTCAGACAAGTATTTTTAATTGAAAAATTCAAATTCCTTATGCAGATGCAAGGAAAGATTGAATTTTTTCGGTTATGGAATGTAATCCTTAGAATTTCTAGTTTCCTCGTATTCAACGTGTCAGGATGGCCGAGTGGTCCGTGCGCAAGACTTGAGAGTTTTTTTATCAGTAAGGCTGTGCTGATAGTTCTGGTCCCCTATGGTGTGAGTGGCCCACTTCTAAAAAGTTCTTTTTCCCAAAAAATCAAATCCTTAATGCAAATTTAATGAAATAAAGAATAGTTTTAAGATATAGTGTGTACCATTCATAATTTTTTTCTTAGTGTGTCCAAATGTCCGAGCAGTCTGAGGTGAAACTCAATGTTCCTTTACCAGTAAAAGACTGGTTTGAATATTCTGGTACACGTATTTGTTTGTGAGTTCGAATCCTTCTTTTGACAAGAATAATGTTTTTTTGGAATTTATTTTCATAACACAAATGAAAATTAGATATGCAGTTATTATGTTGCACTTGAGCAACACAAGGTACTATTTTCGACTGTCTAGGATCTATTTTGAAGGGAAAGTCCGAGAACACCTCGTAATTTTTAACTTCGATCAGATTGCTAAATGACCATCTGAGCTGACACCGTGCTCTTCAAACTTCCACGCCTTGCCAAAGTAAGATTACTTGTTCCCTAGGCATATTTAACGTGCACCAGCCATCGCGTCCACGACGGTCTATGGTTTGAGTAGGTTTCGTCCTCGCGACCTTCCGGTTGCTTGCCCGATGCTCTTCCCACTGGGCTACACCGGCACCATTTATAAAAGAAACGATCTAAGGAAATAGCAACATCAGCATTTTTTCTAATTGTTTTTTAATCCAAAATTTTTACGTTGAAGGAATTGAGCCCAATGGGCTCTCTCCCTGAACACATCCTTGTCCTTGACAGAGTCCGAGGTAGCGCTGTTGGAAGTGTTGAGGATTAGTAACCGGAGTATTGCGAGTTCGAAAGCTGTCGACCAAAGACTGTGTACGTATGGGCTGGTACATGTTAAATCTCTCATGGCCTCAAATGTCTTCTTGTTGGATTGGTGAAGAAGTTTGGAGAGTAGGATGCCTGCGTAAGTGTCGCCTTCATCAGACCGTGGTTCAAAATGATGATTTGTTGCCCTCGGATCTGTTGCTCCAGTGCGACTTTAATTGATTTCCATTACCACACTCTGAACATAACCTTCCCCTTGACGGAGGTCGCAGTGATCCAGTTGGAAGCGTTGCGGCTCAGCAACCATAATATTGCGAGTTCGAAACTCGATCCATCCAAAGACCTTTTTATAAGTGGGGATAGTGTATGTTAAATCTCTCATGGCCTCAAATGGCCTCACTTTGGCGTGGTATGGAAGTTTCGAAAGTAGGGTGTCAACTCTGTTGTTGATTTTGTTATCTGACTATGGTTCAAAATGATGAAGTGTCCTCTGATCTTTCCCTTCGGGATTAATGACAGACCGTTACTAATAGTCCCTTTTGTTAATCCAGTGCGACGTAAATTCAACGATCAACTATCATTGGATAATGTTTTTCTGTGGCTTATTACTGTTTCCAGAAGTCTTAGTTATAATTTACTACCAAGTTACCAAATTAAAAATAAATTTAAATTTTGTTACCTTTATTTTTCTTTTAGTCTTTCTAAGGCCATGTAGAATCTAAATGTCCTGTCTCATGACTTTTCCAACAGTAATTCTATATTTATCGAAATTTTACCCAGCTAAATATTTTAATGTGTTGGCAACAATTTTATTCCTGCCAGCATTATCCGCATAAAGTGTCCTTTAGAAATGTTTTATTTAAATATGATAAATGTTTTCTCTATTTAAATGTAGTGTTTATACGGTGATACGTGTTTTCTGTACGTATTCTGAACCAGTCGTCAGTTGGCGTGTTTTTCAATACGATTCCTACACTTCAGTAAAAATTCTAAAGAAATTACACTTTGTTGCTGGTCGACATGTTTTAAAACATCAATTCATATCAACCATTAAATTAAGTTCTTCAGTTTCATTAGTTATACTGCAGACGAGGATCTTGTTTTTATCATCTAATTATTGTTTGAATACTTTTATTCTCATCTATACATTTCACATGTTTTAAATCTTCTTTTATCTTTATCGTAGACTATTAGTTTTGAGATATTTTATACTTTTATTGGGTCACATTCTGTCTTGTCTTTGGCGCAGCTTGTCCTCTTTTGGACTTTGCGTCATAAAACCCAAACATCCAATCCAATCCGATTCCGAATTGATGAATTATATTTGATTGGTCAACATCGACAAGCGACAAACGTCGCCAAGACGGCGATAAAGCCCATTTTAAGATAACCCCCAATATGCATCATTCGAGAGCATTTGGACAGTAAAATTAATATCTTCCCAGACTGGTTTATTTTTCACACTGACAATACCTCTTATATGTAGTGTAGAGATGTGTAGTTACACAAAATCATGTGTACAGTAGTTCCCACAAAATCATTGAGGCCAAGGTAGCCCAGTAGGAAGAGCAACGGATAAGCAACCGGAGGGTTGCGAGTTAGAAACTCGGACCAGAGAAAGACCGTCGTATACACGGGATCTGGTGCATGTTAAATTTGCCGTGGCTCCAAATTTTGTCACGTTGGCATGGTGTGGAAGTTTGGAGAGTGGGGTACCCACTCAGATGTTGTTCTCGTCATCTGACCGTGATTCAAAATTATGAGGCGTTTATTCATGGATCTTTACCTTGAGGATTAATTACAGACAGTCACCAATAACCCGTTGCGTTGCTCCAGTGTGACGTTAATTAACTACCTACCACAAAATCGTTGTACGCTTTAAGAATTGACAAGGTTGGTAGGTAGTTAATTAACGTCTCACTAGAGCAAGACAAAGGGCTATTAGAGACTGTCCGGGATCAACTCCGAAGGGAAATATCCGAGGACAACACCATGTAATTTTGAATCACGGTCAGATGACAAGGTGTAAACACCTGAACTGTCATCTCGTTGTAGTAGTAGTAGTAGTATAAAACAAGTAGCCCGTTGTTTTCACCAGTGCGACGTTAATTAACTACTTATCTCCTCCTTTCCAAACTTCCCCTCCACGCCAGCGTGAGGACATTTGAGGCCACGACAGATTCAACGTGCCATAGCCCCCATGTATACGACGGTCTCTGTTCTGACCTAGTTTCAAACTCGCAACCCTCCGGTTGTTAATCCGCTACTCTTCCAACTGGGCTACTGCGACCCTTTCAAGAGTTGAAAATCTACCTTATGAAGGTGATGAATTGGAATTTCTAAAAACAACTTTCTCCGTCTCCGAAATTCTGACACTTCCCTATCCATTACTTTGAGCCCGAACTGTTTCCGAAAGCTGGCGAAGAAAGCGCAAACAAAAGAATCAAAACCGGAGTGGGAGGATTTGGGCCTTATGGGGGAGTTCCATACAGTCTCTTGAGGAACACCCGCAATCGGGCCCTTCTAATGCCCTTCTTAATATAATGCTGGTGAGTGAGAGAGGAAACCCAATGCAGATTTGAATTCTTCGCCGAAAACACCATCAAATTTCTATTTATCAAGCTTAAGTGCGGAGGGGACCCATCTGTGTATTGGTTCCTCAGGCAGACGGTGGCTGCTGTGGGTTCTACTGGCGTAAGATTGGGATAATAAAACATTCTGTTCTCCTCCCACCTGCTTTTGAGAGTGAAATGCGCTTTTTTAATATGCACAAGGATAATTTTTCAAGATTTCGTTCTTGATTTCAAGCAAGTGTGGTTTTGGTTTTACGTTCAGAGGCGAGAGAGGTCAGTTGTGTAGTCAGAGAAGGATCATCTATAGTGGGGACGTTGGGGCTTAAGCCCAAAGCTCCACCTTTACTTTAAAATAAAGACGGTTGGTTTGGGGTTTTATGGCGCAAGGGCCATATTTGACCAAGCTGCGCCAAACATAAAACTGATAAGGTGGCGCGTGTGGGATCCTTTTTCTGTCCGTCATATTTTGGTCGATTTTGTCTTGGTTTTTAATCGTCACCGCCAGTTTTGTAAACAAATCAATTTTAAACTTGCAAGATTTGATCGGGGAAAATCCTCACCTAAATCATTTTAAATTTTTATGTGCCAAAAATTTTTTTAATTCCATGTAATATTTTATCTTTCATATTTATTCATCAAATGTTTTACTACCACTCTATTTTTATATTGATCTCATCTTCCTGTTTAATCGCGGCGTTTAAATAATTATTTTATTTTCACATTCAATGTATTCCGAATATTGTATTTTTTAAATCTACCGTTTATTGTTGGTTAGAAAATTAATCTTCAAGTATTTTAATAAAACAAGTTGGTACGTTCAATCTTGTGTTTGGCGAAGCTTTTCCACTCTCGAACCTTGCGCTATAAAACGTAAATCAACCAACCAAACAACGTCAAACAAAAAAATGTGAAAGGAAAAAGAAGGATTGGGGAACAGAGTAATGGGAGGAAAGTAGAAAAAGATCACTTGGGTTATCACTTGAGCGCGACCCCCGTGTTTAGTAATTTTATCTATATAATGATTTTATTGTTTTACCTTACGTTTGGCATAGCTTGTCTGTTTTTGAACCTTGTGCCATTAAACCCAACCAACCCGTGTTTAGTAAAGACCATGGGATACAAAAAAATCACTCAGGCACCTCAGAAGCCCATACACACCTAAAGGAGATGTTCCCTGATGGCTTAGAATAGAGACCAATAATATCTTTACATAGTTAATTTATTTCTAAAAATAGTGTATAAAGGTTACTTCTGAAATTTTCTTATATCAAACAATAAATTTTTATTCATTATTTTTCATCCTCATTTACAAGTATTTCACTTCTTATAATAAGGGTTGGATAAAATTGCTTTGAAAATACTTAATATTCTTCTCTCTCTCATTTATAAGGACTTGGGCTATCTTTCCCCTTCTATACAGCTTCTATTCGTCTCGGTTTAGTTTTCCATTCTGTGGTCATTTTTTGTTACACGATTCTTCTAGTTTGGTTGGTTGACTTTTAAGACTCAAGTGCCATAGATCGCCAAGGTGTGCCCATCGATGTTTTTACTGTCAAGCAAGTGGACATGCACACAATGAAAGTTTTACTGATAGAGAAGAGAGAAATAAACCCAGGGACAGGAATGGAAGCTGTGTCACCTACCGCTCTGTGTGTCTTGGAGTAGTCACTGCAAAATTAATCTCTGTAGAACATTCTACAGAGTAGTGAAATAAATTTCTGTCCCACCCTTTTTGAATTTGTATAAATTCTGAAATAAATGTATTATTATTGATTAATGTTAACTATTGCATAATATGCAATAGCTAGTCTCATACAATCTTTACGGATACGTAGGGTTGGTTTTCTGGGGGTATTGTGGCGCAAGGTTCAGTAACGGATTAGCTACGAGAAGCACACAATAAAATAATAAAGGTCTAGATATAAAAAACATAAAATCAAGAATACGAAAGCAGATTAACTATGTGAAGGGCTCAGATTACGTGGTTGGCTGGCAGTTGAATTGATAAGGCACTGGATCAATACAATGGGCTTTTGGTGACGATCCGGGATCAATTCCAAAGGGAGTGATGCTCTTGAAACTTAAGATAAAATCCATGTACGATTGCAGGGCCGTCGTGGCTCAGTGGGTATGTCCACTGCGCTAGCAACTTTCGAGTTGGGGGAAACGCAGGTTCGATTTCTGTCGGTTGCATTCCTCCCTGGGTGTATTTCCATCTTCTGTGTCAATAAAGCTTTCATTGTGTCTGTCTATTACTTGATAATGTATGTCTTGCGTCTGGCGCAGCATGGGCAAATATGGCCCTTACGCCATTAAACCCCAACCAACCATATACGTTTGTTGCCAGGTGCGTTGTTGAGTTTCAGACAATATTATCTTGTTCCTATTTATCGAGTGTTTGTTAGTAATTTTGAGATACATGATAAAAATTGATTAAATTTTTATGACGATTTTTGTACGGTAATTATCCTACGAATAATTACGTTTGTTTACCCTTTGAGCGTCACAAGATTTATGTGTAGTGTAGTATCCCTTTCACTCACAACACACAATGACTAAACAGCCGCATCTATTTTCTGAAAGACTCCTATAAAGGATTCTATTACTAAGGTCAAAACTGGTTAGAAGTCATGCAGGGAAGTCTGTAGGTTGCAGAACAGATAAATGCGTGAAGCCCTCCCCCAGAGGGTTAAAATCAAAAGATTCCCTACACAATCCTTCAAAGTTTTTGTGGGCAAAAACCATGTGCTGACATTTCTATCATCATGGTACAAGAGGTTTCCTCGGCTAACTAGATGTACAACTGAGGGAAAAATATCTAACCATTCCACTTTACTTACGCATAATTCATAGTAAAGCAAATCTAATTTCGTCGTCCTTAGTTGTAAATGTCATGCTGCATTACTGAATAAGGAACGATCTACAAAGTGAAGTTTTCCTGCTTAACTTGGAGTGTCGTGAGATTTAATTTACTTAAATGTGTTTTTCTATAGAAAAATATCCAACTATACAGAGAACAAAAATGTATGATCCAATGCAAGAAAAAGACATACACGAACACAGTTGGATAATAGATCAAACAAAACACTTCATTAAAACATATTACTTAATGTGTTGAGATCATTAAGACATCAACCTCCGAGAAAGAATTATGAAGTTTAAAAAATCTGTAGCAAAATCGTTCCTACTTTAAAGGTTTAAAAAATAATTTACAGTTTCTGTGGTGATGTACCTGGGGATGTTAGATTTCCGAGTAGTGTTGTACTGTTTTCACCCCACAACACATATAATGACTAAATCACCGCATCTTTTGGTTGAAATAATTCTAGGAAAGATTCTATTGATCGAAAAGGTCTAGGACATAAACCTGAAACATAAGTTGATTGAGCATTGCTATTGAGAGGAACTTCAAAAAGTGTGACCAACACGTCGAATTGTAGTCATGTGACTGTTCTGTGAAAAATTGACTTGCTTGACCGATTTGGTATCTTATCTTCTCGTTTGGCAATGTAACATTGTATGACAGGGTAGATGTGTGAATGTGCATTTCTATAGAGTGGTGGCAAAAGCGATGAAATCAAAAGTTTACGACTATCAGATGATCCATCAATCGACCCATCAGATGAATCAATTTGATGGACGTCTCCCGTCCCGTGAATCAATCAGATGATGAATCTTAGGTTCCACCAAGCAGACGAAAGCAGTTTAAGGGTCATGTTACAACTAGTTTTGGTCGCATAATCCTTAGCGCATAAAAAGGTTACTGTCGCTCACTACTTTTATACATCCTCTATGATTTAGAACCGAAGCCACTTAGGGAAGACTGCAGTTTGCACAGATTATATGCGTGCGAACCTCTCTAAGGGTTAAGCCACAATGTACTAAAGTCAAGATCCCTACAGCTCGGCATTAAGAGTTATACTGCGGCCGCCACGCCACTATTCCCCACACAGGCCATTCGCTCGGGCCCCAAAAGGGCTCTGCCAGGGGAGGGCCGCAGATTGATTTCGTAGGCCTGTTCCTTACTTAATCCGCTGCTTATCCCGCGTCACGAAAGATGGATGAATCGGGCGCTCTGATTTTTTCCCATTTGTTTTCTTTCGCTCCGTTCCGTTTTAGAATACATATTCGCCGAAGAAGGGGCTCCAGATCCCGCTAATCAGGGCTTAGGCCTTCGGTAAACCGCCGTATAGTTTTAAGTGACGCCCGTTATCGTTTGTTTTGCCCCTTATTGTATGCGCGCGGAGGTGAGGGAGATTTGTTGTGGGGTTTGGTATAAGTCGATGAAAATTGTTGCGTGGATCTGTTGGTGGTGACTGTTTAGTTAAGGGTTGTTCGGATGTGAGCAGATTGTGAGGCGCTTTTCTGTGGGGAAGGATTTCGAGAAAAGGGAGAAAACTAGTTATGAGTACTGAACTCTATTGTGTCTAATTGTTCTCTTTTTTCATGTGTTAAATATTATTATATTCCTATATGTAAAAATACAGAGATGGTCGGTAGTTGGTAGTCGAATTAACATCGCACTGGAGTATCAAAACGGGCTAATGGAGACGGGTCGGGATCAAACCCTACGATTTTTTAAATTGACTTGTCCTCCGCTATTTTATCTGTCGTTAGGCACAGTTTGTCCGGCTTTGGACCTTGCTTCATAAAATCCGAATAACCAACCGGGATCAATCCCGAACGGAAAGATCCAATGACAACACCTGAGCTGGTTGGTTATTTGGGGAAGTTTTAGACATACACCCACAATGAAAGTTTTACGGAAACAGAAGAGAGAAATACACCCAAGGAAGAATGCGTCTGACAAGAATCGAACTTGCGCCGCCTACAAATCGCAGATTGCTAGCGCAGTGTGCAGACCCACTGAATCACAATGGCCCCTAGAGGCCTACATCCGAATAACACCCTAGGAGTTATTCGGATGTAGGCAGATTGTGGTCACTTATCTCTGGAAAAGAATTTCGCGAAACCTATAGTCATGAATGCAGAACTTATGTATTATGTCTGATTGTTCTTTTTTATGCGTTAAGTATTATTATATTGTTATATATAAATACAGAAATGGTTGGGGTAGTTGAATTAACGTCGCACTGGAGCATCACAATGGGCTATTGGCGATGGTCTTGGATCAATCCCAAAGGGAAAGATCTGAGGACAACACCTTGCAATTTTGAATAAAGGTCATATGATGAGGTCAACACCTGAGCAGGTTGGTTGTTTCGGGGTCTTATGGCGCGAGGGCCATATTTGGTTTGTTGGGTTTTTTGAAGTTTTATGGCGCATATTTCGCCAAGCTGCGCCAAAGACAAGACAATGTCAAGTAAAAAATATCGTAAATGGAAAGAAAAGAGAGACTGGTAAACAGAGTAGTGGGATGAAAGCAGAAAAAGATCGATTGAGAATCCCGGGAGAGCAATTCCCGTGTTTACTAAAGACAGTAAGAGAAGAAAAGCTTTCTCAGGTACCTCGGGTCCGAGAAGTCCTGAGGGCGGTCCATATTTGGCCATGCTGCATCAGACACGAGACATACAATATCAAGTAATAGACATACAATAAAAGTTCTACTGACACAGAAGAGAGAAATAATATTCAGGGAAGAATGCACCTGACGGGAATCGAAACTTGTTGGGTTTTATCGATTGAAGACAGAGTTTTATACATTAAAAATAAATTTTATTACGTAGCCAAGTCTTATGGTTTAAAAACATACTTTCAGAAAACAACAAGAAGTCTGATCAGATCATGATCCCCAATCTTATCACTTATATACATTCAAAGATTTACATATTCTTCTATATTGATGTGCCCCACACGGCACTATAATTGGAGGTTTGAGACCGATTCCAACATGCGGCCCCATCGGTTGTAAAACCTCAGCAGATGTATTACAATTCAATATATATATTTATATAAATCTAACAAAATATTTTTCTAATAATATTTTTAAATTTATTTAACAATAAAGGCTTTGTTAAAAAGTCAGCCAAATTATTTTCCGATGAAATATAATTTACGTTAAATAGTTCATCTTTTATTAATTTACGAATAAATTTGTACTTGATATCAATATGTTTAGTTTTCTGATTTTCCTGACTATTTTTTGAAAAATAGATAGCAGATTGATTATCACAATATACTTGGGGTCTTATGTAATCACACAAACTTAATTCATTTATAATTCTACTAAACCAAATAACTTCTTTAGTGCAATCGGTTAGTGCAATAAATTCAGATTCCATTGAGCTAAGAGCTATGCACTTTTGTTTAGAAGATTTCCATGATATTGGGATGTTACCAAAATAAATTAAATAGCCACTGCTTGAATGTCTGTTTGTGAGACCACATCCCCAATTTGCATCAGAAAAAGCAATCAAATTTGAACTTTCTACATTGGAAAGATTAATTTTAAAATCCTTTGTAAGAAAAACATAGTTCATAATATCAACAACGTAAGACCAGTGTTTGTAAGTATAACCATTACAAAACTGAGACATTATATTAACGGCAAATGCAATATCTGGTCTGGATCTATCTGACAAAAACGGTAAACATCCTATTAAGGAACGATAGGGAAATTTCCTCATTAAATCATTTTCAATTATTTCTTCCTCTTTAACCTTATCAGGTAAGTTACAACCAATTTTAAAAGGTAAATTCACAAAACTTTTAGGAAGATCTTTGAATTTTGACATTAATTTTTCAATGTAGGTAATTTGATGTAAATAAATCGAATTTTCAATCTCTTGAAAGTTTACGCCTAACAAATATTTAGTTTTACCTAGACTGTAAGATCCAATTTTTTGTCCAATAATTCGATTACTTCATTTATCAAATGTTCTCTTTTTGAAAACAAAACCATATCATCTACATAAACAATTAAAATTACATCTTTAAATTTGTAGACACAATTACACCAATTTAACTGAGAAAATCCTAATTTAGTTAAAATACCGTCTAATTCCAAATTCCATTCTCTACCACTTTGATGCAGACCATATATAGCCTTTTCCAATAGACATACTTTGTTTTCGGATCCTTTCAGCACAAATCCTTTTGGCTGTTTCATGTATATAGTATCCTTAAGGTGTCCATATAAATATGCACTTTTCACGTCAACTTGACAGTGATACCAACCCAACATAGAAATCAATAGTACAAACAATAATCTAACAATAGAAAAATTCACAACTGGTGAAAAAATATCTTTAAAATCAATGCCGGGTTTTTGCTTAAAACCTTGAGCAACAAGACGAGCTTTATACCTTTTAGGTATATTGTTTTCGTCCATTTTTATGCTGTACACCCACTTACTTCCAATTATGGTTGTATTTGGGGGTGTGTCCACTAATTTCCATACTTGCCTATCCTTCATTATCTGAATTTCTTCATTCATGGCAGTATTCCATTTTATTTTATCCTTACTTGCTTGCGTTTCTTCATAACTTTTGGGGATTTCGACATTGTAACACTGATCATACATGTCGTACATCTGTTGGTCTAAAAAATTAGATTCATCACTAGAAGTAGATGGCACATTAGAAATATCCACATTAGGATGTTCAGTTTCTGGCTTAAAATTGAAATTTACAGGATCAAACCTAATCTTATTTTTAGTACAGTACTTTTTAATATCATTTAAAGATCTCATTCTCAAATTTTCAGGAGAATAATAGTATACATCTATCCTATTGCTTTTATTTCTAGGTTTTTCGATTCTTCGCCAATTTGAAATGTTAAGACTTTTTAAGTCCTCAGTTTTAACTAAATCTTTAGAATCTAAAACTTGAGTTTCACTTTCCGATTTTACTTTTATATTTTCATTTGATTGATAAATAGGAATATTAGAATTAAGATCGAAAGAAACGTACTCAAAGTTTTTACCAAATAGTACATCAACAGCTTTCTTACTTTCGTCGATATGAACATGGACTGTTTCAACTATTCTCTTCTCGTTTGGGATATATATTCTGTAACCTTTAGTTTTCAAACCATATCCTGTCAAAATACCAAGTTTTGCTCTGGGTTGTAATTTATTTCTCTGTATTTTAGGAATATGAACATATGCCAAAGAGCCAAAAATTCTAAAATGTTTTACTGATGGTTTGAAACCAGTCCATATTTCGTTAGGAGATATACCCTCAGTTAATTTGTGTTCGCATCTATTTTTAGTATGAATAAATGCTAAAAGTGCTTCTGACCAAAATTGTGGTTGTAAACCACTGTCTTGAAGCATAGCTCTGACACAATCCATGGCTGTTCTATTGAACCTTTCTGCAATGCCATTTTGTTCAGGGGTATAAGTTGAAGTTCTTTCGATTTTTATTCCTAGATCATTTAAAAACTTTTTAAATTCTTTGTGACAAAATTCTAAACCATTGTCAGTTCGGACACATTTTAACTTAACATTTAGCTGTCTTTCAGCTCTAACCAAGTATTTTTTAAAGTAATCAAAAACTTCATTCTTATTTCGAATAATATAAACAGTTACTTTACGTGAAAAATCATCAATAATAGATAAAAAGTATTTGTTTCCACCTAGAGAGTTAACTGGAGCAGGACCCCACAAATCCATATGGATCCTTTCCAAAACATGTTTAGTTTTCCTTTCGTACATATAGTTTCTTTTTAAGGATATTCTAGTGGATTTAGCAATAGCACAAATCTTACAATTTTTATCTATATTCTTACAATTAAGTTTTTCAATTCCTTTTACACAATTAATTTTACTCATATTTTCAATTAAGGGCATGTTAACATGACAAAACCTACGGTGGGCTTTTTCTAGATCTAAACCAGTTACATATGTATAATTTTTAATCTTGGGATAACCTTTCAAGATATACAATTTTCCAATTCTGGGAACAGTAAACAAATATTTATTATAACTATTATAAATAATCATTTTGTTATTTCCCCATTTAATTTGGTTTCCCACAAGGTCAATACGAGCACCACTAATTAAATTTCTTCTCATATTAGGCGAGTATAACACATCTTTTAAAGTTATATCATAATTTCTGTTTCTATCTAAAACTGTAAATTGAATATCACCCATACCTAATACTTCCGAGGTGCTGTCCTTGTCTCCGACTAGGATCTTCTGTGGTGGTAGTTTTCTGAATGTCGTAAACATATCACGTTCTTTGCAGAAGTGAGCAGTTGCAGCAGAATCAATGAGAAATTCCCTCGGTCTTTCATTTGGAAAATTTGAAACTGCATAGGCACGTTGAAGATCAGTTTTTGGATTGTCCTCCATATAAAATAATTCACCACCAGGTTTCTGCCGATTGCATTTCTTGAAGCACTTCGATTCGTAATGTCCCGACTTTTTGCAGTAGTTGCAGAATGGTCGCGGCCCCATACGACAAACTGTCGACTTTCTTGGGCTTGAAGGAATTAATTCAGGGTCCAGTACGCATCTGCTGTGATCAGGAGTAGACGCCAATGTCTCCTTGTATCTAGATGACTTGTTTCTTGTAGCATAAGCATCGGCCACGATACTTAATTTTGTGTCTTCGTCCTTCCGCTTCAGGTCGATCCGGCTGGATTCTGTTATTAAATGTTTAGACAAATTGTCTAGCGTGAACTCGTTGTCATCCATCCTGTATAGCAGTTGTACCAGATTATCGTATTCGTGAGGCAAATGTCTTATTAGTTGAAAGCAAACTAAGAGGTCTGGGATTTCGAATCCACCTTCTTTTATCTGTAACAGCTTCTCATGCACTCGTTTGCAGAAGAGTCCAATGGATTCGTCCTCCGGCTGGTAGCGGATTGAAAAGAACTCGTCCACAAGGCCTGCCAATCGTGCTCTAGATGCTGGTTCAAAGTTGGTCTTTAATATATCCCAGGCTTCCTTACCGTCCTCAGTAGATGAAATTAAGACTTGATATTTTCTGTCTATGCCCTGGTAGATAGTTGTGTATGTCCTCTGCTTCCTATAACGATAGTCTCTTTTTTCTTGTTCTGGAGCATCTTCCAATAATAGAGGTTCCGTTTTAATGATAAATTCCCAGCAGTTCCGGTCCATTAGCAATACCTTCATGTCCGTCTTCCACGTGACATAGTTGAAATCCGATAACTTCGGGAAGGAAAACATGGACATTTCTTGAATACCCATCATACTGGAAACCGGTAGTGGCAGAATTCAGGTTCAGCTTAAGGTCTGGGGCCCATAACCAATTGTTGGGTTTTATCGATTGAAGACAGAGTTTTATACATTAAAAATAAATTTTATTACGTAGCCAAGTCTTATGGTTTAAAAACATACTTTCAGAAAACAACAAGAAGTCTGATCAGATCATGATCCCCAATCTTATCACTTATATACATTCAAAGATTTACATATTCTTCTATATTGATGTGCCCCACACGGCACTATAATTGGAGGTTTGAGACCGATTCCAACAAAACTGCGTCATGTACAACTCGAAGGTTGCTAGGGCAGTGGTCATACCTCGTGAGCCCCACATCAGAGCTGGTACCCCACTCTCCAACCACACCATGCCAATGAGAGGACATTTGAGGCCATGGTAGATTTAATGTGCACCAGCTCCCACGTACAAGACTTTCATTGGTTGGATCAAATTTTGAACTCCCAGCCCTCCTATTGCTAATCGGTTACTCTTCCAACTGGGCTACTGTGGCTCCAAAATTATAGATAATAAATTGGATTTGGAATTTCATTCAAAAGCCTGATAAAATTAGTGCAAAAATATTTCTAGTTAGGTCAATTGTAGTTAAACCTAGAGTTATATGGATTCACTGAGTAGACAAGGATTTTGTCATTTGTAAAACTAAGAATGGAGAAATATTGGCGATAACAGGTCAAGAGGGACAGAATCATTGAGAAGGTCAAGACTCACACTGGGTTGTAGAGCCAATGAAGAATTTGTTATGCTATGTCAATGTTATGAATAACATTAATAGGAATTCATTTTCACTCGTATAATGCATACTAATGCTTAAGAGGTACTATTTTTAGATGCCTTAAAACCCTTTTCCAGTACAATTTCTATCATTCCTTGCATTTAACTCACGTGTCGGTGAGACTCTTGTATCTAAATATTTCTGCTATAACAATAATCATTTCAATATTGCTATTGTAACAGTTGTAATTTTATCATTAAAATATTATTGTCAAAAATTATCATTTTCGATGCCTGTTTTTATTCCATATTCTCTTCCTTCTCAGTTCTTTAAGTGAATCAAGCCGTTTATTAAATTAAGAAATAGCATGATCCCTTTTATCCTTTTTCACTCATCACTTTCAAGTCTGGTAAAAATCATGGCCATCAGTCGATGGAAGATTTTCAACAATAAGTTGAGGAAACATTCAACTATTTTTCTCTATAAACCAGCAATTTTCAACCGGTGTGACTTACAAATGTTAAACTACTTGAATTGTGTAAGATTTATTTAATTTCAACGGTTTAGTTTGGTTCACAAATTTAGTGTGTTCACAAATAATTTCAAGTTTTTCCGTATAAACAATTTTGCGTAACATTTCTCTCTCTCTTTCAACAAGTATGTCAATTGTTTTAAAAGTTTTTTCGAAGAAGAAAGATTAGTTAATTACTATTATTTTTTTAATCAATCAAAATTGTACAACTTATGTCCAAAAATTTTCAAGACTGACGTAATAGCGTGCGAAAGAGTTGAGTCAGGAAATTTGTAAGCGTTATCCGGAAGCAGCAGTCACTGTACAACAAGCGATCAGCCACAAACCGCTGTTTGATATTGCTGAGAAACAATACAGGGGAATTACGAAAGTGCTTGCACGTGCTTGTCATGCTGCCTTGGAACAACAGAGATAATATCAGCTTTTGTTTGAAACTGGGTAAAACAGGTAAAGGTACACATGTAAATCCTTCTAGTGATTGTCTTGACAAGGAATCTCGTGATGAGCAAAATTGACCAGATCTTGATGGACGACATATCTCGTCCATCAAATCTGGTCGAAACCACTTGGAAGGTTAAACGAAGCTTATGGGGATGCAGCATTAGGATTGTGCGCCGTGTTATTGAGTGGTATGCACATTTCCGTGACGTTAGGGTGTCCCTGACCAAAGTGGTCGTCCGTCCACACCTCCATAGAGGGAACAATTCAGGAAGTTCCCAACAGTTCCTGGTACACCATCAGATAACTGCATTGACACATCCTCCGTATGGACCTGGGCCGCGGCAGTCCGGTTGGAAGAGTAATGGATCAGCAACCAGAGGTTTGCGAGTTCGAAACTTGGTCCAGCCAAAGACAGTCGTGTACACGGATGCTGATGCACGTTAAATCTGTCGTGGCCTCAAATTTTCTTGCGTTGGCGTGGTGTGGAAGTACGGAGAGTGGGGTGCAAGCAACCAAGCAAGTATCCAAGCAACTGTGACAAAACAACTCGCGGGTGGTTCTCAATGGTTTTCAGAGCTGTTTCAAAGATCTTCAGAAACGCTGGAAGCTGTGTTAATTTTCAAGGCAGTAGTTTTGAAGGAAACATGCAACATTTTTAAGTATGTTACTTTCATATTTTTAGCAGCAGTTATTTAACCGTTTGGACATAAGTTGTACAAATTTTTTTGTCAGATCGTCAAAAAAGGTAATATAATTTTTGATATACAGAATTTTAATAATTAGTTTAAGTCTGACACTAGATCAAAAGGTTGAAAATCGCTGGTTTAGAAAATAACTTTGAGCAAACCCCCCTGTTGGGTCCACAATAAAGTGTTTTCCCTTTATTGTGGACTTCGAATTGGTATATGAAGTCCTTCTAGGACTTCAGTCATTCAAAGCTAATCTAAAAATCAAATACCTAGGAAAATTACACTCAGTTGAGGAGAATTGGCTTTGATAGGAAGATCTTTTAATGGGAAGTAATAAAGGAAGATCCTTAACGGAATAAAAGATCTTTTGCACGTCCTCTGCGCTCTCTATGTGAACCTCAATCAAATTTGTGCATGTATTTCTGGCCTATCGAAACGAGTAAAATCCCAATAAGGATTGCGTATTACTCTTATTGGGATCTGGGAAAGTATAAACTATAAATGTGATTTAAAGTCGCTAAAACTACTAATGACATTCGATGACATTTAAACCTCTTGGTGGTTAATCTTCGCTTCGAAAACTGTCCTGTAGTGGTTCCAGCCTCTGGTGCAAAAATCTGTTCCAAACCGTCACCAGTTCTAAACAAGAGACAATTTGTTTTTCCTACTTGGATTTCCATTCCCCCTTGAAATAATAGGGCAATTTTGCCTTTGAGGTACCACATCATTAGCAAAACCTACCAGATCTTGATAGACGTTGTATCTTGTCATTAGCAAAATTAACCAGATCTTGGACGAGATATATCGTCGAAACCGCTTAGAGAGTTAACAATGGGAGGAGATCTGACGCAGCGATTAGCATATGGCTTGACACAAAGTGATGATTCACATTTCTGTTTGTTATGACCAGATGGGGAATAAAGGAGGCAAAAGAACAAGGTAAGCCCTGGGTAAACAAAAGGGAAAACAGAGAAAGGAAGCTTTAAAAAAGCACACGCTCGCGATGCATTTAGAAAGTATATATTTTATTATTACATTGAAAATCCAAAGTACAATCGAGCTTATAAGACGTTAAGAAAAGAACGGAGTGGATACGTGACTTTAAACTACCGTGGCAATTACACGCAACAGGATGGTTACAAAATACAAAAGTTCTAAACCAGATTTTTTCTCTTTAGCCAGTGACAGCTTTACGGGTGTAACATAGACCGGACCACAAGCACCGATCGCATCAATGTTCCCTACTGCGATGTGCAAACATCGGCCGTGTAAGTCCTTTAAAAAGAGCTTTCGGCAGATTACTAAGGCAAATATTGACTCTAAATCGCAAACTTGGTTGATCACGCCTCATCCGGCGAAATGATCGATTGTTCGAACAGAATCGACAAGGGTGTTTATGCGATACACCCTATGGGGCATGTGCGGATGAATTTTTTTCTCACATACGAACGCTCTCTCACTCTCTGGTCTTTTAAAATTTTTTAAAGAATTGCTTTTGAGGATACGCTTTATCGCTCTTTATAAAACCATCACAAAATTTTAAGGATACCTTATACTTTTAACGAGCTTGAATTGTATTAAAAAGGTTTTAAATCTATTTACATATATTTCACTAATGTAATAACTTTTAAAGGATTGCTTTTAAGAATATATATCGCTCCTTACCAAAACGACTCAATTTCCAAAGTGACATTATACTCTCCAAAGAGCTGAGCTGCTAAGGAAGTCTTTAAATCTATATATATCACACTAATGTGATAACTTTTTTAAAGGGTAGAATATACTTACTCGCTCTTTAGAAAACCGTCCACGATTTGCAAGACCTTATATTCTCCAACGACCGAATGCTGCATTAAAATTTTTTTTAACTTGTATATTTCACTAATGTAATAACTTTTATAAAGGATTGCTTTGACTTCCACTTTATCGTTCCTTACAAAGCCGTCGCAGATTTTCGAGGATACTTTATACTCTCCAACGAGCTTGTGTTGCCATTAAAAAGTTTTTAAATCTGTCAATATTTCACTAACGTAAAGAACGTTTTTTAAAAGATTAAAGGATTTCTTTTGAGAACATATCTTATCGCTCCTTATAACACCGATTTTTAAGGAGTTTGGAGAGTGGGTCACCAGCTCAGGTGTTGTCCTCGTCATCTGACCGTGGTTCAAAATGACGAGGTGCTGTCCTCGGATCCTTGACATCGGGATTGATCCCGGACCGTCGGAAATATCCCGTTGTGTTGCTCCAGTGAAACATTAATTAACGACCTAAAGATTTTCAAAGATATTTTATACTCTCCAACGAGCTTGTGTTAAGTTTTTAAATCTGAAATTATTTCAGTAACGTACATAGCACAAAAATTGACAATATTTGTTGATAAATGGCAGCAACGTTACACGATTCATTCGCCTATTTTGCTTCTCAGTTCAAACATGCTTGATACATAATTCTTATTTCCAATAAAACGCATGTCAAAAAGCATATTGCAGTCAGACACCACAGGTAGCTTTTAAACCTCTAACTTGCACTTATTCAATTCCCTTATTCCAAAACGATTAGGCAACTTTTGATGCTAAACTTATTTTTACTCATATTTTGTCTCCCGCAATGGATTTCGGTTTTCCAGTTTCCTCATCGCTTTCTATAATCAGACCTCTGCATGCTTTTTGCCATGCTTTTTATTGGAAATAAGAATTGACACCAGTAAACGTAAATGAAATGCTGTGATATATTTTTGGATAATTTTATTTTATTTAGAGGTACAAAATTCATTTCTGTGAACATGGATGCTATATTCACATAAATGGATTGAAATAATGTATGAAATGTGAGTAAAGACACTTTGCCACACATCAATAGATATAATCATTTCAAGAAGTTTAGCTGAAATGCTATGCTATCTACTAGTATCAGTTAAAGAACAAATAAAACGATGACTTGTGAACGAATAAAATAAAACATCAGAGCATCTAAATTTATGAACATTCAATTACTGTATAATAATTTTAAAAATTACCTTTGACTGTACTTCCCTTTGGTGTGGAAGTTTGGAATGCTTTCTCAATGTTACAAGTGGGGTGCCAGCACAGGTGTTGACATCGTAATCTGACCGTGGTTTGAAATTACGAGGTGTTGTCCTCGGTTCTTTCCCTTCGGGGTTGATCCCGGATAGTCGCCAATAACCTCTTGTATTGCTCCAGTGCGACGTTAACTATCTATCTACTTTTGACTTTATTTCTTAAATAATGCTGAATCCTTCTGCGTTAAATGTTCCTGTTGAGAAGTAGTCATTATTAAGTAATAAATCTATTTATTATAAAGATTCATTTATTAAAAATGTAGATAGAAATGTATTTTATATGTTATACTTATAGTATAAAGCCTTGGTGTTATTACAAATATGTAACATACATGAAATTTCCAAACAATTTATATCTATCAAATGAGAGGTAAGCCTTATAACTGTATCCAATACTTAAAATGTGTACGGCTATTGTGAGTCACTTAAATGGCCTTTTTAATGAACAAAACAGTAGAGAATAAACCTATGGACTAATGAAAATAGAATGTTTGAAAAATGTGAAGTTTTTAATTTGTAAGACGCTTATTTTAATTTTTTAGTTGTTTGACATGATTTGGTTTTTATAAAATAAGACCATTCAATTCGCATACAGCACAACCTATTTCCAAAAATGTAAAACATTTTCAATTTAACTACACAAATCTAATAAAGTCGTTTGCTTCAGCAGCATACAATTACAGAAAGCTGAGTTTGACTGAAATGAATGTGTGTGAAAAATGAGTTTGACTGAATGAACCTGTGAGTCGATTTCAATAATAAAAACCACTCATTTCAAATCATGTAGTAAAAAGTAAAACTTGAAACTTTTTGAGACAGTAACTGAGTGTCGCTTGAGAGTTACAATCAAATAATTTTATTAAATTTGGCTAAATTCTCAGTACTTTGAAAAATAATCAAACATCCCAACAGCAACGATATAGAATGATGAGAAAATACATTTAGTTGTGAAATTTTAACAAAGTACATTGTTATATAACAAGGGTTTCTTTCCAATAGTTTTTAATATTGTTAAGAAATTGTTATAATTAATTATTGCTTCAATACGATCAGCGGATTATTGAATGGTATGGTTGGAAAAATTCATTGTTAAAATCCTTAAGATCTCTTTAATATAATCTTGAGATTTATATTTCCAAAATAGTTTCTCAATTTAATTTCAGTAATTTGTATGAGATTATAAACATTATATTTTTGTGTATGTGATTGTCGGAACATTTGCCATGGTGAATTAGATACACTAATTTTTTTCACAGTAATCATGTATCATTCATATATGAAAGTTTCACAAAATATAACATTTAGAAATTTTACAAAGTTAATTTAATGATTCCAACAAACATCAATTACTTTATTGGTTACAATCCTGCTGTATTTTATGTTGACTCTCTTGCAAAACTTACAGTAATTGAAAGCAAGATAATTTTAGAATCATATCAAATAGGTACATACAAATTGCAATAAATGTGAAGAATACGGGATGCAAAACAATATAAATATTGCATTTTAAAAACTGCTTTAAGACAATAGCTTACGATTGCAAATAACATTCAGTTATCACACGTTAAATGAGAGAAATTTCTTCGACAATTTTTATGCATAAAGTATTTTATACGATAAAAGTGAAAGCAATTAGTATATTGTATTTCAATAACATTGTGTTGAAATTCCTACTTTGAGGTGAAGCTTCTAAAGTGGTTACTATATATATTGTGTAAGAGTCAATTATATGTATTGTGTAGTTTAATGCTAATAGTCGTATTGCTTACACGTGGAATCTCAAACAGAACTAGCAAAAACAAAATCATTGGACCAAATGAATTGGTGCGATCTTGGTTTTTCGATAAGGCGGATAAGGAACACGCTTAGCAAAAGTGACTTTAGAGCGTTAAACCGGATGGGGAAATTGAACAATCAATCGGTAAATACACCATTAGGTTGGATTTCTACACATTCTTAGATTTTACAAATAAATCTGTTTGAATGTAGCATTGATATGAATAAAAGGTTTTTGGTAGAGATGTGCAGAGTCGAGTACTTTTAAGAATCGAATACTTGGTATTCAAGTACTTTCAAAAATCGAGTAAGTATTTAAATACATATATAAAAAACGATTAATCGATATTAAGAATCAACCATCTGAGATATAAGGTTATCTATAATTAGTATTCGAATACTTAGGATGAATACTTTGTATCTGTTTACTTTGGATGAATACTTTAGTATTCGAATACCTTGAATGAATACTTTAGTATTTGAATACATTGGATGAATACTTTAGTATTCGAATATCTTGGATGAATACTACTGTATACGAATACGAGAAAGAATCGAGTACAACGAATACCAGAAAGAATCGAGTGTAACGAATACTTTTAAGTATCAAGTACACGAGTACTTTTGTATTCAAATATTCCCATCTCTAGTTTTTGATTTGAGATGGTATGTATTGAGGTGAGGGAGGAGAGAATACAGTATTAAAAATATTCTGAACCCTTCCAACTGTGTAAGTGTTGAAGTAAATGCAAAGATATAAAAAATGAACTTATTTTTTTATAAATTAAACAAATTTAATTTTTTATGAAATATATGAAGTTTTTGTTGGTGTTAGAGACAAATTCATTGCGTGTTCCACATTAGATACCATTTTTTTTCAAAAAGTCGATTCTGACTTTTTTTTAACTTTTTTCGGTTAAGTTGAAATTTTTTAAATTTTGTTAAGTTATTATTCACTTATGAATATTAACTAATTATGTGGATTCGTTTATTTTATACCGAAAATTCCCAGTTTTTGCAATCTTGTAAAATTAGGAGTTTACCCACCATCAGGCGTATCAGAATACCGTATCGATTAAATTATGGTTTAGCAATGAAATCGAATCTTAGTGAGAAGGAAGAACCGTAAACGGAAAGTAGAATTTATTTTGAAAGAGAAGGAAAACGCTTGTAAATTCTACGTTTCACCGTAGATGGCGTTAGTAGTAACCGGAAAAATGGGGAGAACCCTTCCCCTTTATTCCTCAGAATCCTCCCACACATTGAAGAAAACACAGGCGTATTCAGGGCAGGGTCAAAGGTTCTGCTCACACCCATCACCTGGTATCCTTTTACTACGCACCCTCGAATATCGATTAAAGTAATTAAAATTTTAAAAATAGAAATGTGGGCTCTTTAAAGTAATGAAATGAAGTTGTTATACACCACTGGTTTAAACCTCTGTATTTCGTGATTAGCTTGATTTTATTTTATTAGAAAAACAACAGGAATATTTTAACTTTTTCTTCAAACTTTTGAATATTTGTGTTGACTGCAGAATTACAATCCAACATTAAATTTATACTAATATTCGCACTTTAAAGATATTTTTTATTTAAAGTTCATATTTTTCGTTACAATTACATTAAAAATGATCTTTTAATTGATATTATAGTTTACATAATAGTCATTCCCACTGAATGATAGTTTTGGTATTTGTCTATTTGTGAATTGCAGCTCTAAGCTGGATGATATAGAAAGCATTCACATTTGTTTCTTCATAAAACAGAAACTACCTGGCTGAATTAAATGAAATTCAGGTAGGTTAAAAAGATTTTGAGAACAAAATAGATATTTTTAATATATTTGCACACAATGATGTTGATCATTGTGAATAGATCAACACATTGATGAATAGATCAATTTTGATGAATCACATCACATAACATCACATTGATGAATAGATCAATTTTGTATTGTATGGATAGAAAAACAGGGAGATATTTTTATGGATGGGAGGCGACTGACGATTTTTATGCGAACCCTTATCGGTGATACGATAAATGGTGTGACGTGCTAAATCATTTATGAGAAACCTTTCAGGAAAGTCTTTTTGTGTTTTCATTTGGTGACAATGGGATTAGCTTGTACCTTTAATTTTATCGTTTACCACAGAACCACATTATTCAACATTTTTTAATATTCTCATTAAAAAAACTACTTCAAAATATTTTCTTTTTATCATTTTAGCTAACGATGAAAATCATTTTATTTTTTAACATTGTTAATGTTTTCTTCCAATAACACTACGTAATATTTTTTTGCTCTCGTTTGATAATTATAAATAATTTTCGTTTGAATTTTAGTACAGGTTTTCATAAACATCACTGGATAATTTTTTTTGGAAATGTTCTTGTAGCAAATCAGATTAATTTTCTAAAGGTAAACTGAAGGTCATTATTTGTTTGATACCCTTAAGTGTACAAAGAAACATGCATTTTTAAGGAGTTTTGTAGCCAATTTTTCAGTTTCTTCTCTTGGCAAGGCATTTCGATCGTGTTTGGTCACTAACTAGCCCAAAGTGGCCAAACTTTCGACACGGGTGCACACTCAGAATTTTTTTTAGATGGGGTAAGTGAAAGTGGTCACAGTCAAAGTATTGACCTAGTCATTGGGGATGATATTCCTTTTCCCCCTCAAACTTTACAATCAATCTCCTGATTCCATAGTCCTCCGATTTAAAGCATAAAGATGGGTGAGTTTGGAGAAAAATGGAAAAATAAAACTTTTGTTTATGAGAATGAAATTAAACAAAATTTTTACAACAGAGAACATTAAAGTTTCCTTTCCAAAATCTCAATAGATCGACAACCTGGTCGTTTGACTGAGGATGTAAAAGGAGCATGATTCATGTTGCTTCCTGTTTCATATCCCTTACTTTCAGCTGTATACCATCAATCGGTCACCCATATCCCTCTTAATTTGTGCCACGTTATGGAAAATTGCGGAATTTTACCCCCATCAGAACTTGTGAGGACTACTCCCCTCACGATAAATTTTATTTATTTTTTCTGATGTCAGACATCTAAAGAAAGCAAAAAGAAACCGCTGGACACCGAAACTAATGTAGAGCATTTTAAGTTTTACTCATGAATCCAATCTTTCATTGGATTGGTATAGAATATTCTTAGCAAACCCCTAAGCACCAATTGGCGCAGCTTTGAAATAAAGACTTTTTGTGGCAATGCTTTTGGCGTGCTTTTTATGTCGGAAGGATTTCTTAGAAAAAGCACCGTTTCAGGCTTACCGGAAAAAAATTAAAAGAATTAACGGTTAATTTTAAAAACATAAACGAATCTACACAACTGATTATTCTTACAACTGCTAAGTAAGTATTTACTTTAATGAAAAAATCTACTTTTTCTGAAGTATTGTTAAAGAAGTTTGTCCAAGTTGAATAATTTATTAGTTTTAAGTCTGATGGAACCAGGCTATATAATATGAAAGTTAAAAAAGTAATTCTGCTAAACAAATTCAGCACGCCAAAGCGTTGCCACGAAAGAAGACTTATATCAAAGCTGCACCCACCAATTGATAGATACCAATCAATAGAAATTTAATTTTTCTATTTAACGGATGACATATCTACAAGCCACCGTACTGGGGCACTGGTACGATAACGCAATCACTGCATTCTAAAAAGAGAATAACCAAGTAGACTTTGGAGAATGTGAGAGTAGAAGAAACTTCGATTCCGAGTGGAAAAGTAAAGGGTAAGTGAGTTTCCAGACACCACTCTTTGGATGCGGGATTCAGTCGAGTGCGAATCGGTTCTGCGGGACCAATCAAGACGGCTGCCTACCTGGAAGGACGGCCCACCGCGTGCGCGCTCAAGCCGCCCACCCGCTACCGCCCGCAGGTGGTGGTCACACTGCGTCTGCTGAGAAATACAAGACTGTTTCCTGGAGTGGTCCCTGAATTTTGATGCAAACAAGAGCATAATTGCTGAACCATTGTTTGGGTATCACCCAGAGCATAATATGCATCATCTCTATATATCGTGCTTTTTTGGGGACAAGAAAAAGTGCGATATAGTGGGGACCGAGAAAAGTTACTTAGAAGAGAAAAAAGTAAATTTGGTTTGGAAATTTTTTCACCTGCCTTACGATGGAATTGATATTTTACTAACGAACATAGCTCAGAAATAACCGTTATTTATACATCGCAGAAAGGCAATAGTCGGTTGTAAAGAAATAAAGTCAATCACATGGAGTTCAATCGCCTATTTCAACGCTTCGTTGAAATACGTTTATGCAGTGGTAGCGCAGTTGGTAGAGTCACGGATTAACATCCGAAGAGTTGTTTTAATTAATGTTAATATTTATTTATATATATTTATATATTAATAGTCATTATTTTTTTAGTTTATTTACAAAATTAATTTCTTATTAATCAGTATATTTTATCTCTAGTATTAAAATAGTGTTATATTTCCTCTTCATTTTAAGTAAGCAAACTCTGTTATGGGACAAGTAGTGGTATCAGCTTCATTTACCCCATGTTCTAAATAACCTAGCTTAGCTTCTGGAACATTTGATATCCAACAGAGTCAACACACTGCTCCCACTTTCAAAGATAGACTTTTGGGGGACAGGATTTAATGATGACTTTATCCGAAAAACAATTTATTCATTTAAAAATGCGAAGAAAGTAAATATGTTATCCTAATACGTATACCATATTAATTTTCATTAATCAACTATAATCCATAAAAAATTATCTTATGCAATTAATTGTTTCTTTTAAACGAATAATAATTTTTAATATAATTTTAATAACATAAATTATATTTGTTACAGGAAAATTTACTCACCACATCTAACTTTAAAAATAGTTGAGCGCTGGTCAATTTTGACCAACTATTCAAAATAAAAATGGCTTAATGAATCCCTATCAAGGTAACTACAATTAATTTAAGCATTCTGTGGAAGTCAGAAGAGATGATATATAAAATGATTTTTATAAAACGATTTTTTCCCAAGAAAATATACAAGAATTTAAAAATATTTCTAAAATGTCGCCCCTCTAAACATTGGTTCCTGGAACCCCCCCTTTCAACCCCTCTATCCATTTCTCTGTGACTACACCAGTACCATAACTTATTAACCATCTGAAAGTCATGAGATTTACGAGTACTGCAGTATTGCATTGCTTTTACTGTGCTGCTTGCTCAATGCTGTTGCATTGCTTTCACTGTACATCACAAACATGTAATACTCTGAGGGGCACACCCACATATAAAGGTCCGGTTAATGTGCAGTTTTCATTGCCATAAACACTAACTACTTATGATCTTTCTGACAATAAAATGTTTCCTTTAATTATTTCTATCAATGCATTTATAGTCATTAAATGCGATTTAGGGTGAAGGCAATACTACTGTACTCAGAAATCTCGTGATAATCATAGAGTTAATAACTAAATAGCCACATGCATTGGTTAAAAAAATCATAGGAAAGATTCTATTAGTCAAGAAAATCAAAACTGCTTAGCCATCATGCAGGAAAGCCTGCAGATTGCAGAATTGATATAGTAGTATATTTGTAAACCCCTCCAGAGGATTAACACTCCTATTGGTTGTCTCAACGAATTATCTTGCAATTATCAAAACTGACCAGACGTTGTTGGACGAGATATCTCATTAGAAGAAAGCACGATCATTAGAAGAAAACTGATCAGATCTTGATCTCGTCATCATAAAAAAATGGCAATATCTTGACGCGATATCTCTTCATTATCAAAAAATTAACGAGATCTTTATGGACGAGATATCTCGTCGAAACCACTTGGAGGGTTAAACTCCCTTCTTATCTCGCACATTCAAAACTTGGTCAGAGTGAATTGAGAGATGAAACTTAATCAGTCGAAGCCGATTAACCCTGACTCAAATAATCCTTTGGCACGAGCAAACACCGAACGACAGAAAGTACGAAAACCCTCCAATTTTGCCGTCCGTTCAAGTGAGTGGCAACTGAACTCAGCACTCGAGCAAACAAGGGCTGTTATACTGCAGTCACTTAAATCTTTTAATCAGCGAACAAACAACTTAACTCCGAGTTGACACGTCGTTGACATGGCTTTACGCGCAGTGAAAGAGTGCGGGCGTCAATCTTTCAATTTGCAGGAGATAATCTGCGCAGCCATCTGTCGATACACGTCCGCATCCTCAATGTGCCCCATTCATGGTTTCACGATACTTCATGACAAAGAGAACTTTACGCAAGTTTCATAGAACTAGCGCTCTTTCTGAGGAGAGGAATATAAAAAAGTTGTAATCAATTTTTGAGAAAACTTATTTCTTTTTAATAAATGTGTTCGTTGCAGTTCTGTTTTACATAAAAGGTCAACGCTTAACCCTCGTGGAGGTTGTCTCAACGAGGTATCTCGTCATTAGCAAGACTGGCCGTATCTTATTGGATGAGATATCTCGTCAGTAAAAGGAAACTGATCTCATCATCATCAATAAATCTGCAATATCTTGATCAATTTTTCTAATGAGAAAATAATTCGTCATTAGAAAAATTGATCAGATCTTGAATGACGAGATATCTCTTTGAAACCACTTGGAGGGTTAATGCTCATCACACATTTATCCGTTCTGTCACAGATGTGATTACTACTCACCGATTCATTCAGTCAAAAGCAAACCGTCACCGGCCTGTCGTGTATGCGTGTTCTGCATACTGTCAGTGGTTATGTGAGTTTTTTATCATAGTGATCAGTGAACATCTCCCCCAGAAAAGGCCTTACAAGGTTTATAACATCACATCGCTCAAGCCTCCATATAGCTATGATATATTCAATATACAGCGTTTGTTTACCGTATCGTGGATATGGTATCTATAGTTAAGAGCTTTTGAGCAATGAATTAATTCGGAAAATAAGGACACTTTTTCACTTCTACTTCAGAAAATGTAGGTGTTTTGAATATCATATCCCTATTAAGTCATTTTAAGACCACAAAAAATAGATGTATTTTACAAGTTTAAAATAAACATAAAAATAATATCGATCACAAAAACTGACTTCAGAAAGAAAACGTCGCAAATATTTTGAAAGTTTGCATAATTCATTTGAAAAATTTAAATATATATTAACATAAAATGTGAAAAAAATTTAAAAAGTAATTTCGCAATTCACATTAATTTAAATTTTACAATTTTATTTTTATCATCCGCTCAATCCCAGCAAACATTTTATGATTTAATATTAATCTGAAAGGTTTCACAAATCAGTGAAATAGAGGAATCCTCCTCGAAGAGTTGTTTTTATTTTTTTATAAATATATTAATACACACTTCAGTAATTGTAATATTAAAACAAAATAAAAAAATTAGTAGATTGATGACTAGCTCATTACGTTAATCATTTACTAGGAAAGATGAAAACATTCTGAGCTAATCAATTTGTTTTTCTACATTGACAAACACAACCATCTATATATACTATCAACACTTAAAAAATGGCAGAAAATAAAATGTGAATTTGGAGAAACAAGGTTTTAATATTTACTTAACGTTATTTAATTATTTTAAATTTCCGGCATACATCCGTTGCGCAGTTTGTATTACCTAACCCGTTTTAACCGTCTTGACCAATAGAATCTTTCCTAGGATTTTTTCAACCGATGGATGGAATTATTTAGCCATTATTTTTGGAGGTAAAAGCAATTCTACACTAATCGAAAATCTCTTGACGCTCTGAGGATTAAGATCAATCTGGTGACGAAATATGAGAAATAGACTTTTAATGCTTTTTAAAATTCTAATGAAGTCCAGTTTTTAATTTATCTGAAAAACTGTATTTTTAACTTTTTGAATACCTCCAAAATGAATCCTTCATAGAAATATTTTAATTACATCTGATATTCAATTGTAATAGTCAACTAAAATGGGGTACTCCATCTTAGTCTCTACTTTTCTCGAATCTTTGTCTCGAGTTATCATATTTTTAGCCTCCGTAACTTGATTTTTTTCAAGGGTGACACTTGCTTGTTTTTATACCTCATATTTTACAGTGCGGATTTTATGTCATTTAAACCACATAGTTTGTTATTGTATTGCTCCAGGGCAAAGTTAATTAATTACCTACCTTGTATTAATTTGTATTCTCAAGTTTGGCGCAGCCTGTCCATTTTTGGACCTTGCGACATAAAACTCAAATCAACCAACCAACCGAAATTAAAACGTGAATGCTCTACTGCTACATACATATGAATTACTTTCCAGTGAATAATTAAGTTACTTAATTTAATATCATTCGAGCATTCAATGAATATGGGTTTACAAACTATCAAAGTTTAAACACCAAGCATTAAAAAAAACAAGCGTTTTTTCTTTCATCGTGCTCCACCATTTTTTTCATATTCGCATATTTTTTCTAAACTTCACAAATTCCACAAGGGGTGAGTTGGAACTCTAATGCTCTTTCAAGCTTGGAAAGACAGTCTTTCTTATAAATCACTGAACAGCGTTAACGACAGTTTAATCGATTTCCCCTTCCCAAAAGAAATGAATCAACAGTTAAACACGCCAAGCGCCACTTTACCTCCAAAGACCGAGCAGTCAAAAAAAATGACAAATAGGACCCGATTCACATCACTTTAAAATCTCGACTCCTGTGATCTGCATAAATGTATAATTCCCTCGATTCCGTGTTTTGCTCCTCCCCTCAGAGGCGAAAGAGAAAAGTCATTTAAAATTCATTTGCGGGAAATTTATCACCTCAACCGCCAAATTGGTCCCAATTTGAATAAATCGACGCCAAGAAGGGGACGCGTGTGCTGGAATGCGCTGGAAGGAATTAGCCCCCACTTATGCGATGGGTTTCGAAGAATTTTGAATTTTTTTCTAATGAGAGGAGTGACATTACATTAATGGTTGTATGTTCGGGGAAAGTTAGATGAGAGAGGTGGATGCGTGATGTTGAATTTATGTAAACACATTTGCTTTAAAATGTGTTTTTATAAAGGGTAAATAAATTGTGTCGATTTTTTCCCAAAATTGCAGGTCACAAATGTTTTGTGTATTTGGATCTTTAAGCTTGGAACATGCATGCCTTTTCGTATAGAGATCCGATAATCAGTAGATTTTTATCTAAACTAGTTTCACTGTGAATATTATATCACGAGATATATTTTTTACTTCTAATGCCCGACTACTAATATTTTTGGCCTTCGGCACTACAAGGGATGAATGACGGCAATTTGTGTAGAGTTATTCAATGAGTAAACCGTTGTTACTCCTTACAAGGACGATCCCCAACACTCATACACTTACATTCAGGACCTACTGAATGGCAGATAGAAGCTATGGCCCAGTTAGGTGGCTCATCATGAGATAATATTGTGCGAGAAAATTGAAAATGTAAAATTCACTTTCAATTGGTTTGGCTGCATACTTGCATAACTGGTGTTTTAAATGTTTTACTTGTTTTTACATGACTGGTAAGTAGCTTATTCAGAACCATCCATAAAACGTTGTATTTGTATCTCCTATGTTAAAGAAATGTCTTCAATGTTACAAATAATTTGTTTGTAATAATATGATGATAATGCTTGATTATATATCCAATCCACCGATCCAACCAAAGACCGTCGTGTATGTGGGAGATGGTGCATGTTAAATATGTCATGACCTCAAATATTGTCACGTTGGCGTGGTGTGGAAGTTTGGAGAGCGAGGTGCCGGATTAGGTGTTAACACTCAAAATGACGAGATGTTGTTTTCGTATCTTTCCCTTTGGGATGGATCCCGAAACGTTGCCCATAGCCCATTGTTTTGATCCACTGCGATGTTACTTCAACTACCTTCCTACTTACTTCTAGTTTTCACAGTGATAAATACAACACATTAGGCCTTAATTACCGAACCGAGAGTGGCCGCACACAATACCCAGACCGGACCGCACCTTCGGGAGAGAGAGATGTATATAGGTGTGTATAGGTGACCAAAAACCTCCAAATCTGTCGAAGCCTCAAATGCCCTCACGTTGGCATGGCGTGGAAGTTTGGAGAGCGGTTTTCCAACTCAGATGTTGACCTCGTCTTCTGACCACTGTTCAAAATTGCGAAGTGTCATCTTCGGATTGATCCCGGACAGGGAGTCAGTTGTGTTGTACCAGTGCGACGCTAATTCAACTACCAACCCTTCGTTTTCACAGTGATAAACACAACACGTTAGGACTTAATTACCCAACCGAGAGTGGTCGCACACGATACCCAGACCGCACCTTCGGGAGAGAGAGATGTATAGGTGACCAAAGACCTCCCAAATCTGTCGAAGCCTCAAATGTCCTCACGTTGGCATGGCGTGGAAGTTTGGAGAGCGGTTTTCCAACTCAGATGTTGACCTCGTCTTCTGACCACTGTTCAAAATTGCGAAGTGTCATCTTCGGATTGATCCCGGACAGGAAGCCAGTTGTGTTGTACCAGTGCGACGCTAATTCAACTACCAACCCTTCGTTTTCACAATGATAAACACAACGCGTTAGGACTTAATCACCCAACCGAGAGAGGCCGCACACGATACCCGGCCTGGACCACACCTTCGGGAGAGAGAGATATAGGTGACCAAAGACCTCCCAAACAGCCGACGGACTGAAGAGTTTATTGCACGTGGGTCCCGGGCGCAATCGACCGAGGACCATCCCCTATGCCATGGACCATTAGCCCCAACACCCCCAGCCCAAATGATACGATACCTTTTCTCTCCCTCCATAACCGAGAGGGGGACTTGGAAAATAACACACTGGTGGAAAACCTACTGAAAACGCAGAATAGCCATTTCTTGTGGATATCGGCGATTACGAATATCGCTCATATTTCTTCCGGGGGCCCAATGTCCAGTGTTTTGAGCCGCTTATCTTGGCACTCTTTATTTTCTGCGGCTCTTATTTCTTGCCGCTCTGGCAGAGAGTGCTTATTTTATTGCCCCGAGCGGTGGAAATTCTTGAGTTATGGCTTTTACTGTGTTATTGTATGTTGGGAGTTTATGTAGCGTTGGATGGAGAGAATGCTGATGGACAAAAAGATTGCGTTCCCTGTTGCTCTCTGCACTCCTTTGTGTTGTGAAAGAGTGGTGATTATTATGAATATTTTTCTCCCACTTCGTGTCCGAAACTGAATATATGCGCCCGGTTACAGTCCGTTCTTTTTTTAAAAAGCCTCACATGCTTTTAGTTACAGTCGATAGCCACGAATGGAGAACGAAATCTCAATGTTGCGTTAAAGCGATGGTTGACCATGCTCCGTTGAAAAGTGCGTAAATCAGGAGTCAACTCATTCAGAATTTTCCAAAATGAATATTTAAGCAAGATATATTGTAAGGCATTTTTTATCATAGTGTAAAAAAATACGTGAAGAGTGAGATCTAGATGCATTGCGGAAGAGTTCCATGTTACAGATAACTTAAGAATTCGCATAGAAACAGCGTGTACTTACGTTTTTCAACATTTCTAAACAAAGTACGTTTCTCGAATTTCAATAATTTGTTCATCACTCATTAAATTTCTAGGTATTACAATTGTATGGAATATCATCAAAAAAGAAAGCGTAACGAAAAGAATTGAATTTAAAATTTTTTTTAAATATTAAAAATTTATTGTATATTATTATTTATTATTAAAAACTTATTAATTAATAAAAAGTAAAAATAATTTGAATTTATAAAAAAGAACATAACCTTCTGAGGGGTTCACATGTCTATATCTGTTCTGTAACCTGCAGTCTTTCTAAGTCTAACTTCTAGCCAGTTTTAACCTTAACCAAAAGAATATTTCCCATGATTCTTCCAACCAATAGATGCAGATATTTAATATTATGTTTGTAGTAGGGAAAAAGCAATACTACATACTCGAAAATCCTGTGATTCTCAGAGGGTTAAAAATCATCATGTTATGAGAAAAATTATTGTTTTGAACAAAATAAATAACTTCAGGAGAAATTATAAAAACTGACATAGTGAATTTGTCAGATAACAGTGAAAAATAAAAAAACTCTTTTAACGATCAACGAGCTATTCTTTTTACATCGATCTCAAACATATTTCAACCACACATCGCCAGTATTTATTTAGCATTTTCCTTTTAAAAGCTAAACAGGTATTTTGCAGATACAGTGCATAATGAAAGGCCATTCTTATTTCCTCGATCGGATCTTTCCCTTCGGGATTGATCCTGGACAGTCGCCAATAACCCTTTGTGTTGCTCCACTGCGACGTCGATTCAAATACCTATCTACCTACCATTGACGTTGTCTGTCTTTTGTTCGGTCTAGCATGGTCAAATATGATCATAAAAACCTTACCCACCCAACCGTGTTTCCTCACTGAAACCAGGATTATCATTAAATCAGGGCTAGCAATGAGAGAGTTCAACTGTGCATTCTTCATCTAAGCGACATGGTTCTACAATGCAGTTGTCACCGTGATAAGGTTTCCTTTGGGTAGGTAGGTAGTGGCATTGAAGCAAATAGCGGGCTATTGGCGACGGTCTGAGACCAATCCCGAAGGGAAAGATTCAAGGACAACGCCTCGTAATTTTGAACCACGGGTTTCCTTTAGAATCGAGCTGGATGTGAGGTCAATGTTTTCTACAAAAAGAAGGAATTGAGGGAAACGGAAATGCAAACAGCATGCCTTCAAGCATGGTCAGATATGGTCCTTGCGTCATAAAAACCGAATCCACCCAATCTCATTTCCTCACTAAAACCAGGGTTATCATTAAATCAGGACTCGCAATGAGAGGGTTCAAAGTGTAATCCAATCTCCTCCATCCAAGCGAATTGGTCCTACATTGCAGCCTGTCACCGAGTTAAGGCTTCCTCCAGAGTCTAGCTGGATATGTAAGTGAGGTTCCTGCTTCCAACAAAAAGAAGGAATTGCGGGAAACGGAAATGCAAAAAGCATGCCTTCAATCGATGGCCGAATAAAGGAGAATAAAACACATTACTGAAATAGTCCTCTCTTAGGTCCTGCAAACTGGAGGACAAGATGGCTGTGGAGAGGAAATTTCATTCCCATAATGGATAGGAGTTTTCACGGCAGAAGATGTCCTTCGGATTTTTTCCTCTTTTGCATTTATGGTGGCCGTTCGGCGACCAATGCTTTTACCTCAATTTGTCCTTTTCGAATGCAAAAGCGATTCCGAGGGGGGGGATGTATCGCTTGTATAATCACTTTAGAGCACTTGCAACGGATCCCGACTTGTGAACCTCTTTTAAGGATCAACATTTATCGCACGGATTTTGACTTTTTCTGAGAAATCCTATTTTCTCTGAAGGGTACAATATTTTTAAGTTGAGGAAACGATATTTTTTGCTTTGTCGGATTGTTTCAGTGAAAATTTGTTACTTTCCTTAGAAAACTATGTAAAAGTGGAAGGAATAGTGAGACGAAGTACTCGGTATTTTCTCACGATGAGAAATTACTAGAAAACACTTTAATGTGATTGTCTTTATTGAATACATAAACTTTAAATTTAATCACTTTGTTTTAATTCGTAACAAGTCAAAAGGAATATGCTACAATATGTAATTTGTTTGTTGACCTTTAGCCGCACATGTCGCACATTGACCGATAAAGATTCTGTATAGCTATCTGTGAAATGTTGTTCCCAGTCACATTTCAGACTGTAAACGTGAGCATCCAATTTGCATATTCAGCTGAAATTTTAATCATTTATATTTGCCGCGACAAACTAACTACCCGTTTGCCAAATTTCCATTCAATCCAATAACTTTTCTTTGGTGTTGCAATTTCAATGAACACCACTGTATTTTTTCAAATTCTAAGTGAAATGGTCAAATTTGATGTAAAGAATGGCTTTTTTTTAAAAGACCATTCCATCAAATCCTTTTTCCATTCAAATCCTTTAAAAAGCCTTTACATCAAATCAAATTTCTTTTCAAACTTGACAATATCATGATTTTTAATGGATAAGATATAACAACTTAAGAGCTCTAAAAAGTAATTGACTATTTTAATTGTGTTATACTTCTCCAACGATATTGTGAGAAGACAGTTAGCCTTGAGAGAGCATACTTCTGTTAACGAAGTAAATCTAAAAAGGGAAAGAGTTGACAAGAACATCATGTATGGCGATCGCCAAAGGTGTTTATTTGTTTCCAATTCGTAATCACTGCTATCTCTTCCAGCAACGAACGATAAATTCGAATCCTAGATCAAAGATGCCAATTATGGATACATTGTATACTTACGGATATATTGTAAACTTTAAACTTCTTCCCTAATCTAACATATAGACTCATCCAAAACCACTTGGTTCAATGCTAACTTCTCAGAGTCGGACTATACTTGATTCCTCAAAAGAATAGCCTATACGACTTTAATTGCACGAATTACGTAGTTGTAAAAACAAACAAGCTGGATTAGCGTCTCTTGAATCTCTCTTTTGATACCTTTAAAATCGATATCCTGCTGTATATTTTGCTTCGAAAATGTCATTTGTTCGAATTCCTAAGAAATCGATTGACTTTGTACTCAATTTTAATTAGAGATAAGTGTAAAAAGGCTTCTTCCCTACTTTTTCAAATTATCGACATGCTAATGTCACTTACAAATGATAAACTTATTGAACTCATTCTTATGGCACATACTCTTACTTCTGCAGTAGTTTTTTTCAGTAGACACAAAAGAAAACCGTTCGTTTTCACCTCAAAAAGGTTGCGAGATTTTCGAGTCTGCAGTATTCTTTTTTTACATAAACACACTTATTGACTAAGTAACCACATGTATTGGTTTGAAGAATTATAAGAAAGATTCTATTGTCCACTGATGTTAAGCTGTTAGAAGTCATACAAGGAAGACTGCAGATTGCACAACTGATATAAGAGTATGAACCCCTCAGACGTTTAACAATCTGAGGGGTTCACCCGTATAATTTCGTTCTGTAACCTGCAATTTTCACTGCCTGATTTCTAACCAGTTTTGATCTTCTTGACCAATAGAATCTTTCCTAAAATTCATTCAACCAATAATACATGTGTTTACTTAGTCATTGTGTGAGTTGTGAAGTAAAAGCAATGCTACACTAAGAAATCCCGTGACGCTTAAGAGGACCAGAGACAATGAATATTTAACCCTTTTAAAGGTACTATGCCAAAAAGTTTTAAAGTATAATAGGTGAAAGACTAATCACCTTACAGGAATGCACTGCACCTAACAAAATTTAGTCTTTTTTAGTTTTTTAACCCTTTAGGTGTCATGAGATTTTCGAGAAGTGCAGTATTGCTTTTACTCTACGTTACCTTAAATGGCTAAGTAACCTCATCTATTGGTTGATAGAATCCTAGGAAAGATTCCATTGGTCAAGAAGATCAAACTGGTCAGAAGTCATCAAGGGTCGACATCAGATTGCAGAACGGATATATGCACGTATATATTATATTGCAGGGCTTTTCCAATTTTAGCTTGGATGAGAATCACCACCTTTCCGGGTCTGGACTTCTTTCAACAACAGACAGAACTTCACCAAGTTCTATTGGGATTAGAAAGATAAAATTATGAGCTGGGCCTTTACATTTGCCATAGGAATACGTTGATTTTGTTTAATTAGGCCATAAACATTGTCCTGTCAATCAATTGCTAATCATAAAACAGTGTTTAAAGTTATCCAATGTATCACGCAGAGCATAAGGGGCATTTTGTGTCAAGCTAAATATAGGTAGCTGTTGTATTTCTCAGGCGATACGTGTTTCCTGTACGTATTCTGATTGTGACGTCAGTTGGCTTCTTTTTCAAATAATATTTCAGTACTTCTCCGATAAAATTTCCAACGAATAGATTCCGAATTGATATAGGGGCCATCGCGGCTCAGTGGGTTTGCCCACTGTGCTAGCAACCTTCGAGTTGTAGGTGGGGCAGGTTCGATTCCTATCAGGTGCATTCTTCCCTGGATATTTCTCTCTTCTGTGTCAGTAAACCTTTCATTGTGTGTGTCTATTACTTGATATTGTAGTAGTGTCTAGCGCAGCATGGCCAAAAATGGCCCTTGCGCCATAAAACCCCAAAACCAACCAACCGAATCGATACAGGATAGTTGATTGGTCAGCACCAATTGTTAAACGTCTAACGTTGCAAAACGGTGATGAACTACATTTCAAAGTAACCCCGACATGAATCATGCGAGGGTATATGGACTACAGTAGTAAACCTTCTGGTTTGTTCCCACTGAAAATCCCTGTTATTGGGATACTGGAGATAAAATGATGAGCTGAGCCTTTACATTTGTCATAGCAGCAACAGCTTTCTTTGATTTTGTTGAAACCTCCAAGTGGTCATGACTAGATATCTCGTCCCTCAAGGTAATATATAGATCTGATCAATTTTTGCTAATGACGAGATGTCTTGTCATCAAGATATTGCCGATTTTTTTTATGATGACGATATCAAGATATGGTCAGTTCTTTGAATGATCGTGATAGCATTTTCCTCTAATGACGAGATACCTCGTCCAACAAGATCTCAGGAGGGTTACTTAGGACATAAAAGTTAACACATGAATCATAAAACAGTCTACAAAGGAGTATTCAAAACATCACGCAGTATGATAAATAGTCAGCACGCTAGTCAGCAGGTTTAAAAACCTCTAGACTAGCGCATTCACAGGATATAAATACAAGGAAGCTTTGAAGTGGCAGGAGTTTAATTGGCCCTTCGGAGAGAACCCCAGTTAAATAAATTCATTCGGAAGAAGTCATTCCCCGTTTCATCCCCCTACATCCCAGATCATACCATATCCCGCCAGTTGAAAAATTAAATTCCTGTCCGACGAGGTTTGTTTTTACCACGTCGCCCGTTGTATAATTAGTATTTAAAGCTCCACCTATCAAACTTCAATTAAGTTAGAATCTTTTCCACTCACTGAAATGAATCACTGACGACAGGGAGGGGGATTAACTCCCCCCGCTCGATTCGGGAGGGGTTAAGGGATCGATTGCCAATTCCTCCTACTTGCGTTAATTAATTCTCGCCTCCGCTTGTCAAATAATTGCGAGTGATTCTGCTCGCACGTCAAAGTCGCTGATTGGATATGACGAGAGTGGAATTTGATTTCCTCGCACCAATTACAGCGGTGGAACTTGCGCTGGGTTCGAAGACGCGCACCGTTGCTGCGTTTCTGTTTGGAAATTTGAGTGACATTCGCGAAGAGACGAGAATGTTGGGGTTATGAGATGTTTTAGAAGTCTAATTTATGCTTTTTAAATTACACAAATGGGATTTAAGAGATAATTTTAATTCGTGTTTGTTTTACTATGGTGTTAGGGGTATACCAAATTATTTAGGTCTATTGAAATTTGAATTCAGAAATTTTCATCCTTCACAATTTCAAAACTTAAGACAATTTACCCCTTGTTTATATTTGGAAAAGATTTATCCTTTTTACAGCAGTGACGTGTGTTTAAAACTAAGTGATACTAGTGCTAATTTAATATCTTAACTATAGATATTTCCACTTTGTATGGCAAGTTAATTTATATGATGTGAGGCTGTCATGGCTCTGAGGGCTTTTCCACTGCGCTAGCAGCCTGTGAGCTGTATGCGGAGGTTTGATTCCTGCAACTATTCGAGGAGTATTTCTCTCTCCTGTGTCAATAAAACTTTTCTTGTGTGTATGTCCATTCCCTTGACTGAAAAACATTGCATGCCTTGCGCCATAAAAACCAGCTAAACTCTACATAGTCGGTTTACAAGTGAAACACAAAGTCAAAATTTTCAAGATATGAGGTTTTTAGCTTTTCTAGATCTATGAGAATATAGTTCTATAGGGAGAATATAGAAATATTTACTGAATCATTTTTTCCTAGCCTCACGTTGACGTGGTGTGGAAGTTTGGGGAGTGGAATGCCAGATCAGATATTGACCTGACAATGATTCAAAATTACGAGATGTTGCCCTCGATCTTTCCCTTCGGGATTGATCTCAGGCCGTCGCCAATACCCCGTTGTTTTGCTCCAGTGCGACGTTAATTCAATTACCTACCAACCATCTTCTTGAGAAAAGCACTTCCTGGAAGAACTTTTCCTCTTCATTTTCTCATAACTATGCTTTTTACTTAGTGTGTTCTACTTGTAAGCCGACGATAAGTATTGTGACTAGCTCTATTCAATATTTACATGTTGATTACAATCGACCACACAATAATCATATCAAGTTATTCCTTGTAGAAAACCAACGCGGAAAAGTATTGCCCGTTTTTCGATTGTGCGTGGCATTCAGAGATATTTCAGTCGAAAGTTTTAGTCGTTATTTCCGGTCATTTAAAATTTTAGCACTAAAAACACCAGAAAACTATCCTTTTGGCGTTACTGTGGTTAGCGGTACTTGAAAGTAAATCGAAAAACATAGGTACGAAAATAAAGCAGCAGATGGATATGCAAATACGAATGCGTGGGTTTAACTATCAGTTGTAAGTATGCATTTGCGTATCTCAGAAATGCCACGTCCAATTGTTGATTTACAACAAGGTTGTCAAGGGTTGGGTCTTATGGCGCAAGGGTCCTATTTGGCCAAACTATATCAAACAACTTGAACTAAATGAACACATACACACAAGAAAGGTTTTAGTGACACAGAAGAGAGAAATACACTCAGGGAGGAATCGAATCTGCACCCCCTACAATTCGTACGTTGTTAACTCAGTGGGTAAATCCATTGAGCAGGGTTTATAACAAGGAATCACATAATATGATTACTGTGCGATCTCTATATTCTCTACCCTGCACACAATACACCCTGTAGACACAACTATAACAACTTTTTTTGCATGTGTCAGCAAACTTGTTAATTTTTTTGAGTTAAAATCTTATTTAAATAGAATATGTCGGCTTCCTTAATTCCCCAGGTGGACGCGAAAAATGCTTTGATGTTCTTTAATTTTTTTTAAAACTCATAAATAAGTTTTTCTTGTTAATTTCGCTTGAACGAAACGACATTACAACCACATTTTCCCATTCACCAAGTGCTAACAGCAGGCAAAATTTATTTAAATTTAGGATTATTATTTTTTCTGATTAAAATTACAAGGCAAAAAAAAGAGTATACACGCATGGCAGATGAAGAAAACTGTCCTTTTTCTTTTTAAGGAACGAGGAAAAAACTTTATGTTTTCATAGTCTTTCTAGGAGAAGTGATTTTAATGGAAGCATGTTTTTTTCGGCACTACTGCGCTAATTTTTATTTAGGAATTATTTTTGCCGACCCTTTCCCGCTAATGGAGTTGAGTAACATTTTTTTAATCTTAGTCACCCCTTAGAGCTTTTCTTCTTTAGAAGGACATCTCTTTTGGTAGTATTAGATGTAATTAAGAAATAAAATCAGAAGCTTAATTAATTGAATGCACATATGATGATGATGATGATGATGCCATTAGCAAAGATGTTTTATGTCTATTTTTAATGCATGTCTATCCTACCTTGTATGTAATCGGAAAGTTTTACCCTGTGTATTTGGATACAAAAATTATTGTTTTCCACTTCGAAAAGTTTAAGAGAAAATTCTACTATTCTAATAAATAATGCAGTGATTTCGTTTCCAAGAAAATGTTTGAGCTTGTTGTGTACTTATTAGTTGAGGCACAAGAAGCTTATGTTCTTTTCATAAAACTTTTTTCGAAATAAAAACAATTAAATATTAGAAAATGAAAAGAATGGAACATTTTTTTATTCTGAATTAAAATATTTTTCGCATAAAAATCTATCATAAAAGAACACAGTTAAAGAATACCAAATTTGCAACTTATCGTTTCCTACAATGAATGTAAATTCATTACCAAAACTGGTAATATGAGTGTTTATTATGTTAGCGTTAACATTTACACTTAACTTGTTAAACACAAATACTGATGATCACTATTGATGATCACTGATTACCGTAGACTAGTAAGATTAACCCTTCTGGTGGTTGTAGCGATGAGCATTATCAAAACTGACCAGATCTTGATGGACAAGATACACACATATATATATGTGTATTGTGTTTAGAAAAAAACCTGACTAGATCTTGATCACGTCATCATCAAAACGTCGGCAATATCTTAATGACGAGATATCTCGTCATTAGCAAAAATTGGTCAGAGCTTGGTGGACGAGATATCTCGTCGAAACTACTTGAAGGGTTAAATAGTGCGGGTTTAGAAAAACTCTTGCTCATTTTACTAAACTGTTTACCGGATTTTTACACCATCCAAACCATGAATTAGACCTAACATAAAATGTAAAAAATTCTCACAACATTTATAAAATTCTTCTGTTTTCTTCTAACATATTTTGATTTATTCAGCTCAATCATTTTAAAACACCAACAAAAAAAAATCCTTCAAAGGATTTTCATGTTCCTCTATTCATATGCGTATGACAAACGTGTTCTTGACAGCATAAAACGTAGTCTGTACCAAACCAATCTGTCATGGGCATAAACGTTAATAAATCACGTTTTAAAGTTGTTATCGAGAAATTTGAATGCGGCAGTGCATTCTTTATCTTAAACTTTTTGGTAAAAAAAAAGCGCATGGATATTCACATCGTCTCCTGGACTGGCCTATTTCTTCTTTCCTAAGTGGAGATTCATTGTTGGTAGGATGTCAAAAAGTTTCAATCCATCATCATCAGGCCAACTCGACGAGAATTCGCCACGTTTTGGAAAGACTTCTGTTATTATTATCATCCAAAGGGCGGTTTCTCCATTGTGAGGGAATAAATGTGCCACTCGAAAGAGACTGTGCCAAAAAATATCCTTCAAACGTAGAAAATATCTTACGCCAGAAGAAGCGTCCCGTCTGTCTGTGTATATACATGCGAGTCCATTGAAAAACTCAAAAGGAGAAGACCGATAGTGCAGATAATAATAATATATATAACACAAGCGGCAAGAGGGAGAGAAAAAATAGTAGAAACTCCATATAAACCGAGCAAAAAACATTTTCAATATATCTCCATGTTCCTAGGGGCAATCGGATGATTCCAACAAATGTGAGGGGTCGAATAATGGAGATATTTTTTGTATCTCTCTCCCTTACCATCATGGAGGAGGGGGAGAATTGGAACGATGAATAGGCGAAAGTTGACGAATAGGGCCAATAGGTTCTTTCCTTTTGAAGAGGGCCAAACTGCTGGGGCCATTGTGACTCTTTGCGAGTCCTCCGTGTAACAACTGCAATTCATCAAAAAGTGGTTTGCGCTGTTGAAAAGAGTGACTCTGCTTCAGTGGAAGATGGCTTCCTCGGTCTGGCTTCAAGTCAAGAGCTCAGAGAGAGAGGCCACTATACATATATATCCTCCCTCGCTTCCTCTTGGTGTCCGCAGCCTTGTGTGTGTGTGGAGGACATTAAGTTTTAATGGTCGCCAACTTCAATAAGAGCACTGGTCCGTGGTCCTCCCTCGACCAGGAGAAAGTATTCTCCACACTCGTCCATCTTTTTTCAGCTTTCTTCGTTCCTTTTTTAATTTTTCCTCCCACCCACAATAATAAGTTCTGCGTCTTCTTGCCTTCCGAACACTTTCGCCTTCAGCCGATTTGTTACGCTCCGTATAGAAACTAATGTTTTTTCCTTCCTCTTCGGAATTTTGGACATTTTTGGAAATGTAAGTTTTAATATGTGCTTTTTAGAATGAGATTATGTGACTTCAGACGGTTTTCTAAAAATTACGAAGCTTCGCTTTCCTCTTGGATGGGCAAAACTTCTTGTGAAGCATCCTGTAATATTCTGGTCTGGGTGTTTGTTTTTGCAGCCTGCGATAGCAGTAGACATACGTGACCATCAGAATCGTATTAATAGTAGATTCTTTAAGTCAGCAAAGCTAATTAGATTGACTGTTCATACATCTTTGCACATACATAAAATACATGTTTATACCTTAATAATTACATAAAATACATATTAATTTCTTTTATAACTACATAAAATACATGTTTTCTTCTTAATAATGTTTTTTAATACTTTTTGTTTGCTAATCAAGCCACGGACAATAAAGTGTGTTGGACATCAACGTTGGCACGCGAATGTCATCGTTCACCTCTAAGTCAAGGCCAAAAGGTTAATCAATTATGCATGTAAAGGATTATAAATCAAAGTTCCTTATTTCTGATGGAATGACTTGATTATATTCGTGGAGTGAGAATGTTATTTTGTTTTCAAGCAATCGCTGTTCCGTAAGAATAAGTTAATTTGAACTGACATTTTAAATTGTGATTATCTGAACAATCTCAACCTCCGATTCATTTGTTCTATCAAAGTAAAATATCTACATATATTATCAGCAGAATCATTGATAAAAAAACAATCTTGTACAAATTTTTGAATGGACATTATATAACAAAACTTCATGGTAGTAGCAAATATAAATGTTTTGAAAGGTAAGCAATATATTCATATGTAGTACATTAAGCTAATTGCCTGGCGTTTCTTAAGCTAAATTATTTATGTATAGAATAAATTAATGGGGATAATTATTTCTTTTGTAACTCAAAACGAAAATTTTTGTCGTCGACTTATTTTTGATTACTTTCTATTTTAATGACCAATATATATATATATATATATATATATATATATATATATATATTAACTAGATTAAAGAATCAATGATTTCAGTGTGTTCAAATGCACTCATCCAATATTTGAAAATACATATATTTTTATAAAATACATCCTGTTGTAATCAGAAATATAATTCCAGAATTTGAAATGTTTTGTTTTTCATTGTTTCAGAGGGAAAATATAGATAAAACAAAACTTCAAATAGCAATGTTGAACATCTTTGGGTAATGTATAGGACAAAGAATTTTTAAAAAATCTAAAAATCTAATCTTAAAGAAATCTAAAGAAATCTCTCTTTTACAACAATTACAAGAAACAAATGAAAAACAATTGTTTTCAATTGCTTCGTCACTTAGAGCTACTCATTTCTAAATTTTTCAGTAACAGGGAACAAATACTTAAGTCTGAAGTCGTTATACTCTAAAATCTAAAAAAAAATCCTCTAGAATTAAAAACGTTACGTTAATACACAACTGAAAAGAAATGCTTTCAACTGTGTTAATTTTTTTCACCAAGAGAAAACAACAGCTTAATATTCGAAGTCGTTTATATTTAAGTTTCACACAGTATAATCCTCTTTCACTCTAATAGTAAACAGTTGAAAAATTTGGTTTTAAACCGTTTATCTAAATTTTTTCTCTAAAAGAAACAACAAATCTTGGTCTGAAGTCTTGTAGGATACTAAAATCTTAAATAATTGTCCTCTTGAAGAATTATCAACGCATAAATTTAATACAATATTATTGTATACAATATAGTGATAAACAAAATACTTTTCAATACGTATTACAGAATTTTTTCACCATGAGGATACAATCGCCATAACTTTTAAGCGCTCTTACTAAAATCTAAATTAATAATTCTAAGGCATACTTTCCCATCTAATAATAGTCTAAGGCTAAGTGGGTTTTACCATCCCCTTGGTGGCTCTTAAAGAATCTTTGGGAGAGAATGTTGGACTTTTGGAGAGAATGTTGGAAAAATAGAGGGTAGAGACAAGAGTAGGAATTAAGATGCTAAAAAATTCGTCGTTTAAAAATGTTTTAATGGAACACTTATCCACTTGACCATACAAGCTCTCACTACAGTGTGTATTGTCATTGATTTTTTTAACTAAAAAGTGGAATTCACTGCAAATAGTTGACTGGAAATTTAAGGATGCTGCTGGACGAAAATAAAATCGAATATTGACAAATTGATAGCACACCACGCTCGTCCTTCTCATTAGTGATTATTTACAATTTTACTAATTTAATTTATATTAATTACTTATAATAGAGAGCAATCTAGTGTTTATGCGCTAATTCATTTTTATTTCATTTTAATATATTTATAATTTCAGTTCTAAGTTTTATTTCTAAATTAGCTTTACGAAGTTCTAAAATACATTCTCAGTTACATAAATATTTTGGCAACATTCAAAAACTAGAAGACAGTTACTTTAACTTATTATTAGTTGAAATAGTTTTCCAGAATGGGTGGCCGAAAAACATGTTTTTTTCATCAGGAAGAAATTAAAAAAAAAATTGGGACAATTAACAACGTCAAGGTACACAGAAAAATTTTACTTTCACTGTATACGTCTAAATTATGAAGAGGAAACAATAATCTTTGAAGTGTATTGAAAAATCTAAATAATATTAGAATTAGCATCTTTAACGAGATAACACACCCATCTAGAATTTTTTTATTCATTTCAGTTAATTGCTGTTTCTCTAAAGAAAAATTCAATTAAGTTCCAAGTTTTTCCTATATATTTATAAACAGTATTTTCACTTAGAGGAAATCAAACAACTTTATCTCTAAAGTCATTAAACTAAAATCTAAAAACTAATCATCTGCTATTAAAGTGATACACTACAAGATCGGTCTCATACCGTGTCGTCCATTCCAGAAATAGTGGTACTCGGTAGCAGTGGGAAGATGAAAACGATTTCTGCTTGCAGCATATTCGTCATGGATCCCCGACATGCAAGGAGGAGCCAAAGGAGAGGCCGGTACGAGATTTATCGGAGTAATCATTTGTCGTCTTCCATTCAACAATTTGTTTTCTTTTTTGTGGCTCAGAAGGGGGCAGGAGAATGCTGTTTCATAAATGTTTGATTGATTAACTTTGCGGGAGACGTCGACGGTGGAACTCTTTAGTTGGCTCCCGCCATTTGCTGAGCTTAAAGGTCTCACTTAACCCCCTTCGCCACTGAAGAGTAAACGTCATCCCTAGGATACAACGCGATTGTTAGATTGAAATCCAAACATTACTGCTCTTGCAATACTTTTTAACCCTCGAAGTGGTTTCGACGAGATATCTCGTCCATCAAGATCTGAACAGTTTTTCTAATGACAAGATATCTCGTCATGAAGATATTGCGGGTTATTTTTACTATGACGAGATATCTCGCCATTTGCAGATAAAAAAAAATTTAACATTTTTATTCGCGCGCCATTCATTGTAGAACAAATTCAATCCGGGCATTCCCAGTTTTCCACCACGCTACAGCACATACAACGAGGGTCGAAATCCCAAAACCCTTCTCACATAATCTGTTGTGATCGTTTTTCATTTCTCAATCCAGTTCTCAACCATATATAACGTGCTGTCTGATAAACATTTAAATTTGATTACCTTTCACAGCTCCCAAGACGTTTAAGGCCTGCTTGTGCGCATATCCATGCTTTTCTTCCTGTCCATGCTTTTCTTTCATATTTTCCTGCTTTACATTTTATGATGCTCGGTTGTGTCACCTCTGGATCCACAATACACAATTCGTTATTACTTGTCAACCCACGCAGAATATTTGCGCTGAAGGGTTTATTGATTATATCTATTGATGACATTCTGTCATCAATAGATAAAATTTGAAAGTAGTCTTACCCATATTTTCAAACGAAATGCTCATTTAGTATTCAATTGCTAAAGCAAGCGAAGAAACCATTTATGTGATAGGTGACTGAACAGGAACAGATAAGACAAGACGAGAAAGATGTTTCGTTTATTCGCCTAGACATGAGTGACAAGGCACGTTTTCAAAGGAAATGCCTACACCAAGCCCTCCCCGAAATATTTTAAGAGTAAAAAAATACAAAAAAAAATCACACTGAAGCTAATTTAATCATCGTTATTAAATTTTTTTTCCCTTATCAACTACCTAAAATGCAACGCAAATGTCTGGAAACAGTCAAAAAATTACAAGCATAATGTTAGTTTAGTATCACGGCTTTCGATTTGGAGTAGAAAACATTGAGCCCCCTCCGAAAATATTTCCTGAACACGTGTATGGGTCTGGATCAGTCTCGCTTCCTCTAATATTCCACGAGGGGCACATATATGAAAACCGCTGTTGACACCATTAATTAAAAATAAGAATGTCGGTTGGGTTTTATGGACGACAACGCGTCAAACCGAACATAATGCGACAACCCCCTGTCCCCCCAGCATCACCCGAATTATCGAGCATGAATGAAACACGGCCCGACCACTATCGGTCATTCATTGAAAGTATAACTCAGAGTGTGTCAGAAAGGGAGACAAATTTCTTCAATAATGGCCGGGCGGAAACTGACCCCGTGGTTTCCAGAAGTGTCCTCTCCCTCCCTACAGCACTCCCACGCAGTGCTAACCCCCTTTTCGTCCCCCTCCATTGAGGAACAGGGCGGCCGGGGCTCACAAAAAGGTGCCCGTGAAAGAACGGCATTGCTGGGAATGATGTCATGCCGACCCTATTGCACACTTTTTGAGCCACTTATTAGTCGCGATTATGTTGCATGACAGAAAAGAATTTGGTCGGCTTTTCGCGTTATTGGCCTCTGATTTTTCTGTTGCGGTGGTCTAATCATGCAGTTTTCTGCTAGGCTTCCCTCTTTTTTCTTATAGTTGGATGTCGTCTTCTTTTTCTTATAGTCGGCTGTCCTCTTTTTTTCTTGTTTTCGGCTGTCCATGGCTGTTATTGAGGATGCTATTGAAGCACACAGTTTATGGCTTTACCTAATATGTATTTAAAATAATGTAAAAATATACATGGGGATTGTTGGTTCTTTAAAAACAAAAAACCTATCCAAATTTGTTTAATACTTCACTCATCTGGATGGTTTTTCAATTATGCTTCCCAATTCAAATTCTTCCGTGGATCAGTGGGTATGCCCAATGAGTTAGCAACCTGCGATTTGTACTCGACACTGGTTCGATTCCTCTAACTTACCTTGGACGTATTTCTCACTTCTGTGTCAATAAAACTTTTTTTGTGTATATGTCCATTATTTGGCGTGTGTTTTGTGTCTTGTGTTTGACATAACTTGGTAGAACATAGCCCTTGCACCATAGACTTAAAAATCAACCAATAAGATTTCCCCCGAATGCCAGTTATTTTCAGCTATGGAACAATCTCAATTTCCCGAAATTTTGCTCATTAATTTAAAATTTGGTTGCCAAATATAAGGTACTAATCGACAATTCTGTGCCTAACATATATTTCGACTAGTGTGCTGTACGATTATAGTACACCTGTCAAATGAGAGACAATAAAAAGTTTTTAAGGAGCAGAAGAAGGGGGAGGCATTGTAGACAAATTACAGATAGGAATCAAATCTACCACCGTCCACTGAACAGTCTGATTAAGAATACATCTAAATATATATAAGTTGTAAACACAATTGGAACTTATAAATACTCTTAGTACACAATAATTTTGGTAAGGATTTATATCATGGATAAATTTCTCTATGAAAGAGCAAATGAACCATCTATTTATTTTACTTGGGATCCTTTATAAAGTTTTATTCTTGATTCGGAGCATACATTAAATTAAATTTTTAAACTTTCAAAAAGCAAAAATTATTATCTCTGATGAAATGTAAACATTATTCTACATTACTCCGAGTGAATCTTTTGAGGCTAACTATTCAATCAGAATTTAGATTGCATAATCAATATTTTACGATCTAATTATTCCTCGGTATGTTTCAATATATGTTAAAATCTTGAAAAACATAATCCACAATTTATCTGTATAAGTTTTAGACATACGTACTCCCCTATTTCAATTACCTTCCCTTGGACGTATTTCTCACTTCTGTGTCAATAAAACTTTTTTTGTGTATATGTCCATTATTGAGGTTATTACCTTCCCTGTGACATAAACAAAGTTTATCATCTGCAGAATAATTTACTTGTTAATCAAGTTCCAGGAAAACTTGTTGACTTTAGCGTAAAGCGCAAATAAAACATTTGACATGGATAAGAATTATATGGTTCTTGGATGTTTTCTAAGGTTCTATAGAGATATCACGGAAAGTCACATTCTCATATAATGCTAGATCATCACAAGCTTTCAGCAGAATTACAATTGTCTCAAAATAACTTTAAACGTCCTTTAAAAGAAACTAATGCGTTATATTACTGCTTATTTTATGAATCCCTACGCTGAAATAAACTGATTTTGCAGTATTCAGTAGTTATAATGTTCATAATACCGATGACATCGATATTTTTTGAGCCCATATAAAATTGCAGATCATGCGGTTAGAAGATCATTTTGACGGTAGTAAGATGAATTAGCATGAGGTGGATATTGTAAACTTCGAAAACCAAGAGACATAAACATGTCCCTTTTAACTTCCCCAGAGTCATCCTGGCTACCTGTTTCAGAATCTTGACGGGACATGATTGCCTTCAGGTAACACCGGTACCAGATTGAACTTTCCGACTCAACGACCTGCACATTGTGTGGACGTGAGAACAACATCTGAGCATCTTTTACATTGATCGGCTTTTAAAGACTGTTTCTCTTTCACACATCCCTGTTCTGACTAATGTTTTATACAGGAAAGCCCAGCACTTTGTGCTTGAGCAAGCGACCATGAGCGTGGGATTAAAAAGTATGCATTTCGAAAACCATATCTAACAGAGGGAAGCTGCATTTAGAATGAACTCTCTTAAAGTATCGAAAAATGGGTCTGTTTTATGGTATGAAATGCGTGATGGACAGAAAGTATAACCATTATCAACACAAATTTCTATTTCCTGTTGAACTACATTATACCAAGAGACTATAGGGTCATCGTGCTCAGTGGGTTTGCCCAATGCGCTAGAAACCTGCAAGTTATAGGTAGTAGCGGTGGTAGTTCGATTAGTTCGTCAAGTTCGATTCCTCCCTAGATGAATTTTCTCTTCTGTGTCAGTAAAACTTTATATGCATGTGTATGTCTATTTACTTGACGTTGCTTGTCTTGTGTTTGGCGCAGTATGGCCAAATATGGCCCATGTGCCATAAAACCCCAAACCAACAGGCGAAGAGACTATAATATTTCTGCAAACACCTCAAAAACAACTTTTCACTGTAGATATATATCTGTTTATATATAAACACCAAGCAAATTTTTATTTGTGAATAAAACAAATGGTCTCTTAGTTATTTTCCAGACCGTTTCCGTGTATTGGTAAACAACACATCCCCACCGAATCAGCGCACCGATCCGTTGATGTATCGGCAGACGCGGATTTCAGGCCGTTAATTCCGTCTAATGACCTCTTCCCCTCTCAACAACAGGAACTAAACGTCCGAAGCTAGTATTTATTTATGAAGTGGACGTAATGGTGCCTGACCTGCGGTCAACGGTTTTCCAGCCCTCTGCCAGACTTCCATAAATCAAGGGCTGAGCAGATAGCTTCCCACTGGACACTCATCTTGGTGGTGGTCAGTCGCAAATTCGATTGCCTTGTCTTCCGCCACAGAACGGATCCCAAATATTTATCAGTCATCCTCCCCCACGAGACGACATAATGGGCAGTTGAAGGGGTTGAGGTCACTTCCAGTTGACCGCATTGAATGGTGGGTGGGGAGAGGGTGATTGGATATAAATCTTCTTCGATACGCCAAGAGGCGATGTGGCAGTTGTTATCAACCACTTGAATAGCTCTCTAATAATCTCTGGTAAAGCTTTGACAAATAAGTTAGCAATACATATTTATTTACCGTTAAATTGCACACTTTGATGTTTACACGGGCACACAAAGAATGGTAAGTAGCCGTGGAAGGAGATATACGGAGTGTTTCAAAACTTCCTGTACAAACTTGGAGTGGAAGTAAGGAACACAAAATTAAACCGAATTCACAGAGGGATGTATGTCTGCAAGCGCCATCTGGATTTGATAGAGGGAGCTGTTCGACAACGCAGCAGCTGGTTTGTATGGTAATCGATACTTCGAAGCTGTCAGGTGTGAATTACTATTGGGAGTCGCGACATTGAGCACCTAGTTCAAAACTGTAAATGCAAAATTACTGTCAAACTGTAAAACAAGGACCAATAAAAATATTCATATATCGGTCTTCTTTCATTTTTCACCTTATGTACCCTCTAGCATATCCGGGTGACATTTGAGGACATCCATATCTTTCTGAACACGGTATAATTTCATGTTTCATGCCTCCCCTAATCGTCCAAGTATATTCGACGAGATATCTCGTCCAAGACCGGGTCAATTTTGCTATTGACACCATATCTCGTCTATTAAGATCTAGTCGGTTTTAAGAATAACAAGATATCTCATCGAGACAAAACTGCCCTGTTACTCCAAGGAAATGTAGATCCAAGTAGGCAAAACGAATTGTTCCTTGCATAAAACTGGGGACAATTTGGAACAAGTTAAGAGACTGGCCATTACAGGGCAGTTTTCGAACTGAAGATATATCACCAAGAGGATTAAAGTTCGTATCGGAAGTTTTAGAACGCCTTGTACTTGAGTTATTCATGAATTCGCAAGTGTTTCTATTTTAAAGTTCATGGTGTTCACTTTCTAGTAAGTCTTTGTGACCTGAATAAGATTTATGATCGATATTAAGCTTGACAAAGATCTTCCGTACCTCATGCAGTAAACATACTGAACTTTAAAAGATGTAATATAAAATCTATTGTAGAATTATGTATGATAATTAACTGAGAAACAGTGATCCTTTATTTCGCACCAGGGACGTTCCTGGAACATCGCATTTCCTTTTTTTTTCTACCAAAGAGAAGATCTATATAACATTGTTTTTCTTGAGAACATTCTCTTCTAATATACACGAGATTTATTAAATCCCTATTTTCAACCTTGAGAAAGTAAACCAACTTCTAATATCAGTTGACTCCTCCAGATTATTATACTGCTTTCCAACTTACTCTCGTTCTTAAGAACAATAAAATTTTCGGAACCATTTTGGTTTTAAAAGCAGGATGTTTGCTATTTTTATTAATACATCTCATTTCCCCGTAACTCTATTGACGGTGTCCAATATACAGCAAGCGCATGAGGAAGAACAGTTATTTTTAATATTTGGGGACTAAAATGTCAGTGACTTACCCTCCTGGTGGTTGTGTCGACGATGTGTCTCGCCATAAGCAGAGCTGCCCAGATCTTGATGAACGATATATTTCGTCGCTAGAAGAAAATTGACCAGATCTTGATCTCGTCATCATAAAAAAATCGCCAATATCTTGATGGTGAGATATCACGTTATTAGCAAAATTAGTCAGGTCTTGATGGACGAGATATCTCGTCGAAACCACTTGGAGGGTTAATGTCCATTTCGGAATAAAATCCAGCCTTCACAAAAGCTATTCGTAACTGGCGTAATTAATAACTAAGATTGGAACTATTCGTAAATTATATAAAAACCATTTACTTTTGACTTAATATATGAGATTCTCCGGAGTTCAAATGTATACATTAGTCCCGATTTTTTTTCGCATTGAAAGATTCAAATATGAGAATTGGTTAATGAGTTCATGGAGGAAAACTTACTTTTCAAAAGAAAAACTGAATAAGTCCGAATTGTTTACTAAACACAATTAAAAGCTTGCTCAACAAAGGAACTATTTTAAGGTATATTTTGCCTGGTTTGTATTATTATGGATTATAGAACAAGAAACACCTGGTTAAATCCCCAATAACAAGGCATTTACGTTCGGTTTGATGATGGGTGGAAAGATTCGTTCCTTCTGAATGGCGATGCCAGTAGGAGAGCCTTTCTTAAGAAAGACATAAACTTCCGAAGCATACTACTGGGCAGCAGCTGTCGTTATAAACACAGAGAGGTTGTAAAACGAAAGTAGCTTTGCCCTGTAAGATAAGGAATAAAAATGAAAGCATCTCCATTTCAGATTGAGCAAAATAATATAATTCACGATTTCCCCTCTTTGAATAGGGGCCGCGGTAAGTCAGTTTGATTATTGGATCACAGATTAACAATAGGAGATTTGCGAGTTCGAAACTCGATTCAACCGAAGATCGTGGAAGATGGTGCACTTTAAATCTGTAATAGCCTCAAATATCCCCACGTTGGCATGGTGTGGAAGCTTATACAATGAAGTGCCAGCTCAGGTATTGACCTGATCATCGGATTGTGTTTCAAAATTACGACGTGTTGTCCTCGATCTTTCCCTTCGGGATTGATTCCTGGGAAAATTCGGGATTCTTTAAAAATAGGAGTTTAAAGGTCCTTTCTTTTCAAGCAGTTATCGTAAACTGAGTTGGTTTAAAAAGATTTCGGTGTCTCGAAAGTAGGGATGAGAGTAAAGTTCTGTCAAAAATAGTTAGCTTCATATAGTGCCGTTTTAAAAGGTACTGTCATCAATTTTTGTGTTAAACTTTTAGTTTTACTTAATTTAAACGGAAAAATGAGAAATTTAATATGCCATGTGTCTTTTCATTCCTATAATGAGGACGTTTTTCTTGTCGCTCGGTATACCGGCTTCTTATCCCACAAGAAGCTCGATATACTGAGAGCTGCTGTATTAGCTTTGCTATTACGTCTAATGTGAACTTTTCAATAATTTTAGGTGTTCAGTTTTAAAGGACTTCCCCTATTTGCAGTTATAAATATCGACCTCCCTAAAATTATTGTGTATTTATTTCACAGCTCGTTACATAATAGATTTAAGTCGAGATAGACTGAACAAGGTATTTATGTGAATGAATTCGTTTCAAAGCTTGGCTGGTTCCTATAAAATCCCATGAACTTAATTTGCGCTTGGTCTCTAATTTAAAATTTAACCAGCTACTAAACTGCGAATAAGTTAACATGTTATTGGGTAGTACCAAACCCAGTAGTTCACCAGGCTAGATGACTTAATGATCAGGGTGGAAAGGAAATACTTATCAATCGATGATATAGGCTAATTTCTTTTACTTCCAGAGTTTTTATCCACGTAAACATATTCACTCCATAAAAGCAGCACTACACATAAAAATTGGATGAATTCTACATGGACAAGCGACATGTCAACTCTTTAGCGGTAGAACGACATTCTATGGTAATTTCTTTTTATAGCAATGCATTTCCTTAGGTTCGTTTCCTTTATAACTATGAGAAATTTATCAGTTTTGTTATCTGCCACGCTTTTATAAACGCCGGAATACACATTCAAACGTTTCCAGTGTTTAAAATAATACTGTGCGTAGTATTATTTTAGGATTAAAAAAAGTATTAAGATTAAAAAAGCACTGAAATCTTAGTTCTGAGACTTTTGTACACATAAATTAAGGGAGTTTGATTTTCATTTTCATAAAATTGAATGACACAAATTGTATAGAATCACTTTAGAAATAAGACTTTCGATATTATGAGATATTATAAGGTCCTAAAATAATTTTTATCTTCTTGTCAGAACAATGTTAAACATGTCCCTAACTTTGAAATCAACGAAAACGAATGATCCTACATATTACTAGCACCACTGGGGAGCTACAGGAATTCATCCACTTTTCCTTCTGGACATATATTCAGGATCCCCTCTCTGCCTTTTTGCATATGTGTTTAAAGAGGCTTTTCATCATTAAGTTCCACGCTGCCAATACCACTGGACGGCTAAGGGTCCTCGTTACAACAGGCCTAATAGGCAAATATTGACTATGATTCCCATGCACTGTTAGCCTAAAGGCTCGCACTGGGATCTTTTGGCAACGGAAGTTCGAATCCCTCTCGGAGGGGGCAGGAGGGTTCATGAGAAGGTTTTACGGAGAGGTGTACGATGGATTGCCCTTAATCAGAATCATCTGTCACTGTCCGATCGCTATCGATTAGGTAATGTCCGTCACACCACATTCTTAAGTGGACCTGGACGTGAATATTTGCTTTTGGCCATTCTATTTTTACTCGGGTACCATATAGAAGAACGACGGTTTCTATGTTCCCGACGGATTTCGATTTTTCGGTAGTTACGTAGTTAGTGAATTAACGTCGCGCTGGAGCAACACAACGGGTTATTGGTAACGGTTCGGGATCAATCCCGAAGGGAAAGATCCGTAGATTTTTTGGTGTCAAATAAAATAATCTTCCTTACACGTAGGTTTGGTTGGTTGGGTTTTATGGCCAAATTTCTCCGAAGTTAAGTAATGGACATACATACCCAATGAATGTTTTACTGACACAGAAAAGAAAGATACACAAGGTATCTTAAGGGTATCGAACCCGCGTCGCCTACAACATCGCAGGTTGCTAACACAGTGGGCGAACCCACTAAGTCAAGGAGGCCTCCCACACGTAGATTGGATTGTTTTCTCTTCTAACTTTTACAGTCACCTGATATGCAAAATTTTTCAAATAAATAAGCTGTCTGTAACCTCCGTGGGGTAACACGCATATACACGTTCTATAACCTACCGTTTTTCCTAAGTGACTTCTAACCGTTATTGACCTTCTTGACCAACAGAATTTTTCTAGTATTTCTTCAAACAATAGATATGGTTATTTAGCAATTAAGTGTGCTGTGGGGTAGAAGCAATACTACACAACTCGGAAACCTCGTGACTGCGTATTCTGGTCTAGAAAAACTAAAAACCTCCCATCTCTGGACAATTTTCATTGTGCTTTCTGTGATAAAATGAATTAACGATAAACATTTTTTATTTAATTTTCAAGGGGGGAATGTCATTCTTCTTCCAAAGATGTGTTTTGTTAGTAAAATTCAAACTTCAATTTGACAGAGGAACTGTCAGAAAATGTAAGTTACATATGTTTATCTTTTTATTTTTCTTTAATCCATCCTAGGATTTGAGAGTAGTGTAGTGTAATTTTTACCCCATAACACACTCTTATTGACTAAATAATCACATTTGCAAAAAAAATCATGGATTCTTTCAGCCTTTAGAGAAAGATTCTATTCATCCTATAATTATAATAGAGCCCTTTGCGAAGATTCTATTATTCCTTTCCTTAGAATAATATATTATTCATTTTCTTAGAATAGAATCTATTATTTATTTCTTTAGTATAGAATCTTTTGGAATGATTGTGTTGGTCAAAATGGTCACAATTGCGTAGAAGTCATACAGGGAAGACTGCAGGTTCAAAGTTGAAATTATGAATGTGACTTCTTCAGAGGGTTAACAAAGTAAAGACTTCCAGTTTGGCAGAGAAACTATAATAAATCAAATTGTATTTTTTGTTGTTTTGGGTTGTTTATACTTTCTGAAATGTTAAGAAAAAGGTGTTTGAAGTGTTTCATACACCTTTTTCTGATAAACAATTTTACAAGAAATGTAATTTTTTATTTTTAGAGTATTATTTGTGGTTTTGGGGATCAAAAAATAATTTTTATTGGACTTTTCTGGTAACATTTAGATAATCGAAATGCTATCCCTAGTAATTAGTACAAAGACGCTCATGCACAAGGAATAAAAACCTCAGTTGAAAAATAACATCTCTTCGGAAAATAAAAAGATTCGACGGGAAAAAACTCTCCCCAAATTAGTCTCCCCCCCCCCCCCATTCATACCCTTCCCTTTAACAACTTCAAAAAGGCTTCGATTCCGATTTCGGGGATTTGAAATACACACAAAAAAGCGCAACAGCAAAAACCAATCGAGGTTTTCTTCCCCCACCTAACCCCATAAGTGGCATCCCCTTAAAAAAACAAATGAAGCACCCGGGGTTTCCCTTCCCCCTCCCATTCTCTTAACAATTTCTACCGGTTTTTCATCCATGGCATCTCTCCTTTTCACCCCACGATCTCCCCCCTTTTAAACTCTTTCAGTTAGATAACTCTCCTCTCTCCCCTCTTAAATAATCAGATTATGGAGGGAGGAAGGGTTACTGGAAGAGAAACTGATTTCTCAGTCCGATTTGCAGATTCGGAAATGGGTTTCCAGTTCCAGCTGATGTGAGAGCTGGGGATAGATGCGGTGTTTTTTCTTCCCTGCCCGGCAGTGGTGATGGACTGGGAAGCTTTGAACCAGAGGGAATGGATTAGGAAGTTTATTATCGGGTTGCGTAGTAAAAATGAATTAATTTCATTTGAATCAGTTGAAAAATTGTGGATAAATTCAGATTTAAGTTTGTTTTCTTTTTTGTAGTTTTGAGTAAATCTTTAATGCATTAGGGGTGCCGTGGTTAAGTGGGTTTGCTCTCTGCACATGCAACCTGCGAGTTAAAGGCGATGAAGGTTCGATTCTTGTTCACCCTGAGTGCATTTTTCTCATCTGTATCAGTAAAACTTTCGTTGTGTGTGTAGCTCCATCGCTTGACGTTGTCTTATGTTTGGCGCAGCTTGGCCAAATATGACCCTTGCGCCTTAAAACTCAACCTAACCTAACCTACCAACAAACTAATTTTTTAGGATTTTGTAACACTTATTTGATTACTGCATTAGTACATGCTATATTTATAATAGTACAAATGTTGACACACAGCTTGTATTTTTTTTTCTACATTAAATATACATGTTAAGATAGTGTTTCAAAAGGCATTAAATCAAGCGAGTTTAAATTTCTGTGGTAAGAAATCTGACTTGTCTGAATCTGTTTTGGGTAGAATTTTAAATATTATACAACACTACACGTGTGATACTTATTTGTTTTCAAGGATTCTATTAGCATAATTGTTAAAATTGTGGGCTACTATTTGTTAATTTCGTACATGGATAGGAAAAAAATGTTGAAATTCCTTATGTTTTGTAGAACTCTTTATTATAAAGGTAAATGCACTTATATTGTCCTCATCTCCTATAGTATTATTATTTTTGATGACAAAAGATCTTTTTGAGTAACATATGCAATTGCTAATTAAGAGTTCAATAATTATCCAATCTGTTTCTCTTACTTAGAAAATATTTAAACAGTTTGAAAAAGATTGTATTTTAAATACAATTTTATATTTTATACAGTTTTGTACAATATACATGCTTCATGGTCCCAAAAAAATTCCGTTTGGAAAATTTTTAACTTAATTGTGATCATGCGGCTACAATTTGTTTCCTGCGTCTCTTTTGTTTAAACAAGAAATTTAATTTCGTCTCTGATAAATAAGGAAAAATACTTGAAGAGATAGATATATAAAATACTAAGATATTTGATAAAATGCTGAAGTACCATATTCCGATTATCTTTAAACTAAGATATAAAGCTAAGAGAGTGATATTTGCATAAAACTAATTTCAGTACTGGACAAATATTAACTTCAAATAGCTTATCAGTGAAGATTTTAAATTTTTTTTTCAAGGTGGCTCATTTATGTATTTATCTGCAGTTTCATTTGAACTGACTGGTATATTCTTAAAATTTAAATGCTCTATTCAACTAAAGAAGTTGGTAGGTAGTTGAATGTATGTCGCACTGAAGCAAATGACGGGCTATTTGCTACGCTCCGGGATTAAATCCCGAAGGTCAAAGAAATCGGAGACAACCTCATGCTTGAAGACTCTAGAAATTGATTTTCATCTTTTAGATATTTCCAGAAAGAATGCATTCTCTCAATTTTTGTATATTAAGTCGAAAAAAATCCACGGTCATAAAATTTTACACTTTACAAGTAATGAAAATAAAATAATATTTATTATTATAAAACTATACATAAAATATATTGCCTAGCATAAAAAAGCTTTTATTATTTAATCACCGAAAATACTTCAGAATAAAAAAATACTGCATGTTTTCTTAACTACCTTTGAAAAAGCCAAAACATGATGTTGAGTAACAAAAAATTGAATTTATAAAACAAATAACAAAGACAAACTTTCCGTATTTTTTCACCCCAGCACATATTGCGTGAAAAAACTTCCCTCGGGGAAAAAAACAGAACCCCTCACAAAGCAAAGGCAAACAAAACAATAAATGCATTTCTGTTTCACCTACCTCAGTATTTAAACAAACAAAAAACAATAAAAAAAAGCAGGCGATAAATTGCCAAAAGTGGCGCGCATTTTCCGCGCTTTCAACTTTTTGCGGGCGAAAAGAGAAGGGGTGAAAGCTGAACGGGGAACACAGAAATAAAATATAAATATACAAATGAAAAAAAAAGAAAAGAATGAAAGAAGCTTGAGAAATAAAAGCCTTTTAGGCTAAATCCATTTTAAGTGCGGGTGGCCTTTGCATCCATTACCGAGTCAAAATGCGCCACGTCGGTTGTTTTCAATGTATGCGGGGGGGGGGGGAGAAATCCCGCCAAATAAACAAATGAAAAAACACAAAGTAGAACGAGGCACGACTCGTAAAATACGATTTTTTTCTACCCTTCTTGGGGGATGGCGGGGAAAAACTTTTTCGTATGTGCAAGAAGGGATAAACTCGCAGCCTTAGCTAACATCTGCTATTAGCTATCGCTTTTTATGTATGTATTTAAACCGAGCATTTCAGCAATTTTTTGCTGCCTCTCCTCAATCCTTTCTATTGTTTTTGTTGGAAGTGAAGTGTCGTGCATCATCTATGAGGCTACGCCTCAACAGCGAGGCGGCGACCGAGGGGAAAGGGAGGACATTTACCTCCCCCTCCCAAGTGGCACTTAATAAAAAAACTATAGAATGGTTTTTACTCTGGCCAATGTTTCTACTTCATTTTCTCTCTTGCGAACTTTCTTCCATTTGTATTCGCGGAGCCAGAGAAATCTTTGTCAGTTCGATAGAGCACGAAACCTTCTTTGCTGATGTCTGTTAAAAGGTTGGATAAAATAATAGCGCTGACTTCAACGCATTGAGATTTGGGGAACGTTCTTGAAGATTTCTCTGAAGGGACTTCGATTCGGACTTCTTAAAAAATATTTTTCTGTGGAATTTTCATTCTCAGTTCAAAACGTGAGATCATCCTTCGTAGAAGAAGCTGTACGGAGCAGAATTTAAATATACGATCTTTTTCAATAACCAAAAGTAAAAACTTTATACTAAATCGTAAACTAAAAATAGTACTTTGATTCAAGATTTACTTAACCCTCCAAGTAGTTTCTACGAGATGCCTCGTACATCAAGATCAGAACAATTTTGTTAATGACGAGATATCTCGTCAAGATATTTCCGATTTCTTTATGATGATAAGATCAAGATCTGGTTAGTTTTTCTAATGACGAGATACCTCGTCCATCAATATTGTCAGTTTTGATAATGACGAGAGAATCTCGTCTAGACAACCTCCAAAAGGGTTAAAAAATCAAGGAAATTTACTATTTATGAAGATCACAAAGAGTTTACCACCAAACCTGGACATAGGCAGTTTAGAAGTTTTTAAACACTTTATCCATTGACATTTTAAAACTTATCTTCTAGTGTGCTTTGTTCTTATTTGTCTAACCTGTCTTAAAAACATATTCAATTTCAGTCAGCAACGCAATATTGCAGAATACTATTGATTTGCATATTTCAAGCTTGGAGCTACATAATTTGAACTTTCTTTATGTAATAAAAATTTCTTGCTGAAAGCTTTACTTCGGCAACCGAGTGGTTAACTCTCTGTCCCTTGGTTCAACAAGCTCTGGATTCCGGTGCAGGCATGAATGTTTTGTGTGATTCGAAATCCACCTTGTTGCATGTCTCGATCTAATTAGCCCTAGTATAGCAAAAAACGACCATCGAGCAAAAAACCTAACCCTTATTGCATAAATCCCTACTTCCATCTGTTTCAGTTGATGTGGTCCATTTAAATGCATTAAAATATTATTCAAAGATTTTTAACAAAGTCAGAAGTTTCGGAAGATTATAGAAAATTATTCAACTAATCAAAACTCAGACGATAAAATTGGAAGTTATCACCAGGGAAATTAAAAAAATCAGTTTTATCTAACTTTAACCTTCCTTGTGGTTGTCTCAATAAGATATCTCGTCATTAGCAAGACTGACTGGATATTGATTGACGAGATATCTCGTCATCTGAAGGAAACTGACCAGATCTTGATCTCATCATCATAGAGAAATCGGAAATAACTTTTATGACGAGATATCTCGTCATTAACAAAATCGTTCAGATCTTGATGAAGGTTTAAGAAACTTCAGTGTTTTCCTTTGCCATTTACACAATCCAAACGAAAATTCGTGTAAAACAAAGCATTTCAATTCCCATTTTAAGTTTAAAATCCTTCACATACAGAGCGGACCTAGTTGCTCAGCAAGTTTTCACCCTGGTCAAAGTTCGTTCTGCAATCCCCTTAGACCAGGACCTTAAGTAGGCCCATTACTTGGTCCTCTCGCTCTATAGGGAGGGATTAAGGCATCGGATTTAAATGGGGAGAGAGAAACATAAATGCTTCTGTGATACTGATCTAAAAAAGAGGGGGCTGTTGCATCAAAACGCACAACTGGTACGCGTAACTTAATTCTTCTAAGAGAGAAAAAAAAGCAAACAGTCCCTATTCAATTTTTTAATCCACCCATCCTCTTTGAGAGTTTTAAAAAGCTCACTCTTGCGTTTTTTACGAAACCTTTTTATATAGACCAAGCGCTAATCTTTCTATTTTTAAACGCTTCAAAAGAGACTGTAGGAGTATTAAATGAGGCCGAAATGACTGCAAAAGCAGTTCGTTATATAAGCTATAAGCTTATGCATGCAGATGGAGAACTGTCGCCATTAGTTAGCCCCTTTGGAAATTGCATGTGCTGTTACGGACACATCGAGCTTAATCTTAAAATTTCAGCAGTTGCAGAAGAATGTAGATTATAAAACCTTTTATTCTTGTTTTCCTTACCCCACTTGAATATAAATCCATGGAATTCATTTTGAATGCGTAAAGACATATTTTAAAACCACAATCAATTTCAATCAGTTGCGTGATATTACACATATTACAGATTACATAGCTTGCTCTACATAATTTAACCATTCATTGTGGAATAAAATTTTCTTTTCAAATCTTTATTTTGGTAGCCGAGTTGTTAGTGCTCTGGCTAACCCTTGGTTCAGCAAGCTCAGGGTTCAAATCCCAGTGCGGACATCTCACAGATCTTCAGTGTTAAAATCAGATATATTTAATATTTTTCAAAAAGCTAAATGGAGCCTCGAAAAACTTAACAGTGCAACCTTTACAGTATTACATTATTTTAAGTACATTCTTGTAAAATCATTATTTATGTTACGTGATGCTTTGCAGTCAGGACCACTTTAACAATATCATAGGTCTTGGTCAAAGCAGTGCTGTAATAAGGAACTAGGCGTTGTAGGAACTAGGAACTGTTTGGCGCAACATGGCCAAATATGGGCCTTGTGGCATAAAAACCAACCAACCAAAGCAGTGCTCTGGTGCACAAACTCGTCCATTCTCAGGAATGTTTACAAAATCTATTTATTGAAAAATTACTAACAGGAACGGCAATAACAGCTGAACTCTAAAGTTTCTAAATTATGTTTATTGATGGAAGCGTCATTACTCACATTTGATGCCTAATTTAAATCTATTTATTGAGAACATAAGCTTGCACATTTCTTACCTCCAAATGAAATAAAATTAATCAATGATATCCTGGGTTGCACCCCTTGGGAAACAATTATTTTATTTTTTATTGCAAAAGCACTCGGACAAATACATCTATTAACCACTAAGTGTCACATAGTCACACATAAAATTAGAGCGTTCGAACAAAAAGTAGTATACACATCAACAAGTATCCAGCTATTTCAATAGCATGTATGTACGTCTTCCCTGATAAAGCCGAACATTCTAGATGGTGGTCACAGTCCATATCGGGCAAAACGAGGTAAGTATTTAGCTAAGCAATCATGTGTGCTCTCTTAATATTTCAAAGCCGCTACGGCTATATACAGATGCCCGTCAGGGATGTCGTAAACGCAATCCAGATAATTCTTTTATTGTTGAATTTAAACTGGTTTAATCAAATAATAATAATAATAAGCCTTGGGCAATTGTCCAGTGTGTAAATGAGTTGAGACAGTACACCTAACTAGAAAAACATAAGAAGACATCCTTTTTGACTTATATCTTTCAAAACAAAGTTCGGATTCACCATGATATACTTCGCATCCCCATGCCAGCTGGAAAATAAACTGAATATTGAAAAGCTGACCACTTCCGAAAAGATTTTTCAAATTCAGCACTGGAGGCCCACACCCGTCTGTCGTATAATCTGGGGTGCGGTCTGTAATAGTCTTTCCGGTAGGATAGACTCCGTTCAATGCCCAAATCCCGTTCACGGACCGGGTTTTGCAGCACCAGTTGGGGATTATGCTAAAAGCGGCTGACCTTTTCGCAAGCCGCTGTGTCGCAGAATATGTATGTATAAAAAACATCGTGAAACTCAGGGAGGGGAATAAAAAATTCTCTGGGGCTGGCAAGGGATCAACTTTTTTTGGTCGAGGTGGGTGTTTGTGAAGAGAGATCAAGTCACCAGAAGTCTGGAACTGAATGCAACCAGCGTGTGGGATAAGAAGTCGATGCAGATGATCTTGGTGGTAAAGTATCCATGGATTTCTTGTAGACTTTGCGACTTTGAAAAACAAGAACGAGTGCCGCAGATGTGGATTTTGATTCGCGTTTACTCTGAATAGTGCGAGAAACCAAATTGGGGAAATTGACATGGCTGTTTCAAAATAAAAATTACATTTTTTTCATCACTTTCGATGGTAGAGGATTACAGAACATTTTCTCGATCTAGTTTCTGTGTGTTTGTTCTGCGCTTTCCAGCTTATAAACCAAAAGGATAATATTTTTCAACCACTAACCTCTATTTGCTTTTAGAACTGAGAACGTTCAGAGTAGAAAGTGTTTGGAAATATGGTGCCCAATTTTGTAAGACGTTTATGCATTCTAAAATTCTTTGTAAATATTTTCGAGATTGAATCAGATAAATATGACAAAACTTTGGAGGTTCTCATTCGTAATTTTGATATTGAGGTGTTATATCTTTTATCTCATTTCCAATCTTTTAAAAGCAGGTTATACAGCCTTAGAATAATTCAAGTCATGGAAATCTAGTATCATGGGCTAATACTATAAAATGTAAATATTATGGGATAATGGTAATAAAGATGTTAATGATGTAATAAAATAGTTTTATGTCAAAACTCTAACAACTAAATTTATCAATTGCCTTGAATAATCACGTATTAATACCACTTTTGGAATCACAGCATGGAAAATCACCCCAAAATATCTGGACAGAAAATGAAATCTTCAAAATATGTAAAATTACATTTCCTATCAGACCAAATTTATTCACAAACTAAAATGACCTATCCAGAAACCTTCATAACATGTTTCAAACAAATCTTGTTCTGATCCTTGCTTTGTAAAAAAATGCTTGAACTTTTATTTATACTACAATTCTTGGTAGTGTCATCCTCAAACACAACTTAGTCCACAGACTTCATGAAAAATAGTCGACCGCTTAATCCAATATTCGTTTTTAATGAAATTATTATTAAGTCTTATATTCTACATTCAAAATCACCGAAAATGTCTTCAATTGCCTATTTATGGATCAAATCGGATTTGGAGAACTTTGTTACAGATATAAAAATGAATTTTGAAATTTCAGACGGTTGCTTCAAGGGGTTTTGTTAGGTTAATTAAATTAATTTATCCCCTTGTTAATTTAATCAAAAAGTACCCATTGCATCTTCTGCACAACCAATGCCGTTTACTTGAGAGAATCCAAAATAAAATTCACAAATGACCAAAATAATTATAATTTCAGACGTCTTTTGCAGTGAATTGTCTTCCAAAATTTGCTCTAGATCATACTCAGTGTCGTTTTTATTCTATATGGATCTCTTGAAGAAAAGGCACTCTTAACACAACAGAAAAGAGTTGCAAAAGAAATCTTTTGTAATCTCTAACAAAACTCAACTTGTAAGTACGATGCCTCATGTTATCCAAAGTATAATCCCTGCAAATACTCACCACTGTAAGTTCGGTCGAATACCGAGCAAATGCATGCTTGCAGTCAAGGCAAAAAAAAATCTTTACTCATTGGAGGCAAGGGACCTTTATCTAAGCAACATCGAACAACACAAGAGGACTTTTCGTTTTCACAAATTCTAAAACTTGTCCGCTCCAGGACCCATCACTAAACTAATCTTCAATAACAAAATACCACGACACCACATTGTGTCGAAGGTTTCAAAATATATTGATAAAAAAACGACCAAACTCGCGCCGCAAATCCCAGTTTATGGAGCTCAAACTCGGTGGCAGAGTTTTGGGAACAAGAGCAACAAAGTGCCGGATGACAAGAAGTGAGGGGAGGTATCGAAACCTTCCTTTCAGCAGAGACTAGCCGACTGAAAAGTCAGTCCTTCTGCTGTCTCTTTCAAGAGCAGCGAACTGTATAATTGCTTCCTTACAAGGACTCCTTTCGAGTTTAAATGACCGTGATGCTGTCTGCCGAAAAATAACCAACCCCAGGGGTTTGCACCCTGTGATCTCCTCTCTTCTTTCTTTGGGAAGTGGGAAAGTTGGAATTGGTGTTATAGATGCAATGTGTGCCTTTAAAAGCCGTGGAAATGAGTTACCAATTCGGTTTTTTTAAAGGTAAACTTGTTTACTGGAAATGCGACTGTGGGGAACAGCTTTTCCTGAACTTGCTCTGGGAACTCAATGTGCTATATTCGTGTTTGTCCTATTTTTACAAGCGAAGTTTTAAGTTTGATACAGAATATAGGGTAAAAGCCAATTGTTCGTGTCATCATCTTTTCTTAAATGACATGACTTAACCCTCCTGGTGGTTGTCTCGACGAGGCATCTCATCATTAGAAAAACTGACCAGATTTCGATGGACGAGATATCTCGTCATTAGAGATGAACTAACCAGATCTTAATCTCGTCATCATAAAAAGCGGCAATATCTTGATGACGAGGTATCTCGTCATTACCAAAATTTTTCAGATCTTGATGGACGAGATATCTCGTCAAAACCACTTGGAGGGTTAAGTGCTATTTTATATTATTTTCAAAATGGTATCGATGTAGGTAGTTAATTACCGTCGCACTGGAACAACACAACGGGCTATTCAAAACGGTGTATTTTTAAGATAAGTTTAAGTGTCGCCATGGCGTTCGGAAACTAGACATTAGTGATGAAAAACAGTGCAAATAGCGCAGTTATTGCCGAGTACATAGAACAATCAGGTTTTTCTGTTATCCGCCTATTCGATTAATCGCCACGGTCACGACTCCCAACGGTTAATCGAAGTTTCACTGTAATCTTTTATACATAAACCATGAAAACAATACAAGTAAAGAGAATCGTTTTTGTGGATGTGATATTTCCCAACAGTTTCTCTAACCTTAGACTTCATAAAAAAATTGATGTTCAGATTAAATTTCTGGCTTCATCATGGATCACACACTGACGACATTTGTAGCCGACATTTGTTGACGACAATATCGCCATATGAAACGATCCCAGTAATGTCTTAAAATCAAAAAGTAAATTAAAAGCTAAATTTAAAATATATATATATATATTGATTAAGAAAGCCGGTAATGATGTTTCGGTAAAAGTAATTCTCACTCATCTCCCAAATCAGTTTTTACCCATATATTTACTTACCGATTTATAAATTCTATATCAAATCTCTCCCAGCATCCGAACAGTTATTCAGACAGTTATGGATAGTGCTACAAGCAATTCGTATATTTTCGGATATATACTAGTTTAACACATTAACACATTACGAATTAAATTTCCGGGGCCAAGGTAGCCCGGATGGAAGAGTAACGGACTAGCAACCGGAGGGTTGCGAGTTCAAATACAACCAGAGACCGTCGTGTACAAAGGGGGGGGCTGGTGCATGTTAAATATGTCGGGACCTCAAATGTCCTCATGTTGGCATGGTGTGGAAGTTTGGAGAATGGGGTACCAGTCAGGTGTGACCTCGTCATCTGACCATGGTTCAATATTACGTGGTGTTGTCCTCGGATCTTTCCTTTCGGTGGATGGTCCCGGACCGTCACCAATAGCCCTTTGTGTTGCTCCAATGCGACGTTAATTAAAGTACCTATCTACTTACCAATTAAATTTCTAGACATTCTCAAGTAATATTTACTGAACTACAAAATAAAACTATATCAAAACATAAATAGGTACTAGATTAGTGACACACTTCTAGAAATTCGCTTTAATCTTCAATTCAAAACCTTTGAAATCTTTTAAGGTTCTTATTTGTACAAGTGTCCTTATAGTCAGATACACATATTCCAATTAAATAAACAAAAAACGAAGCGATTGATTTCACGTCACAACAATGCGCATTGCATGTGCGCATTGTAGATCGTAAATATCAAAAGATATACACTGCGAACACAAATAAAACTTGTCTGAATATAACTATAGTGAAAACACCTTCCTTTTGGAACAAATTTTCATTACATCCATGTTAGATACATAACATCTGTGCTAGATCTACTAAGTAAATGTATAGCATTTCTGAAGCTACATTAATACCGTTGAAAGAATTTTCTGTAACAGTGTTTCCTCCTTTAAAAAAATGGCGAAATAGAATCCACAAATGTTTCACAATTTAGACAATTTCTTCCGGATAGCATAGTTTCATAGATAACTCTTAAAGTAGCTTGTTTCTTAAATTACGAAAAATTTTAAGTTTATTTTCATAATTTCACTGATACAAAAGTACGCATGTAAGAAGAAAATTTCGATATTAAAAAATCATTGAGGAAGTTTAAGCCTAAAAGTAAAGATTCCGTGTGATTATTACATTTTTCTTTTATTCTAGAATGACGCTAAATTTGTCTGTTATATGGATAGTTATAATTCTATTTAAAGAAATACTTGCACTTACATTGTGAAAAATACTTTTTATTATTATTATCATCCAGAATTTTTAATTTTTGCGTTAATAGAAATAATATCTATTCCAAGAAACAGTCACTGTTAACAATTTTAAATGGAAGCAAAATTGTAATTCTTTTGGATGTGCATCCATATAAAAAGTCTATCAAAAATTAATCATAGGGAAATTTCTTACCTGTTGTATTTTATCTTTGATTCTGTATATTGATGCAAGGTAATAGGTAAATCAATAGACAAAAAATTCCATTATGTAGTATTTATTGGAAGACAAGCAAAAACTAGTTTCAGATACCCGCTTTATTCTAAAATTGTGTGAATACAAAAATCGTTTGCGCTACAGCATAAGTCCATATGCCGAAACCGAAGGACCTAAGTCCCCCCCCCACAAAAAAATATCAACTAAAATTAACCCTTTTCATGTAAATCGGAATGCTTATACTTAATCAAATCATACAAAACATTCTATTCTAATAACATTATTTTTTACCATACAGCAATTTAGAGATAAATTTTACAGATATACTTTTCATTTTTCATGCATCACTGAAGTGGAAACGTATGAATTCTCTCACTTCATATGTACGTCGCTTCCATTAATTGAAATATATAATTTATTTTTAATAAATTAGCTATCTTTTGAGGTATTTGCAGTATTATGGCAATATTCCGAGTCTATTTAATGCGAAAAGCGCAAGTGAAAAACTCACTGATAATAAAAGTGTTATTTTAATACTCGGTAATTGGCAACTACAGAATTAATGTTTCATATCCTGATTTTATCTAGAATTCTGTTTTTATGTATCTGCAACTAAGACAGTGAAATGATGCAATAATGTTTGAACATTTCTAAGTATTATGAATGTTCTTTTTGTAAATAAATTGTTAACGTCTGTAGTCTCGAAATCTATATTAACCTTTTCAGAAATCTATATTTTTTTCAATGATCGGAATTTTATTTCTATTTGTTAGCTGCTACTGCTGTCTGTATTTATGTGTTCCATTGTTTAAAGTATTGTATATAAATTATTTGGGAGCCACATTTAACAAATTATTTATTTTGTGCAAAATATTACTAAAGACACGGTTTTATTTCTTGGCATTATGTGTATAATTTGATTATCTTCCCATAAAAGTCATTGGTTAAATATGTAATGATTTGTAAAATTCCATTTCATAAAAATAAGTGTACAAAACAAAATCTTTTGAAATAAGACAGCTTACTTTAAAAATAGGGTACATATAACTTTAAAATAAAGTCATTTTAAAATAAGACTGGAAACCATTCGTTGTGATTCAAAAATTTTAAAACATTTTACGTACGTTTCTATAACAAGACCAATTAAAATCAGTAAAACTTACATTTGTTTTTCAAGTTTCAAATTATATCATTGGATTGTACTAACAAGTGTCTCAATAGTCAAGAAACAACCATAACCATTTTAAGTTAGTTAATGTATACATTTAGAAATTAAATCGCTGAATTGACGAAAAAGGGCCAAAAAGATATTTGCTGATCTTGGGAATAATATTACGCTTATAAAATATCGTAATTAGGACTTTTGAAAAGTTGAAAGTTTTTGTCTTTAGTGTGAAATAAGGTTGGGGTTGTTTACTTTACGAGTTGAAGCTATTATGCAACTTTTCAATCTCAAAAATTTGTTGAAATCATTAATTTTTTTTTCAGAAACTGTAAAATTGACCTTCCGTTTTTTTTAAAATTGTAATCGATTAACTTTGTTTCGTCTGTGCTGAAGATATTTAAATTTAAAACAAGCTGTTACTTCACATGCGGAATGGAAATTTTTCAAGAAAACGATGCGTTTGCTTGAAAAAGAATTAATCATGATATTGTATCAGTATGATTTACCATCCTTTCATAATGATGGCGAAATTCGGAAGTATTGCATTCCTTACAAATAAAAAAATATTGATATGAAAATTGAGTGCAGCTCGTAATGTTTACAGGATATGAATTTTAGTGGCCTTCATAAACACTACAAAACTCAAAATCGTCTCCTACATAGTAGTCACTTTAGTATCACCTTTTGTAGTACTGTCTTATACAATAGTGAATGTATATAAAATGGATAATGTGGAGGAATAAAGCAAGCATACGTATTTCATTCAAAGTATATCGAAGAAGGTATAAAATGTCAAAATGAAGTTTAAAAAATTATTTTCTACCCACACTTAAGTGATATTTACATTTTTCTATGATCGAATAAAGCGATTATTCTGATAATTTTCAATCAACGTTTAATCAATTCAACCCCAGCAACCCCGGGTAATTCTGCTAATCATTCTATAAACGCTTAAAGATTATTAGTGTTACATAGTTTTCAAAATATAGTGCAACTTACATGAATCACAATAATTTCTTCAGAACTTTTGGTGCAGTGTAAGCGAGACCATACTGTAAACAACGTTGAAATTTCGAGAAAACGGCATAATTTTGTGAAAGTGCTTCATACCAAAATCTAATGAAATGGTAAATAAATTCGTGACAATTTAAGAAAAAATTGATTGATTGATTGGGGGTTTTATGGCGCAAGGGCCATATTTGGCCATGCTGCACTAGACATAAGACATACAGTATCAAGTAATAAACATACACACACAATGAAAGTTTTACTGACACAGAAGAGAGAAGTACGCCCAGGGAGGAAGAAAAACGTGAAGAAGCTCGGAATCTCAGTGAGATCAGAATGATATAGTGTGTGATCATACGAATTAAGTTCATTTCAATAAATAATTAGTAGATCTTTGAGATCAAACGAACAAATCGGAAAAAAAATGTGAACAAAGACCATTCAAAATAATAACACAGATTATAAATATATAAATAAATTACATTTGTATTTGTACATTTCTAACATAGTTTCGAGGAATCATATTTCAAAAATGAAATAGATGACTTCAAATTTACTAGAGTAAATTAACACGCTGTTGTGAGCGAACGTGAGTGATCTATTTGGAATAATTGAACAAATCCATAATTTTTGTCACACTTGGACTGGTAATTTTAATTTAATACTCAAATATTGAGATCCTGTTTGCACGAAATTTGAACACTTTCTAACTTTTATTGTTTAAGCTTTTGAATACTTACATCTTTAAAAGTATTTTAAATTCAAACAAATGCAAGTTTTAAAACAAGAAAATAAATGCAGTAAAATTTTGATCGGTATTTATCACACTTCATTCAATTGAATTGGTATAACTTTTGAAACTTTAACTTATGTGCAAGACTGAAAGTTTGTAGCTTAAAATTTTGTTTGATAGTTCTTAACTATCGGGCCCAATATTTAAATAAAAATTGTGAAATTCTCTTTTTACTACAGCTATCCCAACTTTTAAAATTGCTTCCCTAAAATACTATCATAGTCCTGAAAGCTAAATTGACGCCAGGTTCTACAGCATGTCTCCAATAATAAATTTTTAAATAGGAAAAGCTTGCTTTATTCAAATCCAAACAGTGATTTTCAGATCTCTATGTAAACTGTATAATTAATTGAACTTTATGCAAAATTATGCAAAATAAATACCTGCATAATTCTGCACATAAATAATAATTTGTAACTACATGTTATTTAATTCAAAATCATTATCAAAGAATACTGAATACAAATTTATTATTGATTCTTATTTGGAGATAAAAAATATTTGAATCAAAAATATATTGTTCGTTTCTCTAAACACGTAAAATTCATGTCATGATTATTTTCTTCATGATTATTTCAGAATTTAATTCTGCATGAGCAAAGTCATGTTAAAGCAAATAGTAAATGTATATTATTCGTGAAATTGTCTTTTTACTACAGCTATCATAACTTCTAAAATTGCTTCCCTAAAATACTATCAATTATTAAAACTAAATTGACGCCAGGTTCTACAGAAAGTCTCCAATAATAAATTATTAGTTAGAAAAAGCTTGCTTTATTTAAATCCAAACAGTGATTTTCAGATCTCTATGTAAACTGTATAATTAATTAAATTTTAGTCGTGTTCCGTACGATGACGAATTTAAGTTGGCCGCCATTTACTCTCCATTGTTGTCGACCATCATTTTCCTGAAAAGATTTAAACATTTATTTTTCTACATTTATTTTAAATAGTATGCACACAGAACCGTCAAATTATGTTTTCTTAAAAGTTTAATGTGCTCAGCATTAAAACGAAAGGCTTTTGCAATAATAAAATAAAATTAAAGTACTTGCATTTATGCAAAATAAATACCGGCATTATTTGTTATCCGTACACAAATAATAATTTGTAATTACGTGTTATTTAATTCAAAAATTCTTGTCAAAGAATGCTGAATACAATATATTCTTGATTTTTATTCAGAGACAAAAATTATTTCAATCAAAAATAAATTGTTCGTTGCTCTCAAAACGTAAAACACATCTGCCATGATTGTTTTCTTTATGGTTATTTCAGAATTTAACTCTGCATAAGCAAAGTCGTATTAAAGCAAACAGAAACTATCTTTTATTCCTGAAACTATATATTTGCTACAACTATCGTAACTTTTCATATTCATTATTACTTCCCTAAAATACTATCAAAGTTCTGAAACCTAAATTGACTCCAGGTTCTACAGCAACAATACAGAAAAAGGAAACATTTCCACAAAAATAAAGCATACCATAGACGACCGCAACATCCTGACCCATCTAATCAGATTAATCCCAAAACCATTCCCTATGTCCCCGAACTCTTGCGGATGGACTACAAAAGAGTATGACAACCTTCCCTCGGCAAAAATCAAAAAGTGAGCCATTTAACTAGGATCTCTTCCCCAAACGACCGAAATCCCTGGAGTTGGAACTTCGAGAACAGGAAACTTATGTTGGACATAAATACCCGCAAGCTCTTCCTTTCTGACCATCAGGCCTCAAAAGTCAACTGATCCGTTACCGCCATTGACATCTGTCCACTGCTTCTCGAAGACGGATGACTTTTAAGAAGATGACAACCCGAATGGATGAACAGTTGCCCACCCTCAGTCCTGGTGGGAGTGTACTTTGTTTCCATTCCCCCCTTGATTATTCTGTCCTATTTCATTTTTCCGGAGGTAGTAAATGGATGGAGATAACCTTCGTGTCCACTTTAGATTATTGCGAGGAGTCTGCGTCGCCACTTGTCAACTTCCAAACTTTTTGAAAGAAGAAAGCATGAAGAGTAATGAAAGGCTTTCGATAAAGTTTAATGTGAAGGATGGCGAACTTGATGGATTCGGTTGCTGCTTCTAGCCCAAAGGGGAACAAATGCCTTTCAAATCGATGGCTCCCAGAGAGGTGCTAATAGCGGATGGCAGATGCGCATCAAGAATTTTTCTTTGGAACTGGCGGAAATAGTGGTCGGCATCATGGTACTGACAAAGTCATTTTTTGGAGGGGAGAGAGAACTCGCTTCTCCATAAACTTCACAATCGCTGTCCTGATTCAATAGTCTTTCATATCCTTAAGAAAAAAGATGCTCGGTTATGAAAATTTGTGTATGGGAAGGTGATACTAGTTTGTGTATGAGAGGCATTTTCTGTCAAGCTAAATATCGGTGGCGATAATGATCCTACAGGGATACGTGTTTTCTGTGCGTATTCTGAACGTGGCGTCAGTTGGCTTGTTTTTCAACTAAAAATTCTAAAGAATGAATTCTGAATTGATATATGACAGTAGATTGGTCAACACCAATTTGATTAATAGCCAAAATGGTGATAAGCAACATTTTAATAACTCCTATATGTATCATGCGAGAGCATTTGAGTAAAGGAAGTAAAATCTTCTCATACCGTCTGGTTTTTTCACACTGAAAATCCCTCAAATACGCACTTTTGGGGAAGGAAGGGAAGACTTTCTAAAAAATTTACAATCTCTCTCCTGATTCAATAGTTCGTCATCCACTTAAGGCCAAAAGATGGGTCATTTATGAAAATTTTTAAAACGTTAAAACTGTTTTGTGTGCGTAACATTTCCATACAAAAAATTTATTAAAAAATGGAATTGAACAAAATGAAAAATTCTTTAACAGATCATACAAATTATTTTACCACTCAGTAACTGCAAACCTCCACTCAATTGGCTGCGAATGGTAACGAGATAGTCATCCAGAATTATTCATTGCGCGACTGAGCAATCGAAAGTACACCTGTGATCTTAATACAGCTTCACACTTACATATAATTGGCAATCGGTCAATCATGTGAAAATGTGAGAGCTAGCGGTATTTATTGAATCAAACCACTGCTAAATTCTATATGGGAAGTACCTACGGTGTACTTATAACTACAAAAATTCTAACAATATAGTAGAGTGCTTGGTGCAACTTGGTTATATCTTTTCCTTGCGCCTTAAAAAATCCAACCATTATAGTATAATCTGCAGGCAATACAACAGTTTTCAGTACTTTTTCATAGACTGAAGTTGCTTTGTCTAACCACATTCTTCTATAAGTTTGACTATCTCATGCAATTTCTCCTACTACATTGCAGTAACACATCAACCAAAATGAAAACTAAGTTCCCATCAGTACTCTTCAATGCATAGAAAAGAGCCATCGAATGATCCAGATCACACCTGCAACACCAATGTAAACACTCTTTGTAAGAGGAACAACGCTTCTGTAAACAACCTATAAGTTCAGACACGAAAAAATCTCCAGATTACCTTCCAGCCCCAAAAGGTGTTGTCGACGCACAGGACTGCTCACATGCAATCTTATGTTCCCCAGCACAAAACTAATCCCTAACGCCACCAACGGATAAAAGCCAAGCTACATAAAGCCCGCGTTTAGTCCATCAGCAGAGATTATCCACAAAGTAGCGTGTCCTTGTAAGAATCTCCGAGCAGATTTTTATTTCCATAACTCTCCCCTCTGTCTGGATTGTGACGTCACATGCCTCACCCCTGAGTCCATATCGCACCCTCCCTTCGACTTTATAATCCTGCATCCACTCCGTGCTGCTTTTCATAACCAGGGCCTTAATCCAGTAGTTCAGTATTTTGACATTAAGCTTAATGCATCGCCGTGCAATAGACAGTGGCCAACGCGTCTACGTGAGAAAGCTAACATGGGCGTTCGGGCAGCTGGGCTATGAATTCACGGATTTTAAAAACTGCGTTTCTCTTTCAGTAGTTGTGTTCCCCTTTTTGGAACTGTCTTTTTCTCTCAGACAATGATGCGATATCGCTTTGTTGGGAAATGGGAGACGGTTACGCGTCATCGTTTCTGTTATCGAGGATATACTGATCCAGGGTGGGAAGTGGGAAATTAAAATTGACGTGCTTTAGGGGAAGGGCCCTTTAATTTAAACGATGGTTGACGTCTCTTTTGAAGTTTCGATGGAAGCGGCAATGGTTCGTCGGATTTTACTTCGCGTTTTAGAGACGATGAGAGATTTTTAGGGGACTACAAACTTAGATATCTACCTTAGATTGGATTGGACGCTGTAGGCCGACATTGTTTCACCTGCGCGGCTTTCAGCTATATAGTCCGCCTTACGGAGTTTCCGGGATCAAAGAGAGTCGAGCAATCCACATAAAACATTCAAGATAGTACACATAAAAAAACAAAAGGTAAGTGAAGAGCGAAACATATAAGCATAAAAATACAGTATGAAAAGAAAGAAAAGGATTATAAAATTTGTTAAATTTACAGAGAACAAAATGATAATAATAAAATCCATATACAATAAACGATAACAATACACAACGCACAAGGATACGTATTCAGAACAAAAAAATTTTAAAAGCAAAGCCTCTAAAAAGACAACTAAAATTTACAGATATACTAATTTCGTAAGAAAAGCTAGGTTATTTCGAGAATTTTCGACTTCTCAGCTCTCACAGATGTAATCAATGTTGGAGCTGAGAAATTCCATCATTTTAAGGATTTTGTTGTGGTAAGGTCTATTCTTAGCAGTACTTTGGTACTAATGAGAGTAGTTTTGTAGAGAAAGTTTCACCAAATGCAACGGACTACCTTGGATAAGTTTTTACGTTATGTTAATTTCATTTTCTAAGTTAAAGAAGAGTTAAACTAACTTAAGAATCCCCTTTGTTTTTGTCGTGCCCATTTGAGTCAGATGTCGCCGTGTGCATTTTGGCGATGCCGATGGTTTTCTCTCTGTAAAGCTGTTCTTCAGGATGGTAATCGATGGCTTTAAGAGCAGCTACTATTGCAAGGCAGGTTAATATATGATTAGGTGATAGCTCAACTCCCACACAGTAGCTACGATGTTATACGTTCTGGTTCCATCACCGTTAATTTTCATGTCCTGTTCTCAGTTTAGATATTGTGGTGATAGTTTTTCTATCGATGTTAATTTCACAAATTTGTTGCTTTACTTAGAATAGCCTTTACTCGATTATGTGAAAACACATTTTGCAGGCAAAGAACTAATCTGGGTAACGTGTGTTGATATGGAATCAATCACAAAGACGGTGAAGAATCCATTGTTTAGTATCACTCGTTTATACTTGTAGCCCTCAGGGTCATATCTCCTTTAGGTGTATACGAGCTTCGAGGACCTAGGTACTCTAGATATCTTTTCTTTTCCTATGGGGTTTGCTGTCTTTAGAAAACATGGGAGTCCAGCTCCCGGGATACCCAAGCGATCTTTTTCTGCCTTCACATTATTCTATTCCCAATCCCTCTTTTTCCCTTTCACGATCATTTTTACCTAAAGTTCTGTCTTGTGTTTGGCGCAGGTTGGCCAAATATGGCCCTTGCGCCATAAAACCCTAAAACAACCAATCTATCTTTACACTTGCACACATGAATCATGAAACTACTTACGGGTTTATTGCGATCTTATACATTGGCTGTTTAACCTCAGATGTATTGCTTGTTGTCCCGAGGACAACACCTCATCATTTTGAACCACGATCAGATGACGAATTTCAGCTATATAGAACAAACTAGACGTTAATACTGACGAATAACTTAAAATTATACTAGCTTCTCCCGTTCCTTTTATACAAGTACCACCTCTTAGGCAAATTTTCCACACCAGCATCCCACAGCCGAGAACCAGAAAAGCATTTGAATCTCTCCCACCATCCTTCTCCCATTTGCCTCCCAGGCCCATGGAAAAGTATACACTGAGTGAAAAAAGTTTAAAACAGAAAAGGAGACGGGGAAAAAAGAGAACAAGCAGCCATGCTTTTAGGTCATCCTTGTGTGAAAGTCGGAGAGAGAGAGAAGAAAGATGCAGAAGAGCAATGGTGATCATTTTCGGATGTTGAGGGAAAGGCGGCTGTGCCTGACAAAGTGTCCCACTCTCGTCTCCATCCCCCGAGTGAAACTTTCCTCTGGTGAAAAGTACAGAAAGGGGGAAAGGATTCTTTTCCGAATAAAATTCATTTCTGTCTATTGGGAGGTAGTTTTGTTTGTTTTTTGAGAGGTTTTTCCCTCTTGTTCTGTGTGCTTCCGACAGCGTGTTAACGGTCTCGGGGATTTCAAAGTGCCCGAGGGGACCATATGTGCGATGAATCCACTTTCCGTTTCTGGTCACTTTTCTCTCCGTAGTTTAGTTTAAGGAGCGGTGCATGTCGTTACAGATACATTAGAATCTTATACAAACACGTAAATCTCAGAATTTTGTTTCTACATATCATGCATAACCTTCCAAGTGGCTACGACGAGATATCTCGTCCATCAAGATCTCACCAAGTTTTCTAATGGACAGATATCTCGAGACGAGATATCTCGTCATCAAGATATTGCCGATTTTTATGATGACGAGATCAATTATCGCTGAGATACAATAGCGTTCAAATGAGAGAGTTGAAACGAAGTATGAGAAAAGGAGAAAATAAAAGATGAAAATATATACATAGTATTACTAAAGGATTTAATCTGAATATAAAGATAAATGTTTTATGCATGACACATATTTTTAGACACTTGAATGTGATAAAATGCATTTGTATTAATAAATAAAGGATCAATTTTCGTCATGAATAGTTGAGGGCACTTTTAATATTTTTGAAACACTATTCCTTTAAAATTTAGAAGCTTATTTTAATTTTAAAATGTAATTTTCTATACCAAATGGCAAGTAGAAATTTAATTTTAATTTTTAGAAAAATTTTCTTAAAAACTTCGGAACAAGTGAACTCTTTGGCGTGTTTCTTAACATATTTACATGAATCATGTAGTTCGCTTTTGTATTTCAGAAATCGTATTTTAAAAGATTTTGGATTATCCGTAATTTAACACAAAAATTATTTATGGTTCAAAAACAGTTCATTCAAAAATTAAAATATGTACTTTGCATCTTTTTCCATGTGAAAGTATTATTGAGCAATCTTTTTTCTTCTAATGACTAGCCAATTGAATATTACATATTATGTGGCACTACAAAGGCGGATTTGCATTACCCGACCACTATGCGTTACCCTTGTGCACGACAAGGGTAAATTCACGTTATACCTCGCGTACATATCACACATTCTAGGCGCAACCCGTATTTTTTTTTTCTATTTTAGGTAATGCAAAAGTCATTACAGCATTTATTTGAAATGGTTTTTAAATTTTATAAACAGTGATGTTTTTCTAAGTTTGGGTTTTCTATGTAGTTTGTTAATACATTAGTATTCGAAATTTATTCAAAAAGCGAGTGATTTAATGAATAGATGAAGTAATATAATAGTAAATGATACAAATTCTGGAAGCTTGTAAAAAAATACCATTTGAATTCAGTTCATGTGATTACATTTCATTCAAACTAATAAAAGCTTCATTTATATTACTAGAAAAGTATCGTTAATTGAAGCGAAACAAAATCTATGAATAGTTATAATATTTTGTACAAATAGAAAAAATTATTATTGTTTAAAATACTTAATATGCGATAAAGTTATACATTTTTATATGTACAATAGAAATAAAGTAGGTATTTATATGTACAATAGAAATAAGTAAGGTAAAATAAGGGGTAAAGTAGGTAAAGTAATGTAAAGTAGTCATTTTATATGTACAATAGACATATATATAAAGTAGGTAAAAGTTCAATAGTTTTAAAGTGATACTTGAATGTAATTTGTACCTTAAACTAGGGGCTCTACCCTAGTATGAGGTATAAATCACACTCAAGTACTCGATTATTCGCTCGAGTTCGCCAACCTCTGAAGATGTTTAAGCAATTTTCACTGGTTGGGTGCACGAACCTTTCTCGCTTGGCTCTCTCGCAACCGCGCCCAAGCTTCAAAACAATTGAAAAATATTTGTGTGTGTTATAATTAAAAAGTATCAATTTAATAAATACTTAGTAAGTGTAAAAAAAGAATACTTATCAATTGCACAGTTTGGATTTACGGACCATACATCCCAATCCTAGGAGAAACCTACAGCGTTAAAAGTCGTTACGCATTCCTTGACTTTTTGTAGATAAGTTTAAAATCTCCCAATCAGCTAAATCAAATTTATTAAAACATTAGGACAATCCAGTTATTTCAGTTGTGGTTTCTACATTAACTTCTATCTTCTCTCTTTATATTTCTCAGCTTTCTTCTAAGGATTCATTTTTGATAGGTGATTATGCCATCGTTCGTTATGAATTAACACTCGAACAACATAAATTCATATTTAAATTATGAATTTGATGCTGCTCATCGCATTTGTTTTGTTTTTAATCTAATAAAAACGCTTGTGCATTTTTCGTTGGCAGATTTGATACGTGAATGGAATAGAGTGGTACTTGATCTAATCGTTGACATAAAATGATGCCTTATTTTTTGCTGCAAGTAGGATGCTTACGTAAGAAACGAGGACACTGTAGCCCAGTTGGAAGAATAGCGAACTAGCAACCGGAGGATTGCGAGTTCGAAACTAGGTCCAACCAAAGTCCGCAGTGGGGTTGGTGCACGTTAAATCAGTCACGGCCTCAAATGTCCTCATATTGGCATGTTGTGGAAGTTTGGAGGGTGGGGTGCTGCTCAGGTGTTAATCTCGTCATCTGACTAATTCAAAATTACAAGATTTTGTCCTGGAATCTTTCCTTTCGGGATTGACCCCAGACAGTCGCTAATAGCCCGTTGTATTGCTCCAGTGCGATGTTAATTAAAATACCTACCTACCTGGAATCTTTCGCTTCGGAATTGATCCCGGATTGTCACCAATAGCCCTTTGTGTTGCTCCAGCGTGACGTTAATTAACTATCTACCTACCTTACTAAAGAAATATACGTATAGATGTTTAAATGAGAGCATTAATGTGATTATTTGTGCATTTTACTACCCAAAAAGCTGCAACACAAAACGTTTAAGTTTGGATCGGTTTCTATGAAATGTTTCACCTGTTATAAATAATTTAAGAACTTTGGTATATTTTTATTTCTTTCCCTTAAGCCCACATGAAACACATTACCATTTAAATTGCTGACTTTTCTTCTGTTTCCTCCTTAAAATGTATTTTCACTGCCACCAAATGAGAATAACTCGTAAAGGAACAATATTCAAACTGAAGCAAAGATTTCTGACACCGTTATCGTATTAACCCTCACTATGCATCCCACTTAAAAAAATATCGTCATCCTTCGTCCCTCTTTTGAATGTGTGCTCGACCCCAACGTCGAAAAAGCATCGGATTCTCACGCTTTAGTGATGCCTTCAGCACGCACATATGCAAGTGTCACTTACATATGCATTTCATTTTGACCGAAAGACGAGGGTATAGTTTTGTGAAATTGCCATCCCCCTAACCCCATGCATTCCTTAGTTGTTATTATTCCCCTCCCCCATATCCCAGCGTCCCCTTCTGTGACTTCCAACAAGGGAGAGGACACAAGATCATAGGTTATCCTGCGTTTGACATAAGCTTTCGCTGGAGGTGAAGCGGCATTTGGGAAGAGGGGGTGGGTTTGAAACTAAGCCCAAGTTTTTAAGAGACGGGTTGAAAAAAATTGTAATGTTAATGCTAAGGTAGGACTTCGAGAGAAGGGCAGGTTTTATTGAAGGACGGTTTTACGTTCTGCTCGGTTGGAGTTCCGTGTTTTTTTAAGTATGACCTGTTTCTTTTAAAAAGGAATTCACTTTTTATTATACATGAGATGGAAGGTTGTTAATACATCGAAGCGATTGTTGTTTAAAGTTTTAGTAAAAATGATGTCAGTCAGCGTTCTAAATATGATTTCTAATTTTTTTCTCTTGCCTACTTATTGGCAGCCTTGAAAATTTAATAGCGATTGTTTTCAAGCCTTGAAATTTAGCATTGTTCAAAGAAAATATACTTTTATATCAGCTTGTGCTATTCTGAAAAATACAAATTTCCAATGAGTTTACTTATAATGTTTAATAGCAACTTGTTTTGGGGCATTTGCTTCAATACTTTGAGTTATGCTTTGTCATCTGAAAGTACTGATAATCTATATTTAACCTGGTTCTAAATTTGTATTTATCAAAATGTATACTGCAAAAGTTATCTCACAAAAAATATGCTGCGAAACGCATCCAAAATTTCAACGTCTGATTCCTTTTTTAGAGCGATCACCATGATTCAGTGTTTTTTCCCACTTTTCTAGCAACCTGCAAGCTGTAGGTGGAGGTGATTCGATTCCGATTCCCCTCCCTGGGTATTTCTCTTTTCTGTATCACTAAAATTTCCTTGCTTGTATGTCCTTTTACTTGACGCTGTTTGGCGCATTTTGGCCAAATATGGCCTTTACGCCATAAAACCCACCAACAATATTTCAGGGATATTCAAATGTATATTTCAATTTAAAGTTTAAAGATTTTTACTTTAAATTATAATTTGATGAAATTTTTTTATTTGTTCTTCATAGGTAGTTCTTTTTCATTCGGTTTTAAGCTATATTAGAGTAAAACACTTGAACAATTTTCTAATTTTCCTCAGAGTTTGAGATAACTAAAACGGAGCCCATTTTTACAGAACACAGTTTGAAAAACGAGGATCTAGCGGAACTCAGCAGATTGGTTAGTTGGCTTACTGGCTTTGAGTTATGGTGCAAGGGCCATATTTTACCTAGCTGAGCCAAACAAATGACAAAGAGAATGTCAAGAAATGGCCATACGCACAAGTTTTACTGACACAGAAGAAAGAAATGCACACATGGAGGAATCAAACTCGCACCGTCTACAACTCGCAAGTTGTTGGAGCAGTGGGCAAACTCACTTAGCCATGGTGACCCCGGGACTCAGCAGAAGTAATAATAAAACACAAAAGATGTCAACTACTACTCTCACTAATTTGATAATGCTCCGCTTTTTTTCTCTCTTTACTCTAAATCGTTGACTTTACAGGTATAGAATGACACAAGCACCTTCACTTTCCCTCTCTTCCTGTCTACATTTCCCGAAAATTCAGTGAAAAATATTGACTCAGCACCCACCCTCACCCACTACGTGCTCTGGCTGCTGAAATCCTCTTTGCGTCAGTTCCAGTTCCCGTTTTTAAAAATCAGCGCTCTAAAGTAAAAAAATCTGCGGAAGGAATTCCCGCTAACGGGAACAGAACCTATCCCCCCGCAGCACGGGGGTCGAGTCGAGTTGAGTTGCGCGTTAGCAACGTAATTTATAACACTGCCTTGCTTCAGCAGAAATGACAAAACTCGTCCAACCTCAACGAGGAGGTAAGTAATATGAGTCCTGTCACTCCGTGGTAGCAATTTCAGTTTTGACGTATGATTTTCCCAGCTCCCCCTGTCTGCATGCCCCCCTTGATTTTTTGGACTACGGGAGGGGGGAGTCTTGGGTATACATGTATGAGCCTTTATTTTTTGTGGTGTTATTTATTTATTTCATTCGAGAGGGTCCTTAGGAGTAGGTTTGAAAAAGTTCCCAAATTGCGACGGGAAAGCTTTCGGTGGGAGGGCGTGCTGAATAATGCAGGAGTTGGTGCTTCAATAAAATTCAAATTGGACCACCACCGACTTTGAACACCTTGTGTGTGCACCCCCGCCCAAGAGTTGTGAATTTTAGAGTGAGTTGGCAAGGGTCAAGATTCTTCTGAAAACAGAAATAGACCGGAAAGATGTGGTAGATTTCGAAATGCCAGGCTCATTGACTTTGTGTCCATTTCCGTAATTTAGTGAGTATTTTAACCTTCCAATTGGTTTCGACGAGATATCTCGTCCATCAAGATCTGACCAATTTTGCAAATGACGAGATATCTCGTCCATCAGGATCTGACCAATTTTGCAAATGACGAGATATCTCGTCCATCAAGATCTGACCAATTTTGCAAATGACGAGATATCTCGTTATGAAGATGTTACCGATATTTTTGTGATGATGACAAGATCGAGATATGGTCAATTTTCTTTTAATGACGAGATATCTCGTTTATCAAGATCTGGCCTGTTTTGCTAATGACTGGGCACCTTTTCGATTCAACTATCTGGAGACGTTTCATTATTAATTTATTATTTGGATCAGCAATCATTTTGGATAGAGAAAAGATAAAAACTTTAGCCAAAGGGGGAGCATTAAAAGCTTCGAAAAATGGTTAATAAAGATGAAACAAGATAATAAAACTGCCTGTAACGTTTCCATGGATCGAAAGTTCCATCGAAAAGGACTAAAATAATGCTAATCATAATAGATTAAAGTGGATCAAAAGGTCTACCGAAAAAGTCTAAAATAATGCTATGCTAAATCCTCAAAAGGACTAAAATAAACAAGAGTTGGTTGGTTTTTCGATTTTATGACTCAGTGTCCAGAAACAGACAAGCTGCACCAAACGTAAGATTACGACCTAATAATATAGATAAAGTACTCTAATTAAAAGCCTAAAAAATAATAAAAAGTCCATTTATAATATACTCTGTGTGTAATAACCCCACCTGTAAACTCTCCGAATAACCTAACCTCTAGCTAACAGTCCCTAACCCAAACCCCATGTGTTAAATCACCCCGAGGACAAGGTAGAGGAGGTGCAAAGGCACCCATGCCTTTACTTCTGTGACCCCCTAGTCTCCTTCACCAAAAGAGTTTCTCCGGTCATTCGGAGAGAAGCTACTCGGCGGACGCTTCGTATGCCCGAGGTCTGTACATTCCATCTGTCCATGTATGCTGGATACGATCTCGTTATTGTATTAATAAATGTTCTTCAGTTGGATCACTCTGTACTTCTTAATCACGACTACTAGAGTAATCCCCTGTTTCTGGGATTACTACAGGAGCCGGTTGGTGAATTTCCTACATCGAGGAAAAAACATAAACCTGGCCTTCCAGCTCTAAGTCTAAATATCCGAGAAGAGGTCTGAGAATCCCCACTAGGAAAATCCACAATGTAAGTATCGTCGAGTGAACTACTGGTGCTATGATTTATGTATTTAAAAAAGAATATATCCCGAAAAGTACAGTAATATCGTCATGTGCCATCTTTTGTATAAGAGGTGAATAATCGTACCTTTTTTTCTGAGTGTGTTGGTCTGTCCGAGCTTTGCTGCTAATATTGTCAAATTAAGTCTCATGTATATTGAATTTTAATTGAAAAGTCATATTTTTTATATATTTTTCCATTTATTGTAATATTTTCACTATTGACTATTATTGCCTTAATGTGTAGGTTAACTGCTACTATATTTTGTGATAGATAGTTGCCGTAATAAATCAGTATTAATTAAGATAATTGTTTTAAACAAATTTGGATTTGATTCAGTTTAGTTGAGTGTACCTTGGTTTGAGTTTCCATGATATTAAGGTCAGGAAAAATGCCAGACTCAAATAAGGAAAATAGTATTGAGGTGGTCAACGTGCAGCAGGGTAGCACGAAAATTGTAAACAATAGATTGGAGATGGTAGAGCCGAAGCGGCCTGTAACAACAGAACCCTTCATAATTTTTATCCTGAGGGAGGCATGAGATTCAATTCCTGGTTGGCAATACATTTCAATCAAAAATGTGAAGAAAGCAATGAGGAAGACCTCTGGTAGGTCAACAATATACATACATTTTTAAAGGGTAATGCAGTAACGGACTATGTTAACTCCAGCTTGAGCATTAAGAATTGGGAGGAATTGTGTTCCATATTGAAGGAAAATTTTTTAGATCCGACCTATTCACCTCACTAGGGGATTTTACGAACCTTACATACGACCAAAAAGATAACGTAACCAAATACTTTTATAAAAAGCTTGAATGTGGGAGGAATATGAGTTTATCGAGTCAAATGTTGTTGGAAAGATTGACGGATGGTCTCCCTTCCGACATGAAACAATTGATGGTAGTTAATCCCCGACAAATCCCAAAGAATGGCTTAACTTAGCTATAAAATTATGTAACGCCCCTGGAAAAGCAATTCACAAGCCCACTCCAGATGACCCAACACAAAAGCAACCTAATTATTATAGCCAAGTCAACCTTGTTATTATAGACCAAATCAACCTAATTATTATAGGCCAAATAAAAAATCTAATTATGAATGACATAATTTTAGATTTAATCGTCCGTCCAGATTTCTGAGACCCGTACAAATCCAGTTATCCTCATCTTGTAGAATTTGTGAGAGTACAATGGTATTCAATGCTTTTCATTCGGAGAGAAGCTATAGCTACTCGGCGGACACGGCGTATGCAAAATATAAAAACGCCCGTATATAAATCTTGCAAATTTAAAATGGAGTTTTTAAAACAGAATTGGCAAGGACGATTAAGAACTGGACTGTCGATTAAAACACGACTAATAGCAAAAGGAGCTAGGCATCGACCTTGCAATGAAATAGACGAAGTGTGTGTGCGCGCAGCTTTATGCTATTTCTTTCCGTCGCTCGGTTTGAGGATTTGTCACGTGGATGTGAGGAAAAGCATGAATCCAAAGGAAAAATTGTTGATTGGTCAAAGTGATCCTGAGTGATTAAAAAAACAGTAGTCTGCGCTTCGATAGCAGATCGGCTCCAGGCGATTCGTAAGCCCACGTGACTTACTCTTCTGAGGTCTTACGACAGCGATTCCGCCCACATGCTCTGTCTATTTCATTAGAAGGTAGATGGAGCCACGTTCACGTTGCACAGAGGCACTTTCTCCTAGTAACAGATGCCTGTGAGAAAAATCGGGTAAGTCCGATACGAAGACGAGTTAATAAGTATAGGTAATTGCGTAACGAAATGACTGGACGAATGGTGTAGAACTTGAACAACCAGAGAGAAAACAACAAGAGTATATGTAAATATAGTTCTTTGAATAGTGTTACCCCATCATCCGCTTTCCAAATGAAGCCATTCCTGGCAGAGTGACCTCTTGTTTACCTCTGCCCTGATGATGGTGGATGTTTCGCTCCATCGAAATAGCCAATGACCATAATTACCATCTTGTTTCCATCAACATGTCATTTTTTGAAGCTTTTAATGTTCGACTACTAATCATTTTCAGTATTTGGCTAAGAAACTACACAAGCCCCTCAATAATTTTGGTAGAACCGCGGTAGCACGTTTGGAAGAGAAGAGGATTGGCAACCGGAGGGTTGTGAGTTCCAAACTCGGTCTAATCAAAGATCGCCGTGTATGTGGGACTTGTGCACTTTAAATCTGTTGTGGCCTCAAATGTCCTCACGTAGGCGTGGTGTGGAAGTTTGGAGAGTGGAATGCCATCTCAAGTGTTTATCCCGACATCCGATAGTGGTTCAAAATTACGAGGCGCTGTCCTAGGATCCTTCCCTTTGGGATGGATCCCGGACCGTCGCCAATCCCGTCGCGTTACTCCAGTGCAACTTTAATTCAACTAGTCGCCACCCTATAATTTTTGCACAATTACGCCTCCGGGAAAAAAAATCATCGCTATTTTTGTCCTCCCATATCCCAAAGGATCGGAGCGAATCAACACCTCCAAAAACAGCTTCGTTCCTCGCATTCATCACGGGCTAAAAAGCGCGGAATAACTCGTTTAAAATTCAGCACCCTTTCGCGACACGCATCCGGCCGCCCGTGAACGCGCCCGGGGGACGGAATCTGCGGCAGGGCGTAATGGCGCGTAAGGGTTGCAGTGCGGTCGACAGTTTTAAAATTTATCGATTTTTAAATGCCCTCCGTGTAGGTTATAATACCTCTTCACTGCTCTCCTTGATGGATGAGAATCGGATTTTTGTTCCCCCTTCTCTGTTCTTGGGCAAGAAGTGGCGAGGATTCATGAGGGTGGAGTGTTATTGGGGTAAACTCTATTACATCGTTGCGATGTTTACGATAGTGGTGCGATATCAAGTGTTGGTATAGAGGAAATATAGTGAGTAACGGGTAACATTTCTTATGTTTCCAGGATCGTGTGACCAAAAGTAGGAGAATGAGACTTTAGAGTAATTTCGTCTGCCAGGTGGAAACGAACATTCATCATCTGATTGGTTCGCGTGACAAAGTAATAGACAGTCACAAGCATCCATGAGCTGTGAAACCGGGATTTGAACCTGGGACCTACTTGGTGGTAGACGAACGCTATGACTACTATACCAGTTAGGCGGCAGCAGTTTTATTGAATCTTAATGTTTTTCAAAATAACATCTTCCCGGCTTTGCAAGTTAAAAGAATAACTAATGCAATAAAAGAAAATTACGAAGTGTTGTCCTCGGATGTTTCCCTTCAGGATTGATCCCGGGCCGTCGCCAATAGCCCGTTGTGTTGAGCCTCCAGTGCGAGGTAAATTCACCACCCTCTGGTGCTGAATTTACGTCTCACTGGTGTCTCAACAACAATTAGAAGGCTATTGTGTCTTGGTGTAATTGTAAGTATTAGCACCCTTTGGTGCCCTACCTAAAATTAATTGGAATTGCCCGTAGTGATGTTCCAGTGTGACGTAGATTCAACTATCTACCTACCTAAAGAGTATTGGAAAAAAGATTTAGGTACCTCTGAAGTGCAGATGGGGGAGAAAATGTTGACCGTATTTAGTATTAATTTAAAAGATTGAACCAATTTTTTTGGACTTGTAGTTCTACAAAATTTTAAATTAAAAATATTTAATTTAATGCAGAGTTTGTTTCTTTATAATAAATAAGTTTTTCTCGACCATCACTAAATCGTGCTCTTTCTTCTGATACATCGCTATTAATCGAGGGGATGATGTATGACACTGACTAGAACATGCATTACCCGAAATCGCTCAAGATTCAAATCTCCAGATGGAAAATGCACAAATCTTTTCAAAAAAGAATAAGTAGATTAGAATTCGTATTGTACCGTCAAATATTACTTTCACAAAGAAAAATTTAGTTTATTTTAGAAAATACTTCCATAATAGAAAATACTTCCGAAATAACTGGTCTGTCCTGATGTTTTAATATATTTGATTTAGCTAATCGGAAAATGTGAAATTATCAAAATGTTATTTGTAATATATTAAGGAATTAATGAATAGTATAGTAGATTAATGGTCGTAATAACTTCTACCTCCATAGGTTTCTCCTTAGATCGGATATATGGCCAGTCTCATGAAATTTTGTGCGTCATTGGTATAAATTTTTTCCAATACTTCTTAAATTAAAATTTTACATTGCCACTTTAAATTTATAATTTTTTTAAAATGTTTTGATATTGGGACGCATTCCGAGCGAGCAAAACGAGCCTGGTTCACGCAACAATCTTAAAATTGCTTAGCAATATTTCGGAGTTGTAGTTCCCAGTTATTTATAATTATGACTGGTCATTTGTTATTTCTATAAACAACACTAAAGTAAACATTTAAATAATATATCCAGATAAACTTTAACTAGTATTAGTCAGATTAAAGTTCATTTCTTTAAACTATCTTTTAGTATCTTGTCAATAGATGGCGTTAACGTTTGTTTTCTTCATACTATTCATAAATCAAAGCTCATTTCTATAAACTATCTTTTGGCATCTTGTCAATAGATGGCGTTAATGTATATTTTCTTCTGGTGCGGTCTAAGGACCACATACGGCTCCAACGAGAAGGCAGTCGACCTTTGGTCAATCTATTTTTGAATAGGTGAGGTCGGTAGCAGCCCTGCCACATGCAAAAGTATGAATAGCTGCCGTCGTGGGTGGTTTTACCCCAGCCAACTCATCACTGCTATCGCTTACGGCACCGAACGGTAGGTAGGTAGGAAGCGCTTTGTTTCCGTTCCAATGTATCACCTTATTTAAAGATGGTTGGTTGGGATTTTAGCGTTACCACCGAGATAACAAGGCCTGACCGCTGCCGTCATGGCGTCTCCCTAGTAGTCATACGTGCTATGCGAACGACCACCGCCTTATTGGAATATTCAAAGCCTAATACAGTGAAATCTGTCTACAACGATACATAATATGTTCTATATACGTCGAGACCACAGGAAAATATTGTTACACGTTATTGCAAATTATTATAACAGTTTGTAAATATAGTTTTTCCCTAGTCAAAACTATGATAATCTCAGAATGAAACTTCCACACCCTCACGTCTGTCTTCCTTATTTACTAACGATAACAGAGAGTGTGCGTAAATAGTAAAAGCAATAACTTATTAAAAAACCAGCCAAAATTATATCGTTAATTCATTTAAAAAATAGTGAAAAACTAGCTTATGTCTTTTATTAACTAAAATACACACGTCAATCAAACTTAGTACCGCCCAATATCATAGTTTCTCAAATGCGACCATAAATCAAAAAGAAAAGAAAACCCTTTCTCATAGTCTAAAGAAATCCAATTAATGTTTTCTTCATCATTAAATCTGTAAAAATGGGAAATCAAAGCAATTGAACTGTAAAAGCAATTGAAGCGATTATTACCATAGTTGGCTGAAGAATTTTTCATTGATATTTCATTTATAAAATTCAAACAATTTTCAATAACTTCCAAATTATTAACGTGACAGGGTGTTTTGATTTGATTGTTATCTACAGAAATTTCTTGGCCATATAAATGTTTCCATTTTCAGATTTGAATGTATTACAACAGTGCAATTTGTTGCAGGTCCTGGATTAAAACAAATTTTGGAAAAAGTAACTTTTGACTCCTCAATTACACTGCTGGCCACCGTAAATGCAACACCCTGAAGGAAGCATGCAAATAATATGAAATTTACAACATGCATTAGCGGAGGTGAGATATGCAAATGATTAGAATTTCAGCGCAGACGCACATCACGCGCGCCTGTGGCGCCACTTCAAAGCGCTATTTAAGGCTTGGAGATTTCGACGATTTCAAGTACGGCAATTGTGTTTTTCTTGTGGTTTTTTCAAAAAAACGATCAATTATGCCTCGTAGAAAACAGCGATCATCTTTTGATCAAGTATCCGAGTTCGACAGAGGAAGGATAGTGGCCTACCGAGATTGTGGATTATCTTTCAGGGAAATCGGTAGTCGTGTTGGACGAAACCAAACAACTGTAATGCGGATATGTGATCGTTGGATGCAGGAGGGTACGACGGACCGACGTGTTCGATCGCATCCACCTCAGTGCACCACTTCACGTGATGACAGGCATATTGTGCGCATGACAGTGACGGATCGCTCAGCCACATCACGAACCATAGCACAGCACATTCAGTCTGTACCGCATCATCCAGTGTCTGCGCGTACCATTCTACGCCTTTTACAGCAGAGTGGTCTGTCCGCAAGACGTCCATTGCTTCGTCTACCCTTGACGCAGAACCACAGACGTTTCCGCCGCCAATGGTGCGATGAAAGAAGGATGTGGACGGCAGAATGGAATGAAATTGTCTTTACTGACGAGTCACGCTTCTGTCTGCAACACCACGATGGTCGGATTCGAGTCTGGAGACACCGTGGAGAGAGGATGCTGAACAGCTGCGTTATGCACCGCCACACTGGTCCTGCACCGGGTATTATGGTATGGGGCGGTATTGGATATCACTCTCGCACTCCTCTAGTACGCATTGCCGGTACTTTAAACAGCCAGCGCTACATCTCCGAGGAGTTGGAGCCAGTTGTCCTTCCTTACCTTCAGGGCTTGTCCACAGCCATATTTCAACAGGATAATGCGCGACCACACGTGGCACGCATTGTCCAAGTGTTCTTCGTCAATCGCCAGATTGAATTGCTTCCCTGGCCAGCTCGCTCTCCGGATCTTTCGCCGATAGAAAACATGTGGTCCATGGTTGCTCAACGATTGACCCAGAATACATCCCCAGCTGCCACACCAGATCAACTTTGGCAACGTGTGGAAGCTGCTTGGTCTGCTGTACCCCAAGAACACATCCAAAGTCTCTTTGAATCAATGCCGAGGCATGTGGCAGCGGTGATCTCCAACAATGGCGGCTACTCTGGCTACTGATTTTGGCAGGAACCACACTTCACAGAAGTCTACAAATTTAATCATTTGATACTTGGTCAACATGTTATCTACAAAATAAATTTTGTTGTGATATCTCTTGTCTTTCTTGGTGTTGCAATTTGGGTGGCCAGCAGTGTAGTTTAAACCAATTTTGTCTATGGAGTAAGGAATCCAGAATTTCTAGTAGCCTATTAAAATTTTGAAAAGAAATAGATTCATGATGAGCAATGAACTCAGATTTGCTTTCGTTGATAGCTCTCAATAAATTGGATTCCTCATTTTCACGAATTTTATCTTCCCTGCTTTTACGAACGGTGGGTTAAGTTTTCGAGAGATATTTAGGGCAATTCGGAAATATACTTGGTATAGCACCAACTTTTAAACGGAGATGTTTCATGGAAAAAGTAGAACACTTACCAGTCTTTTTGTTGAATTTCGATACATTCCGGACGATATCATCGCTTTGAAAATGAAGTTCGCAGACTTTGCTGCGTTTTGATGGTGTAAAGTCGGCTCGTGTAATAGCCCAGCCCTGTGCCATCTTTTTCTAATATTTTTATCCTCTGGAAAGGAGAAAACCGTCACTTTTGGTGCATCACCATATCTATAATTTCCAGAGCAAGTAGATACACAGCATATAAAAGGCATTTTGGATAGCCTCGTGGTTAAGCCTAAAGAAATCGGTCTGGACACACGTTAAATGTGTTGTTTGACGAAAGCCTTTAACACCTTGACACTGCAATGTTCCACAAATGTTATATAACAATATTTAACTACAGCTGCACTTACTTTCCGGTAAAATAGTATAAAAAACCCCTAATTTCTTACGCTACATTAAAGGTAATCCACAAGTAGCCGACCATGCGGCGATGTTTGTTATGACTACTGGTAATCGAGTCACGTGATTGAAACGTCACAGCGGTCTGGCCGTGATTGAAACGTCACAGCGGTTTTAAGGCGCATGGACCATATTTGGCCATGCTGCTCCAGACACAAGACATTCATTGTCAAGAAATACATACACACAACAATGAAAGTTAAACTGACATAGAAGAGAGAAATATACCCAGGGAGGAATGCACTTGACAGAAATCGAACCTTCGCTGCCTACAACTCGCAGGTTGCTAGCACATTGGGCATACCCACTGAGCTATGACGGCCCCCTTATTTAAAGAACAATCGTCCCAAACCAAGAGACAAACTGCTTTACTCTAACTTACTGAGCTTATAATTAATTCTATTCGAGGTAGATAGTTACTTAACGTCGTACTGTAGTCCGTTTAGTACGGGATGTACTAAACGGACTATTGGCGACGGTCCGGGATCAATCCCCAAGGAAAAGCTCCGAGGACAACACCACGTAATTTTGAACCACGGTCAGATGACAAATAATTATATTCGAATAAACTTCGTTATCTGTAAACGAAGGGTACTATTTTATGTCTAAAAACGCGTGCACGCCTACATTCATTTATTCCATAACTTTCTGGCTTTCTTTGTTCTACATGCTTTAGGTCTGAATCCCGGCCTTGACATGCATGTTTGTATTGGTATTTTTTTAATTAACGTCACACTGGAGCAACACAACGGGCTATTGGTGACGGTCCGGAATCAATCCCAGAGGGAAAGATCCGAGGACAACACCACATAATTTTGAACCACGGTCAGATGACGACATGTTTGCATTGGTTCGAAACCCATTCTAAGCTGTAGGTCCCGTTGTCAGTTTTCAATGTAACTCATGAAACATTCCAAAAGCTTTTAGAAGACGTCTAGTAATTTTATGCCATTAGTTTCGATAAGTTCAAACTGAAACTTAAGTGGAGATATTTTTGCTAAAATATATTCCTATACGTAAGGCCTGTCGTAGAGTTGCAGCATTAACCTCTCGAGTTACATGTCAATTATTAAGCTGATACAAATAGCTTTTTTAAGACATTTTCATACTTGAATGCACAATTGAGTAAATAATTTCTTTTAGAGGAAAAAATTACATTTCATTTAAAGTATACATTTAAATACTAAACTATCACATTTATTGTATATGTTTACTATACACAATCATTTTTTTATTTAATTTGCGAATTATATTGTACTTATACAAGTATTTAATTCTCAAGTATTTTATTATTATTTTTTATTTAATTAATTCACAACTATTTTTCGATGCTGAAAGTACATTCTTGTTATTTTCATCATTTAGATTATGAATGAATTGCAAGATATAAATTTATTACGGAATAGTGTTTATGCGTGATTACATTCAATGATGTGATCAATGTCAACATAATTCACTTTAATTTTTGAACAAGCAAAATATCTAGTGAAAACTCACCAGCTTTAACAAGTATTTTAATATTAATAAGCATTGTTATATTAATTACATATAAGTATTATTTTCTTTATCGCGAAATGCAAAAAATTTAATTTAATAGTAAGCTACTGAAACAGAGCAGAGAAATAATAAATTGAATAGTGAATATAAAATATAAATGTTTCCAATAATTTCTCTGAACTGTGTTCAACTTGTGATATAGAATTATTTGTAAATTGAAAAATAAACAACTCTGTTGACACACATTTATTTTTATTTTCCACAACAAAAAATGTACAAATTTTGCACAAATTACTTTGCAAGAAAAACAGTAAAAATGTAACAACGCAATAGGGTAGGGGAATATTTACAAAGGCGCTAAATTTATATAAACAGCTATATAGATCAATAAAAAGAGCATAAAATTACATGTAACACTCCATTGTTTCGTCTCCGCTTAATGAAGCAGAGATAACAAATAACAATACTGCAGAATAACTCGAATTAGTTGCCCCAAACATATGGAGTTTACTACACAATTCTTGTATTATATCTGCAATGACTAATATAGTGAGGTATACGATAAAGCGTGAATTTCACGCATTTCTTACACGTTTTCTCATATTCTATCAAGTCCTTATTTGTATGGGGGAGTTTTTCATGTTTTGATCATGTACTCATTGATTTCTATAGCAAGAACACTCCTCGCGAAATTGAATCGAAGTGATATTTTCAGGGGATCTATTTTCCAGGAAAATTAAGTGGTCAGTGCAATTACATAAAATTGAAAAATGAGGTTCATTAAAAACAAGATGTGACATTGGAAAACAAAACTGCAAAGGCTAATGCACCTAAAACCATTTTAAAAGTAAATTATTAACTTTTCCTATCTAATTATATACAGACAAATATGAAATTACAGAAATACAGAATGAAACGATTTGAAGGTCATGATTCATTAAAATAATAGAAAACTGAAATTACTTGACTCATTTGATTTCATAATAAAAAGTAGATTATTAGAATACATCTGAAAGTAATTTCCACAAATTATAAGTAAATACTGAAAAGTAACTTTACATTGTGAAATGTTACTAATATAAAAAAGTCTGATATTTCTAAATATACGATTCATGCTAACAGTTCATTCAATTTGATTTATTTCTCGCCGACTAATGATAAATATGAAACGATTGATATTTAAGCCGGCACAAGAGCTTTACTCAATTATACAGATTTTAGTATTCTTTGAAAAAGAAAACAATAAGCATTGTGTATTTTGAAATTCTATACAATTCACTCAAAATCAATTAACAAAATATCTTCTGATAGTTTTAAAACTTTAATTACAATTTTGTACATTTTTCATTTAATTTCTAATGCACGTAAACAATTTTGCATCTGCAAGAGTTTGATAAACTCTATTTAAATCAAATAATATCTTATACTAAAAACAATGTTTTATTTCAATGTTCCTCTATATGGGTCGCAATGGTAGGTCTAACCCTCCAAGTTTTCCGACGAGATATCTCGTCCAAGATCTGGTCAATTTTGCTAGGGACGAGATATATTGTCCGAGATCTGGTCAATTTTGCTAAGGACGAGATATTTCGTCCAAGCTCTGGTCAATTTTTGCTAAGGACGAGATATCTCGTCCAAGCTCTAGTCAATTTTGCTAAGGACGAGATATCTCGTTGAGACAAAACTGCCCTATTACTCAAAGGGGAATAGATGGAAATAGAAAAACAAATTGTCCATCGCGTAGAACTGGCGACAGTTGCAACAGATTTTTGCAATAACGGGTCAAGGCTAGTAAAGAGAACTGTTGTTGATTTTGATAATGCCCTTTGGCCTTAAACTCCATTTGATAAGCAAGTGACTTGACATGCTGCTTGTCTTGTTAATTAGATTTAGTTTGATTTCAGTTCAGGTTATTTCAAATTGGATTGGATGTTGGGGTTTTATGGCGCAAGGTCCAAAAGTGGACAAGTTGCGCCATGTTTCTAATTGGATGAATTGCGTAAAAAGACTTCATGGCTATTAAGTCATGATATTAAGAGGGTCTGATGGCTAATTAAGTAAGATCTCTGGAGAGTCTTCCGTCGTGATGTCCTCGTTTGGTTCCCCCCCCCCCCCCACCGAGTACCACTCATTCTGATTTTCTGATTCACAGGTTTGGGCACTGTGGCCGGGGTGGAAGAGTAACGGATTAGAGGGTTGCGAATTCGAATCCAGCCAAACACCGTCGTATACAAAGGAGCCTGGTGCGCTCCAATGTCCTCACTTTGGCGTGGTATGGAGGTTTAAAGAGTGGGGTGCCAGCTCAGGTGTTGCCTCGTCATCTGACCGTGGTTCAAAATTACGTGGTGCTGTCCTCGGATCTTTCCCTCTGGGATTGATCCCGGACCGTCACCAATAGCCCGTTGTGTTGCTCCAGTGTGACGTTAATTGAAAATACCAATACCAACTGGGTTACCGTGGCGCAAGGATTTAAAGGTAGGTATTTTAATTAAAGTCGCAGTGGGGCAACACAAAGGGCTATTGCCGACGGTCGGGATCAAACCGAAGGGAAAGATTGAGGACAATACCTAGTAATTTTGAACCGTGGTCATACGACGAGGACACTTCTGAACTGGCCACTAAGCAAACTTTAACGAACTCGCAAACAATCCGACGCTTATACATTGCTCTTCCAACTGGGCTACCGTGGCGCAAGGATTAAAAGGTAGGTATTTTAATTAAAGTCGCAGTGGGGCAACACACTGTGCTATTGGCGACGGTCCGGGATCAAACCGAAGGGAAAGATTGAGGACAGTACCTAGTAATTTTGAACCGTGGTCAGACGACGAGGAGACTTCTGAACTGGCCACTAAGCAAACTTTCACGAACTCGCAATCAATCCGACGCTTATACATTGCTCTTCCAACTGGGCTACCGTGGCGCAAGGATTTAAAGGTAGGAATTTTAATTAAAGTCGCAGTGGGGCAACACACTATGCTATTGGCGACGGTCCGGGATCAAACCGAAGGGAAAGATTGAGGACAATACCTAGTAATTTTGAACCGTGGTCAGACGACGAGGAGACTTCTGAACTGGCCACTAAGCAAACTTTCACGAACTCGCAAACAATCCGACGCTTATACATTGCTCTTCCAACTGGGCTACCGTGGCGCAAGGATTTGAAGGTAGGTATTTTAATTAAAGTCGCAATGGGGCAACACACTGGGCTATTGGCGACGGTCCGGGATCAAACCGAAGGGAAAGATTGAGGACAATACCTAGAAATTTTGAACCGTGGTCAGACGACGAGGACACTTCTGAACTGGCCACTAAGCAAACTTTCACGAACTTGCAAACATTCCGACGCTTATACATTGCTCTTCCAACTGGGTTACCATGGCACAAGGATTTAAAGGTAGGTATTTTAATTAAAGTCGCAGTGGGGCAACACACAGGGCTATTGACGACGGTCCGGGATCAAACCGAAGGGAAAGATTGAGGACAATACCTAGTAATTTTGAACCGTGGTCAGACGACGAGGAGACTTCTGAACTGGCCACTAAGCAAACTTTCACGAACTCGCAAACATTCCGACGCCTATACATTGCTCTTCCAACTGGGTTACCATGGCGCAAGGATTTAAAGGTAGGTATTTTAATTAAAGTCGCAGTGGGGCAACACACAGGGCTATTGACGACGGTCCGGGATCAAACCGAAGGGAAAGATTGAGGACAATACCTAGTAATTTTGAACCGTGGTCAGACGACGAGGAGACTTCTGAACTGGCCACTAAGCAAACTTTCACGAACTCGCAAACAATCCGACGATTATACATTGCTCTTCCAACTGGGCTACCGTGGCGCAAGGATTTGAAGGTAGGTATTTTAATTAAAGTCGCAATGGGGCAACACACTGGGCTATTGGCGACGGTCCGGGATCAAACCGAAGGGAAAGATTGAGGACAATACCTAGAAATTTTGAACCGTGGTCAGACGACGAGGACACTTCTGAACTGGCCACTAAGCAAACTTTCACGAACTTGCAAACATTCCGACGCTTATACATTGCTCTTCCAACTGGGTTACCATGGCACAAGGATTTAAAGGTAGGTATTTTAATTAAAGTCGCAGTGGGGCAACACACAGGGCTATTGACGACGGTCCGGGATCAAACCGAAGGGAAAGATTGAGGACAATACCTAGTAATTTTGAACCGTGGTGAGACGACGAGGAGACTTCTGAACTGGCCACTAAGCAAACTTTAACGAACTCGCAAACAATCCGACGCTTATACATTGCTCTTCCAACTGGGCTACCGTGGCGCAAGGATTAAAAGGTAGGTATTTTAATTAAAGTCGCAGTGGGGCAACACACTGTGCTATTGGCGACGGTCCGGGATCAAACCGAAGGGAAAGATTGAGGACAGTACCTAGTAATTTTGAACCGTGGTCAGACGACGAGGAGACTTCTGAACTGGCCACTAAGCAAACTTTCACGAACTCGCAATCAATCCGACGCTTATACATTGCTCTTCCAACTGGGTTACCATGGCACAAGTATTTAAAGGTAGGTATTTTAATTAAAGTCGCAGTGGGGCAACACACAGGGCTATTGACGACGGTCCGGGATCAAACCGAAGGGAAAGATTGAGGACAATACCTAGTAATTTTGAACCGTGGTCAGACGACGAGGAGACTTCTGAACTGGCCACTAAGCAAACTTTCACGAACTCGCAAACAATCCGACGCTTATACATTGCTCTTCCAACTGGGCTACCGTGGCGCAAGGATTTAAAGGTAGGTATTTTAATTAAAGTCGCACTGAAACAACACACTGGGCTATTGGCGACGGTCCGGGATCAAACCGAAGGGAAAGATTGAGGACAATACCTAGTAATTTTGAACCGTGGTCATACGACGAGGACACTTCTGAACTGGCCACTAAGCAAACTTTCACGAACTTGCAAACATTCCGACGCTTATACATTGCTCTTCCAACTGGGTTACCATGGCACAAGGATTTAAAGGTAGGTATTTTAATTAAAGTCGCAGTGGGGCAACACACAGGGCTATTGACGACGGTCCGGGATCAAACCGAAGGGAAAGATTGAGGACAATACCTAGTAATTTTGAACCGTGGTCAGACGACGAGGAGACTTCTGAACTGGCCACTAAGCAAACTTTTACGAACTCGCAAACAATCCGACGCTTATACATTGCTCTTCCAACTGGGCTACCGTGGCGCAAGGATTTAAAGGTAGGTATTTTAATTAAAGTCGCACTGAAACAACACACTGGGCTATTGGCGACGGTCCGGGATCAAACCGAAGGGAAAGATTGAGGACAATACCTAGTAATTTTGAACCGTGGTCATACGACGAGGACACTTCTGAACTGGACACTAAGCAAACTTTCACGAACTCGCAAGCATTTCGACGCTTATACATTGCTCTTCCAACTGGGCTACCGTGGCGCAAGGATTTAAAGGTAGGTATTTTAATTAAAGTCGCAATGGGGCAACACACTGGGCTATTGGCGACGGTCCGGGATCAAACCGAAGGGAAAGATTGAGGACAATACCTAGTAATTTTGAACCGTGGTCATACGACGAGGACACTTTTGAACTGGACACTAAGCAAACTTTCACGAACTCGCAAACATTTCGACGCTTATACATTGCTCTTCCAACTGGGCTACCATGGCGCAAGGATTTGAAGGTAGGTATTTTAATTAAAGTCGCAATGGGGCAACACACTGGGCTATTGGCGACGGTCCGGGATCAAACCGAAGGGAAAGATTGAGGACAATACCTAGTAATTTTGAACCGTGGTCAGACGACGAGGAGACTTCTGAACTGGCCACTAAGCAAACTTTCACGAACTCGCAAACATTCCGACGCTTATACATTGCTCTTCCAACTGGGTTACCGTGGCGCAAGGATTTAAAGGTAGGTATTTTAATTAAAGTCGCAGTGGGGCAACACACTGTTGGTTATAGGCGACGCTTCGGGATCAAACCAAAATGAAAGATTGAGGACAACACCTAGTAATTTTGAACCGTGATCGACGACGTGGTCAGTCCTGAGCTGGCACACTACTCTCCAAACTCGCAAAACTTCGGTCGCTTATCCGTTGCTCTTCCAACTGGTTTGGGCCATGGTAGCCCGGTTGGAAGAGTAATCTATTGGGAACCAGATACTTGCGAGTTCGAATCCAGCCAATTAGCGTCGTTTAGAAAGGGGCCTGGTGCACGTTAAATCTGGCGTTGTCTCAAATGTCCTCACGTTGGCATGGTGTTGAAGTTTAGACAGTGGGATGCCAGCTCAGATATGACCTCGTCATCTGACCGTGATTCAAAATTACCAGGTGTTGTCCTCTGATCTTTCTCTTTGGGATTGATCCCGGACCGCCACCAATAGTCCGTGTTGTTGCTCCAGTGTGATGTTACTTCTTGCAATTTCATGAGTCTGCAGTTAAATAAATGTGCACGTAATAATTAAATTCACAAATAGTACAGGAAAAATTTCCTGCTTCAGCTCTCAAACTTTTTGCAAGAGCATTTTCCGAATTAAACATGAAATGTGCCGCTATGAAACTAAGAAATCGCAAAAACCATCATGAAAGGTTAATTGTTACCATGTTGAAGATGTTTCGTCTCATGGGGTAAGTTAATTTTAACTTATTTATTTTCTTTTTAATTTATGACTCACGCATTGACAAGAGGTTCAGTCCTAAAAAACCCACTTCCCAGACAACACAAGAAACCCAATATTAATCAACATTGTTTAATGACTTTGCAACGAAAGCAAATAACAGAACGATCTGCTGACCCACCGATTCCACAGAGTGACGTCACGTTTCCACCTCTTCCCAACCCCTCTGGTGAACCCTATCTGTCCTCTTAAGTAGCCTTGCCAGAATGGACACTACAGGGCAGTTTTCGACACGAAGATAAGCCACCAGGTAGGTGAATTAACGTCGCACTTGAAAAACACGACGGGTTATTGGCGACGTTCTGGGATCAATTCCGAAGGGAAAGATCCTAAAACATCTCTTAATTTTTAACCACTGTCAGGTGACGTATAAACCAGGAGGGTTAATTAAACATGCTTTTTTAATGTGGATAATATGGGTTTAAATACACAATACTTCATGTATAACAGGCCGGTATAATAAAATTAACAATAATCAAAGTCAATTATAATAATCATGACAAAGTTAAAAAATTAAAATGCTCTAGTGTAGTTACACCACTTCATAAAAACTTTTGAAAAAATTTACTCTTAAAACGTATTCTTTCAGCATTTTCTCCATCTCGAACTAAAAAGCAGTTTAAGATTCCCAAAGTTGCCATCCTAACCTAAAATGATGTTCCTTGAAAGTCTGTTCTTCGAAGATTGGAGAGTGATTATACTCGAGGTGCTTCACAGCTGTTAATGTTTTTCGGGTTCCAAGAACTAAAAGCCAACAGAATAATATGTAGTAAAGGAAAGCGTCTTTGCAGGGGTTGAAGTACTATTGACAATAACTGCAAGCTTATTACAGAATTCTGACTAGTGTTAGCTTGCTGGTTTGAATGGGGATCACTTAAAGATAAATGCGACGAAGATCTCTGGCTGCTGTGATCATATTGCATTGTGGACACAATTTCTTCGTTCCCTGGAAAAGAAAAAAATTGTAAATGATAATTCATATAATGCCATGTGTATTTTATACACATGACTAACTTTCTGAGGTTGAAACGCATATATCCGTTCTGTAGTTTCTCTGCATGACTTTTAGCCAGTTTCGACCTATGGTTGGTAGGTTGGATTTGGGTTTTAAGGAACAAGGGCCATATTTGGCTGCGCCAAACACAAGACAGACAATTTCAAGTAATTGTAAAAAGAAAGTAGTGAAAGATCGCTTGGGTATCCTTGGGTCGCGACCCCACCAGACAGTAAACCCCTTGGGAAAAGAGATCACTAGGTTACCTCGGGTTCGAGAAGCCCATGCACACCTAAAGATGTGCCCCGAGGGGTTCCTGGACAATAGAATCTTTCCTAGGATTCTTTCAATCAATAGATGCGATAATTTAGTCATTATGCGTGTTGTGGAGTAAGAGCAACACTACACTACTGTTAATGTTTGCTCAAAATTTTAGAAAACAAGTCCTTGGGTCGCGACCCCACCAGACAGTAAACCCCTTGGGAAAAGAGATCACTAGGTTACCTCGGGTTCGAGAAGCCCATGCACACCTAAAGATGTGCCCCGAGGGGTTCCTGGACAATAGAATCTTTCCTAGGATTCTTTCAATCAATCGATGCGATAATTTAGTCATTATGCGTGTTGTGGAGTAAGAGCAACACTACACTACTGTTAATGTTTGCTCAAAATTTTAGAAAACAAGTCCTTAATTATTGTTTTTAATCATCTTCAGATGAAAATAGTGGATCAATGTTTGACCGAAACTCTTCATCATATAATTGGCATGAAAAGAAATTGCATCGAGCTAACCATTTGCATGACACTCGACCAGCTCCGATGTTCTAATAAAATAGACGGAGCGTGTGGCCGCAGCTTCGTGCTATTTCTCCCAATTGCTCGGTGCAACCAAGAGGAAGGGAATAGGAAAGGGTCTAGGAAATAAAAGTGTATTCAAAAAGTTCCAGGACTCCCGCTCGTAAAAAAGCACAGATGGCGCTATCGCTGCGAAACCGGCGGGATAACGTAGCAACGACCTTCAGCCGCGCGTATCACGTGGTTGCATTCAATTCCGACTAGTTCCGACTTGGCAGCGTTCATTTGCGTAAAGCGTGTGTGTGCGTCATTGTCATCGAATAAAAATGGGGCAACGAATGAACATCAAATTTTGTCTTAAATTGGGAAAATCGGCCACAGAAACGTACGAAATTATTATATCTGCGTATGGTGACGTGGGCGAGTTTATAGTTTAGCGTATTGCGTTTGACTCCGCCACTACGCAAACGCAATGGGTAGTCGTCCAGTATTGCGCTGAGAGCTCCCGTCGTAACGCGATAACCAGCTTTTTATAACGCACACTAGATGTCGCTACGTATTTTGTTTACTTTTCACGGGATAAACGTGTGTATTGGAGAGCGTTACGAAAATATAATCACTTTGGAAACTATTAACTCCAAACCTAACCAAAAATAGAATAAACAAGAAAATCTGGATTTCTCAAAAATATTGTACCGTTTGTGAACACTCAAATAATTCAAAATTAAAACGATTTTTTCAGACAAATGTCTACTTTTAATTGAAACTTTAGGATAAATTGAATCAGAGAATTAAAAACCAACATGAAATTCTGTTTATTGGATGAATAATTTGTTTTGAATTCTTTAGTTTTTGAGCTTATGTATTAAAATACGAAGTTTGATGGGATTTCCCAGTTTTTGAAATCTAAATATATCTCAGAAGTATATTCATTTTAATCCAACCAACCACTAACCAATGTTTCACTAAAACCTCATACGAACCTTTGTAAAATACTACACTTGGTCAAATTTATTTTGCCTTGCATGTATATGAAGAAAAAATTTGAATATTCATTTATTTTTATATTAAACAGAATAAATTAATCTTTCATGAATTGGAGTCACTGCACAATTTTTCATTTGGTTTGGTACAATAAATTCAACTTATTAGAAACTAGGAATGATCCATTTCTGCCTAAAAGATTTTTTAAACTCGAGTGATTATTTTTCTATTGATGCAACCTAATTTTCATCTTTGAATTTTTGTTAGCAAATTCTGTTGATGTTTCAATGGATTTAATTTCATCAATGAACAAAAACACACCTTGATTGTTTGGGAAGTAGTGAATTTTTATTGTCATCGAAACATTTGTTAAAATTTTCCAATGGTATATTAAATAATTCATTTGTTTTCAGCACAAATGTTGTTTTGTACTGAGGGTTTAAATTTTACATAAAATTGAGAATAGCTCACTATACTACGAAAAATGCTATTTGTGAGTGCTTTTTACATTTAAAGAAATTCATTTATATTAGGTCGAGTCAAGTAACTTCCGGTTTTTTTTATCAGACTGTTATTTAATGAAAGCGAAATAAATAAGTAATATTAATTTATTATGTATTCACCACTATTATGTATGACCTCCCATCTTCCTGATAGCTTATCAATTCCTTCCTTGTAAAATGTGGTTGGTTTGGACCGGAAGAAATTTTCGACAGCCTGACTGACTTGCTCTTCAGAAATGTAGGTTTTTCCATTCAAAAAGTTTTGCAAGGAACAGAAAAGGTGAGTCTGTCGGGGCAAGGTCCGGGGAGTAAGGTGGGTGTAGTAAAACTGACCATCCAAGTTCAAGAATTTTTTCTTGAGTCGCCCTTGCTGCATGTGGTCGCGCAAAGAATGATGTTTTTGCGATTGACGAGTGCAGGACGCTTTTCATAGTTTTTCCTTCACTCTTTGCAGCTGCTGAACGTATGTATCTGCAGTAATCGTTAAATTTGACTTCAAAAACTCGTGATGAATTATACCTCAACAATCCCACCATACACACAATAAAATCTTTTTTTCCATGGATGTTTGCTTTCGGATCTGGTAGGGGTAGTTGATCTTTATCAAGCCACTGTCTTTTACGGACGATATTGCCATAGGTAACCCATTTTTCATCGCCTGTTATAATCCTGTCTAAAAAAGGTTCGATTTTTACCCGTGATAGCAGACTTGTGGCGATTGACATGCGATCTTCTTTATTCCTTTCACTGAGATTGTGAGCATCTCAGTGAGCTCCTAACTTGCTGACTTTCCCTAATTTCTCCAGGTGGGGCAAACAGTTGATTGTGATGTATTCAACCTTCCTGCTATATCTCTTGTTGATTGACGTGGATTTTGCTCCAATATTGCCTTTAAAAGGTTGTCGTCGAGGTCGGAAGGACGTCCCGCCCTCGGTTCGTCCTTTAAAGTCGTATCTCCAGAACGAAATTTGGCAAACCAATTTCTAACTGCCCGATCGCTTATTAAACCTTCACCGTATACACTGCATATCTTTTCAGCTGTCGCCTTAGCACTATTGCCTTGTTTAAATTCCCAAAGCATCACATGACGAATATGCACTTTTTCACTCTCCATTTTAGGGGTTATGAACAGCAGTTTAATGAAACGTGCACCACACAAACCAGTTGTCTGAAGACTAACTGAACCCTTATCTATTTAGTGAAAGTAAAAACTCGTTTGTCCCGGTGACTCATAGTGGGTAGATACGAACATAGATTCTATCTAGCTGCATCGGAAGTTATTTATGACTCGACCTAATATATTGCACATGTACATGGTAACTATGTCCTTTTTATCTTATCATTCATTCCTTTAGATTTAGTTTGATCAAGACATCACTACTGTCCTTTATTCTATGATTTTTGTATCTTGTATATTTAATTATGTCTTATAAGTATTGTCCAATACTTATGAGATAGATAGCAGAAATTTCATACAATTTCAAGATATAGGTATAATTAAATATACACAATCAACCAATAAGTATTTAAACACCTGTGATAGAAAAGAAAAACAAAATTTACTCATATTCAATAGTTGGCAGAGCCTCCACGAGAGGCAATTACAGCCTCAACCCTCCGGGGCATGCTTTCCACAAGTCCTTGTATGACGGCTAGTGGTATTTTCTTCCACTCGGCTTGGAGAGGACATGTAAGTTCCTTCACCGATTTTGGACGGTTGTTGCACCCCTTAATTTGGCGATCCAACTCATCCCAGAGGTTCTCGATAGGGTTCAGGTCTGGGCTCTGGGCAGGCCAGGCCATTCGGTTAACCCCATTGTCACCATACTAATCCATGGTGGACCTCGCAACATGACAGCTGGCGTTGTCGTCCTGGAAGTAACATGGGTCCAACCCGCAAAACTGCCACAACGTAGGAAGCACACTGTCATCCAAAATAGTGCAGTAGGCTTCGGCGTTGAGCTTATCATGAATTGGGACCAAGGGTCCCAGTCTATACCAGGAGAAACACCCCAGACCATAATTCCACCTCCACCGAACTTTACTGTGGGCACAATGCATTCTGGCAGGAGGCGTTCTCCAGGCAGACGGCAGACCCAGCCATCCGAACGGTAGAGAGTGAGCCTTGATTCGTCACTCCAGAGAACCCGTTTCCACTGATCTACGGTCCACTTTCGACGTGCTTTGCACCACATTAACCGAGCAGCGCGGTTGGACTTTGTGATCAAAGGCTTATGGGCGGCAGCACGACCATGAAAACCAAGCAGATGTGCTTCCTTACGGATGGTATTCATCGAAACAACACTCCCGGATGCCTGTTGAAACTCCTGGAGTATGTGGGCCATCGGTTGGAAGCGGTTCTTCCGAATTTCTCTGGACAGCACCCGTCGGTCTCTATCTCCCAGTTTCGTGGGTCTGCCGACTTGGGGCACATTCCGACAATCACCGCTCACCTTCCACTTCTGAATCACATAGGTCACTGTCGATTTTGGGTAATTCAGCTCGCTAGATATGTCCCTTAAGGATCGGCCATTTCTGTGATACCCGACGATTACACCTTACTCGAAATCAGATAATTCTGCACTTCGTGGCATCTTGCATGTGACTAATAGCAATGTTGTTTCCTACACGATATTTAACGGCGGAGGGCGTGACGTATATCAGGACCGCACATATCGTCATTTGCATGGGTGTCCAAATACTTATTGGTAGATAGTGTACAAGATAATAGGTACAAGAATGGCGACAGATGCCCACTAAATGTGTGTTTCATATAAACTTCCTATTAAAATATTCCAAGAAAATTTATGTAACTATGTTTAATATTTGGATTGAATGCCTTTCACTGAGCAAATACTTAAAATTTATAAAATGGATAGGTGGAAAAATACAAGTGAAAACAGACGAGAATAATTCATTTAAAACAAATGCAGGTATTTCAATTAACGTCACACTGGAGCAACACAACTGGCTATTGGTGACGGTCGAGGATCAATCACAAAGGGAAAGACCCGAGAACAACACCAAGTAATTTTGAACCATGGTCAGATGACGAGGCAACACCTGAGCTGGCACCCCACTCTCCAAACTTCCACACCACGCTAACGTGAGGACATTTGAGCCACGACAGATTTAATGTGCATCAGCCCCCTCTATACACGACGGTCCTTGGTTGGATTCGTACTCGCAACCCTCCAGTTGCTAATTTGTTACTCTTCCAACTGGGACACCGAGGCCCTAAAATAAATTTAATTGTAAAATGATGCATGTAATGTTGTGCTTTTTTAAATATTTACCTGAGACATTAAGAAAAAATTAGTTATTCAATAAATTTACTTTATTTAATTTAAGTGTTTCAAAAAAAATTTTCATTCTTTTTCTGCATTTGACTTTTAATTATATTAAACACAACCTTATTTATGAAAGTTTTCATGTAAATTTTATCTTGAAACTAGTACTGATAAAACGATGAATAAAATGCACACACAAGAAATTCTTTGCATTAAATTTATTTAATTATAAATCTATTAATATTAGGAAGGGTGTAAAAGTATTGCACACTAGAATTATGCTCATGCAGTTTGCAAAACTAATATCAGGTGGCTCAAGGGTGTTCTTTCGCCATTGACTGGGCAACTGATATCTTCCAGAAGTTCAGCTGCCTTATCTTCTTTAGAGAATAAAGTCTGAAATATAGAATGAAGTAAACAAAATACAAATTATATAATCACAGGTTATGAAATGAATCTTATAGATATTTACTTTTTAGTATTTATGGTTATTGAACATGAAATCGCACTTGAAGTTAATTATCGACTTTATGAATAACTCAAAAATGAACTCGATTATACTGGGAGTGGAGTATGTTTTACATTACGGCTTATAACACTGTCTTAAAACAGTTTTACGCAATATATTGATTTTTATTCTCGTGTACTTATAAGATTATCAAATCTTCCATAAATTGGCAAGACACGTTGAAAACTGAATTCATCAAAATTTAGTTTTATAACACTTAACATGGAGTGCACATCGATTTTTGAATTTGAAATAGAAATTTTACAGAAGAATCATTTGCGGTTTCCCAGTCAAGATCTAGGACAAATTTAATAAAGGTTCAATCATAATTTAGGGGCACAGTTCTTTCAATTGCCAATGAGGAGAGCATCTCCTGATTTGTTGGTTACTCAAGGGTGTTTCAAAATTTTAGAACATGATCACTTGCTGGAAGCAGAGCTTTCGAGGAGACACATACACGTATATCTAGAAAAATTGCAGGAGTAGATGAAAAATTATGATATTGCATATTCGCAATATCTATTTGTCACCTATGGTAAAACATTAAATGTATTGATGGAAGCATTACAGTAATTAATCGTGTATGCATAGAAATGTTTTCTCACCTACTGATGTACATTAAATGCATTGCAACTTAGCATCAATATAATGACACTAGTTTTGAATTACAGACATAATTATTATAAAGATGTTAAGAGTTTTAAATTATTTTAACCAGTGTTATAACTACTTACAAACTTATTGTTCGCGTCCCATATCTCCATGAGTTGTTGATCCCACTCTTTAATTGGCGTAACTTTTCATGCTCTTGGAAAGCACTAAGAACATTGCCAACTCAGAAAGTGTAATCTCTTGATAAGATAGAATATTGCCAGCGTTCTTTCACAGGAACCACTCTTTTATGCACTTAGGATAGTACAGTAATTACTTGGGTACTTTGAACAGAACAGCAATTCCCTGTTTACTTAGGGTAGTACAGCAATTTGAATCAATATTTGTAAAATGAAAAAACAGTACTAAATTTTGTGTTTTTGTTTGAGCCCCGACACATTTTAAACATTACCAGAAATATTTAAACAAGCCATATTTTAAGGCAATCATGAGTGACCTTTTTTAAGAGAACTATTCAGTGTTGTGGCATCTTCTGTCGAGATACTGCATTTCCACTGAACATCTGTCCCTGAATATATATACTGATAGACTTTCATCACTTAAATGAAATTGGATATTGTTCGGAAAAAAATTACAACCAATTAGTTGACACAGGAAATAAAATTCACAATTCTGAAATTTTTTAAGGTTACAAATATATGTACTTTCTTTGCCTTCTAAAGGTAGCGCATTTGAAGTGAATCATGGCCTTCGGTAGTTTGCAGAGTTATCATTTCGTTGGATTTTATTACTTCTGACAAAAAAATCCCTGTTGTCACCATTTTTACTGATACAAATCTGCCACAAGAAAAACAATAACACGTTTAACTCTAACAGTACTTTTCGGTTAAAGGGGCACCAGCCGTAATTGTGCACCAAAGCTTCCAAATGTGGTAACTTGTTTATATTCGTTGTGATCGTATTCTTCCACCGCAGTGGGTATTTGCTGTGAATTGAAAGAATGCTTTCAGTGGCTGTGCCAGACTGTTGAGCGAAAACTTTGGTTGCAGCCATAAAAGAAAACGTGGCAGAAGAAAGTATAATTTACTCTGACTGTTGGAAAGCGGATGAAATAGGAAATGTCAGATACAAACACCTGTAAGCTAATCATAAATACAACTTTATTGATCCTGGTACCGGATATGCAAACAGTTGAAAGGGAATAAACGTCAGCGTGGCACCACCCTTTTAATAAAATAGTCATTCTTTTCATGAAGCTGTTTATATCGTTAAGGTTGCCATTCCTATCATTCTTGTCAAGTTAAATTTTATGCCAATATTTGACGCACAATTTAAGTCAAGTAAAATAAACAAGTTACCACATAACACAGAATATGAATATTTCAAAGATAAATTACTTGGATTTTTCGAGACTTAACATCCATAACTGTTTATCTGCCAATCTTTTAGATTGGCTTGACTGATTCTCTCTCCCTTCTGTTGTTTTATGTGACTCCAGACAAGTTGTTTTCAATGCTGATCAGTTGGATGTGAACACTGCATGTGTTCACATTTTCAGTAAGCACACAGCAATTAAAGGCTGTAGTGGACTTATGCAAAAGTACTAGAGCCATTAGTTAATGCCGTCATAGACAAATGCTCAGCATTTGCCAACATTGATTTTCATTGTATGCAGAAATAAAAAGGGATTTTCTCATGTGCAACGAGTGCATTAGACCGTAATGTATGCATTCAGAACTTGGTAATAAAGTGTAGGAGTAAAGGTGTAAAGTAGAATAAAGTGCCTATAAATGCACACCAATACTAAACGGACGAACTTTGATTTTGAAAACAAACTGAAATTATGTCTCAATCGTTGAAATCAGCGGTGCGCAATATGAATTTGATTGTTTTAGAAAGTTTACCAACAGTAAATACATGTTTTCGTTTCTAATCCCTAGAGAACATTATCGTTGGACCCGAACTAAATATACAAATACAAAGATAGAATACAAAACCCGCAATACTTAGATTATAATAGTGGAAGACATGTACTCACCGGTAATTCATACAGCTTTGGAAATTGCTAGCCAAGGGTTTTTGCTTGCATTTTTCACGATTGTCGAAAACATCCGACATTTTCTGGAAGTCGAATCAAAACAGTAGACGTTGCATTTTGATTAGCAAAAGTAGGTCATGTGACGCTTGCGGTTGCGTTGTAAGTTGGATATCTCTGAGGTCCCTTTTGAACGCAACGCAAAGGCTTGCGTAATCCCACCCATCTGTCAATCACGTTATCTTCGCTCATTGGCTCGACGCGACGCAATACGCTAAACTATAAACTCACCCTGCACACTCTGACTCCTGAACAAAAAAAGAACACCGAATATCCTCCTGCAAAGATTTGATTGCCGTGGCCGATCACGATCCAACTTTTTTGCAAAACACTGTTATCGGAGATGAGACTTGGTGTCTCGTGTACGATCCGGAAACAAAACGCCAAAGTGCTGAGTGGAAAAGTCCGAAAAAGAGTCGGCCGATGAAAGTTCTCGCTTCGAAATCAAAAACGAATACGATGCTGATCACCTTTTTTGACAGTCGGGCATCATCCATCGGGAATTTCGTTGTCAAGGTTCCACTGTGACTGAGGCATTCTACAAAGATGTTTTGGATTGGCTTTTGAAACGAATGCGGAAATTGGTGCCTCTTGCACGACAATGCACCTTCTCACAAGTTCATCCTTGTGCAGAAATTTTTGGCGAGAAGGCAGGTTTTGTGCATCAACCACCTCCTGTACTCACCAGATCTGTGCCCCCGGACTATTTTTTATTTCCCAAGTTGAAATTGAAGATGAAGGGGCAGCGGTACGCGTCGATAGAGGAGATTGAAGCGGCTGTGACATCGGAACTCAATAGTGTTGGAGTGGAGGCGTTCCAGAAGGCGTTTACGGACCTGTACACTTGTTCCAAGCGTTGTATTGAATTGGGAGGAGACTATGTCGAAGCTTAATATCAAATGTAAGTATATCCTGTGTTATATGGTCTGTGTGCGATCAGTCCTGGAACGTTTTGAATACACTGTGTAGGATAAGGAAATAAGATCTAGAAAATAAAAATGCAAACTCACCAATGTTTTCAGCCAGCACTCTTCGCAATGTACATGCCAACAACATATTGACACAACAGGTTTAATGAAAGGTTCCTAAAAGAAAAAATAATTAATGAAATTAAATATGAAAACAAACATCTCCATAAATTTAAACTGCACAGTTTGCTTTATCTAAAGAAACAAAAATGTGAGAATAATTGAATTCGAAATCGATTTACACCCAGTATATGCTTGTATTTCTTAAGCAGACATACTGCTATGAACCCTACGGGTTGCATTATCCTCCAAACAACCAAAAAAGGTTGGGTTGGTTGGTTTGGGGTTACTTTTCACAAGTAATTGTGAAAAGAAGTAGACAAGGTGGAGAGAAGTAGAGAAAGATTGCTTGGGCATCCTTGGGTCGCGATCCTCATATTTACTAGACCAAGGAAGGAGGTGTCTGGTGTGGTAACACATTGCGCTGATAAATTCCTCAACATTTAGAAGATTTCGATAATTGAAACATGTAGAATCATAAAATTCTTTACTTACATCGAAACTACGTATTTTAATAAAAAAATCACGGTTATTGAAGTACTTTGTTCCCAGATGCATTCGTATTTAGAAAAGTTAGTCGTTGTCAAAGTGGTAAACAAGAGCATAAAAGCTTCAAGAAATGACTATTAAAAACCACATGACAAAGCTGGTCAATAGATATTTCCGGTTGAACGTATCGCGTACCATCAGGATCAAAATGAGGGAGCTGAAAGTTCCTCCAGAAATAACTTTATTTTACACAAATCTTTCGATCATTGATTGTGGTGAATCCAATCTATGCTATAGTGCATCGAGCAAGAAATATTATTTGAAAGTCAGAAAAAACACATGGGCAGTACTTCTGATTAGCTAATGCCAATTTTGGTCCTCCCAGTGGTGGGTTTCTACCGAAATAGCTACCGACCAGTTTTATCATCTTTTCATCTTCAAGTCATTTTTCAAAATTTTTTACAATATTTACTTTCGTATTTCTTAGAAAAAGAATCACAATTCGAAATAGCTTCTACAGACTGCGGGAATTTAATTGCGATTCGCTGTTCATCGAATAAGAACCAAAACGAGAAATCATCAATGATTCATGTTCAAATACATTTTATTGTATTTGAACAATGTAGTTATTAATATATCATTTTGATTTAACCATGCCATTACTTTAAAAAATATTCAAACCTACAGAGACAGGACTCTTGGGGATGAGATTAGACACGCCCATCTGTCCCGATAGATCGCTCATTTTTGAAGTTACGTCCCTCTGGTTCACTGGTATGTGTTCTTATGTTAATCCTCTGAACGTCAAGATACTCCTGCGTAGTTAATATTGTATTTACCCTATAAAACAAACTTAATGACTAGGCACATCTATGAGCATTCCGAGTCAATATTGGTGGGGGTAGAGATTGGTTGGTTTCGGACCTTATGGCGCAGGGCCATATTTTGCCAAGTTGCCCCAAACACACAAGACAGACAAAACAATGAGGAGGAAGAAAAGGCAACAGGGTAGGCAAGAGTAAAAGTGGAGAAAAGATCACTCGGATACCTGGAGCTGTGATGCCCGTACACATATAAAGATGTGCCTGAGGGCAGTAGCGGTAGTGTTTGCGTCGATACGCATTTTCTGTATTTTGAACGTAACATCAGTTGGCTTGTTTTCGAATACGATTCCAGCACTTCGCCAATAAAAATTCCAATGAATGAATTCCGAATTGATATGTGATATTTTATTGGTCAACGCCTATTAGATTAAATGCCAAACGTCGATAAAAAGGCGCTAAACTGTATTTTAAGATAACCCCGGGGGTTCAAGCGAGGGCATTTGGACAGCAGAAGTAAAATCTTCTCATACCGTCTAGTTTGTTGTACAGTGAGAATCCCTCATTGGTTGAAAGAATCCTGGGAACTATTGGGCAAGGTCAAAACTGGTTAGTAGTTATTCTGGGATGACAGGAGATTTCAGAACAGATATACGCGTGTGCATTCCTCAGGGGGTTAATGCTAATCCATTTTACATCATCAAAATGATCGATTCTTGAAGTCGAGAAACAGTTCAATATATTTGCACATTTCCCACAAGCAACTTTTGCAAAACATTTAAGAGTAAGCGAACATTCTAAAATTCGTGTACATTTGTGCAATGAAAATTTATAAAGCCTATTTATCCCGATAGCAAGAATCTGCTATAGAAATAGCCTAACTTTTACAAATCTCATATTGGTCATCCGTTGCAGCGTGAATTCAGTGGGTAACTGCCTTTTCAATAGTGAATGGAGAAGAAAAGTTATTTCAAAGACAGAACAAATTCAGTCGGAGGCCACCAACCGACTCTTCAACTCGGAGGCATTGAGTTGAATGGTTTTGGGTTTTATTGCACAAAAGCAATATTTGATCATGCTATACGAGACAATGTCAAAAAATGTACACACACACACACAAGGAAAGTTTTAGACAGAAGAGAGAAATACACCAGGGAGGAATCGAATCTGAGTCACCTACAATTCGAAGGTTACTAAAGCAATGGGCAAATAGCAATCTAGGGTATTCAGAGGGTTGGTTGGGTTTTATGGCGCAAGGGCCATATTTGGCCATGCTGTGCCAGACACAGGGCAGGCAATATCAAATAATGGACTTACACACACAAGGACAGTTTTTCTGACACAGAAGAGAGAAATACGCCTAGGGAGGAATTGAACTTCATGTTATTCAGAGGGATTGTGCCCAAATATCAAAATTAAATAAAATTCAAATTCTCATTTGTCCCAAACTTTAAATCTTACAACTACAAGCAATCAATCACGTTCACGCAAACAAAATATTAGTGGACGACCTTGTACTTTTGTGGTGCATGTAGAAATAAAAAAATTATGAACAAAAATGCTTCTTTTTTTATATTTATATTTAAATATTTATCTTAATCTTTATGATTTCAATTTCAAGCGAAATTTAAACTTTCGGCTTTCACTATGACTCACTATAGATCAGATGATGGCATTTCCTTCTATCCATTGTAAGGCTGTTCTTCCAAATCTCAACCACAGTTATTGTCTACCTACAAAACAACCCCTTCCAACATAGTTTTGAAACCCCCTATTTCCAACATCCCCTATTTCTAACATAGCTTTGAAACCCGTATTTTAAGACAGGTTTCAAAGCTATGTTAGAAATAGTTACCAAGAATCATGGGAAAGAAATGGATCGTCTTGAAAAGTAGCGCATCCTCTCACGTGATTTATGGCCTGTGATCCTGGCATTCCATTCCTCTTTCAAGATCTGTTGTGGGACAAACTTACAAACCTTGGCATTCTGACACCATGATTAGGCTCTGAACAAACAAAAGGTCCAACTGGCCTAAAGTAGGCTGTACCGAGAATCGCATATTGATCATGGTTTCGATAGGACATACTTGTTTGACAGGAAGCAGTTCACTGAATCCTTTGTGTCCCTCTCGGGAAAGTGTCTGGGTTCCGTGCCAGAGAGCACAAAGGTCCCCTTCCGACTTAATTATACTGTTGAGAAAGGGTGGACTGAGTAGAAAAGGAGAGGTTGAAAGCTTTGGATCTGAAGAGACTTGAAAGATAACAGGAATAAGACCTTCGCCGTGTATAACCGACATAAAGATTTTGGAGATTAGTGAGACAACATTATCCAAACGGTATTACCAGTTATTTTATCTTTAGGATAAGCTTCAGGGATCAGTTTATGGGAAGGCAATAGCTGCAAATGCCGACGAATTTCAGAAGTGGTATGCATTTTCTGTATCCATATGTGGCCCACCGCTCAATAAGTTTCTGGTTTAATTCATCATTTTGGTACATTTTGTTAGACGTAAAATCTGCTCTCGCTTCCCTATTTTAAACGAATGGAAATGTCGATTATTTGTGAACCCTACTAGTTAGTAGCAAACAGTGAATTGGTTAGGCACAGTGTCTAAAATGAAGAAAAAGGCACTTGCATTTATTATTTTATGAAAATTATTCTCGAATTATTTTTGTATACTCTACACAAACAATGAATCGCGGCTTGTAAAAATGAAGCTGGATATTTGAATAAAAAAATGCAGCTGCTTTTGCTGAAAAACTGCTAACTAAAAGCTGTTTTTCGAAAGTTATCACTTCATCAAGAACAGTGTTTTTTTGTGAAAAACTTTAGTTTCAATTTAAAAAGAACTCACTCTTTATTAAAGTGTGAATAAACGATACACTATGATATACATTTGAGATATTCAAACCACAATTACAAGATATCCTGTCAATTTTTCCAATTTCATGATCAAGAGTTTTGGTAAAGGTCATCTTTGATCCAGATTAAAAAGGACAGGGGCTCAACACCTGTTGCACTCCCCCTTTGCTTAGCCCCTATACTACCTGAAGAAACGTGAATTTAAAAATACCGTTTGTTATGTACAATGAAGATTTAACAAAACTCTAAAATTAGAAGTTGGAACCCTATCCTATTCCAAAAATAGAGACCGCGGTAGCACGGTTGGAAGAGTAGCGGAGTAGCAACCCGTGTGTTGCGAGTTCGAAACGCGATCCAACGAAATATCGTCGTGTAAGTGGAGGCAGCGCACGTTAAATTAAATCTGTAGTGGCCTAAAGTGTTCTCACGTTGGCGAAGCGTGGAAATTTAGGGAGCGGTGTGCAAGCTCAGCTGTTGACCTCGTCATCCGAGACCCTGGTTCGAAATGTCCTCAGATTGTTCCCTTCGGGATAGATCTCGGGCCGTCGCCAATAGTCCTTTGTGCTGCTCCTGTACAACGCTAATTATGTACCTATCCTACTATTGACGTAATCTGCCATTTTAAAGCTGATGTGGGAATGATTAATGTTAAAGGCTATAGTTCATATTTTAAAGTACATTGTGTTCTTGTTACGAGTTGTGTATTTTCTGTCAAGCTATACTGATGCAGAAGCACTAGGTGACAGTAGTGTTTATGTGGTAATACGTGTTTCCTGTACGAACTCTACACGTGACGTCATTTGGCTTGTTTTCTGATATGATTTCAGTATTCGCCAATGAAAATTCCAAAGAATCAATTCCGAATTGATGCGATAGATGATATATCGACAAGTTATATCAAACACCAAACATCGGCAAAGAGGCAATAAACTACAGTTTAAGGTAGCCCTGATGTTTCAAGCGAGCATTTGGGTAGCAAAAATAAAATCTCAGACCATCTGGTTTGTATATTTACACTGAAATTATCATTGGTTCAACGAATCCTGGTAACTATTGGTCAAGGTCAAATCTGGTTAGAAAGTAGTTAGGTAATTAAATTAACATCACACTGCAGCAACACAACGGGCTATTGGCGACTGTCCGGAAACAATCCCGAAGGGAAAGATCCGAAGAAAACACCTCGTAATTTTGAATCACGGTCAGATGACGGTCATACTTGAGCTGCCACCCCATTCTAACTTTTACACCACGCCAACGTGAGGACATTTGAGGCCACGACAGATTAACATGCACGGGCCTCCACGTACATGACGGTCTTTGGTTGGACCGAGTTTCGAACTAGCAACCCTCCGGTGGCTAATCCGCTACCCTTCCAACCAGGATACCGCGACTCAAACTGGTCAGAATTTACGCCAGAAATAGATTGAATATCTAACACAAAAAAATAATCATTCAATAATTGAAACCATTTGAAACATCTTGTGCGAATTGGATAAAAAAAATTGAAGGCAATAAAGTGGATCTCCTCATGGGGTCATTCTAATATCTCTGAAATTCTTCTAATAGGACGTAGCGACCAGCCACAGGTTGGCGAATCCCCAACTCGAATCAATGGGTCTTACTGAAAAATGGTCAGTGAGCAAATTGTGGCCCCTCGTTCCCCGGACTTCCCAGTATGATTTTTATCTGTCAGGAAATTTAAAAGAGAAACAATCCAAGATAATCGACAAACTGAAGGAAAACAATCGGGTTGCTATACGGAACATTGATGTCAGCGAGTTACAACGTTGCCTCAAAATGTCGCTACGTGCATTAATGTACAAGATCATTTATAGCAACTTAAAAATGTAGGTGGGGATAACTGTAATTTTTAAATCATATTTTGCGTGGTATTCCACATACAGTAGAGACCGAGATTGGCTGCTTTTTAGTGACTCAACCTGCACTTTTGTGGTTCATGTAGAAATAAAAAAATTTAATGGACAAAAAAATGGGTTTTTTATTTATTTTTAACTATTTATCTTAGGTATTTATAATCTCAATTTCAACGAAAATCTTTTGACTTTGACTCACTGTAGATATAATATGATGGCATTTCATTCTATCCATTGTGAGGCTGTTCCTCCAAATCTCGACCAGTTATTATTTACCACAAACTCCTCCTTTTCCAAGAACCACGAAGAAAGATGGATCGTCTTGAAACAGCATTTCTCTCTAGGTAATTTATGAAATGGGGTCCATAGCTTTGTGACTATTGTGATAAACCCACAATTTTGATGCTCATCCGTCGCTTTGAAAGAACAGAAAATACCACAGGCCAGAGTACTAAGGGGGCTAAATCCTTTGTGCTGGTTTGGGGAACATGTCAAGGTGCACCAGAAAAGGGGTAGAGCAAGAAGGGGCAAAGCCGAAGGAATTTTAAACCCGTTCAGCCTCCTTTTCAATGGATTCAGCTTGTGCGTTTTTGAACTCTGCAGCATAAAACCAAACAAACCAACCTTTTCAACGTAAAACCTTTAAATACCTTTCGATCAATTTAAGAGCCTCTTTGGTTAATTCATCATTCTGGTACGTTCTGTTGTAAGTAAAATCTGCTCTCGCTTCCAAACAAATCCTATTCCAAACGAATGGGAATGTGGATTATTTGTGAACCCTACTAGCCAGTATCAAGCAGTGAATTGGTTATGGAGTGTCTAATATGAAGAAAGTCACTTATCTTTATTATTTAATGGAAATTATTCTCAAAATATTTTGCCACACAAACCAACAAACACCACAAACAATTAATCGTGGCTTATAAAAAAATAAAATTAGATAGTTGAACAAAATAAATCCAATTGTATTTGCAGAAAACTGCTGATTTAATTTTTGGTACTGAATCTAAGGTAATTTAATTTATATTTTAGAGATAATATTTCAAAGTAAGGAAAATTACAACAAATTATTTTTTTGTCCTCGAGTACCTGTTTTTATGATTTTCCCGTGTAAGCATAAACTATTTTCCAGAGAAGAGAGAAATGCTTCCAATTAAGCCTCATAGAAGTTTAAGGTTTTGTTTTAAGCGATGTATTTCGTGAACAAGATATACTGAGTTTTTGTGAGAATATGAATCGAATTGTGAAAACGACCAAGGATTTGAGAAAAAAATTTGATATTCCAGATTACCCTTTCTCACATTTTTTTTGGCTTTTAAAGATACGCAAAGAATTTTTCGGAAGAAAATTTTTCTTGTCTTACTAACCCGATAATACTTGGTAGAGATGGTACATTATCACAAAAAATACGTAGTATACCCAACCATTATACCAATTGTTCAGAAATCGTCGTTGTTTGCTTATTGTCGAATGTCAACAACGGATAAAAACAATATAAAATCGACAGTTACGGAGATTCATTCGCTAATTTTGCCGCTTGATGAACTCGATTCGAGCTTTGGAGCGTCATAATAACAAAACTACACGGAAGAACTCGCCACTAATGAAATTCTTCAGAAGTCTGATTACAGAAAACAATGAGAAATCTAGATGGAAATCCGCACAGAAAGGGCAATACGAGCGAATATAGGTTTAGCGTCAAAAAATGCCGAATCGACTTTGAACAAGAGAATGGGATGAGATTGAAGTAGACTTTCAGAATCTAATTCTGTTAACACGACTAATGTGTGCTTTTTGCCATGCATTTTATTGGAAGTAAGAATTGACACCAGTAAAAGTAAAAGAAATGCTTGTTAATATTATTGGATTTTACTTCATTTAGAGGTAATGAAATGCATTTATGAATATGGATACCACATATTGATTATAAATGAAAGATGTGGAATGTGAGTAACGACACTTCGCCGATCATTCCAATAGGTAATATTTTTTGGGAGAAAAGAATTTCCGGAGAACGTTATTTTTTATTTGTTTTAAGAGAAGAAACAAGAAAACAACCAAACACTCAAATTAATCGGTATAGGATTGATTTGTTAGCAGTTTTGAACTAGTAGGAGTGTATACTAGTCTAGTAATTTGTGCGTTCATGTCCAACTCATTAAGATGTTTGCAGCGGGTATGCAACTCAACTCCCGATTGTGGATCAGAAATCACGTTTCTAAATTAAATTTAAAATGCTGTTCGAAAGTTATTTTTCTCCACTCTAGTTGTTTTCTATGCATTGTAATGTCTGCATATTAAACATGCCGTAAATAAAAATTATGTAAGTATGTCTGTTAAATTCATCTGAATAAAAATCTCCGATAAAAAGGATTTGTAGCATCTCGTTTCATCAATTTAATCCTCGACATTTTTTGTCCATCTTGTAATGGTGATTAACATGGTCTTTTGGGACGAAGTCGATTTTTAACTTTAATATTTTTTAATATTACAAAGAACATTACTTCATCTGATGTGGCAACGAAATCATAAAAATATCAACTCGTAAACTACTCTAATTCAGATGCTTTCAGTATAAATCCAGTAATCATTAGTATTGTTTTCTAAATTTTATAGATGTCATTGAGCTATAATCATTTTCTAGAAGAGATTTCACGATATAAATTATTACACGGATTAGTACGTCTTGACGATGAATACCGAAAAAAATTCTGGTTGCCTTTTTCACCAACTGATCACGAAAACGAGCGTCTGAGGAATCGTCGCCAGAATTGGAAAACCTTTTCATCGCCCAATCACCAGAAGGAAAAAGTACTCAAATCCAACAAAGTAAAGTCACTTGGAGCTTTTGAAGAGCCAACGAGGTGCATATTCAAAGGACGAATCTGTGGTGTTTGTGAGGCTGTTCCTAAATACACCAATAGAGGCCCGCCTGTTGCTTCAGAGTTTCAAGGAGCAAGATATACTCCAAAAAGCATCGTAGGACCAGAGTATCCCCCAAGTCTTCCACAGAAAACTGCTAATTATCTTCGTAGAAGGATCCAGTCTCGCCATAGTGACTGTGTAGGTGTCCATAGGTCATCTGCAACATTATGGCGGGACATGATGAATGCAGATCTTGACAACAAAGTCATCACTGGCATTACACGTTGGTACCACCCTATGTTGGAATCGGCCAACGAAAGGTTCAATTCAAGATGGCCACAGAGGAGAAAGTTGTTGCAACCTGAAGAGTATTTTCAAGAGTTCCTCAAACTCAACGGTAATTCCAGTAGAGTATTTGCTCTGAACTGGATCGACGAGCAAGTGATATTTCCTTTTGCTGATCATCAGAGAAAAGTTTGACAGTACTTCTGAATTCCTTTACGTACGTTTGGATGGAAGGAAAAAACAAATCTATTTAATGGAAGCTTCGCTAAGATATCGTGATTTCTCGACACACGAGCGAAATGAATGCCCAGTAAATTGTATCTAGTGTTTGTGTTAGATAAAAATTATGGCTTATTAAGAATTTTTTATCTTGCAAACAGTAAGAAACGAACTTTCGAAGCAGTAAAAATAACTATACATAAGATTTCCGGTACTGAAAAATCTAATCTTCAAATAAAAGTAGTATATTCAAGATACTGATGAGATACTAAACTTTAAAAGGTACTTCAAAGAGAATAGTATGCTCTTTCTGCACCAGAAATTTGAAAGTTTATTAAAGGCAATTTTATATTTGACTCGTTTGGCTAAAAATTCTTTGCAAATTTCATTCTCCAAAGATTCCCCTTTCATTGTAGGGTTGGTTTGTTGGGTTAGATGTTGTGATGCAAGGGCCATATTTGGCCAAGCTGCGCAAAAAAGGTCAAGCATATCCAAGCAAGGTCAAGGTTTTGTGCATAAAGGAAATCTTTACTGGCACAAAAGAGAAATACATTCAGGAAGGAATCGAGACTTGTATTGTACTGATAGCTAGTGTCGAATAAATTTGCGCCACATTAATGTGAAATATAATATAAAATGAATAATAATAAATATAATAAAATATAATATAAATGTGTAATAATAAAATATAATATAAATGTGTAATAATAAAATATAATATAAATGTATAATAATAAATATATAATAATACATATAATAATACATATAATAATAAAATATAATATAAAATGTATTATTAAACTCACCATGCAAATGAGACATTTGATTCCATCTTCAATTTGCTCTTTGGGATTGTCCCCATTGACATCTTTACTTGGTTTTGAATTCTTTTCAGAGGGGGAGATGCATTCACTGCTAGAAAGGAAGAAAATAAATTAAACTTGATTCAATATAATTTAAATTATTCAGTCATGACAAGTAGATAGGTAGTAAACTAACGTCGCATTGGAGCAACACATCAGGCTATTGACGACGGTCAGATGACGCGGTCAACACCTGAGCTGGCACCCATCCCACTCTCCAAACTTCCACATTACGCCAACGTGAGGACATTTGAGGCCACGAGATATTCAACGCGCACCAACCCATGTGTACACGACGGTCTCTGACTAGACCGAGTTTCGAACTCGCAACCCTCTGGTTGCTAATTCGTTGCTCTTCCAACTGGGCTACCGACCCTTTAGACATGTTAGAGCACCTGCATATACACTGCTGGCCACCGTAAATGCAACACCCTGAAGGAAGCATGCAAATAATATTAAATTTACAACATGCATTAGCGGAGGTGAGATATGCAAATGATTAGAATTTCAGCGCAGATGCACATCACGCGCGCCTGTGGCGCCACTTCAAAGCGCTATTTAAGGCTTGGAGATTTCGACGATTTCAAGTACGGCAATTGTGTTTTTCTTGTGGTTTTTTCAAAAAAACGATCAATTATGCCTCGTAGAAAACAGCGATCATCTTTTGATCAAGTATCCGAGTTCGACAGAGGAAGGATAGTGGCCTACCGAGATTGTGGATTATCTTTCAGGGAAATCGGTAGTCGTGTTGGACGAAACCAAACAACTGTAATGCGGATATGTGACGTTGGATGCAGGAGGGTACGACGGACCGACGTGTTCGATCGCATCCACCTCAGTGCACCACTTCACGTGATGACAGGCATATTATGCGTATGGCAGTGACGGATCGCTCAGCCACATCACGAACCATAGCACAGCACATTCAGTCTGTACCGCATCATCCAGTGTCTGCGCGTACCATTCGACACCGTTTACAGCAGAGTGGTCTGTCCGCAAGACGTCCATTGCTTCGTCTACCCTTGACGCAGAACCACAGACGTTTCCGCCGCCAATGGTGCGATGAAAGAAGGATGTGGACGGCAGAATGGAATGAAATTGTCTTTACTGACGAGTCACGCTTCTGTCTGCAACACCACGATGGTCGGATTCGAGTCTGGAAACACCGTGGAGAGAGGATGCTGAACAGCTGCGTTATGCACCGCCACATTGGTCCTGCACCGGGTATTATGGTATGGGGCGGTATTGGATATCACTCTCGCACTCCTCTAGTACGCATTGCCGGTACTTTAAACAGCCATCGCTACATCTCCGAGGTGTTGGAGCCAGTTGTCCTTCCTTACCTTCAGGGCTTGCCCACAGCCATATTTCAACAGGATAATGCGCGACCACACGTGGCACGCATTGTCCAAGGGTTCTTCGTCAATCGCCAGATTGAATTGCTTCCCTGGCCAGCTCGCTCTCCGGATCTTTCGCCGATAGAAAACATGTGGTCCATGGTTGCTCAACGATTGACCCAGAATACATCCCCAGCTGCCACACCAGATCAACTTTGGCAACGTGTGGAAGCTGCTTGGTCTGCTGTACCCCAAGAACACATCCAAAGTCTCTTTGAATCAATGCCGAGGCGTGTGGCAGCGGTGATCTCCAACAATGGCGGCTACTCTGGCTACTGATTTTGGCAGGAACCACACTTCACAGAAGTCTATAAATTTAATCATTTGATACTTGGTCAACATGTTATCTACAAAATAAATTTTGTTGTGATATCTCTTGTCTTTCTTGGTGTTGCAATTTGGGTGGCCAGCAGTGTAGTTTAACATGTTTAGTATTAACACGCATATATTTTGATTAGTTTCCTACAAACTATACCCCTAATTTTATTTAGAGAATCGACTCATGGAAGTAATGAAGAACGATTACTTTCGCATCCGTTAAAACCTAAAATAAGGTACTGCGATTTCAGACTGTTAATTTTGTTTATCATTCGGAGACCGAGGATATGTTTGGTTTAGTTTGTTGCTCTATCGCTTATTATTTGCCACACAAGGGCTAATCAGACCGCATTCGATTTCCTAATCAATATATTTTCCGGGCTAATACATATTTTTCGAATTTACTATATTTCAAAATGAAATTTGTCTCTCAATTTTATGCCTGCCGAGAAAAAGTCGTATAGCCGCAGGAGAGAAAGGTTAGGTTTGGTTAGAAAATTAATCTTAACGAACACATTTCTAAGTAATTATTTTTTTAATCAAAACTTACCTTTTATTATTATAAAATGCTTTCGACGTAAACTTGGTAAATTGGGTGCTATCAATCATATTTCGAATTAATCTCTACGAATTTTTATGGAAACAAGTGTTCTCAATTTCTCAACAAATATAGTTTTATTTTAATACTTCTCCTCATGACTCAATAAACTTCTAAGTCTAATTTAACCTAAAATAGATTTGTATCAAATGAAGTAAAGCATGCTGCATCAAATATAAAGTTATTGAAAAAATATTAAAAGAATAATTACCTTGCATCATTATTACTGACACAAGTACTCGTAACTTCTTGCCCTTCTCCATTGTTATTACCTGTAAAAGTATTCATTTTACACAACAGGCCATAAATTCACGAATAATGTAATTTCAATGATTGTAATTCGTCTGTAATATAATTTTATTCGAAATGCATAAATTAAGTAAAGATAAAAGCTTATGAAATGTCAGACAAAATATTTACAAAATTCAACAAACAAAATGTATATTTCACTGTATATCAGTTAACAAGGATTATTGCATATCAGTTGTCAGTGATATTTCAGTGCATATCAGTTATCATAACAAAAGGGATAAAAAACTACGTCATCTTGTTTCACATTCTAAACATGTACGGTCATGCAGTGTCCAGAATGGCAGCTGTAGTTTACAGGCCAAGCGGGAGAAAATAAAATAAATACGGAATAAATAAAGGACAAATAAAAAATATTTATCTCATGTATCGCAAATTTAGAAAGGATAAACACACGAAAGCTGAATTGTTATCTTACCTCCATTCATTGTCCATTGGCTTGAATCAGAGATCCTTTGGTAATTTGAGTCACTGAAAAGAAAATAATTGAAAGGATGTCGTAGAAGTAATCAAATATTATTATTAAATATAGCAATATCAATTCTCACACAACACGAATAAACTATGCAATAAATGATCATATTATGAATGAAAAACATTTTCATCAGAAGATTCATACCTTCTTGAAAAAGGCTGCAGACTAAAGGCTATGAAAGTTATACACATGCCACAAGGAACCCGAAACAATGATGTACTTAATATTTTAAATAAATGAAGAAAATCTTGAGATTAACCCTCATGGACGTTTATCTTTGTATCGAAAGCTGCCCTGTTGGAGAAAAAATCTGTTTGAAATTGTCACCAAGGGACAGTTTGTTTTTAGCACATGGGATCTTCATTCCTGCCAGTTTTGCCGAAACGAGGTATCTCGTCATTAGTGAAACTGACCAGATCTTAACGGACGAGATATCTCGTCGAAACCCCTCGGAGTTATTTCCAAAATTTCATTGGAATTGCATTAGGTTTGATTTTTCATCCCACTTACTTGGATTGCAATCTCCTCAGCTGTTCCTTGTTGTCGGTATTATCTTCTGTAGAGCACGTAATAACGTCTGCTTCTGTATAGCTGAGAAAAATTGGTCAAGGGAAAATTTCATTTTAAATTAACATGTTCAGATTGATTTACACCGAAGTATAAGTAAACTGAAGCCAGAAGGAACTAAGGATCGAAAAGGATACTGAGGTTGACCATACGTCGCGCTATCATCACCATCAACATTCAATTCTTGATTTTCATCCTCAGGGACTTCAAACTTTCTCGTCGAGAACTCTGCAAAGCAAGCATAGCATCAGGAAATTTGATACAAAACCACCAATCTAAGCTTAATTATAAATCTAGATATAATTGTGTTTCTCCTGCACAAAAATACTACATATAATATTGGGAGTCGTTTTGCACCTGTGGAATTATAACTTAAGGGCGCAACTTGTCCTGTTTTTGGACCTTGCGCCATAAAACCCAAAATCTAATCCAATCAACATGTCATTAGGTAGGTAATTGTATTTACGTCGCACTGAAGCAACACAACGGGTGACGGTCCGGGTAAGGTAGTTAATTATCGTCGCACTGGAGCAAGACAACGGGTTATTGGCGACGGTCCTGAATCAACGCCGAAGGGAGAGATCCGAGGACAACTCGCAATTTTGTACCAGTCAGATGACGAAGTCAACATCTGAGCTTTCACCCCACTCGTCAGATTCCCACACCACTCAAACGCGAGGTAGGTAGGTTGAATTTACACAGCGCTGGAGCAACACAACTGCTGGCGACGGTAAGGTATCAATCACGAAAGAAAAGATCCGAGGACAACTCGTAATTTTGAACCATGGTTCAGATGACGAGGTTAACACCTGAGTTTTCATCCCGCTTTCCAAACTTTAAAATCATGCCAACGTGAGATAGGTAGATTGAATTTACATCACTGGAACACAACGCGCTATTGTATTGGCGAAAGTCCGGGATCAATAACGAAAGATTCAGGAGCCACCACTTACCGACTCGCCTTTAAGGCTTAGTCCTTGGATGGCAAGGGGGAGGGGACCACCGCCAGAGGACACGAAAGAGGACAGCGAGCCAGCGAGCCCTGACTGCAAGAAGCACACCCGACTCCTACACGTGCAGCCCCAAGCAACAAGGGCACCACCATTTATTTTTTAAAATCAAAATGAGTGCAAATTACAAAAAGGCTAGCAGGGCCAACAAAATAAACTGATAATGACGACCTATACACTATCGGTTTACATGGACGAGACATGGCGCCGCATGGGTCATCGTAATTATAATATAAACCAAATAATATAAACCAAATCAAAATCCGATATCTAAATATAAAATTAGGATGTGTGTGCTGGCGGCCGGAGGGGTGGCCACGGACGCCCTCCCTTACAATCAAACTTAAGGGAAACTTACCCCTGACCCTCTGCCATGTCTCTACCTGGATCCGTCTGGTAGTGAACCAAGGACTATGTTCGGTTCAATTTTATTTATTTTTTAAAACCTTTTAAATGTATTTAGTATCCGATTGATTTTTTTATATATTACGAAACCTTGGGTTTTTAATTCTTAAATTCTCATATCTCCGAATCTCTAATATCTTTAAATCAGTAATTCTGAAATCCTTAAATTCAAAACCATAATTCTTAAATTCTTAAAATCTAAAAACCATAATACTTAAACTTTAATTCTAAAAATTTTAAATTTTTAATTCTTAAATTCTCAAAGTCCGATCCTCCCTGTTTTGTTTTATGGTTATTAAAATTAATATTAATATTTAAACAGTTTATTCTTGAGTTTAGTATCGTTGAAACCCCGAATTTTAAACTTTTAAATTTCTATACCGTTTTTTCCTCGGAGACCTATTTCATATTCCCGATAATTATTAAAAATATATTATGATTGAAAATTCTCTTAACATATTTTAGCTACTGCCTATTTTTAATCACTATTCGGCTGTCCGATAATATATATGAAAAAAGTTACCATTCGGCTCTCTCCTCGAGCTGGTACCCATGAAACTCACCTGCAAATTCAATAAGACTATAAAAAAAAAACGATATCGTTTTACCGATAAAATTTTTTATTGACCCTACGACCTATTAAAAGGATGCAGATGATTGTCTGAAGGTCTATTTTAACCCCGGACGTTGGGTTGTCGGTCTGGGAGAGTTAGTCCATCTGGCTCCAGAGAGGTCTCCAATCAGGAATCATGTTCTTAATTATATTTGGACTCTTCTTTAATCTTTTAACCACTAATCTTAGATATTACTCGTTTTTAAATTTTTGTCAAGAAATAAAGGATATTGGTGTATTTCAATATGGAATTATTTTTACTTCATATCATAAAATCATCTAATTGTAAAAAATCACCTCAGTCATTCTTTTAAACTTTTGCCGGTGCCTTTTATGAGCCACCTCATTTATATGTTAATTTTCCAGCTTATTATCTACTATAAAATTTGCTGGATCTTATACGATGTTTGCTTTTAGGAAGGGCCACTGTGGCGCCGGCATCGTCTCTGTAAACCGGCACTGTGCCGATCGTCTCTTAAAATATCTGTTGGTCCCTTTACATGTATTTCTTTTTTTTGAAAAATAATAAATGGTGGTGCCCTGGATTTCTGGGCGTACGCTCCGGAGTCTGGGTGTGCCCTCTCTGTGCGGGGGGGCTGGTTCTCCCGGCGTGCCCCTTTTGTGCTCGTGGCGATTGTCCTTTCCCTCCTCCCATCAAAAACTCTAAACCTACTGGTGAGTTGGGAGGAGGTGAGTCCAGTCCAGAATATAAACCAAATAAGAAAATTTGACGGTTTATATAAGGCATCGTCTAAATGAAAAAGAAATCGGCTTATCAAGCACCGGATGGCCCATGAGGAAGCCAATAGGGAAAAGTTTAAAAATACACAATAAGAAAATTTGACGGCTTATATAAGGCATCGTATAAATGACAAAGAAACCGGCTTATCAAGCACCGGATGGCCCGTGAGGAAGCCAATAGGGAAAAGTTTAAAAATACACAATAAAAGGACAATTAAAACACATTAAATAAGAATATATAAAAAATCTCAAATAAAAATAAACCATATAAAATTCACAAAATAAAATAAAATAAAATAATATGAAAATAAGGAACGAGCGGGAGATCAATAATTATAATTTATAATGTTTAACGACATTTAAAATATTTAAGAGTGATGATGAAATATGACATGAAAATGGTTTAAATAATGTGAGGGTGGTAAAATATAAATAAGTGGATAAATAAAATGAAATATGGAATAAATAAGAACATGAAATAAATAATGTAAATGAAATTTACAAAATGTAGTGGTTGAATTTTAAAGCTCTAAAACAGCATTCAGATGACAAAAGGGCAACACCGGATCGAAACGATAAAAGACAATTTTATTGAGGTGTGGGAGGGGGTTCATTCGCCACCTCTCCGGCCAACACACACGCCTCAATTTTGGCCCGAGACAAATTATTTTTTTATGATGTTAGAAAACCAGATGGGCTGATTATTGAAAGTTGGTTTTGTAATATGGTAAGGCGGTAGTGAGTTGGCATTCGAAGAGGTAATGATCAGCGTCCCCCAGTATCCCACAGGTGCAGAGATCACTATCCTTAACTTTGAATCGATGTAAATAGGACATAAAGGGGCCGTGTCCATTTAAGAACCAAATGAGGTGTCGGTCTGTGATGAGGGTAGCAGTGCTGACCTCCGGCATGAATTGCTTCAGCCGGAGTCCAGAGGATGAATTAATATAGTGTTCCTGCCATTTAGCATTTGTTATCTCTAAGTTTCCTTTTCAGATTTGAAAGAGGGACAGGAACTTCTAACTCCTCACCACAGACAGCAGCAAGCTTAACATGATGGTCAGCCAGCTCATTCTCGGCGATCCCCACATGTGCCCTGACCCAGTCCAGGACAAAAAGGTTAGTATGGTTGGCTATTTCAGATTTTATTTTATTAATATATATATAGATTTTATTTTCGGAGATTTTAATGCCTGGATTGAGACTGTCACTATATATTAATCTTATTTAATTTTATTGCGTATAATATTGATTTATAAATAGCTACCAACTCTGTCTTTTGGAGCCTTTTAAGTTTATAACGGGTTCGGTGTCATCAAATATGCACACCGAGGTCCCGATATTGCCATCAATACCGGTGCCATCGGTGTACACACAGGATTTATAAGTTGTGATATAAAGTTAATAATTAAATTGCAGGATGATATATCTATTGTAGGTCTGTTGAAGTCATAGATATCAGGTGACAGTCCCAGCTCTGGGTCAGGCAACCGCTTTTTTATAATTTGGAATTTGAATATAGTGACTCCAGTCATGTGGTGCGGGGGGATCCCGCAGAGTGCATTCAGTGAGTCAGTTGGGGAGGTACCATAAGCTCCGGTAGTCTTAAGAAAAACTCTTTAAAATAAAAGATTCGAGGACATCTCGTAATTTTGAAGCACAATCAGATGGCGAGGTCAATACCTGAGATGGCACACCACTCACCAAACTTCCATACCATCCAATGTGAGGGCATTTGAGGCTTCGGCAGAATGTGCACCAGCTCTCGCGTGTACGACGGTCTTTGGTTGGATCGAGTTTCAAACTCGCAACTCTCCGATTGCTTCCTCGTGACTCTACCACTGCCCCATATTATGTCAAGATATTTTATCTAGCGAAATGTCAATCTTGAATACGTATTATATCAAGCTGTATTTCAATGTAACTTATCTAAACTTATTCAAATGTTTAATGTTAAAAAAGGATAAGAAAATATATTTAAATTTTTACAATAAAAAGGCCTACTTTCGTGTATCGAGTGGAAACGAACATTCTTCATGATTGGTCCAGGAACAGAAGTCGTCCATCATCTTATTGGTAGGGGAGACATAGACTTTAGCGAATTCACTATTTTCGTGGCTCACTAGAAATGAACATTCACACCTACTTTGTTATTCGATGTTATATCGCCAAACGAGGCAATAAGATGACAAATCGGCCAACCAAGCTAATTTTTCAGAGCAATCACGCGACTACTAGTCGACATGTTGGTCACTCTTTGACGGTTCTATCAATAGCAATCATTAGTCTATACTTCATGCATATAGTGTAATACCAGCAGCTTCTTACCGGGTAGTGTTCTCTGGAGGTTTGCAATAGCATGCAGTCTTGCAGTCACGGCCCAATTAAAATTAGCTGTTCGACTGTCTATGGAAGATTCAGAATCGAGTTCTTGGTTTTCTCTCTAAGTAAAGAGAAAATACAAGTCAATTACATTTACTTAATTTTCATACATAAATTAACTTATCAATCTATGAACACTTCGACCCCTATTCTATTCTGCACCATATATAGCATTACGATTTCTAGAAATTTTTTGAATTGTGTATTTACCTTTAAACTCAACGCATTACGCAACGTAAAAGACAATGCAGAGCAAAAGTTTGATTGTAAAAGATAAACCACTGCCGAATAAATAGTATGAGATAGCTTCTGTAAAGTTAAATATAGAGGGCGCTAGCGTTTTTTGAGGGTGTACGCACTTCCAGTTTAGTTCCAAAAGTGACGGAATTTGGCACGTTACTCGAATGGAATTTTCACTTACAGAATTAATCATAAATTTAATAATTTTTCATCCATATTTAACAGAAAATATGTCCAATACATTTGTTGCAAATGGTTGTTTCATGAAGTGTAGCTAATTGTTCCACATAAATAAGTGTCAGAAAATTAACGTCGAACATCACCAAAACGATGATAAATCAAATTAGGTAGGTAGTTGAATTACCATCGAACTGGAGCAACACACCGGGTTATTGATGACGATCCAGGATCATTCCAGAAGGGAAAGATCCGAGGACACCTCGTAATTTTGAATCACGGCCAGACGACGAGGTCAACACCAGAGCCATCACTCCACTCTCCAAACTTTCGCATCAAGCCAGAGTGAGGACATTTGTTACCACGAGATTTTACGTGCACCAGCCTCCAAGTACACGACGACGGTCTTTGGTTGGGTTGAGTTTCGAACTCGAAACCTTCCGGTTGATAATCCGCGACTCTTCCAACTGAGCTACCGCGGTCCTTAAATCTAAATATTTCTTAACGGGCTGTATTTTTCATATCCCTGGAGTTTAAGTTTATACAGAAAAACCATCAGATGGACGGGAAAAAGCCTCTATGCCTAAAAATTGAAATGCACCAACCTTTCTAAGCCCTGGTGGCAAAAGATGTAGACCGTCTTCTTGGCTCCGATCGTTGGGATCGTCCCATTTCTTCCTCTTTATTACACATCGAGCTGCTTGAGAAAGACGGACAGTTAGACAGGCAGTTCAATAATCCACATCAAATAAGTCAATATATACATTCAGAAGGTAAGCGATATTATCTTGACAAAACGATTCCCCATCTTGTTCAACATTACAATAATATTTACGACTATACGGAAAATTTAGACTGTCAGATAAAACAACAAATTTAAATACTTACAAGTTAATCTTGTAGTGCGGTTGCCTTTGACCCGTTGATATGTCTGCAAAAGAAGTGAAGTGTTACCTTTTACACGAAACATATTTTCAATAAATTGTTTTATTTCAAATCAGACATTTTTTCATTTTCAAACAGATGCGATGGATGTATTCATTTTCCTCGATTGCAAAAAAGAGTAGCATATCAATTTATATAAAATTTCTGAATACTTGCTTTAAACGAACAAAATCGTTTAAGTAGTTAAGTAAGATTAAAGCAGATGAAGTTATATTAAGAAGCAGATGAGTTTATTTACATTAAAATAACTTACCTCCCATCGTGACTCTGGTTTGCTCTTGTCATCTTTGCGAACCATACACAAGGGTGAAGAGAATGGCTGAAAATTAAAAATATAAATTTCGTTTAAAAAATCAGCTTTTTATAATATTTATTTAATTCATGTCAACCAAAGCGTAATCTATCGAGGATAAGTATTTCACATAACAAAGATAAATTCTTCCTCGCAAGTCAAAAAATTAAATTTTAATAAATTGCTACTAATTTCTAAAGTGTAATTCCTATTACACCCAAATTCTACTGGTTACAATCAATTATCGTTCAATATCAATTCCAAATCTGGATGGATGAAAGGAAATAGAAATTCTCCATTTTTTGACATATTTCGATTGATTTTGGGTTTTATTCCATGCCAAGGACCATATTTGGTCAAGCTGCGCCAAACACATGACAGATAATGTCAAGTAATTGTGAAAAGAAAGATGAAGTAAAGAAAGTAGAGAAAAATCACTTGGTCATCTTGGGGTCGCAATTCCCATGTTTAACAGAGGCAGTAAACCCCATGGGAAAAGGACAGATCACTAGGGTACCTTGGGTCCTTGAAGCCCGTACACACCTAAAGATGCGCCCCGAGGGGGATATACTAAGAGGACAATGAGTTAGATTTTGCCCCGAGGGGATATCCTTAGAGGACAATGAGTGAGATTTTCAGTGTAAACAGATAAACGACGAAAAGTGAAGATTCCGCTACCCAATTGCTCCAGCATGATAGACATCGGGATTACCTTAAAATGTGGTTTATCGCCGTTTCGATGACTTTTTGCTTTTAATCTAATTGGCAGACCAAATTAACTATCGTATAACAATTCAGAATTCATTCTTTGGAATTTTCATTGGCAAAATCGTATTTCGAAAACAAGCCAAGTGTCGTAACGTTTGGAATACGTACACAAAACACGTTCCATCGCAGAAACACTACCCAGCGGCGGCTTTTCAGGGGAAGGAAGTACCACTTCCCCAACATTTGTCATCAAATTCATTTTTAAAATTATATTTCTCACATTAGTCTTTTTTCAGTATTTCATACATATACATTTTCAATATTTCTACGTAAAATTTCTCTTTTTTTCCTTTTACGATTATAAATTACTAAAGTTCTTACAAATATGAACGAATTTAATTTCGCAGAGCGCTTTATTCAATACACGGAAAATATCTTACAATGCTTACGACTGTAGACAGCAAAATCTTAGCACGGAAGTTTTTGCTGAAAAATAACTGCGCATATTCCGTAAGACAGATGGTTGCTATGACAAAACCGCCATTACCAGCCAAAATGCCTTTAAACTGTCGGCTCTGAAGGAAGGCGAAAGCTAGAAACGCGATTACCTTCCTCAATAGGGTTGCCTGTTGAAATTTAAAAATAGATGTCCCTCGTTTCCCGTTGTGAGCAGCGACCACAGAAAACTAATAGAGGGAGCTTTAGTGCCACAAAAAGTCAAGCCAATCGCGCTGAAACTGCCTAATATCATTACATGCAAATAGAGCAATGATTTTGTTGACCATTTTGTTTTAGATTTTCAGCGGAATGAATCCAATTGATGATATTGTGTGTAATTTACTGGAAACTCCGTTTAGAAGGTGGAAAGACGAAGACAAAAGGGACGTATTACGTCAAGCACGTCCAACGGATTTATTGACGACTATGGCCAAAAAAGAAATTATAAAGATCGGTAAGTCGTACAATATTAGTTTTCAAGAGTGTTGGTTTACTCAGTATAAATGGCTATGCAGTAGTAGTATAACCTTAAAAAGATTATATTGTTGGCCGTGCTTACTTTTTAGTAATAAACATTCTGTTTCGAATAAAGACGGATTCGCAGACTTATTAAACGTAACACGAGCACTCCATACCCACTACGATTCTGCTGAACGTCTGAAGTGTGAATAATGCTAAGAAATTTTTTTAAATCAGAACACGATTGCCGATGCCCTGAGGGAGAATGCTGGGCTTTTTAAAATCATTTCAATGAAAATGTTCGTTTGAATAGACTGTTTCTACAAACATGATTGATGCAGTAATATATTTGAGCAAACAAGAAATGGCATTCCGGGGCCATGAAAGCAGTGACTCCATAAATCGCAAAAATTTCAAGGAATTACTAGGATTGGTGATATCAAAAAGTCCTTTAAAAATTCAAAAACATTACAAAAAGATTAAAAACGTCTTTACTGGTGACTCCAAAACTACTCAAAATGAAATAATTGAATGCATTTCCGATTATATAAACGATCACGTCAAAGGTGAAATAAACGGGGCTAAATTCTTTTCTATTCAAGTGGACGACACCACTGACATAAATCAAACTTCCCAGTACTCCTTAATATTAAGATTTGTGAATTTTGAAGGCGTATTAGTTGAGCGATTTTTGGTTTTCCATGTGAGTAAAGACAGAACGTCAGAAATGTTATACAAAATTTTGGATCCGTTTGATAATCAACACAAATTAATAGGACAATGTTACAATGGGGCCAGTGTAATGTCTGGACACTTGAATGGACTCCAGAAAAAGTCAAGGATGAAGCTCCTCGAGCCATTTTTGTACATTGTCTAGCACATCGTTTCAATCTTGTATTGCAGTAAAGTTTTTCTAAAATTTCTAAGTGTCGAATTTGTTTTGCAAGCCTCAGCGGCATTCCTTAGTTTTTTCATCACTCGGTGAAGCGATAAATTAGTGAATGTGATTATTGAAGATTGGGATAAATTAAAAGAAATATTCGAATTTATGACAAACAGCGAGCATTCAGCGAACATTTTTCAGACAAAACAATTCAACTTGCAAAGAAATTTTTAAATGATATGAACGATTTTGAATTTACATTTTTGGCAGTAGTATTCAACGAAATTTTTGGCTTTACTGATATATTATTCGAAATTTTCTAGAAAAAATCACTAGATTTAAACTATTGTGTATCTCAAATAAAATACACTCGTAAGCTATTGAGCTGTAAATGGGACGATATTTTTAAACGGTTGAAAACACGCGTAAAATCACAGAAATAGTCCAATCTAAACGGGAATATACCGCTCTTTCACTAAAAGCAATTTCTCAAAATTATAAACAGCTTTATTTTGAAATTTTAGCCACATTCTTATGGAAATAAACACAAGATTTCAAGATTGTGAAAAACTTCAAGTTATTTGTCTTGCTGATACAACGAAATTCGAACACTTTAATTTACATTTTTCATCTCAGGTACTTGAATATCTTTAACAGTTTTACGGCGATGCGTTTAAAAAATCCATTGCCTTAAAAATGAACTATGTCTTATATGTATATCGGTGGAAAATTCAGGAATATATCGACGCAAGAACTTCTTCTGATGCTTTATGATGATAAAGAAATTTTCGCAGGTTATAAAATCTTTTCTCTCGTCTTAACAATTCCATCTACAAGTGTATCAGTGGAAAGGAGAGTTTTTCTTGCCTTAAAAAAATAAAAACTTACTCAAGAAATATTATTTCGCAAGAGACACTTTCTTCTTTAGCAAATATTTCTATTCAAAAAGACGTATTAGTGACGTTTATGAAGAAACAGTCATTTTACGACGACGTATCAGACAGATTTGCAGCATTAAAGGACAGAAGAATTTATGTAATTTTACAGAAAATAGGTAAATCCTCATTAAATAATCTTCGGAACTGCTATCTTTTCATATCACTGGCATAGCCAGGATTTAATTTCGGAGGGGGGGGGGTGATTTTACGGGGAGGCCCTTCCCCTATTTTTTCAACCACGAGCCGCCGCTGACACTACCTACACCTGCATTTAGCGTGCTGGAAAATGCCTCTCATATGTAACATTACAGCTTTACTCCTGCATCTAAAGCAGAGGGAAGACTTACGCTATTCCTTTCCATCCAAGCAATCACATTAACATACGATCAAAAGTGTTATTTATCTTTTATTGTAAACGAGATTTTCATTAATAGTAAGCGCCGAATAACTATTTCCTTTTACTTTATCTTTCTATGTGTTTAGTTCTGGGTAGAATTTGTAATTAGGCGGGGTTATTTTTTATGTATAAATGGTTTTAAATAAAAAAAGCAGTATAAACTGCTATTTATTTTTAAATCTCTTAAATAAAACACATTTTAACCATTACTCATAAATAGAACTATTCACGTTAAGCTAAAAAGATTTTAATATACTAACCGAATGCATAGATGAAGCGTCCAATTGTTGTCCAATCACCCTGCGAAAAGGAAATATAAAAATCAGTTTAGCCTCATTATAAAATATAAATTAATGAAGTCAAAATTAATCAGATTTTTGCAACCCCTATTCCTATTCTTTGCATGCATTCTGCATAATCAAAGTTTTCGCGAATAGTTTGAGGATATGATATTCTATTTGAATGGTCTTATACTGTTCATTCAAACAAGTGTGTTAATTGAATAAAATATTATATAAGTAACTGACGTGAGCGTAAAGTCAAACACATAATATATAAACTAAATAAAAAAGTATTTATAAATTTTACATTGCATTAAAATATTACTTTTATAAAAATAACAGTTAATAAGTTGAATAATTAATTTCTTTTAATCAAGACTAAATTCTCTTGGATTCTGGTTAACAGTTGACGTATCATTCATTACCTAAAATCAATGTATATCTATTTTGAATGTTAATCCAGTCTTTCATGCGCTATAGTCATATACAATTGATTATTGTCAGTAATAAACAGGAAAAAACTAGCATTTTATTCCGATTTTTGTGCTTTGTATTCTTATTTCATGTGATTCATTAATATACAAACACGTGCTCAAGTTTTTACTTCAAGTGGCGGATATGCGTTTTTTCAACTCTAGGATATATTTTTAATATTTATTATATTACGTTGTCGTACTCTTGTTTCTCACCCCACTACCATTTATTTCTGGCTTTTTAGAGGATAGATTTAAAATTAGACGATTTTTGGTGTATATCATTCTGACGGGAACATGTGGGCTCATCAATCACAGCAATACTCTTGGCTTCTTCACTTACTCGTATGTCTTTACAAACTCCGAAAGATGTCAAAGTTTCTGCCAACTGAACTTCTGGAAATGCTTAGCAAGCGGTTAAGTTACAGCAAGCGTTCCTTCCTCTCGAGTCAACTTTTGCATCTCATTCTCTTACTAAACTAAATCTCGTACTTTAAAAAATTCAAACTCATTGTCATGTAATCATTGTGTTTTAATAGGAAATTTTTAACTTCGAGAATATCGACTATTGATTAATATTGGGACACTTGATTCAAACATGCCTCAACATTCAAACATGCATTCAACAAATACAATACCTCTACAATTCCAAGATGAAAGAAATCCCTTGTTCAAAAGGAGTATTAACCCTCCTGGTGGTTTATCCCCACGTTGATAGGTAGGTAATTAAAGTCGCACTGGAGCAACACAAAGGACTATTGGTGAAGGTCTGGGATCAATGCCGAAGGGGGATCGAGGAAATAAGAATGGCCCTTCATAACGCATTATATCTGCGAAATACCTCCTTAGCTTTTACACGGAAAATGCTAAAGATATGTTTGAAAGATATGTTAAGATATGTTTGATATGAAGGTAAAGAATATGTTTGAGATCGATGTAAAGAATATCTCGTTGATTGTAATAAGAGTTTTTAATTTTAGCACTATTATCTGGCAAATACACCGTGCCTTTTTCGGTCAGTTTTTATAATTTCTCCTGAAGTTATTAATTTTGTTCAAAAGTTAGACCGACGTGTACGTGTAACTCGTGTACAATTTGTCTAGACCTAGTTTCGAAGTAGCAACCCTCCTGTTGCTAATCCGTTGCTCTTCCAACTGGGCTTCACGTTGAAAACTGTCCTGTAGTTGCCAGCCTGGGCAAAATCCTGTCTCAAACTGTCACCAATTCTGGGCAAGGGACAATTTGTTTTTCCTACTTGGATCTTCATTCCCTTGGAATAATAGGGTAGTTTTGTCTCGAGCAGATGTAGGGTAAATATCTCATTAGCAAAACTGACCATATCTAGATGAAAGAGATATCTCGTCGAAACATTTTGGAGGGTTAACATGTTGTCCAGTTGAACTTTCAAAGTTCAATTCTTATGTTTTAAAGGAAATTTCAAGACGTGCGCTTTTCGTCATGAGTTTAGAAGAATAAAAAGCTAACTGTATTTGCTACAATCATGAATATTTAAAGGAGTTTAATAAAATTATAACCATCTGAAGAATTTAGCTGCTGAGATTTTTGTAAAGGGTTTTAGGAAAAGATCTGTGTTGTTGTCTATCCCCCTGGTCTAGAAAATGCTAGACCAGGTCCATACGATCTGAGCGGGAGAGAAGATGCCTCATCTTGGTCTTTCACCAATTAATTCAGAGGCACCAATACAGTCAATGATATTGGCCGCGTCTTTTAAGCATAGGATTTCATAGGAAAATCATAGGTGGTTGATTGGATTTTTATGGCGAAAGAGTCACGCATGGCCAAGCTGGCACAAGACAAAAAAACTCTAGACAAAATAAAGACTGATATAAGATTTATCTATTTACAATTTGGAAAAATCATAGGATTTCACAGAAATTTCATAAGAAAATCATAGGATTTTATTAAAAGTTTCATAGGAAAATCATAAGAAATTTCAATCGTCCAAGCGTATTCAAATCACATCCGGATCACTAATTTAGCAAGACTTGTGAAAGACTAACTGTCTTCCAAAAGTATTTCATGGTGGAGTTGTGTTCACTGGTGGCTCGAGTGCATGGCCACGAAGTGGCCTTAACTTCCAGTTTGGACTTATGAGAAACTACACAAATTGACTTGCACTGAATTGAAATTAAGTTTAGAATATTTTTGGGTGTGGGTGGCAAACTAAAGAGTTTGAGTGTTTAAGCAGATTGAGTTGTGATAAATTCTTTATTTGGATATGCCCATTCAGCAATGATTAGGAGTTTTTCTACCGGATCGATAGTGTTTCTGAGTTTTTGAAGTATGCCGGAAATTCCGCCAATACATCTGAATAGTGTGGAGAGCTCTTTCAGCAGTTCAAGAAGTTCTTTAAAGTCTGTGAAGTTAAAGTCTCTGAAAGGGGGTGTTGTGTGAGAGGGTGTGGTTTGTGGTAAAGTTCTGGGGTGTGGGTTGAGGGGGTAGTAAGAGGTGGAGTAAAGTTTGAATTAATAGCGTTAGCACGCGAAATACCTTCGCGCTCTTCATTGGTTACGAAAGAGCGTGGGTGTGGAGTAGTGCTACCATACAATTGATATCTATAGCAATGCAAGATAATTTTTGTAGTGGTGGCTAAGTTCACCACTCGCATAATCGTCGTTATTATAATTGTGCAATATTTTCATTTGATGTTATCTTTAGACGTTTTTACTCGTAGAGGGTTGATTGGTAGGGGTTTTGCAAGGTCCGATATCGGACAAGATGCGCCAAACTCGATTGAATAATATTTAATAGAAACCAGAACAATAAAAGGAGTCTAAAATATGTACATACACGAACAAGGAACATTAAAACTTGTCAAAGCTAAAGCTTAAAAGAGTTTAATTATGAAACAGAATTAAAATAGGATGCATTATATATGCGATAAACAGCCAGTGATGAATGGGGAGGGTGATCCAGAAAATCAGATAAAACAGATGTGTTAAAAAAAGTTGGTAAAACTTTCAAACAAGATCAATGCAAGATGTTAAAATGATTAAGGTATCCGACTACGTTTAAAACGTAATTTTGACCAAAATTCTCAAAAAAATTTATTGTCTCATATTGAAGCCCAGTTCCTTAAGTTTCAGAATCTACAATTGTTTTAAGTCTACGATAAATAGAAATAAAATTATAGCAATTTTAGTATTACTGAACGATGAAAATCGAAACCGGAAGTACGATTGAAATGGCCGGAAGTTGGAGGTTTTCCGCTAATTTTTCAAAAGTAAACATAGTTTTAAATATAAATTTACTAAAACTGTTTTCTATAAACAAGTCTCAACATTTTACATCAAGTTTCGATGAATTGCTGTGAAGAATTTGGCAATGGCATTGCCTCACGTGGTACCCAAAGGTAAACTTTAAATGCTTTTTCTGGAAAACCCAATTTTTAGCAAATATTGCACACGCTAAACATGATTTCTCAAAAAGTTACAGAGATATCTCAATGAAATTTGACATTATTACTTATTAACATGTTGTGAAGGCAGTAAACTAAAAGTTTAGTTGTACAATTCATACTTTTTAATTTATAGCAGTTTAATTTGAACAAGCAGAAATTTTGCAAATTTAAGATTAAGCTACATATAATGAGCGATAACTTCTTAACATTTCAATATATCTCTTAGATTTTAGTTTATTGCCTTCACTAATATCATAGATATATGGTGCTACAAGGAAATTAAAATTAATTCAACAGAAATTTATAGTGTTTGCGATATTGTGGTCATTTTCATTGAATTTTCACTAAATTTGCCCAATTTACTAAAATTTAATGAGTGAGTGCAATATTTTTTACGAGTTTAAACATGACTCTTAAATTTTTAGTTTCATCTGTTACAACATATGCGAACGACATTGGATTTGGTTACTAATAATGATTCGAAATGCTTACTTGCTCATTTCCAAAAGCCTCTCTACTTCCATTTCGAAATGGGTTGTAAGCTCAGACAACTGCAGTGATGTTCCACAGATGGGACAATACGGCGTTTGGCCATCATGGAAATACTTCTTGTGCCCTGTGGAAAGATTTTAAAATTGAAAACTAATCGTAAATTTCATAATGCAAAAGGGATTTTAAAAAAGAAAAAACTTGAAAAAGAAATTATTAGTTTTCAGAATCTGGCATGTTTGAGATTATCAAATACCTATAAAGTACTGACTACTTCAACTAATGGTTTTATCATAGATAATTACGTTGTCTTAATGAATGACACGGAAAAATGTAACGTGTTTCTCTCCTTGATCCTTTTTAAATTTTGTATTTTGTGTTTAGTGCTGTCTAGTCAATTTAATGACTTCAGTTCCAAAAATGAAAATTGCTTTTATTGTAAACATAAAATAGTAGTAATGAAAGAACAAAATAGTTACTACAGAATTACTAGATTATACACTTAACATATTAGAATTTTTAAACACATTTTGAAATGGTGATCTCGATAAAACAAAAGCAGTTAGTAAAAGTACCTTTATCTAAACAATTATTACGAAATATAATAGAAATATCTTAGGTATTTGAAATAAAAAGCTATTACATTCCAGTAAAACTATTATGAATGACTCATAAGACAAATAATCAACAATAGATAGTCTTTTAATCCTAAATTTTAATTGACGTGTTAATTGAATTACTCAACTAATTACGTATTTAATTCTGTTAAAAATATGGATAGATAATGGATGACTCGTCTAAGACAAATAATCAACAATAGAGTGACAGGCTTTCAATCCTAAATTTTAATACACATGGTTAATAGATAACGCATTCAAGATGGTTTGTAGGTTGATTTTTATGTCTCAAGGATTAGATCTGGCCCAGCTGCGTCAAGCAATGCTTTTTCCGTCAAGTAAAAGGTTATACACAGAATCAGTAAGAAATGTTAAAAATATTAGAGATATATCATCAACTTGCAAGTGAAACACTAAATCAGTCCAAATTTTTTCAAGATACAAGTTTTTTAACTTTTGTATACCAGAATGATGTGATCTTTAGAGTGGTAAAGTGTACACTAAGTTATTTTTCTTAGCATGAAGGTTAGATTTCTTCTTGAGAATGTTTCTATCTCCGTTTCCCCTGAACTGTTTTTTGACTTTGTGTTCCACTTGTAAGACGATATTGTGTAAAATTCTGCAAATAAAGTGTTCTGTGTGGGAAAAGGCTAATTTATTTTCAAATTCAACAATCAAAGAACCTAATTCACACAGGTAAAGTAAGTTTAAGCGCACTAAGATATCTGAACAATAACTTCAACTGCAAAAATATATAACTATCACTGTATCAAACTACCCCGGCTGAGTAATGAACAAGAAACATTCATCATTAATGCATGTGCCTTATGGAGAGATTCCAGAGTTTCGTCCAAGCCATCCGCTCTCCAGAGAACAAGCATAACTCAATTACCCGTTTCACCAACAGTCGCCTATTATCCGGCATATCTCTACTTCTTCACAATCGAATACATGTTATTTCGGAGAAAGCCCGGCAAAATTGCTTCGCCTTTCTCAATGGCGGAGGGAATTAACCGTTTAGAAGACGCTGAAAAGAATGGCCTTCATTTGCGCTAATTGGTATTAATGGTCTGAAACTTGGCTCGCTTGCATCATTATGGCAGATGTAGTGCTTCGAAGTTTGGCAACGACTTTGGAACTATTACTATTGCGTTTCAGAGCTATTGGTCTGAACAAGTTCTACTGAGAGAAAATGGCGTTCTAAAATGAGGATGTATTAAATTAACCTAGAAGTAATGTTATTAGAATTATTCATCGATTTACTAACTAGTTGGTACAATTAATTAGTTCATAGGAATGTGTTGCGTTAATAGCCTTATCATAAGTAATATTCTGCTCTCGAATCGAATGCTTTACATATGCTACATTTTTCGTTATTAATATGATTAGTCACAAATAAATGTTTTTAATTATGAAAATACTGCTGGTCATAAACGATGTTCAAAGTTAGTTAATTGTTTCAGATGCTGGCATTGCATTCAAAGTTATCTCATTAATTCATTATTTACCCCTCTATTACTATAAAATTATATTCTTTCTTGAGATGTTTTCTCGCAGTTTACTTTTTTGAGTCACCAGTCTCCTAAAGTTATAGTCGAATCAATGAAATAATTATTTAATTTTTATTTAACTTTTTCAGACTATTCTTAAGTGAGAAAATATCTCTGCACTTTTATTAATTTATGATTCAATCAAACTAAAGAAAGGATTATTTGTATTTTTAGAGGATAAATTTAGAGCTATGATGCACATACTGAAATTGATAGAATATTTAAAGCGTTTGTTTTATTTTGATAATCGGCAGCAGACGAAAGACGTCAACACCAAGAGAACACGAATCTCTTTATAGCAATAGCTGACTGGAGAAATTCTAAATCTGTCGTTTACAAAACGGTCCCATTCAATAGCAGGCTTTGAACTTTTTAAAAGTCGATTGGTATGTCAGGATTTAGGCTGGTATTAATGAAATTCAAAAGAATCCTAACCATCGCAACATCTTATAGATGGAAATGATAATGTATTAGTGATTGAAGCGTCATTTAAAGCTATAATTCAATGCGAGACTGCCAAGACAATTACCACGACCAAATGACTTGTTTATCTCGAACCCAATGACTTTTTACCTTCCATTATATGTAAAATATTATCAGTATATAGGTTCTTACATTATAAATATTTCTTTAATGACCACAACGGCTTTTTATATCAAGTAATCATTCCGCTAATTGTATCTGGAGTTGATTAGAAGGGTGTGATACTTTATTTTGTATTGTTATAGAATCGATCAGATGAAAAGGCATAGTAAAATGCTATATTTCAATGCATAGCACATGCTGTACATAAATAAAACGTTTTAATGTCGCTTCGTTTCTTTTCTCAAACTTTCCCGAAAGAAAGAAAATATGCAACAAAACCGTCAAACCAGAATATGTGTTCTTATGTCATTTTCCCAATCACCTTACACCAGGTCACTAGAAGTGCTCATCATACGGACCGTGAGCTGCTTCTATCCGGTTCGCGAAGGTCAACATCTATTAACCCTCCAGGTGTATTCAAAACTTAAGATCTTAGTGTTCAAAACATCCCTGTAGTGGCCATCCTGACACAAAATTCTGTTCGAAAAGGTCACCAGTTGTGGGCAAGGGACAATTTGTTTTTCCAACTTGGAACTTCATTCCTCTTGGAGTAATCGGGTAATTTTAGCTTGACGAGATATCTCGTCAATAGAAGAATTGGCCAGATCTTGATGAATGAAATACCTCGCCGAAAGCCCTTAGAGGACTATTTTAATCGGTTTAAAAATTAGTGGGCTAAATTTTCTTAAAGGCAGGGGGAAATGTTGGATTATATGTTGATGAAAAAAGTTCATAAGATGTAAGTCGATTTCGAAGATTCAGAAGCATTGTGTCCATGAAAGTCTAATTTCTTTTGCCTAGGCATTAGGGTTGGTTGGGTTGTTTTTATGGGTTGTTTGCATGGGCCATAATTCGCCAAGCTGTGCCAAGGATAAGACAAACAACCCTTGGGACTAGGGGTCAGTGATGCACCGACCTAAGTGGATATATTTGATGTTCAATGACAAGTCAGAATTTAAAAATGTTTCCTTAATAAATAATTCCCCTAAAATGGATTATTGTTGTCAGTTCTTCCATCACTAACACCTTCCTTCCTTCATACTAATACACGCGACCTGTTTTCTTCACAATCTGGCGGAAGCGCTGATGAAGTTGTGCCACCCTTGATTTACACAATAAAACATTTCTAAGCCCCACCCCTTTCAAACGTTAATGCTAATCCAACACAGAATAAAAGCTTTAAAGATGACAAATAGGCTTTTGTGTTGCCGTTTCTACTGAATCATGAGTGGCCAATTCCGTTATAAAGAATGCCTAATGCTCAATGAAGCTCCAGTTTTCCTACAAATGCTTATGAAAAGATTTGTATTCCGTTTTACAACATTTCCCGTTGTGCTATTCTTACGTGGGCATATACTCAACAATAGAAGCGATTCGAAACGCATTTTTCAAATGCCATCACAAGACAAGCTGTCACTGCGCTTCACATTTAGGTGAAACTCTTCCAGATTTCCCGTTCGGTGCAACGGCATATTCATAAGAGGAACATTTATCAGTCTGACACACGGAATACGCACGGAACTGTTCCGAAACACTTTTTGAATGACATGATATTTGAAAAGAGGCTTTTGTGGCCGAGGGATCAGAAATAATGCCTTTTCTCGTCTCGCCAAAGATAGAAAAAAGAGCAATATTTGAAAAACTAGGGAACATGATGTTTGAATCTTTCTCCTTCGTATCTGAATGTTTTCCATGAGCGAAGACATTTAGATCTTTCAATGGTTTTCCAATTCCCTTCCCAAGAAAAGCTGACAATGACATATTTTTTTTCATTTCTTCAAGCATAAATGTCAGTAGTTAGTTTCCCTATATTTTTTATACAAGACTATTTCTCTACCTTGGTAGAGAAAGATCCAAGCCCAAATTCTATGATTTCGAGTTGTCCACAAATCACTTCAATGTAATGAAAGTTATAATTGATAAATGTGCTAATATCCTCCGGTCAATACATTATGAAAGAATCAAAACATTAGAAAATATTTTTGTATGTTGTATTAAGAATTTTAAAAAATTGTTAAATCAGGTGTTATCAAAAGCTTGCAAAATGAACATTGGCCCTTTTCCAATCAAGGTACATATTGAAAACTATCCATTTCATTTATCATTATCAAGCTTTAATACACATTGGCAGATTATTCCGAATACATTTCTGAGTGGTAGAAAAGTATTCTAATGAAATATTTCCGTTTAATTACTCAGATACTATCTGAAATATCGCATACGTAACGTACGCTCAACCTGACAAACTCTAACGTGAAAGGATTTGAAATCATTGGATTTAACGTCAAAACATTAAGTAAACAATCCGTGTTCATGTTGATTGAAAGGGTCTGATTTTTATGATGCAAGGGTCAGATATGGCAGAACGCTGGGATTTTAAGTGATTATAACCTTGATTTGAACAATATTTCAATCCATGTAGTTGTATAACTAAAGTTTCAGCGATATAAACGCAAGATAAACTAAAAGATTTTGGACGTCGACTGTATTCAGCAGTCTTCATTTTCTAGATAAATCAGAAAAAAAATACATTTTTAAACTTACTGCATAAGCCGTTAGATTTTACATCATCCATTCTTTCAAACTGCTGCTATTGTCCATTAAGCCAAACCTACATACATAATAAGTTTCTAAATCATTTCCTAAACGCTAAACTCCCGAGTCATTTTTTACCTTTCAAGTTTGGCTTTCAGAAAGAGGTGCTAATAGAGTTTTAACACGGTGCGTGTAATATATCTTTAGCGGATCTCTTTCCTTCCCTCTTCACAATTTGATGGATGTATTGACCCTGAATGGGTTGAATCACCATTAAACCCACCATCTGTTCCACCCTTTTGAAAATGCAAAGCGCTGGACTTGAACTGAACTTATCTAATCAAGGAGAGTATAAGCCACGGAAAACACTGAATAAATTAGACGAGGGTAAGATCGGAGCAGGTGTTTGCAAATCCTGCATAGTAAGCAGAATGCAAATTTTTGTAAAACATGAACTTTGAAGAAAGTGTTAGTACTTCAAAGTTAGATGGAGTTCTTTGAAGTGTACCTTCTGCGCTTTATTCGTTTGCTTTTATGTTACATTTTACGCCAAAAAGTTTAAGTAACTTTTTCACCCACAATTTTTTTGCTGTCGCAACTTATTTAATGATTTAACTTGATAAATTCAATACATCTGATGAATTATCTTCCATTCATTTCTAAAAATAATTCCAATGAACAGCAGACCCTCGCACAGTATCGCGCATACGGTTAGATCGCTCTTATATATTCCATGATACATTTTTGTAAAAAGCAGACAATATTCAATCCGTTTCTAAAAATTGAGATTTCGACGATTTCGTTTCAAACAGTTGTCCCAAACTAAATTGGGGTCGCCGTGGCTCAGTGGGGTTTTTCAACTGCGATGGCAACCTGAGTTGTAGGCGGTGCAGTTCGATTCCTCCCTCGGTATATTTCGCTCTTCTGTGTGTATGTGTCTGAGTGTGTGTCCTGTGTATGTACTTTCCTTGTGTGTATGTCCATATACTTGACGTGGTTTGACGCAGTTTGGCCAAATATGGCCCTTGGATCATACAAATCCAGCACAATCAACCTAAATTGAACTTGAAAAAAATCGGGTACTGTGTCGGAGCACGACTGAAAGGTTTTAAGTGAATACATCTCGTTAGCGTATAGTATTTATTTGGGTGTAGTAAATGCAAGACAAATTCAGTAGTCAGTTCAGTGTTTATCGAAAGCTGACGAGTTGCTCTTTCGCGAAAACTAGTTCAATGTCTTATATGCAGACATCATAAAATTATTCAACTGCTATCCAAAGTTATACAACCATTTCTGTATTCTATTTCACTTCTAATGTCTTAAAACGTCAGATCTCGACGTTAGCTTTCGTTTGAGACCCATTTTGACGTCGAAGCGCTTCACAATACCGAGTCACATTTGAAGGGACGACAGATTCAACATGCACCAGTCCCCGTGTACACGACTGTCTTTGGCTGGACCGAGTTTCGAACTCGCAACTCTCCGTTTGCTAGTCCGCTGCTCTTCCAACTGGGCTACCGCGGCCTTCCGAGAGCTGTAAGTGTTTGCTTTCGATTTCTTACTGGACAAGACTACCTACAAAGATACTAACACCGTATTGCAGTAGCGTGATCAGTTATCTGTTCCTTTTGCGAACTGATCACCTCACACACAAGTACTGCCCTAAAATATAATAGAATTTCAAATACTGTAGAGTGCTTTTAAGATACATTTTTTACTTTAGAACTCTATTGAGCTGCTCGTTGATTGATGGCCGATAAGCCGGAGGGATAAAAAACATAATAAAATAAATTGTACCAACCCCTACTCAATGAGATAAATATTCGTGTACCCTCGTATGATACCCTCAATAAAGTTATTACAGGATCCTTTGGCCAGTAAAAAATATTTGAAAAATCTACCAATAGCCGATTTGTTAGAACAATCAGTAGTTTATCCAATCCTTGATGTTTTCCTTAACGATTTTAGAAATTTTACTTTGAAGTAGAAACTACTTTTTAATTTTACTAAGCTTTAACGTTTGAAAATTAAATTTTTGACTTTTTTCTGTAGTTGGTGTTTAGATCGTGATTTTTCCTTCTATTTGTCAGAATAAATTCTATGCAATTTTGGTTTTGTTTTTTTATGATGTAGCTCTTGTATAATTGTACTGTTTTTTGCCATGTAACTAGGGTAACCTGTTTGATAGTATGAATATGTAGCTTTTAAAAATGAAGTTTAAGATAATTTCCAAATATTTTAATCCGGAATATAGAACTTTAAATATGAATAATAGAAAACTGAAATAGATTTCATTTCAATCCTTTGAATGAAATTGTGGCGCTACTTAATCTTTCCAACGGTATATGCGATGTTATAAGCGTCCGAATAACGTTTATAGGTCTCTCATTTCCTGATGACGTGAAAGTCGGCCTCCCAGGAACGTCACAGTCAAGGTACCTTTCACGGCAAGTAGACGTATCCCTTCTCAAGAATCGAGGTTGCGGTAAAAAGAAACCGAATGATCCGAGTCTTCCAAAAATCAAAACCTGAAAAGATAATCGTTAGCGGGGTACTTCCCAGTAGCGTCCCGCTTCAACCCAACCCCGCTTCGAACAAGAATGGAGCGGAGCAAAAAAAAGAACGAAAGAGCAGAGGGAAAGCAGCAGAACATAATAAAAGAGCAGCGTGATGAATGAGCGCGGAATCCGGGAAATTTGTCAGGGGACTATTCCGGATGGGAGGACGGCCTGGTCATCCGGTCGACCCGTGCATGTCATGTAAAACATTCTGCCACGCTCATCCATTTCTGGCTTTAACGGATTCCTCTCTCTCGCTCGCCCGGACTCTTGCGAAAAAGTTTAAGTTTAAAGCGGTGGTGGGGTTACCGCATTTGGCGATTTATGTTGCCTGAAACAAAACCAGGAAATTTATTCTCTTTCTTCTAACATGTGGACGAGACACTCGACTAGATTTGAAAGTGGTGCTTATGGCGGATTTAAAGGTATGCTGGTGACCAGATGCAGATCATCCACTAGGCGCGGGCCTATGTTATCTTGACTATGTTGTTATTTTATGTCTTTAAAATGGTAGGTAGTTGAATTAACTTCGTCCTGGAGCAACACAACGGACTATTGGCGATCAATCCCGAAAAGAAAGATCCGAGGACAACACCACGTAATTTTGAACCACGGTCAGATGACGAGGTGAACACCTGAGCTGGCACCCCACTTCCAAGCTTCCACATCACTCTAATGGGAGGAACATTCGAGGCCACGACAGATTTAACTTGCGCCTGTCCAAACGTACACAACGGTCATTGGTTGGATCTAGTTTCGAACTCGCACCCCCTTGCTAATCCGTTACTCTTCCAACTCCTTAAAATGGAAACAGTACAAATGGGCATGCATGAAAAATAGATCTTAGAACCATTTTAGATCTTAAAATTTCAAATCATAATCACAGCAATTATGGCTCACTGAAACAAGATGAAGTGCACATAGATCAAATATCCATTTGCTATAAAGTAATAGAATTAGAAAGTGGTATAATGAATTTTTTGTAAGTCATCAAAATAGTCCAGGCAAAACAAAGAAAAATACAAATTTTTGAGAAGCCATAAAGTTGTACTTCCAGAGCTACATCAGTTGTCAACTAGCATCTATATTTGCGAAATAGCGGACAAGAATCGTTTTAATCCGTTGCAAAGTTAATATACGGGTGAGATGTGATCTTGAAATAATGGCACAATCTAGCTTTCGGATTAAATTTTGTGAAATAAAAATATGACTGTCATATATGTTCTTGCAATCATTAGAATTAAAAAGAATCCATGAGAAAAGAAGATATCACTGATTAACTTCGTCTAAATATCCCTCTAGATATTCCAGTTGCATACTATTTCTGTCCAAACATGTATACAATAGTTTATTTTACATTCAAAACTGAAATCTCTCTCGAAGGGTAGGTAGTTGAATTTCCGTCACACTGGAGTAACACAAAGGGTTAATGGCGACAGTCCGGGATCAATCAAGAAGGGAAAGATCCAATGACAACACATCGTAATTTTGAACCACGGTCAGATGACGAGGTCAACACCCCTGAGCTGGCATCCAACTTCCACACCCCGCCAACTCTCGAGAAAGGGAAAATTCTGAATTCCCATTTACGAATAGCATTAGTCTTAATGTTGAATGAAGATTCTAATGTAAAGTTTTGTTGCTCAGCGGTTGGTTGATTAAGATGTTTTTTTTTATCTCCTTGCACACAATAATTCAAATTACTTATGATTCTGGGGTAGCCCGGTTGGAAGAGTAGCGCATTGGTAACCGGAGGGTTGCTAGTGTGATGCAACCAAAGACCGCCGTGTACGTGGGGGCTGGTGCACATTAAATTTGTTGTGGCCTCAAATGTCCTCACGTTGGCATGGTGAGGAAGTTTGGAGAGTGAGGTGCCAACTCAGGTGTGACCTCATCATTTGACCATGTTCAAAATTATGTTTTCCTCGAATCTTTCCCTTCGGGATTGATCCCAGACCGTCGCCAATGGCTCGTGTTGCTCCAGTGTGTACCTATCTATTCATGTTTCTACTGCAAAAAGTACCCAAACAGTTTGGTTACCAGTAGATCTAGATGTTTGTTTCGCAACGCTATCCAAACTGACAAAAAGTTTAAAATTTATTTTCAATTTCATTGTGATTGTGAACTAAAAATTCCGAAATTCAAACGACATTATAAACACCGTATTTGAAAATCAACAGAGTATCAGTGAAGATCTGTGTTCTCAATTTCACCCAGAGTAAAGCAAGCTCGTCCCGGACTCAACCGGGCTCTTTTCCCGCATCTGTTCTTAACCCGTGGCGTAGGGATTGGAAGGCGGAAAACTCGTGAAGAACGAAGCTCTGCTCGAGTCATGATTTACAACAGCGATTTTCAATCTTTTTCGTCTAACGGTACGCAAACGAATTATTCAAATTCTGCGGCACACCAAAAATGATAATATATCTTTGCCGATCTGACAAAAAGTAGGTATAATATTGATTGATTTATAAAAAAAATAATAGTTACCCACTCTTTTCGCTCCAAAGAAATCTTTTTGAAACAATTCGCTTCTGATATTTTGTAATAAAAAATCATAATCCAAATTTGTATGTACTAGTATTTAGTTATTAAAAACACTAGTATACTTGAAATTATTTGCGAACACATCAAAAGTTAAAAACTAAGCCTGTGGAATGACAGAAATTTGACGCAATTTAGACCATTTCACCGTCCGTGAGGCAAACCAGTGCCATTCTTGCCACCCCTTGAAAAGGCTGTGAGTCACCCAGTTGGGAGGCGTGGACACGAAGACACCCGAAAGGAAGAAATTGCTACATCATCTACAGTATCGCAGTTTATATAATTCTAAATAAAAAGTGCATAATAGAATGTATAATTTGGCTTTCTTTCTCTATGTAAATTTTTCTATATATCCAATCCAACTAAAGACCGTCTTGCATGTGGGGCTAGTACACGTCAAATCTGTCGTGGCCTCAACTTTCCTCACATTGGCGTGGTGTGGAAGTTTGGAAAGTAGGGTGCCAGCTCAGGTGTTCTCGTCGTCTGACCGTGTTTCAAAATCACGAAGTGTTGTCCTAGGAACTTTCCCTTCGGGATTGATCCCGGACCGTCGCCAATAACCCGCTATGTGGCTCCAGTGCGACGTTAATTCAACTATCTACCTACCGAACTGCAGATACTAGTGAAAGAAATAGAGGATGAAATCAAGTTGCAAAAATTTTCTATCTTAGTATATGTTCAATGTTCAGTACTCATTGTTAGTAAATGAATCTCTCACTGGTATCTATCTACATGTATTTCTACCTACCTCTAGATTATCGAGCTTTTTCCTCCCTAAAAGTGTGGTTGGCTTGCGGGTTTTATGGAGACCATATTTGAGCTATGCTGCGCCAGACCAAGACATAATATCAAGTAAGAGACATACACACAATGATAGTTTTACTGAGACTAAAGAAATACACCCAGAGAGGAATGCACCTGACAGGAATCGAATCTGCACCGCCTGCAACTCGGAAGTTGCTAGCGCAGTCGACATACCCACTGAATCATGAAGGCCCCCTTAAAAGTGTGATGTATCGAGGGTTTACTGTACTAAGAAATGCGATTCGCTAGTGCTTGAATAGATAGCGAACACTCTTCAGACGCTTACTAACTCAAACAAAAACGTTAACAACCTGAGCGGAATTCCAAGGACCCCTCGGATGATAGATTAGCCTGGAATCTGAACGCACCCGCAAACCACAGATAAATAAACACATTCACGTTCGAATAAAGCTTCGATTGGCGCATTACAAACCGAGAGTCTGTCGTGGCAGCCCTATTGAGCGGCCGGGGTGCCCCAAATGGGCGTTTGATAAGCCCCATCCTCACTCCACATCTGGTACGGGGCGCATCACTATAACGGAGTGCGCCCCGCAATCCACAACTCAGGCCGGAACTCATCTGAGCCCGAAGATCCGCCCTATTTTTCTCTGCCCGCCGCCACGTCTAAGGTGGCTTTGGTTCCTCCTTCCCGAGAAATAAAAAGGGGCCTTTTTGTCTGGCTTCGGAAAGCTTGAAAAATGCAGTACGAGAAATGAGAAGGCAGGCAGGTGGGACCGTTCTTTATATGGAAATTGAAGTGAGTTTGGGGCCCGATCCCACTTGCCAGTTATCCCTCCTCGGCTGATTTGGTTGGTGGTAAAAGAAACGACTCGGCTCTTCCCTCGAAGTTTTATCGGCTTTGGATAAAGACGGATGGGGGAAATCGGGAGGGAATGGGCTCGTAGGTATCTATTCTTTAACAGCTTTTGGCTTCTTCCCCAAGTATTATGTATTACTGTCTACAAATACCTTACTCTAAGGAGGCCAGGTAGACCAGTTGGAAGAGCAACGGATTAGGTCGAAACTAGGTCCAGACGAAAAACCATCGTGTACACGGGACTGTCTAAATCTGTCGTGGCCTCAAATGTCTTCACGTTGGCGTGGTGTGGAAGTTTGGAGGGTGGGATGCCAGCTCAGGTGTTGTTCTCGTCATCTGATCGCGGTTCAAAATTACGAGGCGTTGTCCTTGAATCGTTCCCTTCGGGATGGATCCCGTACCATCGCCAATAGTACATTGTGTTGCTCTGGTGCGACGTTAATTAACTACCTGCCTTGCTCTAAGTCTCGTTGGTCTAATTTTACCTGACACATTGCACTGACTGGTCACTGTCGTAAAGGATTTTATGTTTGAACACGTATACACCACTTTTTAACTTTACACCACTTTTTTTTCTTTATATCTCGTCCATCAAGATCGGACTAATTTTGCTAACTACAAGATAACGCGTCATCAAAATATTGCCGATTCTTTGATGTGGTTTCGATGAGATATCTCGTCCATCAAGATCTGATCAATTTTGTGATGACGATCAGCAATATGTTGATGACGAGATATCTCGTCATCAACATATTGCTGAGATTCTTTGATGAGATGGAAGATCTGGTCAGTTTTCTTCTAATGACCAGATATCTCGTCCTTTAAGTTCTGGACAGTTTTGCTAATGACGAGATACCTTGTCGAGACAACAGCCATGAGTGTTAAAAAACTAATAACCAACCCAACAATATAGTTATACTGGCAACAATATAGTTATACTGGCAACAATGTAGTTATATAGCAATATAACTATACTGTTGCAACAATAAGCTATAGAAAATTATGTGTGTGTGTGTGTGTGTGTGTGTGTATTAGGTTTACCAAAACATAAAAACATAACCCTCTAACTTCTAATTGAATGTACGCGATGTATGGGTCGTTAGGGTTTTATGACGCAAGAGCCATATTTGGCCAAACTTCGCTAAATAGCATCCAGTAAACATACTATATGAACAAGGAAAGCTTTACTGTCACAGAAAAGCATGTATGTGTGATATCCATATTGTAATAACTCGAATACAACTCCAGCAGGGTTTCAAGCCACAACGTCCACATTGTAATAACTCAACTCCAACAATGTGGAATTGATCCTGGATAATCAAAAATAAATTAATTAATCTACACTGCTGGCCACCGTAAATGCAACACCCTGAAGGAAGCATGCAAATAATATGAAATTTACAACATGCATTAGTGGAGGTGAGATATGCAAATGATTAGAATTTCAGCGCAGACGCACATCACGCGCGCCTGTGGCGCCACTTCAAAGCGCTATTTAAGGCTTGGAGATTTCGACGATTTCAAGTACGGCAATTGTGTTTTTCTTGTGGTTTTTTCAAAAAAACGATCAATTATGCCTCGTAGAAAACAGCGATCATCTTTTGATCAAGTATCTGAGTTCGACAGAGGAAGGATAGTGGCCTACCGAGATTGTGGATTATCTTTCAGGGAAATCGGTAGTCGTGTTGGACGAAACCAAACAACTGTAATGCGGATATGTGATCGTTGGATGCAGGAGGGTACGACGGACCGACGTGTTCGATCGCATCCACCTCAGTGCACCACTTCACGTGATGACAGGCATATTGTGCGTATGGCAGTGACGGATCGCTCAGCCACATCACGAACCATAGCACAGCACATTCAGTCTGTACCGCATCATCCAGTGTCTGCGCGTACCATTCGACGCCGTTTACAGCAGAGTGGTCTGTCCGCAAGACGTCCATTGCTTCGTCTACCCTTGACGCAGAACCACAGACGTTTCCGCCGCCAATGGTGCGATGAAAGAAGGATGTGGACGGCAGAATGGAATGAAATTGTCTTTACTGACGAGTCACGCTTCTGTCTGCAACACCACGATGGTCGGATTCGAGTCTGGAGACACCGTGGAGAGAGGATGCTGAACAGCTGCGTTATGCACCGCCACACTGGTCCTGCACCGGGTATTATGGTATGGGGCGGTATTGGATATCACTCTCGCACTCCTCTAGTACTCATTGCCGGTACTTTAAACAGCCATCGCTACATCTCCGAGGTGTTGGAGCCAGTTGTCCTTCCTTACCTTCAGGGCTTGCCCACAGCCATATTTCAACAGGATAATGCGCGACCACACGTGGCACGCATTGTCCAAGGGTTCTTCGTCAATCGCCAGATTGAATTGCTTCCCTGGCCAGCTCGCTCTCCGGATCTTTCGCCGATAGAAAACATGTGGTCCATGGTTGCTCAACGATTGACCCAGAATACATCCCCAGCTGCCACACCAGATCAACTTTGGCAACGTGTGGAAGCTGCTTGGTCTGCTGTACCCCAAGAACACATCCAAAGTCTCTTTGAATCAATGCCGAGGCGTGTGGCAGCGGTGATCTCCAACAATGGCGGCTACTCTGGCTACTGATTTTGGCAGGAACCACACTTCACAGAAGTCTATAAATTTAATCATTTGATACTTGGTCAACATGTTATCTACAAAATAAATTTTGTTGTGATATCTCTTGTCTTTCTTGGTGTTGCAATTTGGGTGGCCAGCAGTGTACTTACCAACTCCAAGGCTTCCAAAAGCATGATATCAACATTCCAATAACTCAGACCTAACTCCGACAATGCTTTAAAAGGCATGAGATATTCATATTATAATAATTCAGATCCAAATCCAGCAACTCTTCCAAGAGCATGATGTCCATCAAAATTGTAACTCCGATGCAATTCCAACAAGGTTTCCAAAAGCATGATGGCCATATTTCAATAACTCAGACCCAGCTTCAACAAGGCTAAAAAGCTTGTGTGATGTAATAACTCAGATCCAACTTCAGCAAAACTTCAAAAAAAGTATGAGGTCCATGTTGCGATAACACATATCCAACTCCAGCGGTGCTTCAAGAAGCACGAGATGTTCATATACACTGCTGGCCACCGTAAATGCAACACCCTGAAGGAAGCATGCAAATAATATGAAATTTACAACATGCATTAGCGGAGGTGAGATATGCAAATGATTAGAATTTCAGCGCAGACGCACATCACGCGCGCCTGTGGCGCCACTTCAAAGCGCTATTTAAGGCTTGGAGATTTCGACGATTTCAAGTACGGCAATTGTGTTTTTCTTGTGGTTTTTTCAAAAAAACGATCAATTATGCCTCGTAGAAAACAGCGATCATCTTTTGATCAAGTATCCGAGTTCGACAGAGGAAGGATAGTGGCCTACCGAGATTGTGGATTATCTTTCAGAGAAATCGGTAGTCGTGTTGGACGAAACCAAACAACTGTAGTGCGGATATGTGATCGTTGGATGTAGGAGGGTACGACGGACCGACGGGTTCGATCGCATCCACCTCAGTGCACCACTTCACCTGATGACAGGCATATTGTGCGTATGGCAGTGACGGATCGCTCAGCCACATCACGAACCATAGCACAGCACATTCAGTCTGTACCGCATCATCCAGTGTCTGCGCGTACCATTCGACGCCGTTTACAGCAGAGTGGTCTGTCCGCAAGACGTCCATTGCTTCGTCTACCCTTGACGCAGAACCACAGACGTTTCCGCCGCCAATGGTGCGATGAAAGAAGGATGTGGACGGCAGAATGGAATGAAATTGTCTTTACTGACGAGTCACGCTTCTGTCTGCAACACCACGATGGTCGGATTCGAGTCTGGAGACACCGTGGAGAGAGGATGCTGAACAGCTGCGTTATGCACCGCCACACTGGTCCTGCACCGGGTATTATGGTATGGGGCGGTATTGGATATCACTCTCGCACTCCTCTAGTACTCATTGCCGGTACTTTAAACAGCCATCGCTACATCTCCGAGGTGTTGGAGCCAGTTGTCCTTCCTTACCTTCAGGGCTTGCCCACAGCCATATTTCAACAGGATAATGCGCGACCACACGTGGCACGCATTGTCCAAGGGTTCTTCGTCAATCGCCAGATTGAATTGCTTCCCTGGCCAGCTCGCTCTCCGGATCTTTCGCCGATAGAAAACATGTGGTCCATGGTTGCTCAACGATTGACCCAGAATACATCCCCAGCTGCCACACCAGATCAACTTTGGCAACGTGTGGAAGCTGCTTGGTCTGCTGTACCCCAAGAACACATCCAAAGTCTCTTTGAATCAATGCCGAGGCGTGTGGCAGCGGTGATCTCCAACAATGGCGGCTACTCTGGCTACTGATTTTGGCAGGAACCACACTTCACAGAAGTCTATAAATTTAATCATTTGATACTTGGTCAACATGTTATCTACAAAATAAATTTTGTTGTGATATCTCTTGTCTTTCTTGGTGTTGCAATTTGGGTGGCCAGCAGTGTACTTACCAACTCCAAGGCTTCCAAAAGCATGATATCAACATTCCAATAACTCAGACCTAACTCCGACAATGCTTTAAAAGGCATGAGATATTCATATTATAATAATTCAGATCCAAATCCAGCAACTCTTCCAAGAGCATGATGTCCATCAAAATTGTAACTCCGATGCAATTCCAACAAGGTTTCCAAAAGCATGATGGCCATATTTCAATAACTCAGACCCAGCTTCAACAAGGCTAAAAAGCTTGTGTGATGTAATAACTCAGATCCAACTTCAGCAAAACTTCAAAAAAAGTATGAGGTCCATGTTGCGATAACACATATCCAACTCCAGCGGTGCTTCAAGAAGCACGAGATGTTCATATACACTGCTGGCCACCGTAAATGCAACACCCTGAAGGAAGCATGCAAATAATATGAAATTTACAACATGCATTAGCGGAGGTGAGATATGCAAATGATTAGAATTTCAGCGCAGACGCACATCACGCGCGCCTGTGGCGCCACTTCAAAGCGCTATTTAAGGCTTGGAGATTTCGACGATTTCAAGTACGGCAATTGTGTTTTTCTTGTGGTTTTTTCAAAAAAACGATCAATTATGCCTCGTAGAAAACAGCGATCATCTTTTGATCAAGTATCCGAGTTCGACAGAGGAAGGATAGTGGCCTACCGAGATTGTGGATTATCTTTCAGAGAAATCGGTAGTCGTGTTGGACGAAACCAAACAACTGTAGTGCGGATATGTGATCGTTGGATGTAGGAGGGTACGACGGACCGACGGGTTCGATCGCATCCACCTCAGTGCACCACTTCACCTGATGACAGGCATATTGTGCGTATGGCAGTGACGGATCGCTCAGCCACATCACGAACCATAGCACAGCACATTCAGTCTGTACCGCATCATCCAGTGTCTGCGCGTACCATTCGACGCCGTTTACAGCAGAGTGGTCTGTCCGCAAGACGTCCATTGCTTCGTCTACCCTTGACGCAGAACCACAGACGTTTCCGCCGCCAATGGTGCGATGAAAGAAGGATGTGGACGGCAGAATGGAATGAAATTGTCTTTACTGACGAGTCACGCTTCTGTCTGCAACACCACGATGGTCGGATTCGAGTCTGGAGACACCGTGGAGAGAGGATGCTGAACAGCTGCGTTATGCACCGCCACACTGGTCCTGCACCAGGTATTATGGTATGGGGCGGTATTGGATATCACTCTCGCACTCCTCTAGTACGCATTGCCGGTACTTTAAACAGCCAGCGCTACATCTCCGAGGTGTTGGAGCCAGTTGTCCTTCCTTACCTTCAGGGCTTGCCCACAGCCATATTTCAACAGGATAATGCGCGACCACACGTGGCACGCATTGTCCAAGGGTTCTTCGTCAATCGCCAGATTGAATTGCTTCCCTGGCCAGCTCGCTCTCCGGATCTTTCGCCGATAGAAAACATGTGGTCCATGGTTGCTCAACGATTGACCCAGAATACATCCCCAGCTACCACACCAGATCAACTTTGGCAACGTGTGGAAGCTGCTTGGTCTGCTGTACCCCAAGAACACATCCAAAGTCTCTTTGAATCAATGCCGAGGCGTGTGGCAGCGGTGATCTCCAACAATGGCGGCTACTCTGACTACTGATTTTGGCAGGAACCACACTTCACAGAAGTCTATAAATTTAATCATTTGATACTTGGTCAACATGTTATCTACAAAATAAATTTTGTTGTGATATCTCTTGTCTTTCTTGGTGTTGCAATTTGGGTGGCCAGCAGTGTAGTAATAGCTCAAATCCAACTGTAGCAAAGCTTCCAATAGTATGATATTCATGTTGCAAATAACTCAGACCCAGCTCCAACAAAGCTTCCAAAAGCATATTGTAAAGAGCCAACTCTAGCATTTCTTCAAAAAGCACAACTCCAGCTTCCCCAGCAATTGGTCTCGGGTTCAACCACAAACAAAACCCAGCTGATAAACGATTAATCGTCCAAACGGAAGAGGTCGCCTTCCCGCCCCACTCTGACACGTCTTGGGGCATGTAGGTCAATCAACCCCTTCACGTTCCTGTCGTTTTCGAGGGAACAGGGTTAGGGCGGGGCCGCTTGCCCCACTCTGACTAACGAGAAGTTCCAAGCCATTTGAAGAAGATGGATGGACACAATCCTTTCCAACGCTCCCTTCTACAGGATCACTTGGAGTCCCACTAAAGGGACCCTGCTGTTCACCTGATCTGACTTCTTTAGAAAAGAGGTGGTGATAATACTCGAGTGTGGTTTCAGTCGGCCACCTATGGTGGAAAAAATACCTGTTCCTAAAGTTAGTCTTTTCGAATGATAAGTTTCTTGAGATAGAACTTTTTAGGGTTGATTTCTCACTTAACTATTTTTGCATCCCGTGGGTCAAAATACAGGAACCAATGGTTTAAAGTGGAGATTCCAAACCACTTCGATCGCCCACGTAGGGATTCGAACACTGAGCTAGTTGAACGGAGGGTCAGAGCGGTAATCACTCGGCTATTGCTGGGCCATAGGAAGAATGGCGGAAAAATACTTTGATTTGGTTGGTTTCAAGAGGAACTTCATAAGAGCATAAAAACAGAAAGATGCATAAGCCATAAACAGTCGTGGATTGCAGCAACGCTTATATCAGTGATTTTCAACCTATCATAGTATGCAAACTAATTACTGTAATTCTTCCTAGCATAAAAAATATATTATAATTTCTGCCTATATGGCAATAAACAAGTATAATTTTGCTTGATTTTCAAAAAGATCAATTGCCTACCTTTTTGTGCTCCAAAGTGAATTTTTAAAAATCTCCTTAGAACGATTTATTTACGATACTTTGCAATAAAAAAATAATTATTTATGAGTTTTACTCGAAATTATTTTTCAAGTAAAACTCGTATAAGACGCTTGTCAAAATTTCATGAAACCGTTCGATTGAAAACAATCTTATGCAGTTTAAACCGTTCCATCATTCATAAAGCACAAATGCCATTCTTGAGGCACAACTGTTGAAAATCGCTAAAATATAGCAGTAAGTAAAATATTGGTTACTTTTATTTGGAAAAGCATCACCTTTTAACTCATATTTACGGATATATTGGACTGTCAACTACAACTATTAAAGGAATACATAACAAGTTACAGGCAAGTTTCCCAGGAGTGTTACAACAATTTGAGTAGGTATACTTTAAATGGTCATATCACTCTTTTATCCGTTTCATCTAGACAGTTGTCTATATTGCTTACTAGCTGAATTACCCGGCGTTGCTCGGGTTGAAATGTTCCTTGAAAAGTGAATTAGAATAAGCACTTTTCTTTCACAGAAAAATGCAATCATTTAAGTTGTACGGAAAATACGTTTTAACTTTTTCATAGCTTCTACAATATACTTCGGACGCAAATATATACATTTAATTCCTGAATATATTGCAATATGTAAAAGATTAAGACAAAGAAAAACAGAAAAGAAATTCCGACGAAAAATTGCAGAATTCTAAAAAACGAAAGATGCGCAAAGTGCAGTTTCAACTCCTGTTTAAATACTCTCGCAATCAAGTCGTGGCGCTCACTGGGTAATTGACAATTGGTAAGAACCTCCTTGATCTCCGTCCAAGTCGGATTGCAGGTGAAGGTGATAAATAAGTCTGGTGATAAATACGTCCTCACGTACGTCATAGCATCTTGCGTGTATTCGTGCATGTGTCTGGGACTGCCTGTAAATGTAGCTGGTAGTACGACTAAGGCACCGAGGTTTTCAACGTTCCCGTCATTTGACCCAGCATCTATCAGGTGAATATATCAACATTCAGTTTACGTTGATTTAGACGAATGTAAAGGAGACGCTCACTCTCGACTTTTGCGTATATATCGACGATGAACTGATGAAAAAATTGCCTGCAGTTCAATACGTGGTACTGCTCAGTATCTCGAACCATTAATCTGTACGCATAGAAATCCATCGCTGAAACTTTCTTGCTGGTTGTTTCACCTGTTCTTGGGTTGATCTGCCTCAGATTAAAATGATATCCATCTTCACCATGGGGGAATATCACTGGGTACTGCAGAGCATCATAAGATCGATGTATTTCCGAAATACGCTGCAATGATTCACCTCGTCGTTGAATAACGATATCCTGTTGATGAAACTCATCGCCTGATATAACCACCGCGACTTTATCTGCTTGAGGAGGGTTAAAATTATGTAGTACTTACATCCGTTTAGAAATATAAATCCAAAATGTACACTATCACTGTCGAATAAAGTAGGAAACACTTATACATTGAAAAGAGCGAAATAAAACTGCCAGATTCACTGAAACATGATAAACTGGAAGACTTACCGAGTTAGCTTCCTTTAAATACGACCAGCTAAGAATCGAGTGGGTGCTGGAATGTTCTCCACCATGAGTCCAATTAAGTTTCCGTTTCCCCAACTTTCTAGAAAGTTCTACAAAGTTTTATAAAAAAGAGTAAACATTAATTCTGGTGCTGCCAGATACCGAGTAGCAAAATTACGCTTTTATGATCAATGAGTTTTTCGTTTGTGCTTTTCGGAATAACGGTGCTTGGTTTAGAAATAAATATAATCGGTGTAGACAAATTAAACTGAATAGATAAAAATTTTTCAAAAAGCAGAAGGTCGATTTTACAGAATTTTTCAGAAAGAAAATCAATGCTTTCAACGGAGGATTCACATGTATCTATTGCGGACATTTTAAAATAAGTTACACGCCTTACCTAAAAAGCCTCGTGAAACAGAATTCTACAAATCATTACGTATTCAATAAATTATTTAAGGAAAGTTGGTCGAAATATACACCAACTTTCCTTGAAAATAATCCTTGAACTGAAAACCTTTCCTTGAATTTCCTTGCAAACATAAATATTTTAAAATATTCTTTCCTTCATCAATAAAATATCTATAATTTATTTACATCATGGGAAGAACTAAAAAGTCAGTTCAAACATAAATACTGTAATTTAATTTGTTTTGGAAAAAATTGTTTTTCGATCAACAATGGTAAAGCAACCATCGCTGCCTAAAGCAATCAATCTATGCTCAATGTTATTTCTATTGCGATTTCGAATAGTTTTTAGCCCCCCAGAGCCAATAGAACGGGGGTTAAGAGTTAGCCTATGCTGATCGCAGTGTTCTAAAGTATAAGTGTACCAAATTTGGTATGGATTGGTCAAACGGTGTAGATTTGTATAGAAAATATACCCACACACACACATCCTATTTTATATATATAGATTCAAGAGCTCTACTCCTGTTCACCTTATAACCTATCAATGTTATTCATTTTCCTTAATAAACTATGACACAATTATTGGTTTAGTTGTTTTATGTTGCAATATTTGGCAATACTACACCAAACACAAGACAACGACAAGTAATGGACATACATAAGGAAAGTTACTGACACAGAAGACAGAAATATACCCACGGAGGAACTGCGACAAAATGAATTTTTTATGATTAAAAGTATACAGTAATAATACTATTCATTCCGAATTATAAATAGTATGTAAATATATTCAGTACAAATTATACATTCTAGAGTATATCTTCTATGCAATATTGTAAATTTATATCTGGATTTAATTAGCTTCATTTACACACAAAGTTCATTTACAAATTTCCTCTTTTTTACCTAAACTTTCTCTGTAAAGTATTCTTTTTAAAATGAAAACACATTAACTGGATTATCTTATCCCATCGAATCAATGGTTGATACTATACATAAAAACTACGTGAACCCGAACGTTGATACTATACATAAAAAGGCTTATTCATAAATGCACGGCATTTTTCTTTTATATACAATATGTATATTATATACGTCATCATCAAATACATTTTTTATTATATACTAGCAAAATTGCCCGACCTCACTCGCGTTGAATTGGTTAACTTTATATTGAAAGCGACCAGAAAATAATCACTTTCCTCTTTCGTAGAAAAATGCCAAATCATTTAAGTGTGAGTAAAATAATTTTTTAACACCTTTTCGACATTTTTATAATTTCTACAACCTACTTTGGACAAAAATCCTATACATGCATATCCATCCATGAAATGCATTTAACATATATCGCACCCCTGCTAAAGGTACACTCTGGAACCAGGTTTGCGACATTTTCGAATTTCGGCATCATTAAGGGAAAGATGGCAAATTAATTTCATAAGATATTTATCACTAAGTTTGTTTTAAAAGTGGATACGCATTGTTTCTTGAAAATTCCGTTTTGCGGCACGTGCAATGATAAAAGAGCTTGTTTTAAAATTGAATGTCTTCTCTAATCTATTAACATTTTTTAAATGGAAAATCGATTTGAGTTTCTTCTAAAAAATCATTGTTTTAAGAAAACCTTCCTTTTATAAGTTACTTAAGTATGGCTTCAATTGTAAAATAAGCCACCTTGACCTTCTGTCGCTATGACAAAGAATATGTAATATTTCAAAAGTCCTAGTTTGGATTTTTTTAACATTAACGATCTTTCTATGACAAAATTCCACTTAATATTTGCTTTAATCTAACTTACATGCCGCTTTAAACAGAATACTTTGCGGTGGTGTTGCGTTCACCGACCTTAAAATGAAATAGACGGAGCATGTGCCCACAGCTAGGTTTGAAGATCTGTCATGCATTGTGGGTAAAAGCACGAATCCTAAATTATTGATTGGTTGAAGTGATTATCCTCCGTGATCAAAAACACTAGTCTGCGCTTCCATAGCCAATGGGCTAAGTCAATTTGTGATTTACCCTTCAGATCTTACAACAGCAACTCCATCCACATGATCCATCTATTTCATTAGAAGGTCGATGGTTGCGTGTGCGATGAAAATAAATGACACTTTATTAAAATAATAAATATTTTAAAAAAGAAAAGCAATAAAATAAAATAAAAGTTGACGGGAAAAAAGTTGTTCTAAAGATATATTAAATTCGTGATTCTTTTTTCATCTTGATCTCGCACAGTTGCCACAACTTACAACTAAAAATTAGAAAAAATTTAAAAATACGAAATTAATTCCGAGCGAAAGAAACAGAAAAAAAACACTGCACGTGGCAAACGAACACGAGTTTTCGTTTTGTTGCAAATTATCGTCTGTCCCAAATACTCGGAAATATTTCATAGTTCGTAAAGAAAACAAATAAGGCTCAAAATAATTTTAATCTAAATTCTATAATAGTTTGAAAAATAATTGATTTTTCAGCAGTACTGGTAAAACAATCTAAGTAATTGCAATGCTCAATATACCTTCCAGCTACTCCAAAACTACCAAATTATGTGGTTGATTTAAGTATAGTTACTCAGATGTTTTAACGTGAAACTTGCCTAAATATGTAAGCAAAGATGTGTTGTATCAAATAAAAAACATCAAATTAAAATGTTTAGAATAAATCTTATGTGATACTAGTACAAACACAGACACAAAATCAAACATAGAAAGAGAAGACGGACAGGCAAGACTTACGTAACTAAGTTCAGTCGCTAAGTAAATGTAAGAACTCACAGTATGCAAAGTTTCATGAAAATATATTCAACTGTTTGGACGTAGTACGGGAATACAGACACCAAGCGCGCAAGAGACGGATTTAGCATCAGAAGGGTCCAAAACGGATAGAAAACTTGAAATGGGTCGAAAATATTCAATGTAAAAACACTTCCTTCTTATTTATATAGATGGTAATATTAAACAAAAGTATATATGCTAATTAAATTATTTTAGATAAAATGTGAACATTTTTTTAAGACATGACGGAGAGGAATAAATTAAATACCCGATTGGTTTTTATTTACCTGATCTATTGTTCGTTCTATTTCTTTATTATACGTATAGTACGATACTATCCATAATGCCAGGTAAAAATCGACTGAACGGCGAATTTCAATAGCCTTACAGCACTTTTGATTAAGATAATGTGAATATTTTCAGGTTCTACAACTTCAACAATATACGAAACGTATAAATTATAACTGAACTAGCATTTTTCATCCAAAGTATTATTTTCAGAATGGAAAATAAAGACCGTTTTAGGCATAAGCTAAAGTATCTCTTTCCAACTTGGTATTTTCATAACACACCTGCGGCTCACAGTACTGCAAATCTAGACCAACATACCTGATGCAGATAACTTTTGCTTCGCAAGAGAGGTGGGTAGTTAATTAACGTCACACTAGAGCAACACAACGGGCTATTGGCGACGGTCCGGGACTAATCCCTTTGGCGTAGCTTATCCAATACTGGATCTTGCGCCATAAAACCCAAATAAACAAACCAACCGGGACCAATCAGGAAAGATCCAAAGACAAACCTCGTAATTTTGAACCACGGTCAGATGACGGGAACAACATCTGAGCTAGCAGGCATCTCACTCTCCAAACTTCCACACAACGCCAATCTGAGGACATTTGAGGCCACGATAGGTTTAACATGCACCAGCCCCCGTGTACACGAGTCTTTGTCTGGACCGAGTCTCGAACTCTCAACCCTCCGGTTGCTAATCCATTGCTCTTCCAACTCGGCTACTGCCCGGACCATCGCGTAACATACCTAATGAAGATAATTTTGACTTCGAAAGAGAGAAGACGTAATGCTCAGAATATAGCCTGTAGCTGGGTCTCTAGGCAAGTGTTGTGTGTGCCATACAGATAAATGTCAAATCCGTGCATAAATACTCAGAGTTATGCCGCCCGATAAATTGAAATGAACACGAGAGGGAATAACTCTCGCCTGAATCACTAAAACGAAGCTGGAAAAGACGAAGATAGCAACACTGGGGCATTCCTCAAAGGCATGTTTATGAAAACTTGGCATTGAACCCTCTGGTCTTACAAACTAGAGAAATGGAGGGGCTGAAAATAGAACAATCCTTTATGGTTAGTCACACTGAAGTGTACATGAGAACTAATGCACGCTTGGCGAAATGGCGCACAAAATTGGCTAATAAAACCCATAAAAGTCGATTCTATAATTAATATTGATTGTTGCCATACGAACGTCGATTGCTGTCCCCCGTTCGTTAGAGGTAGGTAATTGAATCAATGTCGCACTGGAGGAGCTATTGGAGACCTTCTTTGATCAATCCCGAAACCACGTACCTTAGAGAAATAGATTATTTATAGCTGGCTAAAAGCGTTTTATGAATAATAAACGTTTTATTGTTCCACACGGTTGGTTTGGAGTTTTATGACTCAAGGGCCATCTTTGACCAAACTGTGCCAAACACATGACGGACAACGCCTTGTAATTGTGAAAAGAAATGGAGAGAAGTAGAGAAACATCACTTGGACATCCTGTGGTCTTCACCCCCAATGTTTACCAGTTGTTGGGAAGCCCCATGGGGAAAGAATAAATCACTGGGATACCTTAGGTTCGTGGAGCCCGTATACACCTAGAGAAGATGTATCCCACACGGAAGGATTTAAACAGATATTATAGAATAACAATCTTGGAATAAGTCGTTCCGGTCTGGAAACCGATTTCTACATCAATTTTAAATAGATTTCAACGATGGCTTGTAAAAATTTAGTAGCTTCAAAAGTTGTTGCTCTTTTTCGACATTTATTGATAACCTATAAATTTAAATACTCTATGTAATTTAAATTAATGCATTTAATTTTACAGGCTTCAATCTGCACTCTCAAATCTGGAGCCATGCAAGAATTTTCCGCTAATAATTTCTTCCATTTTTTGAGGAAAAGTAACTGGATGAATATTTCAAAACCGCGATACAATAGCTATATAGCATGACATAAATGTACGTCACTGAAAAATTCATCTGATTTTTCATTCTCGCTGTCCTAAACTTGTGTTGGCAGAAACTGTAACTTGGAATCGGCCACGACCTTTTAATGCCTTTTAGCAAAAATATTTTATAAAATACGCAACAAAATCATTTTTGTTGATTTATATATTAGCCAAACGCAAGATTAAATTATGTTCAATAGCAACCAAAACTATAAAAAAGAGTCTAAAATATGCAAATACATGAGCAAGGAATACAAAAAAATTGTCAAAGCTAAAGCTTAAGAGTTTAATTATGGAACACAATTAAAATATGATGATATATATGCGATAAAAATCCAGAGTGATGTACAAAGGTAGTGATGAATGTGGTGGGTGATGCAGCAAATCAAATAAAACAGGCGATGTGTTAAAAAAAAGTTGATAAAATAGTCTAAAACCAGAATAAGATGTTAAAATGTGACTAATGGAAAGAGGTTGTTGGCAATGCTGGCACGATGGTGCGGTTTCGCCGACCAATAAAAATCTATGCTCGACTCTAGAATGACCGATGAAACCCGTAACAATCGATTTTATATTGTTTATATCCGTTGTTGCCGTACAGTAAACAAATAAGATAGATTTCTGTGCTACTTACGTTAGTGAAATATATATTTCTTACGGCCATTTAAACGTTTCATTTTTAAATTATATTCCTAAACACTTTTTTAAATTTTGAACTCCTCTGCAAGAACACCAAAATTCCGGTTGTGTATATTTCCGAAGCACACTTTTATCCCCTATTGTGTACAAAGGAATGCATGGAAATTACTGCAACTTTCTTGCATTCCCCAACTTATTCTTACACATGAAAAAAAGCATCGCTTTCGCACGCTGACACCTGCGGAGAGAATAGTGCGCATTTTTGGGGCATAAGAAGTCAAAAAGTCACATTCACCCATCATTGTGCAAGCCTAAAAGTCCCTTTCGGTTCGGTCCGGGGTCACACAAAGCTAAGTCCTCCGCACTGGCACGGTTTAGCCTTTCTGAACACGTGCGTGAAACAGTTGAGTCAATACAGGACTTTAAGAGTCCCCCACTCTCCTACAAGAGTGTCAACCCCTTCTCAGAGGGGTCGGCAATCCCTCTTAACCGCAGCAGATTCCACCCCTCTTGGGTTTCGCCTGGAATACTATCTTGGTCGTAAAGCTCTTATTGGGGTGGTAGGATAAATGGCCTAGGGGTCGTGGACAGGGGGTTTCTCACACCTGTGATAGACTTGGAGTTCTCTTCGCCCTTTTCAAATTTTGATTTAGTGAAAGGCACCGTCATTTTTGTCAACAGTGTTCGGAAAACTTGAAGGGAGGCTCTTCTGTGGATAGGCCTGGTGTAGGTTTCACAATGAACCAAAGTTGTAGTTGCGGACTGCTCAAGGTAGTCCGTTGGGTTTGGTTGTTTAAGGGTTTTATAGGGTATTTGACCAAGCTGTGCCAAACACAAGACAGACAACTTCAAGTCAAAAGAGTCGTGAAAGGGGAAAAAGGGGGATTAGGGAATAGAATGGGATGAAAGCGGGAAAAATAGCTTATGTGTACCCCGTGAGCGCGACACACGTGTTTACTTTAAAGACAGTAAGTCCCATGTGAAAAGGAAAGATCACTAGAGTACCTCCAGTCCGGAAAACCTGTACACACCTAAAGGAGATGTATCCCTGAGGGCCGTCTAGGGCAAGGATGTATTCAGGGAGAGTGCCTACTGGGCTCGATTGCTTCCCGAAATGATTGTGGAATAAAAAAGGCACTATTAGAAAACACATGCTGAAGCTGTTATGTCAGAAAAATAAGTTTCGTCTGAATTTTTTCGTCAATAGTCTGAAAACAGTCGAAAAAAATCATAACAAGCAATTCTCATTTGACATTTAGGGAACCAGGAGAAAGAAGACAGGCCATCCGAAATTATTTTCTGAATATGCGCTTGATGAAGGGAGTTCCTTTAGAACATCGAATGTTCTTGACCCTCCAAGTGGTTTTGACGAGATATTTCGTAATCAAGATATTGCCAATTTTTTTTATGGTGACGAGATCAAGAGAGATCGCTCGGTGTGTTGTGTGTAGTCAGTTTTCTTCTAATGACAAAAATATCGTCCACCAAGATCTGGTCAGTTTTGCTAGTGACGAGATACCTTGCCAGGATAGTTAAAACGAGGATGCTGTTTTCTGAGGTTTGCACATGGACAACTAATACCTCAGGAACGGCCCTGTTTGCAGCAACCAAAGCAAACCAATGCCAAATCGGTTACTCAGCAAGCGAGGCACATCGAAGGAACCTAACAACCTTTTTTCGAACACCGACTTCACATTCCCCGTCCAAAAAGCGCCATAATTCAGTCCGGCCATCACGGGGCTGTTTGCACAGCAGTTCGCGACAGACCGGATCTCGTCGTTGCCCCGTGTTCCGCACTTATATAAACAAGGACTCAACCAGCTGGATTGAGTTGTTTTCAAGTCCTGAGCTCCACTTGTCGAGTATAAATCGCGATAATTCCGGCCGACAAAGGGGAGCGATAATTTCTTCCTTTTTTCCTCACTGGCCTGTGACATATTGGGGAGCGGGGAAACCACGTGCACCGTTTTAGCGCTGGGTAGGATGGGAAAGGAGAGAAACACGCTGGGTATGCGGTAGAGGGGTGGCAAGAATGGGGGTGATTTATTCGATTTCGGGATGGGTGAGGCCTCGCGGATGGGATTTTGCAAAGGCTTCTTGTCTTTCTGTGGTTACACGTGGAAACTTGCTTGATTAACATTAAGGGCTTTGTTCTTCAAACCTTTCAGCTATTTCGTCATCAGAAACTTCTAAAGGGTCGCGATTTAAATAGTTTTCAGTGCAGCAGTGGCTTAACCTTAGAAGGGTTTTGACAAGATATCTCGTCAAGATAATGACGATTTTTTCATGATGACGAGATCAAGGTTTGGTAAGTTTTCTTCCAATGGCGAGATATCTTGTCCATCAAGATCTGATCAGTTTTGCTAATGACGAGATACCTCGTCAAGATAACCACCAGGAGGGTTAAAACTAGTTTTGCAACTAGTAAAAAAAGTAATAACGTCGCATAAGGTCGTAGTGGAATTAGTTTATTAGCGTCTTGTTTAATTTTTTATAAATGTTAATGTCAGCTAAATTAACTCTCCGAGTGGTTTCGACAAGATACTGATCTGACCAATTTTGCTCATGAAAAGATATTGACATATCAGGTAGAGATATTGATACATCAGATAGAGATATTGACACATCATGAAGGTATTGACGATTATTTCATGATGACGAAATCAAGATCTAGTCATTCTTCTAATGGTGAGGTATCCTGTCAATCAAGGCGTGGTAATATATGTGACAATATTGTTGCAAATACTTTAGTGTTTTATCTCTTCAGAAAAAATATTTTATCACTGCATACCTCTATTAGACTGCTCGTCGAAAATCTGATGACCAAGAGGCCGGAGTGGGCATACGATAAAAACAATGGGAACATCAGATATTGTTAGTTACTACCTTCTTCAGTGTGAAACATTTCGGAAAGTTTAAGAAATCAGTTGTATTCTTAGCGTGTTATTATATGTAAATTTTCTAAGTAAGCTATACAAAATCTTTTAATTCTGTTGTGATTATATTTTATGCGTCTCCGGTGTCTTTAAATTTTGAGAAATGGAATTTGAATGGCATCCAAATTTTCTAGGGATAATATGCAATTTTTAATAAAAGTGGTGGGTGAACCACCAAAACTAGTCTTATTTTGTATGTTTTCCCAATGTTTCCTTGTGTGGTTGTCAATGAATAATTCGAATTTATACTTTTTAAACAGCACCGATAGAACATTATCAGAACTGCGAATATTCGAATGTAGATATGAAAAAAATTACTTGTTCGACAATTCGACAAGAGCTTTCCCTCAGCAATCATGTCTTTATATAATATGACCAGGTAAAATAAACATTTTTCGGAAAGCAGTATTTGCATCATCTATGTGGGAAATAGTCTCACACAAAGTAAGCGTTCATGGATATAGCAATTGATAACATTCTCCTCAATTGACAACATTCTCCTCACTTGTGTTGTTTTAAACAATTGCACGTAAACAGAAACTTCGAAGCATTAGTTTTATCATCAGATTTAAGTTGGATTTGAGGCTCAACGGTAAATTTTGGGTATGAGTGCTTTTCTGTAGACCTAAATACAGAGGGTAGGTAGGTATTTTAATTAACGTCACACTGGAGCAACACAACGGGCTATTGGTGACGGTCCGGGATTAATCCTAAAAAATACAGAGTAATAAAGCTTAGGTGGCCATACATAGTACCCGTTTTAAAAATTTGGCATGTAGCTCGAATAAAATTTCAGCATGTCGCTCATATAACGAGCAAAAATTACGCCCAAACAATAAAAATTAAATTAATTTTATATCGGAAGTATTTTTTTCTTCCAGCAGTCTGTTTATATTTAAATTGTAAAACCCTCGTACAAGAGCTAATTGTCTCTTTATAATAAACGAATGTTAATTACGAAAGCCAAACATGATATAAATCCCCATTTCAGAGACAATAGAAGTCATGACATATCTCCGACATGTAAAGTTCTTGCAAATCGCTTTCATCAACACGAGGCAGGGCCTGCTTTAAGCCAATTTCTCCCGAATGGAGCCCAGCACACTCGAAGGGCCCTTGTCATGAAGGGAATCGAAAAAAGACGTTTATTATTAGACAAGTTTTATCTTAATTGTTTGTCAAGTGTGCAGTCTTTCTTTTATAGAGAGTTTCAAAACATTTTATCTTTTTTAATCAATCCTTTTCCTGTGACAAATATAACTGTCGTATTTAAATTTTGTTTACAAATCATATCCTTAAAAATTGGTTGGTTCGTTTGGGATTTTATGGCGCAAGGGCCATATTTGTCCAAGCTGCGCCAAACGTACAACAACGAGGTAGGTTGGCTGGTTGGTTTTTGGGATTTTATGGCGCAAAGGCCATATTTGGCCATGCTGCGCCAGACACAAGACATATAATATCAAGTAATTGACACACAGTGAAAGCTTTACTGACACAGAAGATAGAAATACACCCAGGGAGGAATGCACCTAGCAGGAATCGAACCTTCGCCGCCTACAATTCGAAGTTTGCTAGCGCAGTGGGCAAACCCACTGTGCCACGCCCCCACAACGAGGTAGGAAAAAAGCAAAAAATAGAAGGGTAGGCCAGGGTAAAACAGAAAAGAGGAAAGATCAATCGGGTACCACGGGGTTGTGATGTCCGTACACACCTAAAGATGTGCCTTTGATGGTCCTTAAAAATTGTTTTTCATTTTTGTGGTGCATCAAATCAGTTACGTGTTTACAGTTCCTAAATGACACATTCTAATTATACATATACTTTTACTTTAAAATGTTTTCTATCAACTATTTACTTTGATATTTTGAAGGCCACTCAAAGATTGATCAAATTGGGCCCTGATTTCCCCAATGCCCTGTTAACACGAGGGACGTGCATAATATTGACAAGAGAAGTTATTTTTATACAGTTTTATAAAACACCTCTACGAATAAATGCATTCCTCTTCATCGAACGCCAATATAGGACCTTTAAATTAGAATCTGGAATCACAAATTGAAAAACCAGAATCGCGAGCCACGATCCCAGGTCCTCCAGTTCCGAGATCGGACACCGCCATGAAACCCTCGTCAAGACACCCATAAATCAACACAACCCTCTGCCCACCTAATAGAATAACCAACTCAACCTCGGACGGTACCCCCACCAGTGGAAGATTTTCAAACTCAATTTACGTTCTCATCATGCGATAAAGGTTGAGTAACTTTTTAAAATATTTTCCAAAACCGCCGCATTATGGCATTAAAAATCGGTGCCCCGCTCTTCATCGAGGGGTTGCGCCACTTCACTTCACACACACCGCTCGGTAATGCTCTTGATGGGGGGTAATTTACGTGCGAAAGCGGTGAACAGCTGGGGTTCACCAGGAATCTTCGCTGACGATCATTAGCCTGCACCGCCCTGTTGTTTTTTTAGGAGGTGCCATAGCTTTAACACGAGTTAAATGTGAGGAATTTTTCAGTCGGGCACCTCCCCATTACACAACCCGTGCCTTTTTTCGTGTCGGTAATTGTTATATCCCAGCCACTAATGTGCTCGTATCCTTAATGCCGGGTTTTAAATAAGGCAGGGGTGCAGGAGAGAGAGGAGGGATGGGTGTTTTTTGCAGTTGGTTTTCGGATTCTTGTGTTGTTTTTCGGTTGTGTCGAGCTTTGGAGGGATCTTGGGGATTAGGTGCGTTGATAAGTGTTTTTTTTTGGGAATAAATTCACGGTGTCTTGCGCTGTGAATGTATTTTTATGTACCTCGTTACTGTTAAATTGTTAAACATGTTCTCGATGTATTAATGACACTTAGTGGCGGGATTATGCGAATTGACTTAGAATTGATCGTTTCTTTTAGACGTAACAAATTGGAGCAATGAGTTGCGGAATTTAAATAAAGATGTGTTACCGTCCTGTACTGATAGAGTTCAATGGAGATGTTGACTGGTTTTAGGTTCAATGCCGCAAGGGTCAAATTTGGCCAAGCTACGCCAAACACAAGAGACACTCAACTAATTATGAAAAGAAAGGATCAATGGTGAGAAAATGCTGTGATTGTTTCGCCCGTTTGCATACCCTTTATAATACTCAAAAAATTTCCATTTTTAATAAGTTTGTTCACATCTAAAAAATTCTCTACTTAATAACTGGTTAGTTTGTTTTTATCGCGCAAGGTCATATCTGGTTAAGTTGCACCAAACAATATCAAATAAATGACATACACACAAGGAAAGCTTTACTGAGAGAGGAATCGAACCGTTACTATTACTGAAATGTTCATAACATTAGAATTAAGAATCCATACTCGGATTTTTGTCACAGTATGTATTTATTGTGATAATTTCACCTTAAATTTGGTCGTGAGTTAACTTTTACAAGTTTTAAAGCTACATAGTGGTCTGTTTCGCAGCACTTTCTAGCCTCTTTGGACAAAGTGGCTATTTATAAACTAATATTAAAAGTTTAGATCAGTTGCATTTCTAAACAGAATAAGACAAAGTTTCTTCTTTAACAGTTTGTCAATGAGTTAAAATACTTGAAGTTACTCATTTTTGACATGAGATCATTTTGAAGTGAGCGACATATAGGATAATACTAAATTACGAAACTAGATACAAGAAAAATACAGATATCTAATATATATTACTGTCACAAACAAAAAGAGTTTCATTTAAAATTATCATTTATATTATTCAAATGATTATGTTAAAATATATTAGTTAGTATATCAATTTGTTAATAAATTAATGTTTAAAATATTAATTTTTGATTTAATTTTATTTTTGACTGAGTATATAAACTAATAAACTAGCAAAAGACCACAAATTTGGTTAATGGCTCCTGTCAATGGGTCTCTAGAACGGAAGTAAGAAAAGGCTCCGTCTTGTATTGTGCTGTCTAGACATTTATGCGAAGATAATTTCATTGCTTCGTCTGATATCTTTTATGAATAGTAATAAGATTAATACGTTAAATAAAACGATTGCTGGAGGCTACATGAAAGAAAGGATTGAATTTTAAAAGTTTTATTCAAACGATTGAGTACATGATGACGTTCGTTTCACTCGCTTGGTTGGTTTGAGGGTTTTATGGCGCAAGGGCCATACTTGGCCATTCTGCGCCAGACACAAGACATACAACGTCAAGTAATAGACATACACAATGAAAGTTCTACTGACACCGAAGAGAGAAGTACACGCAGGGAGGAATGCACCTGACAGGAATCGAACCTGCGCCGCCTACAACTCGAAGGTTGCTAGCGCAGTGGACATAACCACTGAGTCACGATGGCCCCTTCGTTTCACTCGCATAGCACTGGGAAATATTTCATGGTAAAGAGGACAATGGGACCGTTGACAAGTTGAGTCACTGATAAGCAACCACAGGGCTGTGAGTTCGAAACTCGATACAACCAAAGACCGCCGGGTACGTGGGGCCTAGTGCACGGTAAATCTGTAATGGCCTCAAATGTCCAAGTTGGCATGATGTGGAAGTTTGGAGAGTGGAGTGCCAGCTCAGGTGTTATCTAATCGCGATTCAAAATTACGAGGTGTTGTCCTCACGTGTTTCTCATCGGGACTGATCACGGACTATCACCAAGAGCTTTGCTTTGCTCCAGTGCGCGTTAATTCAACTACCCTACCCCCAGAATCTGCAGACCATGGTAGCCCGGTTGGAAGAGTAGCGGATTAGCAACCGGAGGATTGAGAGATCGAAACGTGATCCAAACAAAGGCAGTCGTGTACGTGGGGGTTGGTTTGGACGATTTACAGCGCAAAGACCAAATAATACCAAGCTGCGACAAACACAAGAAAGCGTCAAGTAAAAAATGTCGTGAAAGGAGGGAAGAGCGATTGAGCAACAGAGTAGTGGGATGTAGCATGAAAAGATCCCTTGGGTATCGCGGGACGTGTACGTGGGGAGTGGCGCTTGTTAAATCTGTCGCGGCCTCAAATGTTCTCACCTTGGCGTGATGTGAACGTTTGGAGCCATCTGACCATCGTTCAAAACGACGAGGTGTCCTTGAATCTTTCTCTTCGGGATTGATCCTGGATCGTCACCAATAGCCTGTTGTGTTGCTCCTGTGCGAAGTAAATTAACTTCCTACCAACTACCAATTACAAAATTGTCCTTAAAATATTCTGCTTTTTTTTTCAAGAAAACAACAAAGCTTTTTTGAATTATAGTGTGAGATTGATATTTACCAAACTCAATTTCTAAACTATATTTTGATCCCATTTACTGTCGCCAGGAGTTGGAATGCTCATAAAAGTATGACGTTATCGATTTTTACACGTAAAAAAATACATTTAGAAAATTCTTAAGCTGTGTTATTTTTAAACTATTTTATTGGGTAGCTTTGATAGACTTTTGTTACAATGATTTTGGTGTGCTTTTTGCAGCGAGTTGTGGCAAGCAAAGGATTTAACCCGCTTTATTAGATTATAGCAACCTCGCAAAGTTAAAATTTTCATTTCCTACCTTTTCTTTCTTGAATATTTTGGAATGTTCTTTTCATTTCCGTTTTATTGTCATTTGATTTCATTTGTCCTTTTGAATTTTTTCCAATTCTTTTCCGTGTCCTGTAAATTTGAAGAATTAAAACTTTCAGTGTATTTTAACACAGCATAATGCAATAGCATCAGGTTGAGTCGTTTCTTGCTTGTTAGAATCTTATTCTTGTAAATAATTATCTTTTTGATTTTACCATGCCTTCTGTTTTTAATGTTACAGATAAGTTTCAGGGTGGTTCTTTCGCGAAATTTTAAGTTTAATTTTTCTGGAGGTAGGTCAACTTTAGTAAATCTCGCTCCCATCTCACAACAGTCAAACCGAATTTCATCTTTATTTAGATATGTACTTGCTTAAAAATTCATGAGTTAAACAAAATAGACTTTCAAATTTTTTAACAATTGCTAGATTTAGATTGGGAGGATAATAGTCGAAAAACTTTGAGAAGGATAATCAGTTGTGTGAATTTTTTTCTATTCTTAAAATTCTTTTCATAATTTTTTTAATTACTGTATTTTCTGCTAAACCTGAAACGGTAGGTTTTTTCAAAGAAATTATTTCTTGGCGGCATAAAAAGCACACCAAAAAGTGCCAAAAGAGTTGCCACAAAAGCGTTTACATCAAAACTGCCCATAAATTTTAAAAGGAAGATAGTTAATGAACGTCACCCTGAGACAACACAACGAGGTATTGGCGACGGTCCGGGATCAATCCCCAAGGGAAAGAAAGATCCGAGGATAACACTACTTAATTTTGAATTACGGTCAGATGACGAGGTCAACTCCTGAGCTGGCTCCAAACTTCCCCACCACGCCAACGTGGGAGCATTTGAGACCACGCCAACGTGAGGGCATTTGAGGCCACGACAGATTTAGCATGCTCCAGCCTCCATGTATACGACTGTCCTTGGCTGGGCCTAGTTTCGAATTCGCAACCCTCCGGTTGCTAATCCGTTACTGTTCCAACCGGGCTACCGCGGCCTCAGAAACCTTTTAAAAAGAAACAAATATTTTTATTCCATCTGATATAACGTATAGAAGGCAAAGTGAAAAAAGTTGTATACTTAATACAAGAAAACAGTTAATGCGTCGCTCATAAATTTCTCTTAAATGGGGGGGGGGGGGCGTTCTGTTGGTTTACAGCAGATTTGGTTTGGGGTTTATGGCACTAGCGGACAAGCTGCGCCAAGCAAAAGATTAGATATACCCAATAAAAACAGCTAAAACAGACAGTCAAAGCAATAAAACAGTTTCTAGGATAACACTGATACAAACATTTAGGTATGATCCAGAGAAAGGTATTCTACTTACGTTTCGGCGTCCCACCCTCCTCTGGCGTTGACCGCTCGATCGATCTCGACTCTTCGGACATGTTCGGCGTCACGGACATCCTGTCCGGCCCGTCCGCCATCGAGTCACTGTCCCCCCGGTCGTCCTTCCCGTCCAGGAAGGACCCCACAGTCTGACCAAGCGACGACCCCGTCGAGTTGGCCGGGCTCTGGTGGAACCCGGACGACTCGCTGCCGTTGCCCTGCTGGAAGCACTGCCCCAGCAGGAGCGACTGCGGGGCCCCCAGCTCCGGCGATGCCCCGTCAAGCTTCATGCACTTGGCGGGCACAAAGGCCGAACCGTGGAAGGCCCCGTTCCGGTCGTCGGTCAGCCCTAGGGGCCTGAAGGCCCCCGCCGCGTTCAGGTAACTGCGACCGAACGCGTTACTGGTGAAGAGTGGGTGGTGAAGGGACAGAAGGGGCGAGGATAGTGTGGAGTAAGGGTCCCCCTGGGCGAAGAAGGGGCGCACGGGGAAAGCGGGGCTGGGGAAAGTGGTTGCCCCAGGAGCGCCCTCCTTGCCGTCCAGCCGCCCCGGCTGGTGCCGGGCGGCGAAGGAGACGTGACTCTGGGCGTGCGGGGTGACGTCGCCGCATGTCGAGCTGAGAACCATCACCGCAGGGCCGCCCATGGCGTTGGAAAGGTATGCGGAACTGTCCAAGCACAAGCCCTAGAAAGATAAGAGTGAACTATTTATTCCTCCATTTTTAAAAAGATTGCATGCAGTAGTTAAGCTTCATACGTTTCTATGAAATACTTAATATCTATTGCCGTGGTTGTCGAGGAAGTAGTTTGGTGTGTTGGGTTGGTTTTACGGCTGGTTGGTTTGGAGTTTTATGGCGCAAGGGCCATATTTGGCCAAGCTGTGCCAAACACAAGACAACGTCAAGTAAAAACTGTAGTAAAAGGGGAAAAAGAGGGATTGGGAATAGAGTACAGCGATGAGAGCAGAAAAAGATCTATTGGGTATCCCGGGAGAGTGACCCCTTGTTTACTAAAGACAACCCCTTGTTTACAATAGTAAACCCCATGGGAAAAGAAAATATCTCGAATACCTCCGTTCCGTGAAGCCCGGACACATCTAAAGGAGATGTGCCCCCGAGAGCTTGGGTTTTATGGTGCGAGGGCTATATTTGGCCCACAAGAGTAAGTAATTGTGAAAAGGATAGAGAAGAAAGTGAAGAAAGATCGCTTGGGCATCCTGGGATCGCGACTCTCCTGTTTACTAGACTGAAAGCCCCATGGAAAAATAATAGATCTCTAGGATACTTCGGGTTTGTAAAGCATGTACACACCTAAAGATGTGCCCACGAGGAGTTGCTCTGTAGGGTTAACGATTATTAAAAGGCTGCGTTAAAAAGTACTTGATGTCTCAACCCTATAAAATCATTATAACACTCATTGGACAGTTGGTGAGTGATTCATACAGCTATCTAGTGTTGTTAAGTATTATTCTCATGTAAGCAACATGAAACAATCATCAACAGAACAAAGATCAAGCTTGGAGGTAAAGCTTTCTTGTCAAGTACACATAACTATTCTAATATTGAACTCGAGTTGTAATTTCGTATTTTGTATTGATGCAGCTATTGTTTTTTAATGTTTCCTAGTTATTAGCTTTTCATATTCTCATGCACACATTCCAGCTTTAATTGATGCCAAATTTGTTAAATAGGTCACAAATGAGGTATCATTTGGCTAATATAAGTATATAATATCTATACAGAAAATTGTTATACCACAATCATTCAACAGTTTCTTGAGTAATCATGCTGTCCTCTGGTGTCATTAAGTATATAGATATTGGTTAAGATTAAATTAGCATATAAAAATCGGAATAGAACAAAATTGGAGGCACTGGAGCTTTGATTACCACAACCACATGGGGGGGGGGGGGTCCCGGTACCAAGGGAAATGTGAGTTTTTGCAAGTAATGTGCAATCTGTTTTCCATGTTCAAAATCTTTTCAATGTTTTATAACTATATAGGAGCGCACAATTATACAGGAAGAGAAATGTTTTAACAGTTAAATATTGAGTATATGGGAAACATTTTTATTTTGAGAAGCACGTCATCTAAACAGGAACAAGGGTATGTTACTTAACTAGCTGGTATGTTACTTAATGGTAAGGCTAACCATGACTAGGGGATGTAGTCATGGTTAGCCTTACCATTAAATTACTTTACTAGTACCAGAACGAAAAATGGCAAATTTGTTTGCTTTAATAAATTACTTGTTTTAGATTAATGAACGCGTGAGAAAAAATTGTATTTTTTTATTAAAGCATGATACAGTTACAATTTTTAAGCATTGAACCTTTACGGACACGTTTTGTAACAGTATTGCCATGCAAAACTCTCGGACAAGGTTGCTGAAGGGAATAACTAACTTATTCCCACAAAATAAACAGCAGGCCGCGGTAGCCCGGTTGGAAGAGTAACGGATTAGCAACCGGAGTTGCGAGTTCGAATCCAACCAAAAACCATCGTGTACAAAGGGGGCTGGTGCACTTTAAATCTGTCGTGGCCTCAAATGTCCTCACGTTGGCGTGGTGTGGAAGTTTGGAGAGTGGGATGCCAGCTCAGGTGTTGCCTCTTCATCTGACCGTGGTTCAAAATTACGTGTTGTCCTCGGATCTTTCTCTTTGGGATTGATCCCGGACCGTCACCAATAGCCCGTTATATTGCTTCAGTGTGACTTTAATTAAATACCTACTTACCCACAAAATAAACAGCAATTAGAATTCAGCTTTATTTTGATCGACAAAGAACAATCATTTATTGATTTTTTTATGTGTACCTACTTCCCTATTGATCTATAGTAATACATCTCAAGTATAATAAACAAGTTCTTTTACATGTTAGATGTTTTAATCTGACTATTGCTCTCAACGATCCTTTTTTTGCTACTCGAGAACTATTTAGACCGATATATGCTGGATATTTCTCTCATTTAGTTTTGTTCAGGCGGTATTAATAGGTTCTATAGTACCTTTTCTTTCCAACCCAAATTTGGATTGTTGCACAAACGAATGGTTTACAAGAGTAAAGCTCCTTAAGAGACCTAATTAAATCCACAATCAGCCTTTTATATATATTCAAATATACCACAAAACACATGAAATTTATAATTTACAATCCCAAATTACCTTGAAATGTGTCATACATCATATTGGAGTTGAAAAAAGAAAATAACATTTTCTCGCATTCAAACTCGTGATTATTTGTTCTTAAAATATTGGAATTGCCAATTTCAGTACTGAAAAACCGGGCATGCAAAGACTTTTCAGTAATCTAAACATAAAAATAAATTACTCAACTCATTTACTATTCTCCTTACTAACTATTTTTTGCTAATTTCCGAGATCGAAGATATTCCAAGGCAATCCATATATAACGAATACAATTCGTGAACCAATACATTTTAGGAAATCAAATTTAATATTGATCTTTTCATTCAGAGATTGTAAAAATTTTAGATATTTCTAGCAACTTGTTCGTGCTGTCTGTTTCCATTTCCCACTAAAAGTCTACCAACTTTTTAATAACGACATTTAAATAATTTTCTTAGGGCCGTTTTAGGCAATTTAGGTAATATACACCACTGAATGTCATCTCAAAAAAGTTGGCGTGGTGTGGAAGTTTGGAGAGTGGGGTGCCAGCTCAGGTGTTGCCTCGTCATCTGACCGTGGTTCAAAATTACGTGGTGTTGTCCTCGGATCTTTCCCTTTGGGATTGATCCCGGACCGTCACCAATAGCCCGTTGTGTTGCTCCAGTGTGACGTTAATTGAAATAACAATAACAATAACAATAACATCTCAAAAAAGCACATTTTAAGATAAGCCTACAAACAGGTTAGAAACAAGTAGAAGTATAGGTTGGCCTTATACTTCGACTCTAAATTTTAACCAATTCTACATTTTTATAGCACGTTTCATAATTCAATAGTGTAATCAAATTTAATATTATCGGCTTATGAATGAGACACACTAAGTAAAAAACATTCTAAAAAAAGTAATGCTAAAGTGTATTGTTAAGACATCTAGCCTTCATGGTAGGTAGGAAGTTTGAATTTACGTTGCACTGGAGCAATACAACGGGCTATTGTCGACGGTGCGGGATTCATCCTGAAGGGAAAGATCGAGGACACCGTCATTTTAAACCATGGTCTGATGACGAGGTCAACACCTGAGCTACCCACTCTCCAAACTTCCACACCACGAACGTGCAGACACTTGAGGTAGCGACAGATTTAACGAACACCAGCCCCCACGTACAAGACAGTCTTTGGATCGAGTTTCGAACTCGAAACCCTCCGATTGCTAAACCGCTACTCTACCAACTGGGTCACCACATTATGGTCTAGGAAACCCAAATTACTCATATCTCGAAAAATTTGGCTGTTTCACTTGTAAGCCGACGAGTTTCTTGGATTATGCCAATTTTTTTTCAGTTGTTACAATGTTCTAAGGGTGTGGTAAGGTCATAACGGTTGTAATGAATGAATAACAATCTCTCAACACACTATTAGTGATTACTTTGCTTACAATAGCATTTTTAGTATATATACAGCGTGATATGTTATTAAGGTACTTAAAAAGAATTGTTTGTAAAGGTAAAACATTTTTTAAGGAATTTTGTAATTTGGATCAGTATGGATCCTAATGGGCGATTGAATTTTTAAAAAACTTGAAAAAATATTTTTACTAAAGCTTTAGAAGTTTTTGAAATTTGTACTATTGTTAGACTTTCTAATGAAATACTTCCTTTCATAAAAGTTTTCGTATCTTTAACAAACGATCGTAAGAAATTCAGAATTTTTTAAACACAATACTGTTTTGTTTTTTGAATGATTGGAACTACGCACTACAGAATAGTTAATATCTTACTTTAAAAAGAAAACAGTTCATTTAGTAAGTGCATTTCAATCTCAATAGACCTAAATTTCCATTCTAAATTTGGTATTTTGATTATTAAGCTACAAAAGTATGATTTTCAAAGGTTTAATACATACTAATTCATTTTTTCCTGGTATCGGTATTAGATTCATAATTATGAAGGTGAAAATGGTTGAAAAGACATGGTTTCCTTTGCGAATATGAATGTTTTGACATGAATACGGATTGTGTTTCCATTAGCAACACACATAACATAATACCTAATTTTAAAAGCTCAGGTGTTGCCTCATCATCTGACCGTGATTCAAAATTACGTGGCGTTGTCCTCGATTCTTTCCCTTTGGGATTGATCCCGGACCATCACCAATAGCCCGTAGTGTTGCTCCATTGTGACGTTAATTGAAAAATACCAATACCAATCAAAATTACGTGGCGTTGTCCTCGGTTCTTTCCCTTTGGGATTGATCCCGGACCATCACCAATAGCCCGTTGTGTTGCTCCAGTGTGACGTTAATTAAAATACCTACCTAATTTTAAACCTTAAAAGATGGTAGGTAGGTAGTTAATTAACGTCGCACTGGAGCAACACAACGAGCTATAGGTGACGGTCCGGGTTCAGTCCCAGAGGGGAAGATCCAAAGAACGCCGTTGTGTTGCTCCAGTGCGACGTTAATCGAAAAAAATACCATACCATAACATACCATCCCAAGGACAACGCTGGACTCAGGTAGCCCGGTTGGAAGAGTAGTATTAACAGGAGGGTTACGAGTTCGAGACCAACCAAAGACCGTCGTGAACATGGGGGCTGGTGCACATTAAATTTGTCGTAGCCTCAAATGTCCTCACGTTGGCGGGGTGTGGAAGTTTGAAATGTGGGGTGCCAGATCAGGTGTGACTCATCTGACCGCTTTTCAAAATTACGTGTGCTGTAATCGGATCTTTCCCTTCGGATTGATCCAGGACCCCTACCAATGGCCCATTGCACCTACCTAAGTAGGTATTTAGTTAACATCACACTGAGCAATACAACAGACTACTGACGAAGTCCGGGATCAATAACGAAGGGAAAAATCCGATTACAACACTACATAATTTTGAACCACGGTCAGATGACGGAAATAGCACCTGACGTGGCACCCCACTCTCCAACCACTCCAACATGAGAATATTTGAGGCCTCGACAGATTTAACGTGCACGAGCCCCCTTTGTACACGACGGTCTTTGGTTGGATTCGAATTCGAAACCCTTCGGTTGCTAATCCGTTACTCTTCCAACCGGGCTACAGCCGCCTTACCTTCATTCGTATCAGGGTTCAATCGGCATTTTTTAGGTGTCTCGTCATTAACAAAATAGGTCACATCTTGATTGACGAGATATCTCGTCCAAACCACTTGGAGGGTTAAATGCAACTCTACATAAGCAAACCATAGTACTGGATCAGCTTTCCAAAGTATGTGAGCTGTACCTAGTTTCGAACTCGCAACTCTACGGTTGCTAATCCGTTACCCTTCAACCTGGGTTACCGTGGCCCTTATGAGGAGGTAGGTAGTTAATTTACCTCGCACTGGAGCAATATAACTGGCTATTGACGATGGTTCGGGATCAATCCCGATTCATTTATGTGGATTTGATTGAAATATTAAGTGAATCAATCGCATTTTTCTACGTCGCTAGGCTAAAATTGATAATTCGAAAGAATCGACAAATATACTTTTTACTTTCCAAGTGAAAATCATTAAAAAAGAGGCACTCATTTAAATACGAAGCCATCAGCTAAAATGGTTTTTAGATTAACTTTTCCCGCACTTAGCCAAATTCGAAACGGATTTGAATCCCAGGTCTGTCTCACTCTTTTTGTGCGCGAACTTTTTAATTCAAGAGCCGCGAAATAAATGATTCCGACTTCCATTTGTTCCTCCCAAAAAGTCCACGGCTCAGTTTAACATAACAAAGGATCAATTGTATTGTCACTCTTCTCGGATTCTGCGGGTTTCTCTGCGCGGTATCGCTTCGTTCTTTTGCAGCTACCCCCTCAACCCGATCGCATCTCCAAAAGAACTGAGAACAATAAGTTGAGTTTACCCCCTAATTCTTAGAAGTTTGATTTTTTTTTGTTGTTTTTGTTTCCAAAGGCACTCTGTATGCAAAGTTCAGAAAAGTTACCGATTCCTATTTTCGTTTTCTCTTGTGGTCTTGATGAATTGTGGAAACTCAATGGGACAAAGGACACAAATGCTATAAACTAAAACTATTTTCAGTATTTATGGACATACATGTCCATTAATATACAGGCGGCCCTCGACTTTCGAACATAATTGGTTCCTGAAAATGTGTGCGAATGTTGAGTGTTCGAAAGTAGAGGGATGTAAAAAAAACATCAAAAATTGTATTTTAAAATATTTATTTATCAATAATATATTTAAAATATTTATTTATCAGTATACATAATTAAGTTAACGAGACGTGTTTAAGTGCTTTCAGGTGTTTTCTTTATAAACTTGTCAAGAGTTAGTTAATAGCACCCTTTTTTTCTTTTCTTGATAAAGAGTTCTATAACATGGTGTGTCTTTCTCAATCGCCCTATGTACTTGATATATACGTTCTCCATTGGGATCGCATTCTTCCATGATAGTCAAAAATTTGTCAGATACATGAGGGCTTCATTCATATTTTTGATTGTCAAAGTCTTGACGATTTTATCAGCTTCTTCCTCACTTTCATTGTGTATTTCATTTAACTCTTGTTGCTCAATTAAGTATTCATTTAACAGAGGTACTGAGTGAGATTCAATCAACTCATTAACATATCTTCGTTGTTGACGTCCAAGTTTAGTTCATTCATTAGGCTAACTATTTCATCTGTGATAGTTTCCGGAGTTTCTTCAGCATTTATAAAACCACTCATCATTTGTGGTCATAATTGTTTCCAGGAACTTTCATCGACTCTTTTATTTCAGCCCACGAGTCCTCAATATTGTTTATTGCGTTCCATATATTATAGTTCTTCCAAAAATCTCTTAATGTAGGCCCATCTTTCCTGCCAGTTGCCTTGATGGCCTGATTCATTATTGTCCTCATATAATATCGTTTAAGGTCCATGGGCTGTATTAGATAGGTAGTATTGGGAGGAAGAAACACAACATTGATTTCCGGGTATAAATTCTGCAGAGATTTTGGGTGTCCTGGAGCATTGTCTAAGATTAATAATGCTTTAAATTGTAAATTTTTATCTTTACAATATTGCTTAACTGCCGGCACGAAATGAAAATTGAACCAATCTTTAAATATTAACACAGTAACCCAGGCTTTTGTATTTGATTTCCAAATGACTGGAAACAATTCTTTATCGTTCCCTTTCAATGCTCTGGGGTTTTCTGCTTGATAAACTAACATTGGTTTCAATTTTAAATCACCAGCTAAGTTTCCACCAAGAAGCAATGTCAAATGTCAATCGGTTTTTAGAAGGTTTATGTCCAGGGGCAACTGATTCTTCCTTTGATAAGAATGTACGATTAGGCATTTTTTTCCAAAATAAACTCGTCTCGTCTACATTGAATATTTGGCTAGGAGAATATTCTCTATCTACAATAATTTTGGACAATGAAGAAATAAATTCTTTTGCAGCATCTTTATCTGCATCAGCCGATTCTCCAGTGAATTTAATATTATTTAAAGAATACCTCATTTTAAATTTGTCGAACCAACCATTACTTGCTTGAAACACGATGTTAGAATCTTCTTTTAATCTAGTCTTCCAATCTTCATGCAAACTAAGAGCCTTAGCTTGAATAATTGAAAAACTCAGAGGGACATCGTTTTGATGTTGATCATCAATCCATGATGACAAAGATCTTTCCATTTCATCCATCACTATGCCGTGTCTTGGAAACAATCTTTGAAGATATATTTCCACAATTTTGAACGTATTCCTTAATTTTATTCTTGTTTTTCAAAATTGAACATATCGTAGACCTGTTTATGTCGTACGAACGGCCGATTGAAGCAAAAGCTTCACCGCCTTTCAGAACGTCTAATTATTTCCATCTTTGTCTCGATCGTATGAAGTTTATGAGTACTTAATTTCTTTTTGTTCGTATCAACACTGCAGTTTCTTCGTTTCTCACTCATGTTTATAAATTTATGAGGGCGAAATATTTAAACATAAACAAATAAATTGGCAAAACACACAACGCATCGACACGCGCCCTAACGCAAGGCTAAACCTGTTTAATACATTGTATGTATGTATTTGACTTTCGGCCCCCGCCCCCGCGGCTCGGAATCCTAGTGACGTCACAACGATTCCGAGAAGTCCTCTACTCTAGGCGGCAATGTGAGAGTGAGCGCGAGCTACCGCGCTCCGTGGGAGCGATCGCATGGAAGCGAACAATTTTTGCATTATCGGCAAAAATCTCTAAAAAATTGAATTTTTAAAAATGTGCGAAATAGCGAATTGTGCGAAAGTCGAGGGCCTGTACAGGGTTCCAACAAGGGGGTCTTCTTTATATGTTTTTCTAGTCTATGAAGTAGGCCCAACAAAGAGCCTTTTTAATGGACATATAAGTCCGTCTTAACATACAAGGTAAGAGGGTCTTCTTTGACTAAGAAGTCTCAACATACCGGGTTCTCACAAAAGGAGGTATTCTGGTACTTACATGCCAAGCAGTCTTAACATACAGGGTTTCTAAAAAGGTGGTCTCCAACAACCGTATTACCAAGGGCTCTACATATAAAGATTTGGTTGGAATAGTTGTTTCGTTCACTCAGAATCTCGTTTCACTCAGATTTAAGCTGAAATATAGTCGTTTTTGCTTCAGATTTTACCGATTCAGTCTGAATTTTATTTTTTCTTTTCCAAGGTAGGTAGTTAATTAATATCGCATTGAAGCAACACAACGGGCTGTTGTCGAAAGTCCGGGATCAATTCCGAAGGGAAAGGACCCAAAGACAACACTGTCATTTTGAATCGAGGTTTTATGAAGAGGTCAACGCCTGAGCTGGCATTCCACTCTCCAGACTTGCACACCACGCCAACGTGAGAACATTTGAGGCCAAGACAGAATTAATGTGCACCAGCCTACGTGTTCACGACGGTCTTTGGCTGAACCGAGTTCCTAACTCGCAACCTCCGGTTGCTAATCCCTTGCTCTTCCAACTGGGCTACCGCGACCCATTTAATATTTGGATTTATGGATAAATTTTTACTTCATTGATTATTTTTAAATTACATGTTAATTCTCATATTTGATGAGTAGCTCATTACGAAAATGATTGCTTTATTAATAATAAAAAATATTAATTGGATTTTCTTTACATGACGGTTAAGAAAAGGATAAAACTAAACGAAAAGTCTGAATTTATAACTATACATTTCAAATCAATAAAATGCTTTTTAAGTCATTTTTTTGTTTGGATGTAGCAATTTACAGAGGCTGTTCGGACATTTTTTGAACGATTTTAATGTACTGAAGCTCAATCTTTTACATGAAATTTTTGCGTTTTAAATGTTCCATTTGATAGCCCTTATTGTTAACTATCTTTCTACACCTTAATTTCTATGATAATAATGACTTTTGTAGTATCGACAGTGGTATTTTGTCCCATTCTTGCTCCACAGTTTTCCAGTCCTTGAATGGTTTTCGGTCGACGTTTCGATAATTCTCTTTTTAAAAGTCCAAAAGCACAAAAGTCCATGGGTAAAACATCTGGAGATTTAGCAGGAATATCAGTAAAGGTAATTGACTTGATACCAGTTTCTTGTTCCATTTTTTCCAAGAATTTAATAGTCGATTTAGATGTGTGATGCTTGCTTTACCCTGACGCAGTTCTACTGATTGTTGGCACTGTGGGTAAAGATATGGTATTTATTTTTTGAATATTGGGGATAAAATATGGTCTTGATAATATGTGGGAGTTGATTTTTACATTTTCCTCCTCTTTTTACTTTTAATTTTCCGTTATATGCAAAACCGGCAACAATCATAAATCTCTTAGAGAAAGTTCTCACGTTCACTTTGCTATAGTCCTTTGACTTGGCGGATTCTCTTTTAAAATTAAAGATCTTACCTTACAAATATTCTCAGAATTTTTTTCTTTTTTGGAAGTATTTTTCCACTTTTACGTTTTTTTCCTTTCTCATTAATAATATTACTTATCGTACCTTTAGATATCGAAAAACCATGACTTTTACAGCGTTTTTGAATAATTGAATAAGCATAATTCTCTTCGGAAAGAGCGGAAACAGCCTTCCATCCATTGCTTATTTAAAAGCGCCATTTTGAAAGTAAACAAAACTCTGGGTTAGCAGACGATATACTTTAACTATTTAACTGGTGTGAAAATAAAATTCTTTCGTAGCATACAATTTTTTTACACTCATCAAAATCGTTCAAAAAATGTCCGAACAGCCTCTAATACTTTTCATCCAAACACACAATTATATTCAAGTATTAAACTTACGTTAAGACATAAACGATAATATTCAATTTCAAACGAATCTGAGTAATTGTGAACTCGATACTTGAAAGTCTGAACCATTCAGTTATAGTTGATAATTAGCGAATTGGTTTGAGTAATTTGAATCGAAAGTGACCATTCTTGTACACTAAAGAAATTTTGAATCTGAAGTGTGGTTGGATACTTCCAGGTTATTTCGTTAGATAATAAATTATATAACATACAGAAATATAATACATGTAATCTATAATTATAATGTATGACTTAAAATTAAAAAAGCTATATACGATTATGAATCCGATTATTACATTACTAATAACGTTTATGTTGAGTGGGGGTAGGGTATTTTAATTAACGTCACACTGGAGCAACACAACGGGCTATTGGTTTATGTTGAGTGAAATGAACAGTTTGACTAAGATAAAAAGTATTTAGATTTAAGGGAATCTTATTAAATCACTTAATTTATAAGTTGTGGATCTAATTCAAGAAATAAATTGAGTTTTGCTTACCCGATTCTTTACTATTTTTAAAACTTTTAACATATAATTTATCTGTTTTTAAATATTTCCTTGTTCATTAAAATGATTGAGAACTGTTTATAATTCTATGAACCTGTACAATATTTGGCCTATATGACAATTATTCAGTTCTAATTGAACAAACCTAGACGTACTTTCGCTAAAGTCATTATAAATACGAATGTTCACAAATGCCAAAGTACATTTATTTGATGAAGTAACCTATGTAATTTGGGAATCTAATAACTTGCACATGATTCTGTTACAAATGGATTTTTCAAAAGATTTCGGTAAAAAATCATACTTTAGATGTTTATTTGTCATAATAAGTCATAATTTTTCTTAATGCATTCTTCCCAAAGCTATCGACTATCTCGTTTTTTAAAACGCTTGACTAAAAACAAAAAAATAAATGTAAGAGAAAAAGTAAATTATAGGAAAACTTCTAAAATTTCTGCTTTCCCTAAATAATATTTAATTCCTTAAACAATTTGAATTTTCCCACTCCATTTCAAATCCACAAAATCAAAAAGAAAACGAAACTTCACTAAAGTTTTAGCTTTACAAAATATGATCGGTCAATTGATCATAGGATTGTGTATAAACGATTATTTTAAAATTAAGGTGGTTGGTTGTTTTCTGGTTTCATGGCGCAAGGGTCATGTTTGGCCAAGCTGAGCCAAACACAATGAGGAGGAAGAAAAGCAAAAGGGTTAACAAGGGTAAAAATTTAAAAAGAATTAAGCATCGATAGTCGATAGATGGTTACAGAGAATAAATGAAATGGTTTATACTCTTCAATAGGGAACATGTCTTATTCCAACCAATGTCTTTTGAAAATAGTTCTTATTTGACTAATTTGTTCCTAAAGGGATCTATCTGTATGTCAAAATTATTATTCTCTATTAAAATTGTTATTCTCTATTTATCTCTAAAAAAATTATTACTACTCTATTTTTGAATAAAAGTAAGTATACAATTAATGGGGTTGTCAGAAGAACAGGGAATCGTTAATTACTTAGATATACTTCAACTTGGCATTTTTCGTTCATTCCTAATTGAAAACAAGTAAACATGATTAATAATCATGTTTACTTCTGAGATTTTAGATTGGAATTATAATCAATAATCATAATTTTAATCTGAAATCATTATAATCCTATCACTAAAATCATTTGGTGGTGGACTAGAATAGTATCTAATACAGCGATTTTCAATCTCTGTGTTGCGGCTCACTGGTATGCCTTAAGGATGGTGAAACCGGTTTAAGCTGTGAAAGATTTCATTTCAACCGTTTAGTTTTAAACTTTTGACAAGTATTTTCACAAATAATTTTCAAGTAATACCCGTATGAATAATTTTGGGTATTATTTTTTGCCTACAAAGTATCATAAATATATTATTTCAAAATAAATTTTTGAAAAGTCACTTTGGAGCAAAAATTGAGGAGTGTAGTTTTATCAGTGTACTTGTATCAGTATTAATTGTAGATAGTAGTTACAAATCAGACATAGTGCATAGATTTTTGTCAGGTGGACAAAAATATAAGATATCTTTGGTGTGCTGCAGAATTTTGAATGAAAAAGTTTGGAATCACTGGTCTAAGGAATTGCATATTTGATATATATATAGCATGATTTTTAAGAAACATGTAACAGTATTTTTTTAAATATTCGGATACATCGAGAATAACAACGAAGAGATCATAAACGATGACACTGACGTAATAATGGGTTATTGTTGAAAATTCTTTTTGTTTATTAATGAAATCTTTTGGTTTTTGTGCGAATTTCTATTTTCAGTGTTTAATGTTCATAAAAAGTATAGAACCGATGACTAGAAAATCTTAACAACACATCCACAGACAAATGGAAGTGAAATATTAGGGAAAGGGGAGTTTTTCATTGCAAAGTAATAAAAAATTTACATTCCATATTAATCCCTGATACCAGAAGAGTTGTTTATTCACTTCATTAAAAAAATCTCGTTCCCGTAATCCGTTCCAAACAACCAAGTCATGTTACCATTGAGCAAGAAGGCAACATAAAAATGAAATCTGAACAGCAAAAATGCTAAATCTATAATAACCGAAAAGCATACTTAGAAATGAACTGTTCACTGAAATTAGAAGCGCATTGGATTATTTAATACTTGAATATCAGAATATCGATATTTTTTATCCGATTGAACATGGGGAATGCTCCCAAAGCTAAATATGAATTGAGTGAATTTAATGCGTAAAATTAATCGTTTCAATGTACTATTTTTATTTGTATTATTCATATATCACTGTTAAGATCTATAAAAGATGTATTAAAATCTTTCTTTAATAAAGTAGGATTAAATATAATCACATTATATGTAAAACAGTAATACTAATTTAAAGAGAGTACAATTTCTTACCTGTAAAGGTGGGAATTTCAATCCTTGGGGCAGGAATCCATTTCGACCACGAAATCTATCACTGTGGCTGCTCATATTTTACTGTGGATAAAGTTCGATTTTAGATTCAATGTTTCGCACAATACTTCGCACAATTTTCTGGACACAAATATTCAAATACAAAATCCTTTTTACTTCGAACGTGAACTGTTTCCGTTTGATTCTTGTATTTAGTTCTCAATTGTCCGAAAGCCAATTTTGGTAAGTGTTTGTAGGTTCTACTACGAAATTCTCAACAGATTTTATATGGTTTGAAGAAACTTTAGTGCGGGAGGAAGATCGACTCATTCCCTTACTCTCAGTCTGAAAACCAGTTCTGTGAAGAAACGTCTTTTAAAGATTCAAATATGAAACTCTTCGCCAATCAGCTTCAAGTTTTTCAATAGGAAGACGTTCCTTCGATTTCAGTTGTCGATTCTCCGCGATCCATTCAAGTGACATCCTCGAGCAGAATTACCACCACGCGGGAGATCTTATTGACAGCACAGACTCGAAGACTAGACAGGACTAGGCAGGCGCTAACTGTCCTCCCACTACCTGGTGTCCGTCTGAGCTACAGTCCGGACACTACACTAGGCTCAATCGAGTGGAGGGTTGAAAATCCAATTAGCCGGGACAACTTCGTCTCTCTTCCGACTCCCCCAGCAGTTCCTGTCCTGCACTCACACTTCAGCTCTGTAGCTGGAAACAGACCCCCTTTCCAAGTACCCTCCCCCCGTCCGTGGAAGTCATCAGGCGCTGGATCCCGATTGGATGTCCCAACTAGTATTTCTTTGGCCGAGGCCGAAGTGCGGGGATGGCTGCCATTGGTCCGTCGGGTGACTGTGGGGGCGGAGTCTGCAGTGTGGTCTCGGCGGTTTTGAAAGGTGAAGTTTAAAGGAGGTACCGCGGATGAGTGTGTTGTGTGTTAGATCGGTTACGGGTCGGACTTTACCGGATGGGGGGGGGGACGCCTGAAGTAGGGGGGTGGTGGCTGTCAAAGGAGTCATAGGGCTATCTATTATGGTGATTAGAGTGTTGAATGGACAGACTCTTTCTTTTTAAGTTCTGGCGTGGGGGTTCTTGTTCGAACCGCTGTTCACACGCAAATCAAGAGTTTTTTTTGCCATGGTGTCGTTTACTAATGGAGGGAAAACAAGAATGGGAGTGAATTATTGCGTTAGCATGTGTGGTTTTTCAAGGAATGTTTTCTTGGGGATTGAAACACGTGTGCGTTTTTGAAGGGTTAGACAGATGCTTAGAGCAAAGGAGGAGAGGATGGGAACATTCCTGTGAATTCCGAAGTTTCGACGTGTTACGAGTTATTTATTTGTTCGCAGACGATATTTGTCGGTTAAACAGATTTTTTTAGAAACTTAATGTAAATGCATTTATTAGTTACTCAACAGTGCCCACTTAATTTTCCAAAAAACAGTTTTAACTAAATATCGTCGCTTGTACATCAAAATTTTCGAGATGTGTTTTTTAGTTTTTCCAGACAACGTGATTATTTTTAGATGGGTGAAATTATTTTTTTGCAAGGAGTTCAGATTTTTTTTTCATGAGAAACTAAAAGTTCCCTCTTTCGTTTTCTCAGAACTATGTTCTTTTGACTTATTATATCTCAATTGTAAGCCAACGATATCATATTCGTCATGGAACTAAATGTTCTAAATCATGTTATTGCTTTAATGTTAATTTCATTCATTCAGCATGTTTGACTACTTTCCCCATTTTTCTAACTGTCAAAAGCATTTATTCCCATTTACATATCCAATGCGTATTAATTTGTGAATGGAAACCTAGCAATTTATTGGTACTCTTGTTTCATTGGTATGAAAGCATCTTAAGATCCAAATGTGATGTTTACACAGCAGAAAAGAGGTTTAACAATTTCTCTGTGCTGTAGTATACATCTATAAATTGATTGAAAAAATTATGGAAATCACCAGTCATTTATTTATTCTCTTTTATCCATAAAATAGTACCACCTTTTTTCTTTTATAAAATAAATGCCTCTTTTACAATATGAAAAGAAATATCTTCCGTGTCATGAAAAAAGGGGTTAAGTCAAAATGGTTACTTCTCAGAATCTTAAGTTGAATATTTCCCTCTTTCTCACAAATATTCAGAAAGAAAAAGAAGCATTCCATGATACAAATAAATGTAATTTAGATTTGTAGATTCATTTAGTTTTGATTTTAAGCATATATTAGTTTGAAAATTATAATGATGCATTTGAAAACATCAAAAGTCAGACTTAACCCTTTTTCCTTGACACGGAAGATATATAAACACAATTAAACCTAGTAAAGAAAAGGTTTAAAGGTCTCATAAATCCTCGTAAGATCTAAATAATTCGGTCTTCGCTTGTCTAAATGAATGTTCATGACATTTTATTCATTTTTGTTATTATACAGTTAAATATTCCATTCTCTAATTTTTCGCTAAGATAATTGAAGAAATGCCATGTTTTCTTTTTAACAGCTGGGATTTTGTATTTAAAAAAATTATGTACATTCAACGGCTTTAAAACCCTATTATTTATTTACTCGAATTCCAATTTAGAAAACTCACTTAATAAATATAACATAGACCTATCACCGATTTTTCATGAAATCCTTTTCTTTTAAATGTAAGGTACAATAATAAGCAAATAAGATTTTAATACCGTATAACTAGGGGTGAATAGCCTGAAATAATGATAAAATCCAATATCTTGTTTGGGTGAGATTCATTTTACAATATTCATCAAGAATATTGCAGAACGTTGAGGTATTCTTTATTTCTCCATCAGTCACATTTAAAAAAGACGCACACAGAAATGTGAAGCAAAAACAATGAAACGTATTCAAAAATATATTTTTTTACTTTTGCATTTTAATTTCATACAAGTCAGAGAAATATACACGCGTAGACGTTTTTTTTAATCAGAATTTTTAACTACTCCATCTATAAAAATCTTAGCACATTGCGTTTGAAAGCAATTTACCATATATTATCCTTATATTTGAGGTTTTAAAAAGGCCATGTTTATAAAATGAATGCATCGCAAATCACAAGAATATAAAAAATGAAACGTGATAACTTTAAGTTACTGTATTAAAAACTAATTTTTTACAAACTATTTCCAGGCATTACAGTTAAGGTCAGAGTTTGCTTCACATTTCATTACCAGTCATTCTAACATTAAAACATAAATTCCAATACATTTTTAACATACTACATTTGCTTAAATATTTTAAACAAAATCCAAAACCCATAAATATTACGATATTGTGCAAATCAAGGGTGTACAGCTTCATGAGTACTGGGAATCGAATTGTGAAAGGATTGTACAGTAAGAATGCCACACGTATTAGTTTGAAGATGAAGGAAGGAGTTGAGTGATGACGGAATAGACAACAATAATCCCTTTTTAATGGAAATTATTTATTAAATATCAATGTGAGCACTACTTTTTTCATTAACCAGAGTAATCCTACTGTAAAAATCCTCAAGGCATCCAACTCAGCACTTGATGGATTTAGATACCTGATGCTTTGTTTTCTTCGGATGTTAGATCTATCTTCGAACATTAAGACTATATTTAAATTCATCATTGTTTTCCCGGAATAAATTAATTCTTTATCGCTTAATCCATGGAAAGAAATTTATTTCGCTGAATTATTATTTTTATTTTATCGATTATTTCAAGGCTAATTTTTTGCTTGGAATGCATCATCGAATGAATTGAAAAACTCGATAAACACCCCAATGTTTTCCAAATGATTTGCATTGCAACATATACGGGGAAAAGCGTTGATCTTAACATTCTTGGGGAATTGAAGATCACGGAAGGAAATGTATGTGGCTTGATCATCACCTCTTTTGGAGAAAACGAATTCAGGTAAGCGCCATCTATCGGTGAATATTGGTTCTATTTTCTTTGAAGTAGGAGTTGTGTAGGAAACATTTGATGATAGGATGATGCAATACAATATATTCTCAAGGTAGAAGCACGACATTTCATACAAAAATGGACAAAAAATAGAGATGAACAAATTTAAAACATCGGGGAGAAATACCTGGGGGGAGAGGAGAACTGAAATTTTGCAAACTCATTTAGAACGTCCTCGATCTACTTTCCATCGAAATATATAACAAGGTATGGTTACTCTTATTTTTTTAGTATTAATTTTCTAGTTCATTTTGATATTAAAATCAGTTAAGAAAGAAACATTCACTGCCCCAGTCTAATCCGGGCGCTTTAACAGCAGCAACAAAAAAATCGACAATGTGGGAAAATAGACTGTTTAGGAACCTAATTTAACCAAGAGAAACACATCACTTAGCACATTCGTAATACAGAAAGAGCTAAGCAAAAAATGAAATAATATTCAGATTAATTTTTTTTTAATATAGATTAGATAATATAGATTTTAAATATAGATTAAAACTGTGTAGTGTGAAAATTGGATATTGCTATTGAAAATTATGAATTTAGTTAGTCTTAAGAAATGTATAATTTTGTTAAACAACACAGTATATAAATTTGATGCTGGTTCTTCCAAACATCAGAGTTGTTTAATGAAGAAGCCACGCACAATCGAAGTTGTTAACAGCAAACTATTACACTACCTGTTACAGTTCACTAGTTTTCAGTCTACTCGACGGAGGAATATATATTCGCACACAAGAGTTATCCATTGTAAAGGTATTGTTTAACACATTGAATTATTGTAGATAACTGAAAGATATTCAATTACTATGCTTAAAAGTACATAGAGGACACTAGACCTTACAATACATTAGCAGTTTCAAAATTGACAGTAGACGTTTACATACACATAAGCAGTTTGAAAGTTGTAAAGTCTACTACTGTCAGCTTTGAAATTGCTTCTGCATTGTAACGTCTGCTGTCAATACATAAGCAATTTCAAAGTTGATAGTAGACGTTACAATGCGTAAACAGTTTAAAAGATGACAGTAGACGTTACAATACATAAGCATTTTCAAAGTTGTAACTTCTACTATCAACGTTGGTTTCTTGCCGGATGACTGAAAGAAAAGATGGTGTCGATTTATTTTGCTTTGGTCATGGATAATTTTGGGGGGACGTCGTGAAGGGCACGGGCATCTGCTGTCAACTTTGAAACTGCTTAAAAATTGACATCAGACGTTACAATGCATAAGCAGTTTCAAAGTTGATAGTAGTAGGCTTTACAACTTTGAAACTGCTTATGCATTGTAACTTCTGCTGTTAACTTTGAAACTGCTTGTGCATTGTATCGTCTACTTTCATCTTTGAAACTGTTTATGCATTTTTCTAATGTCTACTGTCAACTTTGAAACAGCTTATGCATTGTAACGTCTGCTATCAGTACATAAGCAATTTCAAAGTTGATAGTAGACGCCCGTGCCATTCACGACGTCCCACCAAATTATCCATTACTAAAACCATTAAATCGACAGCATCTTTTCTTCCAGTCGCCCGGCAAGAAACCTCCGCCGCAAAGAACAAAAAAGGCCCGGATTAAAAATTCCAATTTCCATCCGGAAGTCCCAGAGACATCCGACCCCCTTTCCCCTTTCACAAATCAAATTAAAACCCCCGGGCAACACAAACCGATTGTTACTCAAAGTAGGGGAAAAGGTGGCATTCACAGAGAGAAAAAATCGCTGTTATCAACTACTACATCATGTAGCGGCCATAAAACTGGCACGGCGGAACGGCGTGGCCGATGAAATTTGATGTAGGGTCCGGGAACGGCGCCCAGGGTCCCATCAAATAATTCTGTTGCCATCCCACGAGCAACATTTGCGCTAAATCAGGCGTGACGTTCGCTTGCTGCGAGGAATGTGCTTAACCGTTTATGATGGCTGACGGTCCGCAGTTGGAAGTTGCTGCCTGCTCGGGAAGGAGACGGAAAGAAGGAAATGTTTCCTTAATGGGTGTTCGGTTGTGATGCTGAAGATTGTGTCCGCTTAAGCTTGAAAAAAAAACCGTGGGTTTTGTCTTCTGATTTAATTGGCACTCTCCTCGTATGCATTTTATTATCAGTCTTTAAAATGAAGTCGCTTGTTTGAATCTGTGGGTGTATCTGTCGGTGACTTTTAATTTAATAATCTTTCATTCGTTAAAATTGGGTAATCATTGTCTATTCGTCTTGTATGTGCAAAATTTTCTTTACGCCTAAATTTTTTTCGCCTAAAAATAATCGGACTACTGTAGCCCATTTGGACGAGTAGCTGATTAGCAACCGGAGGGTTGAGAGTTTGAAACTCGGTCCAACCAAACGGGAATGGTGCACGTTAAATGTCCTCGCATGTGGAAGTTTGGAGAGTGGGGTGCCAGATCAGGTTTTGACCTCGTCATCTGACCGTTTCGAAATTTCGTGGTGTTGTCCTAGGATCTTTCTCTTCATGATTGATCCCGGACCGCCACTAGTAGCCCGTTGTGTTGTTCAAGTGCGACGTTAATTAGCAACCTAAAAATAACGACATTTAAATTCAATCTCTTGCCTCCACCCTCAGAGTAAAAAATTTTAAGAGCGCACCTGCTTGTGTATTTAATAACTCACGTTTTTTACTTTGCCTTACAAAAGAATGTATTCCTCGTTCACATCTAGTCATCTTACACGTTGTGGGAAATTTTTTTTTGCCGCAGACTCTTTGTAGGGTCTGTATCCCATGATGGAGTTGAGTATTCATCGTCTCGAATGGTCGTATACCTTTGTGGATGTGAAACTTTTTGATCAGGTTATTATATTTTTTTAATTAATCATGAATCACGTTGCTTGAAATGATAAAAACGGACTAATTTTCTTAAAATAAGTGACTGGTACAAGCGATGTATTTAATTGGATGGCTTGTGAGAGAAAAGTTTTTTTGTTGGAAAGGTACTTAGACAAATACATCTGTTAACCCCATGTGTCACTAGTACGTGACACATGAAGTTACAGTATAGAACAGAAATAAATGTAGTAAAAGGATCAACAACATTCTAAAAGCTGGTCACAGTTTATGGACTGTCACCAGCTACCCTCAGCTCTGTTAACCATCCGTCTTAACGGGCAGCATTCCAGTTAAAAAGTTCACAAGTATAATAAAATGCTTTAAAGTTTTTCTTGAAAAAATTTTCAGTCACAATCGTGTCCTTGTCACAGTAGCATTACCGTGTTCTATCCGTGTATGTGTGAAGTTAATGCTTTCATGACTCCATTAAAAAACGCCTATAAGACAGTCAAGTCTTCTTCTCATGTAGCCCCGTATAATCGTATAACTATTTAGAGAAATTCTCTTCACCCAAATATCTGTAGATCATAAAATAAGACGGGTGAGTAGGTAGTTAATTAAAGTCGCACTGAAGCAACACAACGGGCTATTGGTGACGGTCCGGGATCAATCCCGAAGGGAAAGATTCAAAGAATGCCTCCTAATTTTGAACCATGGTCAGATGACGAGATAAACACCTGAGCTATAAGACGGGTGGTACTTTTCCTATTTCCGTCCCTGATATATAATGACAAAAATTAATTGAAATCAAAAATTAGCATTGTGAACAATAATTTATTAACAAAATTAGTTTGGTACTATGTAGAGTATATTTTAACCTAATTATTTAAGTAATTGCAATTTATTTTCATTTTAAATACGTAAACTTCGTTTTGGACAGAGGGCACCATCACACAACCTCATTTGCTCCAGGCCAAAAAAAACAGCGGGTAGGCACAGTCCCCACTGTACCGTAAGGTTTGGTACGTGAATACTTTTGGGTGGAATACCTGGTAAATGGGTCGCTGGTGAAATGAAGACGGCGGGTATTTGTTTGACATTTATTTATTTAGCCAATTTTGGTGGATACATAACAGTGGTGTTAGAGTGTGCTTAGTATTCTTTCGACCTTATGGATGATGGATCTGTGAAGGCTAAAGTACGAGACAAACGGCATGGTATCGAGCTGATGTTCCTGACAAAGGTTCGGTGGTGGTGTTTCCAAGCGTGGTGGCAGCTGGTTAGATGGTCCAGCAACGTCGCCGTGTTAGAGCGCCTGCTCTTTCTTGCATCTTCGGTAAGCTCTAAATCTCTCCGCACTTGTCATAGGTTTAGACTTCTTGGTATCATTTTGTTCATCTTGAACTTTTCTTTCAACCTGTTTACGTTTCCTATACCGTAATTTAAATTTAGTGTGATATTTTGGCTTCATAGTGAAATCTTCGACAATCGTCACTTTCCACCGCACACAATTTTCACACAAATGGTTTAATGGAATTGTAGAACTCGTCGTTCTCTTCAATTTAAGCACGCACTCGTTACGACCCGTCGATTAGAACTGAAGTTACAGCGGTTAAACAGTCCAGCGTATGCCCGAAATATGCCCTGGAGTTATTGGGCTTTGAGATATCAACACTTTTCGTGACGCGCAAGTTTCTGACGATGACCTTCATACCGATTTTGAAGACGTATTCACGTCAAAAATTCTAGCTTCGCTTCTGTACTCTAGTTTGATGTGCTTGTATAACGCTATCCCATAATAATTGGGTGTTTTTCTTATTGGTCAAAATAAATAATAGTGATTTACAGTTACAGCGTAATCGTACAATGTTTATGTTGTATTAGAATTTGCAGTGGTTTAAGTAATTTGGTGTCAGTTTAAATTTTCCCACGCGAATTTAAGAGTGAAAAAAATAAGCGTTACCATGGTTATGAAACGTTATATTATGAGTTGCTTCCTGAAAATCGAAACATCACTAAATAACTGTATTGCGAACAACTGACTCGGGTAAAACAAGCTATCGATGAATATCTGCACTAGCTAATAGAAAGAGCGTGTCTTTACATCATCCTCTTTCTATTAGCTAGTAATATCTCTCTATATTAATATTGTTATTACTTTATTAACTGCTATTCACTTTAGTAATTGTTATTTACTTCAAGTAATATTGCTATTTGCTTTAGTCATTGTTATTTACTTTAAATAATATTGTTATTTGCTTTAGTGCAGAAAGAGCGACTGGCACTAAAGTAATGCTGTGATTTAATCTCATACGAACAACCTGTAATGTTTCATGACTGTAAGAGGACTTAATTATTATTTAGCAAAAAAGATGGCCTAAGTAAACAAACCATCACATTTATTAATTATTTTTAATAAGTAAGGAAAACCTTCCTATTTTCCTTTAACTTCAAGCTAGCAGATCAGTATTCTAATCGAATCCGTTCTATTGTTGTAAAAATGAAATTGAAATCAATGGACAAAAAAAAACCGAACTCAGCGTCAAGTATTTGAACTTAGTAGGTAGGTATGTAGGTATTTTAATTAACGTCACAACTGTATTTGAACTTAGAAAACAGCAAGATCACATTGAATGAATGCTTCCGTGATTCCTTGAGTTGGAATGCTTCACGGCATGAGCATAGCTTTAGCAGTAAAAACAGTTTGCCAGTATTATCACAAACCGCCTCCTAGACACTTCTCTTATAAATAAATACACTGAACTTCAATAATACTTGTTACTGTTTCTCAACTTTCGTAAAATAAACCGATACAAACTGCAGAAAACAATTCGGTAAATATGTGATCTCTGATAACCGTGTCTCTATATCGGACAAATCATCTTTCTATTTATAGTTTACTGCGATGTGAAATGAACATGCTTTAATCAGCATATTGATGGAATCAAGTCGGGGATTCACCAACGACAAAGTCAGCTACCAAGTTCTTCATAATATATTAATGAAAATGTAACAGACCCGCACATATCATCTTAGCTGTTTCTTAATTGCTTGTACCTATTGATCGTAGTGTTATTATTCACATTTCATGCCTTATTTAAATCCATTTTAAATGCATATATACATCGATATGTGCATTTCATACTTCCAAATGAAGCAAAATTAATTAAAAATATAAAGCAACATTTCTTGTACTTTTTACCGATCCTACTTATTGAAGCGTACACCTTAGTCATGTTATAACAATAATTAGCGTATGAAAGTCCACTTCAATTGCATTCCATTTACCAAGGCGATTTTATAACATTCAAAGCTATTTTTTCACGTTAGCACATATTTCCTTTCCTACGCTGACTGCTATCTTGAATATTTCTCATTACCTTATGTAAACACTGCTAGAGACTTATTAGAACGATGAGTTTTTGCGTAGAGTTTTAGCAAAATAATGCAGCTCTAGTTCAAATCAAGCATATTTAAAATAAGCGGCCAAATACTATATTGGTTGATTTTGCATTGTTTATATCCGTTGTTGCCATTCGTCAATATACAAATGCTTTCGATTTCCATGCCCCGTACGTTTGTGAAATATATGTGTAGACTATCGTAGTTTTGTTTTATTAACCCTCCTGGTGGTTGTCTTGTCGAGACATCTTATCATTAGCAAAACCATTAGCAGATCTTGATGGACGAGATATCTCGTCATTAGAAGAAAACTGACCGTATCTTGATCTAGTCGTCATGGAAAAATCGGCAATATCTTGATGACGATATATCTCGTTACTAGCAAAATTGATCAGATCTTGATGGACGAGGATGGATGTCTCGTCGAAACCACTAGGAGGGGTAATCTGTAAACAGGCTATTTTAAGTATCTCCTGAAAGTAAAAAAAAATTCTGCAATTGTATTAGGAGTAGGGTTAACCATACGAAAACTGTCGATGCCTCCAAAATTCACACTCACTTTGGCAGGAGGGGAAGTATGAATTATTCATTTCTTCAAAAGGGGGTTGCGGTATAAGCTTATGCGATTAATAAAAAGAATCCGGGGAGTCAAAAAGCAAAAAAGCAGAAACCCGAAAGTATATCTCAGGTGAAAACGATTCAGTAATATCTTCTCCCCGAAAATCGGAATTTGCTGGGCTCTGCACTTTACTCTAGCTGCAAGTGAACAGCCTTCCAAAAACGCAAAATTCCAAAAAAATGAAAAGGAAGCTGCTGCAATGAAAAAAGAAAGAGAGATGATGAAAAAAACTTTATTATTTGGTCTGAGCCTGTCACTCACTTCTTCCCGAGGAAGACATTTTTTATTCATTTACTTTCTATTTGTTTCGAATTCTTTTTTCCCGCCAACTTTAAGCTTCTTCTTGGAGAACTAGTTGGGCAATGATTGGCTCCCTTTCAACAACCTTCTAAATCGATCAGAAGAATTTCATTTTGAGTCCTCTCTTCACTTCTTTTCTTCTGGCTTGTTTTTTGGGGGTAGTGTTCTAAGGAGGCTATATTTCATCGGAAGTCTTTTCATATTTGTTGTTATTATTATTCGCCATTTTATCTGGAACATATATTTATTTTTCTCTTATCCCGTAACCTACTGCACAATATGACGGCAGCTGTGGCAAGTGACCCCAAGATTATTGGAAAGTTTTTTGGTTTTCTTGTCCTTTATCTCTTCCTTATTGTATCAACCGCAAGTATTCGGAAGACAGTTCCAGTTTTTTGCACCCCCTCGCTTCTCCCCCACATCATCCCTGCTGGAAACTTTCGGATTTTTTTTACCTTGGATTTCAGAAAAAAAGTTTTTTCCCCAGTTTTATTCTTTCAAATTGATTTGAGACTAAGAAGTGTGTTTTCTGGATTTCTTTCACAAATAACTGAAAAATTGGTATGTAGATAATATTTCTACGGTGCTCTGCATTTTGGGGAAAAAGTATATTGATTTTTTAATATTATTTTCAGTACATGTCAATAGGTGGGGCTACATCTCAATAACATAAGCAGGATTTTATTTCGGAAGAGATCCAAAGTTAAAAAATTTAATTTTTTTAATGCAAAGTTAGGGTAGGTAGTTGAATTAACGTCACACTGAAGCAATACAAGGGGCTATTGGCGGCGTTTCGGGGTCAATCCCGAAGGGAAAGAACCGAAGATAACACCACGTAATTTTGAACCACGGTCAGATGACGAGGTCAACACCTGAGCTTGCACCCCATTCTCCAAACTTATGTAAAGTTATGATCATAGCACATTTTTAACCCTCCAAGTGGTTGCGACGAGCTATCTCGTCCACCAAGATTTAGTCAGCTTTGATAACGACGAGATATCTCGTTGAGACAACCACCAGGAAGGTTAAATAGAAAACATGTTATAATTTTTACTTGTTGCCGAAATCTACTCAACTACTTTGCGTCATCAATATCCGCTAAAAACATAATGAAATCAAGACATCCTCCAGGATCGTCCCTATTAAAATGAACGAATCCTGTTGCTATAGTAACCGCCCTCTTACTCAGACTTAGTGGTGAGAGCTGTTCACGTGATAGACAATCTGCATGATTGAACCACAGGAGATGGATGCTATGGGATGGATACTCTTCGACTTTTCTTAATCCTCCTGGTGGTTCTAGTCTCGACGAGGTATCTCGTCATTAGCAAAAACTGACCACATCTTGATGGACGAGATTCCTCGTCATTAGAAAAAAACTGACCATATCTTGATCTCGTCATCATCAAAAATTAGCGATATCTTAATGACGAATGTGCATATGAATGCTTATCTCGTCATTAGCAAAATTAGTCAGATCTCTAAGACGAGATATCTCGTCATTAGTAGAATTGGTCAGATTTTGATGGACGATATATATCATCGTTAGCAAAATTGTTCAGATCTTGATGGACGATATATCTCGTCGAAACCACTTGAAGGGTTAAAATTAGAAAACCCATGCATACTATCTGCGCTGAAATTTCGACATACATCAATTGATGGGAGTATCGTTGCCCACCTTTCATGTTTTATTTAAGTCTGCTTATGATCTATATAAGCATTCATATGCACATTTCATACCACCAAATAGAATGAAATTTGTCAAAAAATGTAAAACAGCATTTCGTGTTCATACTGAGGTTAATTCTTATTTCCAATACAGCGCGTGGCAAAAATTTCATAACCTCGGTCATATTGCCACAATTAGCTTCTGATTCAATTGGATCACATTTACTTAAAAGGCGATTCGGTGAAATTTTAACCTTGTTTTCTTATTTCCTCACATTTTCTTTTCTGCTCTGATTTCTATCTTCTAGATTCTTTACTGCCTTCTGTCATCAGACGGCTGAAAGATTTCATTAGAGTAGCAAGCACTCCCGAGTGTTTTTAACAATATTGTATTTCTCCATAGCTCAAATCAAACTTATTTAAACGAATCGGCAAAGTTAGAAGCGGTTGATTTTATATGGTTGATATCCGTTTGTTGTGTGCCATTCGCCAATGTATGAATAATGTCGATTTCTGTGCCATGTACTTTAGTGAGATAGTTTTTTAAATAGATGGTTATGACGATGGTAATTAAATAACTTCGCACTGGAACAGCACAATTTGCTATTGGCGATGGTCCGGGATCCATTCCCAAGGGATAAATCCGAGAACAACACCACGTAATTTTGAACCAGGGTCAGATGACGAGGTCAACATCTGAGCTGGCATCCCACTCTCCGAATTTCCACACCACGCCAACATGAGGACATTTGAGGCCACGACAGATTTAACATGAACCAGCCCCCGTGTACACGGCAATCTTTATTTAGACCTAGTTTTGAATTCGCAACCCTCCCATTGCCAATCCGTTATTCTTCCAACCGGGCTACCGCGGACTTTAAAATATAATGCGTTATTATACGCATTTAAATATTTTTATCCGTTGAATAAAAAATAACTGTATTTTCCATGTGCTATAATGAAAATTTTTAGTTATAAGTGAATTTAAAAACAGTTTGCAAAAATCTGAAGTCCCACAAGATGTCACTACATCAACACTTTCTGTGTCACAGCTAATTACGTTAGCATATGGTTCACTTCGAAGTGAATATTCGTTACTTATTACCCAATTATCCAGCGCAAAAATACATATCCTATTTCGTCGTTATCTCTTCTCATTATCGATTACCAATCATTACATAGTTAGTACCAAGTTCCATTCATTTTTCTGCGCACAACGGTTGCAGTTACAAGGGGGAGAGACACAAAAAGAGACAAAACATTATCTAAGCAAAATAGCACTCATTCAGGGTATCGAAGCGAAGTGAAAAAGCGTCGGTGGTAATAAGCCATCACTAAAACAACACAATTTCCGTTTCACGGGCATTACCCTGCAGCAATCCGACTGCCATCTTGGCCAGAGGGACCTTTTCTTCACGACCATTTAATGTGGCGCCCGGCGAGAATTAAAAAATCATTTCTCGCTCTTTAATTGCTTTTTCCTCAAACGCACGGGTTGAGAACGTTTTTTGTTGCCCTCTCCCCGCTCTTTTGTTATTTTTGTTGCCCTCGAAAGGCGTCTGAGGCACAAAAAACCGTGTCGCTGTTTTAAAAGGTTTTGCCACGGATCACGGGTTTTCGAATGACTCAGCCAGACTGTACTTCCCTCCATGTTTGACCACACGCTGTCACCCCAGAAAAGAGTGGACTGGCTTCCGAAATTTATAGTATGAAATTCGTAAGTTTCCCCTGTGTCTTACAGATGTTTAATTAAAAAAATTTAATACGTTTCACTCGGGGTTAATAATTTTTATTTATTTTATGCTAGCGAAGCGAAGGGCGTGGTATCCCAGTTGCAAGAGCAACGGATTAGCAACCTGAGGGTTGCGAGTTTGAAACTCGGTCCAGCCAAAGACCGTCGTGTACCCGGGGGGTGCACGTTAAATCAGTCGTGACCTTAAATATACTCACGTTGGCGCTGTGTGGAAATTTGGAAAGTGGGGTGCCAACTCAGGTGTTGTCATTTGATCGTGGTTTAAAGTTACGAGGCGTTATTCTTCGATTTTCCATTCGTGATTGATCCCAGACAGTCGCCAATAGACGCCAATAGTCGCCAATGTGTTGCCCTAGTGCGACGTTTTAACTACCCGCTAGCGAAACAAGTCAGCTTAGCACGTGAGCAACTTTGAATTGACGACGATAGGCAATTTTAACCTAGGTCTTTCCTTCTAGACGACATTAGTCGATTTTCGATCGACCTTCTAATGAAATAAAGAGAGCATGTGTTCGGAGTCGCTGTCATAAGATCTTTAAAGGTCAAGTAGGCTTACGAATCGCCTTAGGCAAATTGGCTATCGATGACCTGACTAGTGTTTTCAATGACACTGGATAACCAAATTAATCAATCAACCTTTAAAGTTTTCACGGGAAGTTTTGAGTATTATTAATATATACTCAGTATAACTAGTCTCTCTTCTCTCTCTGAAGAGGCTTATCAAGGTTTGCACATGGCGACCAATGTCTCAGAAATGGTCCTGCTTTGAAAGAAAATATTGCAATGTAATGTGTGTAATGTATGTATTACAATGTAATGTGTGTAATGTATGTATTACAATGTTATTACAATAAAGTGTACGATATCTTTGTTACTTGATACTCCTTATTCCATAATGTATTCGTGGATCACATAGTCATATCTAGAAGTTGATTTTGGATCACGGAAAATAAAGCCTCTGGATCAAAAGCACAAAAAGATTCTTCAACTCAGTTTCTCTCAGAAGACAAGAGAAAGTTTTGTAATGGTAGCAGTAGCAAAAACATAAACAACTTCCTTCTAAAATCTTAAAGAATATTAATCCTCCTGGTGGTTGCCTCGACGAGGTATCTCGTCATTAGCAACACTTACCATATCTTGATGGACGAGATATCTCGTCATTTGCAAAACTTACCAGATCTTGATGGACGAGATATCTCGTCATTAGAAAAAAAACCTGACCAGATCTTTATCTCGCCATCATAAAAAAATCGGCAATATCCTGATGATCTCGTCATTAGCAAAATGGGTCAGATCTTGATGGACGAGATATCTCGTCTAAGCCACTTGGAGGGTTAATCTATCTTTTAGATCTCACTTTAAAAACTCACGCAGAGAACCAACGTTCTCTAAAAACAAAACTTCCATCCTCGGTATCTTTTCTCGTGTTCAAAGATGGCGGAGGCTCAATCAGAGTGAAGTGACGTGAAGCTGAATACGGCTTGACATCATCGTCGGACGCCTTATGCTCATTTAATGAGTGAAATAAGGGCCTAATGGTGTCCGGGTGACTTGGCTTCGGGTGAGAAATCGACATTTACCCGATACCCCTAATCAAATGATGCGTATCATGTAGAGTCACTCAATGGTTGAGACACTTTCATGAACTTCGCCCGCCATTTTTCTCGATGACTCACACCTAAATGATACATAAGCGTATCGATCGCTTTGCTAAAAGGTTTAATAAATAGCCTCGTCATGATGCCGAAATTTGAGTGAATTGTTCAATTGAATTTTTAACCCGCACTCCCATTCTCGTTTGTATAGCATCAGTCTTTTAACCCTCCAAGTGGTTTCGACGAGATAACTCGTCCATAAAGATCTGACCAATTTCGCTGATGCCGAGATATTTCGTCATCAAGATAGTGTAGATTTTTTATGATGACTAGATCAAGATCTGGTCAGTTTTCTTCTAATGACGAGATAACTCGTCCAAGATCTAGACAGTTTTGATAACGAAAAGATATCTCGAGATATCTGATCATCAGAATATTGCCATTTTATAACGACGAGATCAAGATCTGGTCAGCCTTTTCAAATTAATTTGTTTCGCTAATGACCAGATTCCTCGTGGAGACAACCACCATGAGGGTTAAATATAATTTTATTTGAATGCTGATTCGTTGTTACTAATCCCCCTGGCCTAGTAAATACTAGACCATCTAATAGATTTGTCACTCGAGTAAATCATACACTGCTCCTTCTTGTTTCGAAATTTAATGTTTCTAAAGAGACACAGATAGTCAAGCAGTTGCAGACATTGCATAGTGGGAAAACTTTAATCCTGCTCTCAAATTTCACACTCCCTCTGAGCCCACTCCTGAACCTCGCCAAAGTAGTCTCTTATAACCTATCTGGGCCGTGGTAGCGCAGTTGGAAGTGTGGTAGATAAGCAACCGGAAGGGTTGGGAGTTCGAAACTCTATCCAACCAAAGACAGTTGTGTGCGTGGGGTTGGTGCACTTTGAATTTGTCGTGGCCTCAGATGTCCTCACGTTGTCGTGGTGTGGTAGTTTGGAGAATGGGGTGGCAGGCCAGGTATTGACCTCGTCATTTGGCAGTGGTTCAAAATCACGAGGTGTTGTCCTCGGATCATTATCGTTGGGATTGATTCCGGTCCGTCGGCAATAACCCGTTGTGTTGCTCCAGTGATATGTTAATTGAACTACTTACCTACCTTATAAACTGGGACTTTTAAACTGGAGTGTCGATCCATGGCATTTAGCCTCGTAGGGATGATGTTAAGGTGGAATATTCCAAGCTTGACTGACTCAGTGGATTCGCCCACAGCTCTAGCATACTGAGAGTTGTAGGTGGCGCAGGATCTATTCCTTTAAGTTACCATGGGTGTTCTTCTCTTCTGAGTAAGCTAAAACTTCATTTGATGATGTCTACCCTCAGCATGTCCAAATATGATCCTTGTGCCATAAAGGCATCTTGACTCTTTGATTTTATCCCAACTGAACCTCAGTAACGGTAAATTCATTAACTGTGAGGATACTCCTCAATTTTTTCATTTGCAAGTCATTTCCTTTCCGAGAAAGACATATCAAGTTATCCATTAAAAAGGGATTGATTTGGATGTCATTTTTGATAGTTGGATGGGATAATAGACTCGACTTTTTATCTGTAGTGACAGGCCATTCCTTGAGGTGTTCTACATAGCTCTTGCAATCCGCCAAAATCCAAAACATATTTATTACTGTTATTACTTACTTTTCAAAGTATTACTGGTACTATTTTTGCTAGCTCTGCGGAAAAAAATTTACTTCTTGGACGTTAACTTTGATTAAGCCTAGTTAAACCTGGATCACCGGATCATTGAACTGTGGCTCGAGAAATGGGGAAAGCTTTTACGCTTGCATCTTGCATGACACAAACCATCCAGCTTACCAACAGATTTAATGCTGAGGAATGCTAAACTTTTACATTCAATGTGCAGTCTGTTTTCTAAGTACAATTGTTTCCATTGTATTTTATAAAACAATAGTACATGTGCTGTACATTTATCTTATGAGGGGTTCATAATTTTATCTGGTACTAGAGCCCACTGCCTATCCTGGTACTGGGGCCATCAATGTAAATAATGAAGCTGAACTATCGATTGTGTGACTAAGAACATGGTTAATTGTTTAACTTTCCATGCTAACAACACAGTTTTCTAAATTTTGACTCTGCCATTCATATTTATTAAATGAAAAAGAATATAGTAACCCTTTCTTTCCAAAATAATACCAACATAACACACGAATACTTATAATAATGATTTTTTATGTGATATCCACTTATAATTTACTGTGAATACAGAGTATAGAGTCACTACATGAGACAAACTTACATCGCAAGAGAATCAAATGTTCAATGCCCAAGTGACTTCTGAAAAGCACTTTCAAAACTGAATTACGTTTATATTGTGATTATTATTTTTTATTTACCATTTTTTAAACACAGTTTTGCCAAGGACAATTTTGAATTCTTCTAAAACTTTTTCAAATGATATTCGGTGTCTATTATGTATGAAATATATTGAGATGAAGAATATAAGTACAATTATTTGCACTTTTCTTATTTTTATTAAAAGTAGAGAACCTTATGAGTGTTATGTTTTTTACATTTAAATTTTAAAATTTTTGAATAGGATGCAACTATTGGATTGCTAATTCCATTGGAGAGCTATACATAAACAATTTAAATGATTACTAACGAAAAGAGAATGCATTTAAATAATTTAATTTGAACTAGGCAGGATGTAACCTAATAAAAATCAAAATGTATATGTAAAATAAAAATGTATTTGTAAAAACAAAGGTCCACAGTATATGATTTTCCTGTTCCTTAAACCTCCTTGTGGTTTATTTTCGCGTCGAAAACTGTCCTGTAGTACCCAACCTCTGGTGATAAAACCTGTCCCAAACTTTCACCAGTTCTGGGCAAGGGACAATTTGTCCTATTCCCTTGGAGAAATTCATTCCCTTGGAGAAATAGGGTAGTTTTGTCTCGATGAGGTATTTCGTTATTAGCAAAACTGACCCGATCTAGGTGTACAAGATATCCCATCGAAATACTTGAAGGGTAAATAGTTAGTTAACACCTACCTACCTAATTTGAAATGGGGAAACACATCGGGCTGTTGGTTACGGTCCGGGATCAATCCCGAAGGGAAAGATCCAAGGACAATGCCTCGTAATTTTGAACCACGGTCAGATGACGAGAACAACGCCTGGGCTGGCACCCCACTCTTTTTCTACTTGGATATTCATTCCCTTAGAGTAATAGGGCAATTTTGTCTTAACGAGATATCTCGTCCCTAGTAAAATTAATCAGATTTTGGACGTGATACATCGTCGAGACATTTGGAGGGTTAATTCGAATCCCCACGCGCGTCGAAAATTATGCTTGAGCAGTCATTAAATTAAAAAATAAAAGAATCCAGTGTGGGACTAGCATTCTTTAACACTTTACCCCAAAAAAACGCTAGAAAAAAATACGAAACGATCGTTTCATCGAAACTTCCGAAAACAAACAAACGCGAACGGAAGCTCCCCCCCTCCAGGACATTATACACATCATACACACTCCCAAAACATCCCCTTTTCAATCACCCCGTCCAATAAACGTCAAAACTGCGGAATACGACCCCTTTCTTTTTCCAAAAGCGCAGAAAAAACAACTTAATTTTCGGGAAAGGGTTGATACTTTTCGGGAAAACTCCGGGGGAAAAAGAAGTCCGGAAGTAACGCAATTAGAGGGGAACATATCCTCCGGAAGCAGGAGCATTTAGGGGTGAAGGGGGTTGATCTTGTCGCTCTGATCTCCTCGTCTCCATCACTCATCCTCGATGGGGGATGTGGAAGATTTTAAAGGGGCTCGAATATGAAATTAGTGACAGTGCAGCGCTTTGTGGAAGTTGAAGTTCGGGTGATGGAGTACTTTGACATGTTGGAATAGTCTTTCCGCCTAGTGTGCAAGCGCTGAGTTTAATTCAAAAGTAGGATTATAACGCTGAGGTCAAAACGCTGAATTTACGCCGCACTGCAGCAACACAACGGGCTATCGGCGACGGTCCGGGATCAATCCCTAAGGGAAAGATTCTAGGACAACGCCTCGTAATTTTGAATCATTGTTTGATGACGAGGTCAACACCTGAGCTGGTACCCCACTCTCCAAACTTCCACACCACGCCATAGTGAGGACATTTGAGGCCATGACAGATTTTAACGTGCACCAGTCCCCGTGTACACGGTCTGTGGTTCTGAACCGAGTTTCAAATTCGCAACCCTCCGATTGCTAATTCGTTGCTCTTCCAACTGGGCTACTGTGACCCAAACTAAGTATTATTGCATTATTACCAATAAATGAGCCGTAAGAGCAGAACGGTTCGTAACCCTTTTCAATATTCTTGTTTGGTCTTTAGGTTGCGATTCGGTAGTAGGACAGAAGGGTATGGACAATGTATTTAAACCATGAACTATTTTTGAGGAGAGGATAGCTTATTGAGATTCTTAGCTCATGGGCAATCAATTCCTCAAGATTGATTCTAGTATTATGTTGCCGGCTACCCACCATGTGGGTCTTCAAATATGCAACCAGATGTAAAAGACTTAACGGGACACAGTTTTTCCTCGACTTCTCACCTTTTCCTCTGAAAATTCTTTTGTACACTCTGCGAACTTTCTGTATTAATGAATAGATATCACCTCCATTGAACTGCTCTATACTTATAACTTTGATAGAAGTCAGTTATTTGGCAAGCAAGACGTCTTATGGGGTCTAATAGCTTATTATAACCATTTTTTCCTTTAATCTTACCATCTTTTTGCATTCTTTTTCTCAGAATCTTGAAACTTGGAAGTAAGAAAATCTATGACAGATTTTCTGTGATTTTTAAGTTCCTAATGAATTCACTGGTATAGTATGTATTTGGCCATTCAAATTCATTTGATTAAATGATTACAGTATACATTAACCTTCTTGGAGATTGCAGAACGGATATATGCGTGCGATTAAACCTGTAGTCGTCCCTGTGTTACTTCTAATTTTGATCTTCTTGACCAATGGAATCTTTCCTAGGATTCTTTCCACCAATAGATGTGGTTGCTTAGTCATTATGTGTGTTGAGGGGGAAAGCAAACTGCACTACTTGGAAATCTCGTGTGCTCTGCGAGTTAACCCTCCAAATAGTTTCAACGAGATATCTTATCCATCAAGATCTGACCAATTTTGCTAATGACGAGATGACTCGTCATTAAGATATTACCAATTTTTGATGATGACGAGATCAAGATTTGGTCCCAGTTTTCTTCTTGTATCTCGTTCATCAAGGTCTGGTTAGTTTTACCTCGATACCTCGTTGAGAAAACCACAAGGAGAGTTAATAACATTTATTAACAACCAATAGGGGATTAAACCCTCTTGGTGGTTCATCTTTGATATATTTGGTTGTTTATCTTCGATGGCTGGAAGAGCCGAAAACTGCCCTGTAGTGGCCAGCCTCTGGTGCAAAATCCTGTTCAAACTGACAATTTGTTTGTCCCACTTAAGTTGATTCCCTTAGAGTAATAGAGTAGTTTTGTCTGTCATGAGGGATCGCGTCATTAGCAAAACTAACCCGTTCTAGACGAACGAGATATCTTGTTGAAATACTTGATAGGTAGGTAGTTAATTACCGTCACACTGGAGCAACACAATGGGCTATTGGCGACAGCAGGCATCCCAATCCCGAAGGGAAAAATCCAAGGAAAACGCCTCGTAATTTTGAACCACGGTCAGATGAAGAGAACAACTCCTGAGCTGACACCCCACTCTACAAGCTTCCCCACAACGCCAACGTTGGTTGTTTATCCGTTGCTTTCTAACGGCCCACCAAACACTTGAAGGGTTAAACGACGAGGCGGCCTGGAAATAAGAAATAAACGGCATTTCCCCGTTCAAAACGGTACGTATGGTCAGTCTACTTCAAATTGATAGTGGCGATGGACACCTCTACCCCTTCGAGAATGCGTCCCCGATTCCGACCCACGAAACAGTGTTCGACATCAACTACCCGACCCCTTTCTATCCCAGCGAAGACTAATGCTCCCTCAGTTCGACGAGTTGCGATGGTGTTGCAGTCCGAAGACCGGGTACTTGGCGTTTTGACCTCCCCGTTCATTTAATTTGGCGACAAGTATAATCAGATTTTGCACAAACAGCTGCCTCAGCCAATTAGCCAATCGGCCTCTCTCTCCCTCTCTCTTCCGCGCAATGGCCTTTTAATCAGAACTCCGCTCGCTCACGTGAAAGTGACACCAGTACATTTTGGAATTTTCTTTCCTCGCGAACTTCCCATTAGTGGAATTGATGTTTCCGAATTAAAAACGCGGGGTCGGATTCGAATTTTTAAGTAACTCGCGCGTTCTCTTGGCTCGTTCGAAGACAATGGGATGAGGGGGAGAGGAATTAGGTTTTTCCTTTCTAATTTCCTTGAAATCACTTTCGCACGATGAACATTTCGCCAGAGGCGGCTGCTTGTTTTTTAGGACGTGCGCTTTGAGTCTAATTAAATTTGCACGGTATCGGGAACGTAATGGGAAATTGAATAAAAAATACATAAATTATATTGCAGTAGAATGTCGCGGAACTGTTGTGCTGTAAACATATTATTCATTTCGACATTCCCAGAGAACTGAATAACGCAATTGTAATTTCGGCAATGATTTCCAAGCCAAGGCACGCAACCTTGTATAGCAAAGATAGAAGTAAGATGAGTCAATGTATCACACTTCGCCTCCTGGATATGTCAGAGTTGTGATACGTCGCCAATAGCCCATTGGGTTGCTCCAGTGATACGTGAATTAACTACCTACCGAGTTGTGATACAACTTTGTCTGTTAGAGGGCCGCGGTAGGTATTTTAATTGACGTCACACTGGAGCAGCACAACGGGCTATTTCAGACGGTCCAGGATCAAACTCGAAAGGAAAGATCCGAGGACAGCACCACGTAATTTTGAACCAGGGTCAGATGACGAGGTCACACTTGAGCTGGCACTCCACTCTCCAACCTTCCACACCACGCCAACATGAGGACATTTGAGGCCACGACAGATTTAACGTGAACCAGCCCCCTTTGTACACGACGATCTTTGATTGAATTCGAACTCGCTCCTCCGGTTGCTAATCATTACTCTTCCAACCGCGCTACCATGGCCCCTAGCCCAGTTGGAAGAGCAACAGATTAGCAACCGGAGGGTTGCAAGTTCGAAACTAGGTCCAGCCAAAAATCATCGTGTACACGGGGACTAAATTATTAAAGAAGCTCACCACACATCTTATCTTGAGGCACCAGTTCCTGGTTAGCTTATAGGACCTCCATGAAAGAAATAAAATATGTTATTACAAATACTGCACAAAAAATTAATCAACTTTCATTTCTTCGCGAATGCACTGTCTTTGCAAATATCTAAAATTTAAACCGGTTGGAAGTGTAGCGGATTGACAACAGTAGGGACGCGAGCTCGAAGCTCGGTCCAGCCAAAGACCGTCGTGTCATAAATCTGCCATGACCTCAAATGTCCTCACTTTGGCATAGTGGGAAGCTTGAAGAGTGGGGTGCCAGTTCATGTGTGACCTCGTCATCTGATCGTGGTTCAAAATTACGTGGTGTTGTCCTCAGATCTTTCTCTTGGGGATTGATCTCGGACCAACACCCCGTTGTGTTGAACCAGTGCTACGTTAATTAAATGCCTACCTACCTGGCCATACATAGAAAAATATTTTTCACAACATTAAAGAGTTATGAATCGTTAGTACGCTCCAGGATCTACAAATAACAGTTCTGCTTTTTTCACGTCATCTTGTGTTTTAATAGTACCTTTCTATAATATATATATATAATATGATATTTCAATGATATCATTTTTGAAGATATGAGAAACAGCATATTTTCTTTCTGTGAAAGAAGTTTTGTTACTTTTCCTCAGGAAAGGTACATGTAATGATAATGGCATCTTCTCGCTAAACTAGAAGAAAAGACAAGACTGATCTGAGGAAATGCTTTTTGTGGAAGTTGCACTTGTTATGTAACGAAAAATAGGCTATCAAAATTCGAGTGGCTCGCAACTAGGCAACTGGGAATCGTTAAAACACCAAGTTGGTACTCAAGACTTCGAATAAAATTTTTCACACTCGAAACAGATCGCCATATTTGGTCAGAAACTTTGTGTTGTTTCTCCAAACTCAGATGGGAGAATTGTAACCTATGATTTGTTCGTGAAACCCTCCAAGAGGTTTTTCGACGATTCATTCCAAGAGGTTTTTCGACATTCCATTATCATCCGACCAATTTCGGTAATAACGAGGTAACTCGTCATCAAGATATAGTCGATTTTTTATGACGACGGGATCAAGATCTGGTCAGTTTTCTAATGACGAGATATATCGTCCATCAAGATCTGGTCATTTTTGAGTAATGATAAGATACCTCGTCGAGACAACCACCAGGTGGGTTAAATATATTTTAGTCCTCCAAACTCAAGTTTTTTTTTAACCTGTTCCTTTAAAAAACCTCACAAGGAGATTTCGTCATCTGACCGTGGTTCAAAATTACGTGGTGTTGTCCTCGGATCTTTCCCTTTGGGATTGATCCCGGACCGTCACCAATAGCCCATTGTGTTGCTCCAGTGTGACGTTAATTTAAATACCCTACCCAACCCACAAGGAGATTTTATAAAATTAGTTAAAATGTATATCATTCATTTCCCTTTTATATTCGTCACATGGTGAAAGAATGTGACTCGAAAAGTCCATAAGAATGAAGATATTTTATGGCAATATTGCTTTGTGTATAAAATTTCGACATTGTTGTGAAAAAGCATTCTAATAATAACACAAAATTGCATTTTCCAAAAAGAAAACTCATTTATAATAATAGTCGTATAAAATTAATTTCTAGGTCGATCTGTTTTTCCTTCTCATTTTTAAACGGAGCTGCGGTAGACCAGTTGGAGGACCAACGGATTAGCAACCGGAGGGTTGCGAGTTCGAATCCAACCGTCATGTACAAAGAGGGCTGGTGCACATTAAAATCTATCGTTGCCTCAAATGTCCTCACGTTTGCGTGGTATGGACATTTGGAGAGTGGGGTGCCAGTTCAGGTATTGACCTCATCATCTGACCGTGGTTCAAAATTACATGTTGTCCTCGGTCTTTCCCTTGGAGACTGATCCCGGTCCGTCACTAATAGCCCTTTGTGTTGCTCCAGTGCAACGTTAATTAATTACCATTACCCAATTTTAAACTGCATATGCAATTGATGGGATGAATGATACATTTTTCCGATATATAATTCATGTTGGATATTTCACAAAGGCGATGTTAGTGAATTAATTGTTCACACGTCAACAGTGATGGAGTTGATACAACAAATTTTAATTCGCACAAACAAAACTAGAATAACCGAAAACATTTCCGGTATTTCTATTTGTTTTGTTGGACTTCGTGAATATATTGAGGTTCGATTTTCTCGTTTGACTCCGAAAATGTTCAAATATTTTTACCCGCTTTTTGGTCACGTTTTTGCGATAAAAAATTTTCACTGCATTTTTAACTCCAATAAGAAATATCAGTCATATTATATATTCGAACGAGGAAATAGTTTTAATTCACAAGCGAAACTTACGAAGTTGAAAACAATTCTTAAGTTTTTGTTCTGATATCGCAATTTGGAAAAGCATTAACGCTAGTATAAACTAAATTCAAACTTAAATCAAGATTTTAAATAAAAATTATTATTCTCATTATTTGGAAATTAAAAAAATACATTATATGGCTTCTATTAAAACGAGTTTTTTATTTCAATACCCCAATGTTTTTGTAGACAGTCCTTTCAGCATGTTATGGTAGTTGAGTGATAACCGCTCTGTTTCTTGGATCAATAGTTTTGTCTTGTATTTGGCCAGCTTTTCCAAATAGGGTCCTTGCGTCATAAAATCCAACCCAAAAAAATCGATTATACGTTCAGGGATCGAATCTCGGTGTAGGCATAAATTTTCTTAGTGGTTCGGAATCCACTTGTTTGTCTTTGGCACGGCTTGTCCAAATAGGGTCCTTGCGTCAAAAAGCCCAACCCAAATAAATCTTCAATACGTTCTGTAATCAAATTCCGATGTTGGCATAAATGTTTTTAGTGGTTTGGGATCTACTTGGGGGTGTTTGGCGCAGATTGTTCAAATTGGGTCCTGAAGCCATAAAACCCACCCCAACCAAATCTGTTCAATACTTGGAATCGAATCTTGATGGCATGAAATTTCGTAGTGGTTCGGAATCCACTTGTCTGTCTTGTGTTTGACGCAGTTTGTCCAAGTAGGGTCATTGTGCCGTGAAAATCAACCCAACCAAATCGGTTCGATACGTTCCGAGTTAGAGTCTCGGTTTTGGCAAGGATGTTTGTAGTGATTCGGAATCCACTTTGAAGCGTAAGTCTAACACTTGAGTAGCAAAAAACGACTGTTCAGAGCTCCAAACCAGACCATGGACAACACTTATTCATCTGCAAAAGAGGACTGAAACTAACCAACTGAAGTATTTCCCTGTGGCTAAAAATGGCGGACCGCACCCAATCGTCCTCCACAACAACCCTTAACTCTAATGACCCTTCTTGACCGCCAACAAAAGTGGTAAGTTTGTCGGGGAAATGTCCCCGAACTGCGAATTAAGGCTGCGAATTGCGAGAGGTGGCGACAAAGAAAAAACCCTCGGACGCTGAGCTGCGTTATTGGGGCGTCCTAATCCCTAATTCATCGGTCAGCCCTGATCCCTGGATAAAGGCGCAAAGCATTGCCGAAGGTCCGGCCGCTGGACATCGTGAGGGTCGTTAATGGCCGTAAACAGCAAGAGATCGGGATCTGCAGAGCCCTGGGTTATTTCCTAGGTTTAAGTGCGACGAGAAATTTCTCTGGAGATTGTAAGCTCCAAAGCCTTTACTGCCCACCCCCTCTTCCAATGACCTGGAGACTTTTCTGGTGTTGTACTCTCAGGAAGACAGTACTGTTTTAATTCAAATTTGGCTTGGTAACTATTTAAAATACCTATCGTCGGTATCAAGTCTCATTTTAAAAATCTAGAATCACTGTTTTGTCGCTGAACTACTTTTGAAAAATTGTGCTGAAAGTGTAGTTATCAATTTAGATCCAATAAGAGTTCGTGCCTTTGGCGTAGTATGAAACATCGAATTACACTCATGTCCAAAAAATAAGGATAATTTTGAATTCGTATCAGCAAGATCACCTGATCTCAATCCAATAAAGTAGGGATTGCGAACCTATGGCAAGGGTCCCAGAGTTGGCACGTCAACGTTTTGCAGGTGATATCATTTTATAGGCTTATAAATTATTCAAAATTTTATTTTAATTGTTACAATAGACAAGTCAAAGTTTTGCACAAAAAAGAAGCTAACCAACAAATACAAATCTACATTAAAACGCCAGCTACGGCTATATTATCAATTTTCTCCTATACGTATGCTTGAGTCGATATTTTCCGAAATGAATTTTATAAAGGATAATTTAGGAAACAGAATGATAAATGTAGCTTCGCCTTTGTATTACTAAAAGTGACAAAATATGAACCAGATACAAAGCATTTGGCATCCAATGTGCAACGGCAAAAAATCTCATTAATTTGTATAATGTGTATGCCATGTTATCTTCATGAAATTATTGTTAATTTTTAAATTTGCCTCAATAAAATTCTGCAATAATAAATTTTCTATTGTTCTCCCTCATTACAAACTGCTTGGCACTTCAGCAATACCATGAATATTATTGGTAAATTTTTGGCACGTGTATATAAAAAGGTTCGCCACCACTGGCAATAAAGCATGTTTGGGATGCATTCGGACGTCGCATTGCAGCCTACTCACTTCTTAGGACCGCACAAGAGCTAAGACGTGCTCTAGTGCGCGAATGGGATTTTTTGCCACAGGAATTCTTGGACAGCCTTGTGTAAAGCATATCTACACGTTGCGATGCCTGCATTAGGGTCTGAGAACCAGCACATTAACTATTAGGTTGTTTTTACCAGCAAAAACTTCTTTCTCAGTAACTAAAATTTACGATGTCCACCCTAAGCATTTTTAAAAATTTCTTTAGTTTCAGGTATGTGGGTGCCCTTAATTCATACCACACAGCTTGTGGAGTATTCATTTGTCATTCGAAGTACTTTAGTGCATGTACTTGATACGCTATTCACCTCGGATTGCATTGTCCTTGATTCTTGGACATGTGAACAAATAACATCTAATAACAGGAAATGTATTCAGTTGATCGGTCCGGGATCAATCCTGAAGGGAAAGAACCAAGGAGGACAACACCTCATAATTTTGTACTACGGTCAGATGACGAGGTCAACACCTGAGCTGGCACTCCACTCAGTATTCAGTTGGAAAAAGACAACTAAAAACAAAACTTTAGACAGTAGAAAACTTTAGCAAAATAGCAGATTTGTCTTTGATGTAGTGTCGCAGATATATCCCTACATGCCATAAGTCGTTTCGTTCAACCCGATCTAATTAGTCCTAATGTAACAAGACTATTGAATATATCCCAAATTAGTCTTTTCTTCTACATTTTAGAGGCCGCTATAGCCCAGTTGAAAGAGCAACGGATTAGCAACCGGAGAATTGCGAGTTCGAAGCTCAGTCCAGCCAAAGACCGTCGTGTAAGCAGGGGTTGGTGCACGTTAAATCTGTAGCGACCTCAAATGTCCTCACGTTGGCGTGGAAGTTTGGAGTGCCAGCACAGGTGTTGACCTGATCTGAACGTGGCTCAAAATTACGAGGTGTTGTCTTTCGGATCGATCCCGGACCGTCGCAAATAGCCCGTTGTGTTGCTCCAGAGCGACGTTGATTAACTACCAAAATACCATCTACATTTTAGAGCCTTGATAAGTGAAGATTACCGAGCATTTTTGAAGAAGTTGTATTCTATATTGCGCCATTAGATTAGGTAACTGACAACAATAAAGACTTTTTAATTCTGAATAAATTTATTAGTTCACGAAAAAGAAACATTTATGAAAATACAGATAGTACATTGGATGTTTTAACATTTTCTTATAAAATGTGACGAATAGGTTTTACACGGTCTGATAACTTCAACATCACACATTTTCTGGTATCGTTTCAAGATAATTATGAATGAAGTAAAATTATGTATAATGTAGTAACATTTTGGAAGAAAGGACACATCACACACGTCCAATAAATAGCACTTTCTGCAAGTCTCTTAAAATAGAAAAGTACACACTTAACATAAAAATCAATCAATTATGATAATTTCTTCTTCACATATCATATCGTCATCATTCTCACAATTCTGAAAAAGAAAACTATTATTACACACGAGAAAAATATTTCAATTAATTGCAATTTTAAGACACTTCTAGATTTGCCATAGTAATTAAGCACAGAGACGGTTGAATCCTCATTAAACATTTTCTTTAATAATAGAAAATAGTTTTAAAAGTGAATCAAGTGTAATATATTTATTAAGTCTCCTTTAGAACTAATATAGATTTTTGCGTGATAGTTCTTTTTAAATCATTTTGAATTCTTCTAATAGCAGTGGAGTCCAATAAAATTGTCAAGGATAGCCGTTATTTCTACGGGTGGTCCAAACTCATAGCTTACACCATAGTATACACCTTAGTCGGAGCAGCACTAAACTAACCTTAGTCTGGTTAGTTTAGTGCTGCTCCGACGAGATGGCAGTCGACCTTGGGGCAATCGATTTTTGAAAAGTTATGAAACCCTGTTTGAAGAAGGCTGCCATACTCAAAAAAAATAACAGCGATCGCAGTGGATGGTTCCCCTCGCCAACTCGCTATCACTGCTATTGCTTTCGGCATCGAACGATAAACTTAGAAACAGAATCCGTGCGACAGACGTCAATTGTGGAAATTCTTTGTTTACACTTTCCAACTTATAATCTAATTTAGAGAATAGACTCGTTCAAAACCACGTGACTTACTGCCAACACCCGGCCTATAAGTCTAGATATTTGCGTGATATACATGGAATACCTGATCGCATGATGAACTTCCACCAACAATCAACCCTTCCGTTTGAGTTTCAATCGCTAAGGATCATAACTGCACATGAAACCTTACTTTTCGAAGAAACTAAATAAAACAACTATACGTACAAAGATGGGCTCTCTAGCTTTATAAAAGACAAAAGCCGTCTTGCCGCTTTCGGAGTATGTCTTTAAATACCTGCAAATGAAATTAAACATTAACAACATATACTCGCATGCATGCAACGTATACACAAGTCGAGCGCGGAAGTGTGTAATTTAATTTTAAATCTTGTATTTATAAGTACTATAAGCATAGCAGACTTGCGCATAGTATCTGCACTCAACTTCGCTAATTGATTAACCCTCCAAGGGGTTTTGACGAGATATCTGGCCCATCAACATCTGACCAATTTTGCTAATGACGAGATATCTCGGTGTCAAGATATTGCCAATTTTTCAATGATAACGAGATCAAAATCTGGTAATGTTTCTTCTAATGACGAGATATCTCGTCCATCAAGATCTGGACAGTTTAGCTAATGACGAGACTCCTCGTCGAGACAAATACAAGGAGGGTTAAAGGTCGTCACTCACATTTTATATCTTACTTCAATCCACTTAATGTGAATATAGCATCCATATTCACATAAATGGATTTCATGCCTCTAAATGGAATAAAATTATCTAAATGGAATAAAATTATCCAAAAATAAATAGCAGCATTTCGTTTACTTTTACTGATATTAATTCTTATTTCAAACAAAATATGGGGCCGTCGTGGTCTACTGCGCCAATAGACGTGAAATATAAGTAGATTGAGCATTGCTATTGAGGAGCTTCAAAGTGTGGCCAACACGTAAACTAGTAGTCACGTGACTAGTCTGAAAAATTGACTTCTTTCGACAATTTGCATTTGGCGGTATAACGTCTTACAACAACAGGGTAAGTATAATGTGAATTTCTATAGAGTGGTGACAAAAGTGGTGAAATCGCCAGTCTACTGCTATCAGGTGATCAATCAATGGACCAATAAGATGACGAATCAATAGATGGGCGTCTTCTCCCGTTACGAGAACCAATCAGATGATGAATGTTTGATTCCACACAGCGGGTGAAAGTAGTCGAAAGGTCACGTTACTACTAGCTTGGCCACATATAAAGGTTACCATTCCTCACTCTACTTTTATATTTCCTCTATGGCTACGCTAGCAACCTTCGAGTTGCAGGCGGTGCAGGTTTGATTCCTGTCAGGTTCGATTGCTCCCTGGGTGTATTTCTTCTGTGTCAGTAACTTACTTGACGTTGTCTGTATCGTGTTTGACGCAGCATGGCCAAATGACAGATTTTCATACAATGATCGGATGAAACGAGTATAAAAACGCATTCTGGCCAGATCAATTCGAGTTAGGCCTAGAGAAAGACCAAAAGCTTAGATGGATTGATTGTGTAGACAATTTGGCATTACAAAACTGAGAACTATTGCCAACATCAGGTCAAGGTGGAAAAGAATCATCGAGAAGTCCAAAGACCACAATGGGCTCTCGAGTCAATAAAGAAAGAATTAATTAAAGACAGGAAGTAAAGTGCCCTCTATCTTGTTTTGTACTCTCCATGAGGTACGTAGATAATTAACGTTGCACTGGAGCAACACAACGGGCTATTGGCGACGGTCCGCGATCAATCACTAAAGGAAAGATCCAAGGATGCCTGGTAATTTTGAACCACTGTCAGATGACGAGAACAACACCTGATCTGACTAACCACTCTCCAAATTGTGCCAACATGAGGACATTTGAGCCACGACAGATTTAACGTGCACCATCGTATACACGACGGTCTTTGGCTGGATCGAGTTTCGAACTCGCAACCCTCTGGTTGCTATTCCAACTGAGCTTGTAAGCTCCAGACGTTTGTGAGGAAAATTTGTACGCTTCGTCTTTTCTGAAAAACAATACTTTGGAGAGTGGGATGCCAGCTTAGGATTTGAACTCGCCATATGACCGTGGTTCAAAATTAAGAGTTGCCCTTGCATCTTTTCCTTCGGGATTGATCTCGGATGGTCGCCAATTGCCCATTGTATTGCTCCAGTATGACTTTAATTAACTACTTACCAACCATTGATTTATTTGGTGACATTTGGTGTTAATTTCGTTTGATACTGAATACTCGTGTGGAAGATTCGTATCAGACTTCAAACAGCACATTACTCCCAACTACATTTAGTTTGACAGAAAATGCCTCTATAAAAACATTAGCGCCATCTGTTATTTACAGAAAAACCCTCTCATACCCATGAGAGGACTGTCATCAATTTGTGTATTGATTTGATTATTCATGAAGAATGTTTCATAAAAAATATGCATTTTAGCCCCAAAAATGCGCAAAATGAAACAATCAGGCATCCGACAAGTTAATAAACCCAAAGGCACAATTACACCCAATGTGGTAACTCTGAATTACAAGATATGATAAAAAAAATCCACTTACACCTCGATACGCAACAATACTTTAGTTATGTGCTTAAAAAACACATTTGATATAAAAATTGAAATAAAAAATAACGGTACAGCAGAAAGTAGAGATTGATGCATTGTTACACAAAATTAAAAACTAAAGTACTCACTTGTCTAACAATAAGTCATCATAAGTGATTCTTTTCATGCAAACTGGGCACTTCCACTGCAAACAGCACTGCATATCGTCTAAAAAGGTCAGAAGATCAAATACTTCTGGATGAGTGCATAAAGAACTTCTGCAAGGGTTTGTAATAACTTGATTTCTTATCTAAAACAAATTCATACCACTCATTTAGGGAATAAAGGATGTATAATATTTAATTTTTAAAATACGAAAAATAAAGATAGCAATGAAATTTTGTGTGCAGTTGAATCTTTATGGAACCAACATCCATTCATTGGTCTTTCGATTAGACAAGCATTTGGGGAACTTTAGGGTATTTATCACAAAATATTCAGATTGACCAGATACAAAATGAATGAGCTCAAATACAAAATGTGTTAATTAAGTTAATTGATAATTCTGGCTTTGGTGAATTTTCAAAAAAGGTCGCCAAATTTTTGTCCCCAAAACTTTGAAATAGGAGCTTTTGAAACGATTTTGCTTAAAGATATTTTTAGTCGCCGTGGTTACCCCCCCCCCCCAAAGATAATTTATATTTTCTAAATTTTCAGTCAGCCATTGAAATTGTCATCCGGAAATCAAATTCCTTATAAGTCTAACACCTTAACAACGACAACCAAGGTCAAAAAATGTTGGTCGACTTAAAACGTCATAAATTCAAAATTAGATTACTCTAAAACATTCTACACCAAACTAATAAAAGATTCTTGGGTGTCTCATGATAGATGATTATTCAACATTATATAAATTTCTGTCAAGCGGTTTCGTTTCTTTCTTAAAATGTCTGACCATTGGTTGTCTTGGGGTTTTTCACTTCCATGTGAAATACCCATTTTGAGAAAAAGTTGTTGCATCATAGTCGGATTTTTTTCAAATTCTTAACAGACACGGTAGTGAAATCCATAAATATCAATTTTTAAAATATGTTGTCAAATTTTTGCTGAGATACGGGAATTCAAAAATTGGTCAATTTTACAAAATGGTGGCTATCTTGGATTTGGCGCACTGTCGATAAATGGCCCTAACTTGAGAATAAATAGTAAATTTAGTAATTTTGTATCAAATGGAAGCCTTTTATTTCAGGAGTATATATAAAATACAAAAACAACGATAATTTTACATTGTAGTGGAATTTTTTTAATGTAAAGTGAAAAATCATTTTTAAAAATTGTTTACTTAAAAGGGCTATAGAAAAAATGAATGAAAAATCATCTTACAGTGTAAAAATGACCATAGCTTATAATCCAATGGTCAAATTTGAATTTTTATGATGTATTAATTCAAAGCAGGCTCACATTATATCAATACAATATAAAATTACAGTCCTATGCAATTTTCAATTTGTTTTATAACATGGTTATCTTTGGAAAAGTACTTTTAAGAAGCACTGTTTTTATTTAATTATTAAATTATTTTAAAAAATTACTTTACAAAATATTATATAACTTATAATATTTAATTATAATATTTCTGTAAAACAATTTACATTTATGCTTAAGACTCACTTTTGTCTAAAATTATACATATTTTCAAAATTAACAACAGTAAAATTCTAATTTGCTTGAATATATTCTCTTTGTCAATTGAAGACAGGAAAGCTTGAAGTTCATATTTTTATTTATTATTTCATAACAAAAGTTTTTTCATATCAACTTCTTGGTGGGACATTTTTGAACTGTTTTTCTTTTCTGGTATCATGCACATAGCAAACAAGCATAAATTATAAATTCAATTTTAAAACATTTGAAATAAAAAGATTAATAAATATCCGTTTGCTAAAATATATATACAGGGTGTCTTTTAATTAACCTACAACTTTTAACTAAAATAGCTTTTCAGAGTGTCACTAGATGGCGCTACAAATGCGTGCAGTGAGAGAGGGTATAAAAGGGGGGAAATTGTTTCGTGTCAGTTCCACGCCATTTTGAAAATGCCCCCAAAGTGTCTTATTCAACCGAAGATCGTATTTTTATTGTGAAAAATTGGTATTTATGTGGTGAAAATGCAACATTATTGCTACGGAAGTGGTCTGCAACATTCAGAAACCGACCTAAGCCTTCTAGAGCAATGGTAAGAGATCTGATAAGAAAATTTGAAAAGTTCGGTTACGTGAAAGATGATCTGAAGGGAAAAGCTGGCGCAAAGGTAACTGTTAGAACAGCAGAAGTGATTGATACAGCAAGAGCAATCATAGAAGTTATTCTGGTGCATTGCATTGGTCCCCTTATTCACCAGATATGAATCCATGTGATTTCTATCTTTGGGGTCATCTGAAAGATTGGGGGGCCGCGGTGGCCCGGTTGGAAGAGTAACGGACTAGCAACCGAAGGGTTGCGAGTTCGAATCCAGCCAAACACCGTCGTGTACAAAGGGGGCTGGTGCACGTTAAATCTGTCGTGGCCTCAAATGTCCTCACGTTGGCGTGGTGTGGAAGTTTGGAGAGTGGGGTGCCAGCTCAGGTGTTGCCTCGTCATCTGACCGTGGTTCAAAATTACGTGGTGTTGTCCTCGGATCTTTCCCTTTGGGATTGATCCCGGACCGTCACCAATAGCCCGTTGTGTTGCTCCAGTGTGACGTTAATTGAAATAAATAAATAAATAAATAAAGAAAGATTGGGTTTACAAGAAGCAGCCGACAGACCTTATTAGCTTCAAAAAGTCCATAACTGATTTGCAAGCATCAGTTATGGACTGATCAAGAAACTCTTGAATTTGTAACTGACAACTTTGTGACTAGGTTGCGCTATTGTATCACCTCTGAAGGTTATCACTTTGAAAACCTTATCCATTAAATTCCTTTTCCATGTTCTTTTCAATAAAAAATGTTTGTAGTGCTATCTGCAACGATTCAAGAGTTATTTCAGTTAAAAGTTGTAGGTTAATTAAAAGTCACCCTGTATATAACTAGCAAAATTACCCGACCTCACTCGGATTGAATTGGTTAACTATACGTAGATTGAAAGTGACCTGAAAAAATAATCACTTCCTCTTTCGTAGAAAAATGCCAAATCAGTTAAGTGCAAGTAAAATAATTTTTTAACACTATTTCGACATTTTTATAATTTCTACAATATACTTTGGACACAATTCTACACATGCATATCCATCCATGTAATACATTTCACACATATCGCACCTGATAAAGGTACAAACTGACGAAAGGTGACAAACACTAAGGTAACTACTACAAAAGACGATTTTAAGGGAGGATTAGGAATGACCCTTCTTAAGTTCTTTTCCTGTAAAATTGCTCAACTGAATTCGTAAAAATGACGAAACTACGAATACTCTTGTATCCATAGTTTACCTACTAATGTTTTTTGACTTGCCCTCTTCCACCAAGCTTTTAGACATTTTCGAATTTCGCCATAATTAAGTGAAAGATGACAAATTAATTTAATAAGATATTTATCACAGTTTGTTTTAAAAGATAATGCGTTTTTTCTTGAACTTTCAGTTTTTTGGCACGTGCAATAATAAAAGAACTTTAAAATTGAATGTCTTCAGCAAAAGGGGGGGGGGTAACCTATTACTATTCTTTTGAAAATGACAAATCTATTTGACAGCGTTTCTTCTAAAGAAAATCATTGTTTTAAACAAACTTTCCTCATATAAGTTGCTTAAATATAGCTTTGATTCGTAAAATAAGCCACCTTGATCTTCTGTCGCTGACAAAGAATTTGTAATATTTCAAGTCCTAGTTCGGATTTCTTTTTAACATTAACGTTCTTTCAATAATTGCAAAATTATACTTAAAATTTGTTTTATTCGAACTTACATGCCACTTTAAATAAGAATACTTTTTGATGGTGTTGCGTGTGATGAAAAGGAAATGCAATTTATTAAAATAATAAATATTTAAAACAGAAGAAAAACAGAATGCATTACTGCACGTGGCAAAATGAACACGAGTTTCCGTTTCGTTGCAAAATATCGTCTGTCCGAAATATTCGGAAATAGTCAGAGATGCCCAAAACGTGTAGAAAACTTAAAATGAGTTGAAAATATTTAATGTACAAACATTCCATTATAATTTATATAGATATTTCAATAATAATTAAATTATCGTTTGACACAAAATATGTATAAGAATTTTTACTTCAAAATAAATATCGTCTAGTAAAATATGTAGAAGGTATTTAGTTCATCCAACAGTTACAGAGTTGTTTCAGTATTTGTTAGTTTTATGTAGGATATGGAATGTTTCGTATGCAAAAAACTCAAGAGTATCATTAAGTTCATTCATGTGCTTAAATTGCCTCTTCATGATTCAGAAATATAAGAGATTATATCACCAAATTACAGATGAAAAAATCTATGAAGAGGTGGAAGTATCCACAGCGTATGGCCACCAAAGAAAGCCTTCAGCGAACATACAAAGATGCAATTAAATGTATTTGATTGATACAACTTCTCAAGAGTCCATTAAAGAAATATATACTTTTTCGTAGCGAAATCGGAAATTGAAATTTCTAATAATAATTTAACAGATAGGTATACGGCAATGGAACAAGGGCTAATCACTGCTTTACATCAATAAACAAGTCAGATACTGGTTTCCGGAGTTTCAGGTTCCTCAACAAAATTCGTTGCTACCATGGTATTGGAGAAACCATCAAATTACCAACATTCCAAGAGAACAATATGTTGCATGTATGGAATTAATTGGTGTATTGGAAAGATTTTGGATTGTTGTGAGGAATACAATGATTACAAAATTATGTTCATGCATCCTCGAGGACCAAGTGCATCCTATATGTAGTCAGAGCCTTTAGACGCATATTGGATTCCTTATGAACCAACAGGATTAATAAAAGTTGTACCAACAGGAAGAACATCCATGTTGCTCCTGATGAAAATAAATTAACTGAACTATTGTTGTCGTATCTGGTTCTATTTAATGGGTTATCAGCGAATCTCAGGCAATGCAGACAGCACAAACATTTATTATATAACAAAATATTTACAATTTACCAAGGAGCGTCCTACACGACCACTCCATGACCATATCATCCGAATATCTGCTTGTTCGATCGTAACACACTCTGGCGGTGCTTTTAGCGCCATCTGTAGGGTGATTGAATCCCTAATACGACATCTCCCCCGCAAGATATGGGTTTGGGGTTTTCTCAAAACATAAACACAGATCTGAATTTAAATATTATGGACTCAATCACCTAAATATTATTACACCATATCAACAGTAAAGAAAAATGCAAAATAAAAATATATATACATATAAGAATAATAATGCTAATAAAATACGAAAGCATATAATAACAGACATTATGCTTAAAGTCACAATAATAAATTTGTCACAACTTCTCTTCAGAAAATAGTCTGGATAATGCATCAGCATGAGGCATTTTGACTCCTGGACAATGTTTTATTGTTAAGTTATATCTTTGAAGAGCAAAAACCCACCGCTGTAGTCGTGAAGATTGTGGAGCACATTTTGTAAGGTATGACAAAGGGTTGTGATCAGTGTACAGTTCTATTTTGGACCCGAAAACTAGAGTTTCAAACTTCTTCAAACTCCACACAATAGCGTACGCTTCTCTCTCTATTGTAGACCAAGCTTGTTGAGTTTTATTCAACTTCTGGCTCACATATGCAATAGGTCGGAGTAATCCTTCGATTCCTTGGGACAGACAAGCGGCGATACCATACTGGGATGCATCACTGTGTATTATGAACGGTTCACTCATAACTGGAGTGTGCAAAGCTGGAGCTTTCATTAGAGCAGATTTCAGTTTGTTGAAGGCAACTTCGTGTATATCCAGCCAAGGTAAATTTTCAGGAATCCTCTTTTTTGTTAACTCTGTAAGAGGTAAGGCAATCTCTGCATAGCAAGGTATATATTCCCGATAATAATTGCACAATCCAAGCATGCTTCTAAGTTGTTTCTTGGTCTCAGGTACAGGTATTTGAGCAATTGCTTTTATTTTGTCTGGATCTGCTTGATGCCTTTCAGATCCGATAACATGACCTAAATATTTGATTTCAGGTCTTGCAAATGTACATTTGTGTAAATTCACAGTAAACTGTAGTTCTTTTAATTTTGAAAGAATAAGATCCAAGTGTTTTAGATGATCACTCATGTTGTTAGAAAATATAGCTATGTCGTCAATATATGCACGACTAAAATCTCTGTATGGTGCTAACGCTTTGTTCATTTCTCGTTGAAAAGTCGCAGCAGCATTTCTCAAACCAAATGGCATTACTTTGAATCTATACTGTGCTCTGTGAGTCTTGAAAGAAGTAAAATCACGACATTTTTCTTCCATTGGGATAGCCCAATATCCCTTCAACAAGTCAAGTGTAGAAATAACATTTGCTTTCCCTATGCTGTGAAGTAATTGAATGGCATCTTCCATAGGAAAATCATCAGCCTTTGTGACAGCATTGAGGGATCGATAATCAACACATAAACGCATGCCTCCATCCTTTTTGTTTACACACACAACAGGATGAGCGATTTCTGCAGAACTTTCTTCTATTAAGTCCAATTCAAGTAGCTCTTCAATTTGGGTATCTACTTGTGATTTCAAAGATTCTGGTATCCTATAAACATATGGTTTTGTCCTTTCTTTGCCTTCCTCAAGTCTTATTTTGTGTTCACCAACTTGTGCAACTTTCAATTTTCCACTAAATAAATCTTTATGCTTCTGTAATATCTGAATCAGTTGACTTCTTTCTTTCTCATGTAAATCGTATAAATTTATTTTCCAAATTTTATCAGACAGTTCTTGTTGATATACAGTTCTAGGAGAGGCATGAATTTCACCAAATTCTTCATCATCTTCAAAAACAATACCAACTGCATTCATTCTTGGGTAATATCTCCTTATCTTATTTACATGGCAGTGTCGTACTTTTCCTTCAGGAAGTTTCACTTTGTAAGAATGTGGCGATGGATGCTCGACTATCTCCCCAGGTCCGGTCCATCGTGCATATAACTTGTTGGAAGAATCTGGAATTAGTAAGTAAACCTGCTCTCCTAATTTAAATTCTTTGGATCTTGTGCGGCGATTAAAATAATCCGTGTAGGCTTGTTGTTTTCCCGATGCGATAAGTAAGGCTTGGTCGGTTGCTCGTTCGAGATTTATTTTGAGTTCCTGGAGATAATCTACGACTGATTTGTCCATATTCAAAGGTATAGGAATTTCTCCACACCAGCTAGATTTCAACACACTCAGAGGACCTCTTGCTTCTCGGCCATACATCAACTTGAATGGAGATACTCCGGTAGTACAGTTAGGAACTTCTCTATAAGCAAATAACAGAAACGGAATGTATTTATCCCAATTACTAGGATCTGTTCGGATAACATGATGAAGTGCATTTTTAAGAACTTGATTAAATCTTTCTACAAGTCCATTACTGGCTGCATATCCTGGTACTGAAAATCTAGGAGAGGATCCTAAGCGATTCATGAATTCTTGAGTAAGTTTCGATATAAAGTTAGTACCTTGATCACTTGCTATAGTATTTGGTATTCCAGTTCTCATGAAAATTTCCAACAGTGCGTCACATGTCGCCTTAGCAGTTAAGGAACGCAAAGGAATTGCTTCCGGCCAGCGAGAATGTTGATCAACTAAACATAACACATATTTATGACGACGAGCTGAGGGAGGCTCAATAGGGCCTATAATGTCCACATTAACACATTCAAATGGTAATTCCGGTCTGAGAACAGGAGTAATGGGAATTTTATCAATCATTTTCTCTGGGCTTCGGAGTTGGCATTCTTTACATGTTTTACAAAATTCGGCGATTTCACTAGTCATGTAAGGCCAATAAAAACTATATCGTATTCTTTCATTCGTCTTTTTCATTCCCATGTGACTTCCAAAAACAGATTCATGAGCTAATTTTAAAACTTGAGCTCTTCTCTTTTGCGGTAAAACCAGTTGCTGAACGGTCTCTCCTAATATTTTATCTTTGTGGAATATTAATCCATCGATAAAAAAGAAGTTTCCCTTTCGAAGTGATAAATTTTTTCTTATTTCTTTTAACGTATCACAACTGTTTTGTTCTTCACGAAGTCGAAAGCTTTCACTTTTGCACGATAGTATTCCGCTTTCTGGTGATTCTTGTTCTGATTCATCATTTCCGGTTTCAGCGCAGACTAAATAATCCTTTTCTTTCACTGGAAAAACACAATCCAATCTGTTACATTTAGGAATACATGTTTCTTTTCCATCTTCTGTTGAGCATTTTAGTAATTCATAAATATTTGGGGGTATAATGCACTGACCATGAACTTTGTCCGTTACTGCTGCAAGTATTTCAATCGGACGGCAAAGTCTATTTTCATCTTCGTTTTTTAATGAAACTTGGAATTTTGCTAATCCAGCTTCAATTTTTTCTCCGAAAGCACTAGTTAAAATTATTTTTCCCTTTTCAGTTTTTGATTCGGAAATAAAATTTGAATTGAAAACTGGGATTTGAGCTCCAGAATCGATCAGGCTTTTCAGTTCTCGATTATCTACGAGAATGTTTACATATTGAAGAGAGTTCATAGGAACATTTATTTTCTCTTTCACCAGATGCTCCGATCGTATTTCAGCAGTTAATATTTCATCTTCTGGTTTCTTTTCTTTCTTGCTAATATTTGTTGATCTGCTGTATCTTTTAGGACAATCTCTTGCGAAGTGCGATAAACCACATATGTAGCATTCCCTTGAAGTTGTATTTCTAGTGCTTTGGTAATCTTCTCTCGTCTTGAATCGATGTTCTCTGATGTGAGGGGGTGCATATTTCCGGTCTATGGAATTTTTCGTTTCTTCTCTGTTGTAATTAAAATTCTGATGTTTGAACGTATTCGTTTGATTCTCCTTCCAAAATGTTTCCTTCACTTTTTTGTTTACGCAATTTCGAACGTTTTCGTAATCATCTAGTTTATTTGCAATTTCTTCTGGTATTTTGAATCGAGACCATTCGTCGATGAAATGATCACGGATTTCCGATGGCACTTTACGCTTAATCTGATCAGTAATAATTAAATCAGACAGTTCTTCAAAAGTCTTTACATCCAGTCCTCTTATCCATTCTTGATAATAATTTTTAAGTTCATAGGCGAAGTCACACCACGTAATTTCGGGTTTCTTGTAGTGTTTCGTAAACAATTGGTGGAACCTTTCAGGAGTAAGTTTATATCTTTTTAGTAAGAGTTCTTTCACTTTTTCATAATCATCCGTCACTTCTTCGTTTTCTCTGGCAATTATTTGCGCAACGTCATAGGGTAGGAATCCTATTAGGTATGACACCCAATTTTCTTTCTTGATTTCCGTTCGTTTCACTTGACGCTCGAAGAGAACTAAGTAGAGGCTTATATCGTTAGTTTTGGGATCAAACTTCTGTAAAATACTTTGCAAGTCAAACCTCGGCTTCATGTTTACATCAGTTTGTTGAATTTCAGACCCATTCTTCAATCTTTCGTTTTCTAGACGCATCTTCTGCAACTCGAATTCCATTTCTTCTTTCCTTCGTCTTTCTTCAACTTCTTCTTTCCTTCGTCTTTCTTCAACTTCTAATTCTTCTTTCCTTCGTCTTTCTTCAACTTCTAATTCTTCTTTCCTTCGTCTTTCTTCAACTTCTAATTCTTCTTTCCTTCGTCTTTCTTCAACTTCTAATTCTTCTTTCCTTCGTCTTTCTTCAACTTCTAATTTTTCTTTTCTCCTTCTTTCTTCTATAATAGTATTTAAGAGTTCCTTCACGAACGGTTCATCATAGTTTTTATTTTCGGTTATAACTTTCTTTAGCTCAATTACAACCATGTTTTCGGTATTCAATATCCCCATTTCGGTAGCAACAGTCTTTAGAACTTCCCTTCTTGCTTTCGCCAAGAACGCCATAATGGGATCACGAAACAAAACTGTTCGATTTAAAACGAAAGTTCCACTATAAAGTTCCGAAAATCAAATTCAAAATTCACTTTGAAGCATTTCAACAAAAATCTTTACACCATTCTTCAATGTTCTTCAAAAGTAGTATTTAGCAGGAAACAAATATAAAAGTTCACAACAAGGAGCAGGACTCACCATGAAAACGAAAGCATATTTCCTCATTAAAATCCTGTCGACTGCGCCAATGTCGTATCTGGTTCTATTTAATGGGTTATCAGCGAATCTCAGGCAATGCAGACAGCACAAACATTTATTATATAACAAAATATTTACAATTTACCAAGGAGCGTCCTACACGACCACTCCATGACCATCTCATCCGAATATATGCTTGTTCGATCGTAACACACTCTGACGGTGCTTTTAGCGCCATCTGTAGGGTGATTGAATCCCTAATACGACAATTGTTCCAAAACTACAAGACAAATTAAATCATGGAGTAATAATGCTTTTAACGCTGCCATAAAAATTAATATGATCTTTCTTATTTATGCTCAATACTTGTCTTTAAAAATTCCTCAATAATACAATGAATATATTGTTTGCATAGTTCTTTAATCTTTAAAAACTTGTTTAAAAAAATTCAGTGGCTGGAAATTTTAAGTTTATTTTGTCAATTTAAAGTACATAATTAGATTTTCTACCGAGTTTCTATATTTTGGATCAGCTTAAAATATTTTAGTAATGTCAAGTGTAATAAATTTTGTATTATATTGAGCTTATATTAATTCTTGATACATAATAATGGCTATTTGTGTTACACAATTGGGTCTATTATAAGTATTTTTGCGTTTCTCATAGAAATGAGAAACTGTAAAGTATAAGAATTTCACTGTAATTTTGATATAATGTATAGTCGCAGAAAAAAAACGAACCACTTCCTTTATTTCGAGAACTATTCATAGTAGAGCAAATTCAAAGATATCATTCAGCAGGGCATAAAGTCCTCTACAAATTTCAAATGCAAAAAATTGCATAAGGAGACATCTTCAAATCAAATTTCTCACAAACAAAATTTCCAATAGAAACACTTTTGATGACAATCAGATTCTGCATAGTCAAATTAGTCTAAATATGAAATTTCATGACTTTACTATCTATCTGGAGACATTCAATGTTAAAGTTGCTGTAAATTTCAGGGATCATCTCCACATTAAAAATCGCTATTCGTAGATCGAGATTAACTGTAAGTATAGCTACCCGAATTTCAAATTTGAACACTATTTCAAACGTATTTGTCTGAGTGCAAATGATCCAAGAATTATTATCCGACGTTTCTTAGAAGTTTTTAAACTTTTGGTTGTCCCCTAAAATCGCCATAATGAGGAAAATTTAATATAAAGCAAAAACTAACAATTGGAATGAGCTGAAATTTTGTATGGTCATATAAGAAGTCCTTCTGAATCGATTCCTACCAAAATATTGAAAGATTTCGATTCAAAAATTTTTCAAACGTTAATTTAGTAATTATTGCATACTATAAACTATTTTTAAAATAGAATATTAGGTGGATTTAGTTTGGATTGTTTAACAGTAATGTGGTACAAAATATCAGTGCTATAGAAATATTATTTAGGAAGATATCCATAAAATCTAAGAAACTGATTTAACATTAGGAGCTCCAACCTTTCAGTACTAATTTCGAAATGATAAGACTTAATGACATGCAATTTGGTATCTGAAGTTAAATTTTGATAAAGATACGAAATTGTGTCGAAATCGGGATTTCCATTGGAAATTATTAAGTTTGTACTTAATTAAATATGAAGACGGCCCCTTATGCAAATTTTATGCATTTGAATTTATAGTAGACGTTAGTTCCTGTCAAACACCATCTTTGAATTTTCTCTACTGTTAAAATTGCTCGAATGAAAAGGGGTGGTTCGTTTTTTTTTCCGCGACTGTACCCTAAGCATTAATGTAATTTTTTTTTCAGAAATATAGAAATTTAATATTATAAAATGCTTAACATTTTGTAAAGTATTTTTTAAATAATTTATTAATTAAATAGAAACATTTTTTCTACAGTGCTTCTTAAAAATACTTTTACAAATACAACCATGTTATAATACAAATCAGAAATTGCATAGGACTGTAATTTGATATTGAACTGATATATAAACATTTAATGTGAGTCGGCTTTGAATTAAAAATTCAAATTTGACCAACGGTTTTTAAGCTACGGTCATTTTTGCACTGTAAGATGATCACGGTTTTGAAATACAAATGCAATCATTAGAATGACTTTTATTCAGAAACCAAAAATTTTACCTGTCTGAATTTTTGTCAGATTAAAGTACCTATATTAGTTAATATTTCTAGAGTTTCAGAGAAAAAATGTGAGGGTTTATTTTTTCTACAGCCCTTTTAAAGGTGGACTATTTTTAAAAGTGACTTTTTTACTTTACATTTAAAAAATTCCACCAAAATGTAAAATTACCATTATTTTTGTATTTTATATATACTCCTGAAATAAATGGCTTCCCATTTGGTTATAAAGATTACAAAATTTGAACTAATTAATTAGTTTTCAAGCTAGGGCCATTTAGTGCGGCAAATCCAAGAAAGCCGCCATTTTGTAAAATTGACCAATTATTAAATTCCCGTATCTTAGCAAATATTGCACAAAATATTTAAAAAAATTTAGATTTATGGGTTTTACTGTCATGCCTATCTATCGTAAAAATTTAAAAATCCATGACTATGGTACAACACCCATCAGCTGCCTCTATATGGAATGCGACTAAAATCTTATTGAGGGGAAAAGAGTCACGTCTCCAATTCTGATGAAGTAAAGTTCCACCCTTTCCCTCAATGTAGCACCAAAATGGACGTGGGATTGGGTTGGTTGTAAAAGGTCTTTACAGGACTTTCCATACTTTGCCTAAATATTACTTGTTCTTTATAATGTCTAGAGAAAGTATATTACAGTATATTAAAATAGCCCACATTTCATGATTTGCCTAGAAACGTCACTCATTCTATAGCTCATTGCATACAATGCCTGCATTTTACACATTGCCGGAAAGAAATTCAAAGATAAGTTGTACACTAAGTGCTTTTTGCAGCTAGTAGCGTAATAAATGAACTAGTTAAATTCGTGCAAAATTTAGAAGTCAAAATCCTGAATCAGGCATTGAATGCATTGTCTATAACTTATAACATTTTTCTTAACTGAAGTATATAAAATTCCAACTTACAGGACATATCAGACTTAAAATATATCTTCGATATGTGTTTTTTTTTAAATAATCTGCAACTGCAAATAATAAAAAATAAACTTCAGAGATAAAAAATGTACAAAACGGAAAAATCAAAACATATTACATTCGCTGACACAAAAGAATTTTATCCTGCCTTTAATGCCCACATTAACAAACTGAAATTTAAGCAGACCATTTAACGAGAATATTTTTTTCTTCTTGAAAAAAGTAGAATTCATATGTTCTCAATTAAAAAGTCCTCATCAATCAGTACAAGACACCTTTTAAACCAGTATTATCAATGCAAATAACTGAAATGGTTATTGGGTTGGTTTTGGTATAGCACAAGGTCCAAACAGCGCCGAACGCAGGACTGAAGATGTCAAATAATGTATAGACCACAGAGGAAATATAAAAGTAGAGCGAGCCTTTTCTTTAACCTTCTTATGTGCCCAGGATCATGTGACCAAAACTAATAGTAAATAAACCTTTAGACTATTATTGTTTTTTTGCGAACATTCATTATCTGATTGGTCCAAGGAACAGGAGAAGACGCCCATCCATTGATTTATTATCTGATTGGTCTGCGCGTTTTAGTAGTAGACTGGCGATTTCACCATTTTTGACGCCACTCAATAGAATTGCACATTCACACATCTAACCTATCATAAGATGTTATAACGCCAAACGAGGTGATAAGATGACAAATAGTCCAACCAAATGAATTTTTCAGAGCAGTCACGTGACTACTAGTCGACATGTTGGCCACATTTTATGAAGTTCCTCTCTATAGCAATGCTCAGTCTACTTACATTTCACGTCTATGGGACAGACACAAGCACAGAGTTTTTACTGATACAGAAGAAAGAATCGAACCTGCGTATTCCTCAACTCGCAGGTTGATCGGTAGATGTCTTAAATTTATATTGTCTTTGGCGAATATTTGTAGTGGAAAAAGACGGTTTAACAGTATACAAAAACCGCAATGCAAAATATATTTCCAATGTAATCATAAAGTTCGCCAATGTGACTAATTTCAATGCATTTCTTCAAACATCCTTCAGTTTTGCTTAGGACATAGCAGCAGGAATAATTCTCATGGTAGACAGACAGTACATTCGCTTAAATAAGTCTTTTCCCTTGTTTTTATTCATTGAATATCATGATTAGATTTTTTACTTCTGTAACTTTTTTAAAAATTTCACTGTAGCTGAATTAAAACTATTATGATGACACATTACTATTTAGTAAAAAATTGTATTTACGAGAACAAAATCGAAAATTAAGTATACTTCCGCTTTTATACTTTGAAAATTGATTGACAAACATTGATTGAAAAAATTGAAAAACAAATTATTATTAAATAGAGATATATGTTAAAAAACTAAAAAATATTCAAAAAATAGAAACATGAAAACAATGTAAATGTAAAAATGATATCAAAATTCTTACCTAGATGCTTAGTATTATTATAAACATTCTCTGGAGTTTTCACTGATATCAATTCCGTTGGTAGCAGTCTTCTTACAATAGATATATTAAAAGCATAGTTCTGAGAATTGAAGTATCAGACATAAGCAACAAAAAATTATAAATTATTTAATAATTTATAAATTTAACCTCCAAAAGTTTTAATAAACCAAATTATGATTTCATAAATTATTGCCTATCTGTATTTTTGATAAGGGATCTGAATTCAGCTGGTACAACAAAACATACATTTTTCATAGATGGTTTAGACACAGATATTAAAATTCAGTGGTGATCTAAGGATCATAGACGGTTAGCCTTTGCTTTCGTCATGGATATTTATTAACTTGGTTATTCGTTATACCTCTAAGGCTCTAGATCAGGCTTGTCCAATCCGTGGGTCGCATGCGGCCCAACAAAAAATCATAAACTTTCTGAGATTGCGACAAAGGATACCATTAATAATACTACTAATACAATTTTAACATGCTGTTAATTTATAAGCGATGAAATTTTGAATTTAACACATTCTTTAGCAATGAGATTCATAAAATCATTCTCAAATAATTGTATTTATTCAAAATTACTGTCCATGCGAGTAGTTATTCTCGACTTAATAAATAGTGCGCTAGCACTCTTGTTTCCTACTTTTACCAAGCAATACAGAGGCTGTTCGGACATTTTTTGAACGATTTTGATGAGCTGTAAAAAAATTGTATGCTACGAAAGAATTTTATTTTCACAGCAGTTAAATAGTTAAAGTATAACTTATCGTCTGCTATCTCAGAGTTTTGTTTACTTTCAAAATGGCGCTTTTAAATAAGCAATGGATGGAAGGCTATGTTTCCTCTCTTTCCGAAGAGAATTATGCTTATTCAAAAACGCTGTAAAAGTCATGGTTTTTCGATATCTATGGAAAGCGTGGAAGATTTAATTTACCCTGATAAAAAAGGGGGATTTTTCTAAAATCAGTTTGTCTCACCAGACTATAGCCAGACGAATTGATGAAATAGGAAAATCTATCTAAAAAGGTTTGAGAGTAGAGCTAATTTTAAGTTTTATGCTTCGGCGAATGACGAAAGTACTGATGCTATTAATACAGGTCAATTGGCAATTTTTATTAGAGGTATTGATGACGAATATAATATTGAAGAAATGGCTTCTTTAGTGCCATTAAAAGACACAACTAAATCAAGAGATTTTATACGAAGCAGTGAAGAATACGTTAAATCTATTTTCTTTGTACATTGCGAACATATCTGGTATAGCTATTGATGGCGATGATAGGTAAATGAGATGGACTTGTAAAAATTAATAGAAGATGCAATTGCCTCCCAAAATTTACCTACGATGAAATTTCACAGCATAGTACACCAAGAAAATTTATGGGCAAAAGTTTTCAAGATGGATAACGTCATGCAGATTGTCATCAAAGCTGTAAATTTCATAAGGGCCAAGGGATTGAATCATCACCAATTCCAGGAATTCCTTAAATTTATGGATTCTGGGTATGGGGACATCATTTACTTTTCGGAAGTAAGGTGGTTAAGTCGAGGTAAAATGTTGAAAAGATTTTATGATTTGCGAAATGAAATCAAGTCGTTTATGGAATCAAAAACAAAATTTGTGGCAGAACTTGACGATGAAAACTGGCTTACAGATTTGACATTTTTAGTAGACTTGACTACTCATTTAAATGAATTAAACATGCGTCTTCAAGGTGAAACCAACTAATCAATACAATGTTTCAAACTATAACAGCGTTCGAAATTAAATTGAAAATATGGCAATCTCAAATTAAGGCAAACAATTTTTAAGTCAGACACGTTGGCTAAACACCGTCCTGTCCACCGTAAATTCGCCAACAAAAAATATTCAGCCTTGCTTTTTGATTTCATACAGGAATTTGAGAACAGGTTTCAAGATTTCCGGAAAAATCATTAATCTTTTGGTATATTTGCGATTCCATTTTCAGTCGACATAAACATATTATCAGCCAATTTTCAAATGGAAAATGCATAGAGCTATACAATCTGACATTCAACTTAATGAAAAATTTGATCATGTCTCTGTACTGGACTTCTATACGATTTATCTTCCCATAGAAAAATATCCCTCGCTTCACAATCATACCTTATTCATGTCATCGCAATTTGGACGCCCCTCATTTGTGAGCAGCTATTTTCAAGGATGAAGCCCACGAAGAATAAAACTAGAACCAAAATATCTGATGAACATCTTGAGAACTCACTGAGAATAGCAACTACTTCCATCGAACAAAATATCGAAGCATTAGTGTCTCAAAAACAATGTCAAACGTCTCACTAATTTCATGTTGCTCTCTTGTCTTTTATTTTTATAATAAAAAGTTCACGAATTAATGGAGTTTAAATTACTTAAATATGTTAACTATATATTCTATGTTTTTGGTCATCAGCTATCGATAGTGTATTTTAGGTGTGGCCCAAAAAACAGCTCGTCTTGTTCCAATGTGGCCCAGGGAAGCTAAGAGATTGGACACACCTGCTCAAGATGGACAGGCTCCTTTACTTCCGTTTTAAATGGTTGTTTATTACACCTAGTGGGATGACATCGCTTGATTCTATTTCTGAAATGTTTTGGTCGAAAAGAGTCAGGTGGTATGTTCAAAAAAGGAAAAATCGGTCGTGAGATGAAAAGATGACTTCTGTAAATAGTAGGTAGGCAGTGAATTAACGTCGCACTGGAGTAACACAATGGGCTATCTTTTAGGGTTCGGATAAACATCATTACTCATGTCAACTCGAGATGTGCTTTATGTTTTTGGCGGAGTTTTTTTGTCATCTTTAACAGCAACTATGTACTACCCACCATAACCACAATGGACTTGAAACTTGGGTCTGTAATAAAAAGTGGTTAAAAATCACGATATTTAGAGCATAGTCCGTAAGATTGAATCCGAGATAAATAAGCAAACATATTCTAAAAAACATCAATTCTTATTTTTTTTCTGCGCCACTTGGCTTAGAAGCTGTTTTCCATGAAAAAATATGTGCAACAAAAATTTATTTTGTTTTTATTGTGTTACTGAACGAAATTGTCTGGGTGCATACTCAATTTTTTACCTAGAATTTTATAAATTAGCCATTTAAAACCTATCTTTATAGATGTTATAGTGAATATGGAATTGTTTTCTTGGCGAAATATGTTTAATGTGTACTTTAACATTTCTGTAAAAATTAAGTTCAAACGACTATTTATTACAGTTTGGGGCTTTTAAAGGACTCTTTTCGCATGGTGTTCACTCATTTTCGGGATCCACTGTATATTTCAAAAGACATACTAGACTTCTTTATTTTACCACTGAAAAAGTTTAGAGACACGATTGCTCGAGTTAAGCTTGATAATTTTAAAATATAAATTTTATGTAAAGATGTTTAACTTACACTCAGAATTTCTGGTCTTGGAGATGAAATAGTGATCCTATTACAAACAGATTCTCTTATAACACAAAGTGAAGTCAGGTAAAAGATGTGCGGACCGGGATGAAGTATCTAAAACACATTTCGAATTATTAGTTGAGAAGGTTTCCCGTGTAACCAATCAATATAAAAATTCTAAATAAATGCGGATGCTAGTAAAAACAATTTGTGCTTTCACCTTACACCATGTGCTTTCACCTTACACCATGTGCTTTCTGCACAATATATAATACTAATGAGCTTTCATTGTATTTAATATATTTCTAAGAGGAAAGTTGACTAAAAAGAGTATCATTACATAAAACAGATGTTTTCAAACTGTTCAGTCTCTGTTCGACTAGATATTAAGTGATCCTTGATATAAAATCAGGAAATAATAATCAAATCTTGTTGATCAGAATGTTTTACAAAAGGTTAGTTTGATTATGAAGCTAATGCCATAATAAACCGAGGCAGATAATAGCTGAACTGATAGTGAGATAATGTATTTAGATATAACTGAACTGATAGTGAGATATGCATTTAGATTTAGCTGAACTGATAATGAAATTAATGTATTTAGATTTTAATTTTAGTCAAGGGTTACGCAGAAAGAGGTCATTATGCCCTGCTAAAAACAAACACTAATTTCAAGGAAATAAAATCTAAAAATACCTATATTGTTTAAGTTTCTTAAATATTCGAGATTATAATCATAAAGGCTAAAATTTGCACTTTTCCCCGTAAACCTGTAGTTACGAAAACTCATATTAGGGCGTGCCTGAATTTTACACTGTAACCGAATTAATTTTTAGTAGCCAAAGAAGAATATGGTCTCGGAAATTTTCATTTTCATGTCTCTCATTCCAAGTTATTTATAGCTCAAGCAATTTTTGCTAGGTACCTTTAAAACCGAAATAGAAAATTATTTACACATATTTTTTTAAATAACATTTTTCATCAAAATAATATTTTGGACATTTATGAGTCACTTTTTGTTTTTATAAAGAACAATTATTTAGGAACAATACACAGTAAATGCATTGTCTTCCTTTTGGAAATTCGCAGAATAAATCAGATTTAGTATAGGCAGTACCATATTTACAAAAGCAAAACTAAAACACTACGTATAAGATTTACATCGAGTGGCATGTCGTTTATGTCAACGCATAGGGAGATGTCTTCCCAATCTTCATCGGTGTTGCAATTCCACACAGTCAATGATACTTCAAACTTGATGGTGCCGTCTTCTCGTTTCCTAGAAAAATTTATTTCTAATAAATTCACAAATGCGTTAAAGTGCAAGTAAGATAGAAATTAATAGTTAATATATTGGGAGTCGGCATTACTATCAGAGGCATTTTCTGTCAAGTTAAATGAATGTGACAGTAGTGTTTCTGGAGCGATACGTGTTTCCTGTGTGTATTCTGAACGTGACGTCTTGGCTTGTTCTTCAAATACGATTTCAGCACTTCATCAATGAAAATTCCAAAGAATGTATTCTGAATTCATATACGATAGTTGATTGGTCAACACCATTAAGGTTAACCGCCAAGCGTTGCCAAAATGGCAATAAACTACATTTTAAGGTAACCCCGATGTGTATCATGCTAAAGCATTTGGACAGCAGAAGTAAAATCTTCGCTCAGACCGTCTCATTTGCTTGTTGACACTGAAAATCCCTCTTATATGGTCTTTCGTCCTATATATAAAGCCTTTATAGTATACATTAAAAACGTATATAACAACACCATATAATTTTGAACCACGGTAAGATGACGAGGTCAACACCAAAGCTGGCACCCCACTCTAAACTTCCACACCACGCCAACGTGAAGACATTTGAAGCCACGACAGATTTAACGTGCACCAGCTCCGTGTACACGAAGGTCTTTGGCTGGAACGAGTTTCAAACTAGCACCCCTCCAGTTGTTAATTAGTTGCTCTTTCAACTGGGTTACAGCGGCCCCTTGATTTGGTCAGAAACTACCCAAAATTTTGTGAAGCACTTTCATTGTTGCGCTGAATTTTTGTGCAATATTCGAATATAGTTTAAGAACGTTTAATCGTTTTCTGTCAACCTAAAACAATTAAATAGCGAGATGAAATAGTAAGAATAGAATAAATTTTGATACGATGGACAATGCCCAATAACTATACAAATACGGTCGAGACTAAAAGAAGTTTTTTTAAGTTAAAACTTTTAATTAAAAAAATTGTTTTCTGATAGATAGTTTTGGTTGGAAACTTGTTATCCTAAGATTGGTATACACTCTACTTGTTATAGGAAATTTAGGTACTAAAAATTAATTTCTTTCAAAATTTTAAGGCAAAGTAATTGTATTCCTATTTTTGATTGATTTTTCGAAAAACAATAAGACTTGCATTAGGATGTTCTTGGGTATTAACCATTACATAGTTACCAAGAACGACTCAAGGTAAGAACACACAAAACACACAATGAGTTCCAAAGTCACTTCTTTTATTACACTCACTGCTAAAAGTTAAGGACGAAGCGGTAAAATGCGAAAAAATCGACAAGTACCACTTTGATTGACACGAAATGCGGCAGGAAAGTACCAAATATGTTTATGCATGTAACAAAACAAAGAATTACATACCAAGATGAAAACAATATTGAATTTTCATAAATTATAAGATGAAGTCATATTGGAGTCATTAACAAAATGTTTAAATCCAAAACAAACAAAACCGACATTAATAGGGTATGTGACCACCCCTCATCCTCATACAACGTTTACAGCGTGTGACCATGCTTTCCATGAGGTGATCAACCACCTCAGAGTCAAGTAATCGCCATTCCTCCTGTAGAGCAGTTTGCAACTCAGAGTGACTGGGGGTGGGAAACGTGCCACGACAGCACGGCCGAGGGCATCCCAAAGATTTTCAATGGGATTAAGGTCGGGCGAGTACGCAGGCCAATCCATACACGCAATCCCCTCTCTCCAGGTAGTCGTCGACGATGTTGGCTCGATGGAGACGCGCATTATCATCCATTAAAACGAAAGTAGGACCAACTGCTGCAGCGTACAATCTCACAGTGGGTTCTAGGACTTCATCCCGATACCGGACAGCCGTCACAGAACCTCGTCTATAGATATGCAAGTCGGTGCGATATCCCAACGAAATCCCTGCCCACACCATGATGCTTCGACCTCGGAATGCGCGATGCTCGATGATGTTCTGGGGCCGATTGAGTGTGCCTTGTTCTCTCCAGACCCTTACAAGCTTGTCATCTGGCTCCAGGGCAAATCTCGACTCATCCGTGAACATAACATTGGCCCAATCAGACAGTCCAATTCACATGTTGCCGACACCACTTGACTGAACGGATAGAGGAACACAAACTCGTAATACCCGGGCGTACAGTCCATTCATGTGTAGCCTTCAGCGAACAGTAGTGGCAGATATCGTCTTACAATGGACGCTGCAACCATAGATGTCACACGTGTGGATGTCGCTCTTCGATTTCGCTTGGCTAAAACAGCAATATATCGATCTTCCGCGGGGATCGTAACCCTTGGGTGACCGGCCACAGGTCTTCGGACAACTGTTTGGCTTGTTTGGAATAGTTTCCATAATCGTGAAATGACGGAATGATGAACGCCGAAGAAAAGAGCAAAATCTGTGATTCATTGTCCTTCTTCAGTCGTAGAACGCCAGCGCTCACTATCTGCCATTCGTCTTCTGGAAGCCATAGAAACACGTCTGTCTCGAAAACTAATCGTACGAAAGTTCTAAACACTTTTTATCAGCACTTACATGAAACTCCTCTAACCCTTCACAATGCTGGTTTCTTATACGACTGCCTTTTTTGCATATTTCTCTACACGAAACCGTGATTGGCTGTTGCAGAACATATTTGCATACTTCCATCTACCTCTACAGCGAAATGCAGCCTCTCAAATTCAAATTGGCTTCCGGAAATTAACATTTTCCTCTTCGTGCTTAACTTTTGGTAGTGAGTGTATAATTACTATACTTTTAGTTCTCTGATTTATGAACTTCGACAACATTCCAAAACATTTCAAATAGGATGCTATTTGATTTTGAGTAGTAAATCCGTGAAGGGATATAAAACCGATTTTGGAGTATCATGAGTATAAGTTACCGAAACATCATCACAGGTTTTCTGTGTGTGTGATTGACCATATTATTTTAAATTTAGCTTTATGTTTTTAAGATCATCAGAGATCGATTTATATGACGACTAGTGGCAAATGCCGACAGAATTGGGGAAAATGCCGCCAGAAATCTAATCGGAATAGCAATTTTTGCAGTGAGGTCTAGGGTTAGCCCTGTTCACATGGAGTTTTTAACGCGCGCTTGATAAGAGATTTTCGAGCGTTACCATGTGTACACCGCTTGGACGTTTTTCGAGGTCAGTTTCCGTTATGCATTAAATTGTGTTTTTATTCCCCTAATCCAAGTTTCCATCTTTTGAATGGTTAAAGATAAGAGTCAAAATTTCAACGGATTTCAAATCTGCGTAAAATTGTAAGTCAAATCAATAACAAAAATATGATTTTCTTTAAAAAAATTATTTTTTGTCAATAGTCGCAACTAATCTTTTTGCAGATATTCCTTTTACACTAACGTAAACGAAAGTATTGCCTTGTTTTTAAAGGGAATGTCACTTTAATAAGATATTTTGTTACCCTAATCAACTGTTTTAATTTTGCAGCCATTAAAAGTAGGATGAAAATCTTTCTTTTTCAACAGAGAAACCTAAAATTGTTTTTTCTGTGTTCACTGGGGTCCGGATTTTGTTAATTTAGAAAGTATAAAATTGACCAATAGAGTTACCTAAAATGATCTAAAAATTATTGAAAATGACGAAAAAATTTGATTAATATTATTTCGCTTTGCAAAACATTCGTTCCCTAATTGCCTGTGAATAAAGTGTATTTTGAACTTACTTCTTCGGACATAAATAATTGGGTACTTACGTATTAACCGCATGCCATTGGAGAATATCAACCAAGTTTTGTTTCGGGCAGAAAATGTTTAGCAATTGCCCTTAGGATGGCATCAAACATATCATTATCATTTGAGGTTTGTTTTTTCCTCCACATAAACTCCGCGAGCTAGGACTCGAGGTGGCGAGATGTTCCTCGATGTTTTTTATTTCGCCATTTTGCACTTCCCCAGATGCGTTCTGTATTCTGTGTGCGCGTGCCAGTTTCAGAATCAATGAAATTGTATTTGTAGTTCACTTGGCAGTGAATATAATCAGATTGTTCCAGTTCTTCCGTCTTATACCCCTTCCAACAGATTTGGCGATTGATCGCTGGCATGCGGTTAATACGTAAGTACCATTTTTTTCTTTCTACATCTGTTAGATTTGCCGAATTATGCGTCTGTTAGATTTGCCGAGAACTGAAGAAGATGCTGTTATTTCCAAGAATATGGTATTTTGCCTAAAATGCGTGAGTGTTCCAATTCACATGCAATGAAATTGTACATTATTGGTGATATTATCTGGAGGTGTAACGTAGACAAATGAAGACAAATTATTTTGATGCCATATTAAAGGCAATTTCAAAGCAGTTCCGGCCGGAAATCAAAATATCGTCATAAATATTTTTTGTCGCCAAAAAACGCCAACCTGGCACGGATAATACGCAAGTACCAAAAAAATTCGAACGCACCACACATGTTCACGAGACACTGCTAACTACGTGGTTATTATGGTTTTCTCACAGAAAAAGGGGTTGCTATGATTCACATTATCGCTGGTACTATTACTGGCAGTTTATCCCCCTGGCACGGATAGTACGTAAGTACCACCGCCTCATGTGAACAGGGCCTTAGATAAACATCAGTTACGAAATGTCATCCAGAAAGGCGATACTATTCCGGAGTTAAAAATCAGTTTCTTTTTTGGGGTTCATACATACATATACTTCCGGAATAGAAGTAACAGGCATCAGCTGATATCACTTAGCCTTCAATCACTGCTACCGAATCACAGATATTCTCTGTCACTGTTCCAGTAATCACTGCTATCAAATCACTGTTATTTTAATAATTCAGTAACAGGTAAGAAAAGTGATTCAAAAGTGTCGGTAATTGAGTAGCAGTTCTGTGATTCGCTTAACATCCCTACAGGCAGTAGTCTTATACGATATTCACGTTCAGTGTCTCCTATAACGGAAAAAAGTGAAAATAAAAACCGGTGTTGAGAATTATCTTCGGTAATTTGCAAACCCTATCTTGTAGTCGCTTCATAACAACACAAGAAAACAAAATGCGAAATAATTAATCCCTTAATGTATTAAAATACGAGCAACAATGAAGAACACCAACTTACCCGTTTGTAAGTAAATATATCGAATGTGAAGTTAAAGTGAATTCAATAGTTTGCTCGCCTCTTTCAAGGTCTGAAAAATAAAACATGAAAACAACTTAAATCTTACGTGGACTACCACTGGTATCTGATAGAACCAAATTATATCACTTATGTAACTCTCAAATTAGGATTAAGAAACCTGATCTCTGCATCAACTGTACCTCTTTTAGGATGTTTCTTTTGCTTATTGCATTTTTCGTTTCAATAATTTAATAATTTAGAGGGGGAATACTGTGTCTACCACGAGAACTGCTCAAGACATGAAGTCTGCCCCGTCTGTTTCCATAGAAACGGACCTTATCCTATTCCAAAAGGGGATGACCATTAAGGCACATCTCCTTTACATGTGTACATGCTTCACGAACATGAGGTATTCGAGTGATCTTTTCTTTTACCCTGAGGTCTACTGTCTTTAGTAAACATAAATGTCCTACTTCCCGGGATACCCCAAGCAATCTTTTTTGCTCTAACTCTCCAAGTGGTTTCGACGAGTCATCCATCAAGAACTGGCTAATTTTGCTAATGACGAGGTACCTCGTCATCAAATTTTGCCGATTTTTCTATTATGACGAGATCACGATCTGGTCAGTTTTCTTATGACGAGATACCTCGTCGAGAACCACCAGGAGGGTTAATCCCATTATTCTATTGCCCAATTTTCTCTTTTTCCCCCTTTCATATTTTACTTGAAGTTGTCTGTCTTGTGTTTGGCACAGCTTGGCCAAATATCGCCCTTGTGCCATAAACCCCCAAAACAACCAACCATCAATCCAAAAGGGGATGGGTTCAAGTTTGTCACATTGGCGCACTTAATGACAATTTGAATTTTTAACGAGTTTTATTGTTGCTGTGATTGATCCTGAGAAGATCAATACAAATAAACTACCTCTTCCGCCACCAACATTCGCGAAAAGTAAAATTACGTCTTCCCCTAGTCATCCCTCTCAAAAAAGAACTAGCCTTGATTCTCCCGTGCCCACCACCACACACAGACTTGGAGTCAGGAACAGTTCTAGTGGTAAACAGACAGCACAAATGGAACAAGACGTTACGAGATTTTTGTGAAGGATACATACTGCACCATCTCAAGAAAGGTGACATAAACTCAAAACAGCGAATTTTATAGAAGAGTCAAAAGATTGAAATCTTTAAGGTATACACTGGAAGATTTTTTTTTTAATTTTGACTTTAAAAATCCTGTTTTTTTTACAAAAGGTCCTTGGTTTATGCTTTAAATCATTTCAGTGCGAAAAAATAGATTAAGCTAACAATTAATTTTCTAATTTAGAAATAATTAACTAATTAGCATGTTCTTTAAACATTGATATCTGAAAGTAATTTGTTCAGAAAGACAATTCTTGTTGGAAATTTTTCCTAATATTATTCTTCATGTTTTGACTCTCAACCAAATTGCTAGAGGGAATAGGTTTTTTACACTTTTTTCATCAAGGAAGCATAAAAAAAATCGAGAGATTTTTTAGGATTTTTAAGATTTAAAAATCAACTAAAGATTCATTTCTTAACTAATAAGTCTGGTTGAAGGTTAAAACATCCACTGTATTATATAAATTATAATGGTACAAAAGTAATTATAATGGATCAATTCATTGTTGAGTTATCACTGTTTGAACAAAGCATCATATTGCAAAAACACAGTGCTTCAGAAATTGAGTTTAATGTTTTGGAAACATGTTTGTACATGTTGACAATACCTAACGAAAAGCCCTTGTAACTTGAAAAATATTCCGAATATTTACAAGACCTTGGCATCGTTTGAAAGTAAAGGAGTATGGAAATATTTTGAAGCAATAAAAAAATCAATATTTGGTCAATTTTCGTGATATCTAGTGTATACATACACCTTAAACTTGCCCTACCTTTCAATTTAAAATTTGTAAAATTCCGTCATTTTGTAGCATATATCCTATTTGTTTACCATATTTTGTTCTAATTTAATAGAATTCATTGCTTTTTTAAACTTAAATTTTCATTTTAAGCTAAATACCTTTACGATGAGAGGGTTCTATAGTGGAAATTGGACACCAGGGTGAAATTGGTTTATACCATTTTTTTAAACTCAATTTAAATATGATAATTCAAAACGAACATTTTTTCCATATTTTAATACTAACATTCGCAATTTTATGACAATTTGTTTCGAACATTTTTGTCAGGTTTATAATGAAATATAATAGGAATACCTGATAGTGATCCATTGCATTTGAACTTCAAGATACGTCAAAATATCTAAGAAACAAAATCTAATAAGTTTAAGTTCTTTTTAGCTCTGCTATAATCCTCATGTTAACCTAAATATCAAGAATTCTAAGAAAATAGTCGACTGTCATTTTGAGTGTTGGCATTATCAGATATTTTTGTTTTTAAATTTTAAATAAAAACCATATCAATCAAAATTATTAAATTTTTAAAAGGTAAGATTTTTTTTTTCAAGTATTAAGAACGTTTATCACAATTTTTTAAATGAATTTAAGCGAAAATTCCTAGTCGTTAGTTCCATCGTGTTTTTAATTTGACTCATAATATAATATTCTCTAATTATCCTACATCCCACTATACTTTCTGGAGTTTGAGATAGGAGGTAAATTTTAAATGACTATTTGGTTGTAAATTGTATTAAACTAGAAATGGGCTGTTATTCTGTTAGCAGTACCAGTGTTACTGCAAAACAGTCAACTACTGTTGTCGAAAATATTAAGTTTCCGACAAATGTTAATAGGATAGTAGTAAAGCGATAAAAACTTAATTGAATTTTAAATTAAAAAATTAAAATTTATAGAACTTTTGACAAAGATAAGAAGTTGAAAAACAAATTAAAATCACTTAATGGCGAATATGAAGTTAACAGCTGTAAAATACCGTCGTTGTCCATTTCTAACAATTAATAATAACCGTTAAATTTAGTTGCAAATAGATAACAAAACTGCTGATGTTAACAATTAATAACTGTTATCTAGAAATGGCAAAAACTGTTATCGAAAAATAAGTTTGGCCCATCTCTAACAAAGCAAGAATATCTCGCAAAGGTAACTCACCAAATCTTTGTCCGGGAATCATTGTCTTGGCATCCACATACATCGGAAAATTTTCAAGAGGAGGAGCATATTTCATCAATAGTTTCCACAGGGGAATCTTGGTACACCTTTCAAAAAATGCTTCGTTTAAAAAAATTTGATACAGAAGAAACTCTATTTGAAATATACTGCCGAATGAAAATTGTAAACTTTCGAAAAATACGATGGGAGGGTAGTAAATTCACCTGCTGCGTTTAAACGCAGAACTACATATGCCCTGCCTTTCTTTACCTTCCTGGTGGTAGTCTCGACGAGGTATCTCGTCATTAGCAAAACTGACCGGATCTTCATGGACGAAATATCTCGTCATTAGAAGAAAACTGATCAGATCTTGATCTCGTCATCATAAAAAGTGGGCAATACCTTGATGACGAGATATCTAGTCATTAAAGAATTTCGTCAGATTTTGATGGACGCGATATTTCGTCGAAACCACTTGGTGGGTTAACAGTTACAATTGCAATTTTTTCATTTCGCACTAATCCACTATGTCAACATTATTTGTGTACCAAAATCAATGTTCAATCACCTTTGATTCAGTAATATTGAAAACGAAAACAAAAGTATATTCGTGGCGCTGAGGACAAACACGATCCTCTACTTCAGCACGTTGTCACGACATTTTGTCAATCACGTTGTTCTCGTCGCTCATTGGTTCGACGCAACACAGAACGCATAAATATAAACGCCGCTTTAATCGCAGACCCCACCAGACTGTTTTTCAAGGTCAGTCTCCGTTCAGCATTAAATTGTGTTTTTTATTCCCCTAATCCAAATTTCTATCTTGGTACGCTGTATTACACGGCTCGTTTGGTGCGGTTTTTGGCGCACTTTTAGTTGCGAGGTATGGCAAGTGAATCTAAACCATCTTTATTAGGGTTATTCCCGTTTTTATGGCAAAATAAAGATATTTTAAACGCTACTTTCCAACTATTTTTGATAATTATTTTCCGTTAAAAAACGTTTTTTCCAAGTTTTGTATTTTTCCCGTTAATTACTTTCAGTTAAAAGAAAACGATTTTTTCAAATAATTCTTTCCCTGGCGACATGAAAAGTGGGCCAAAAGCGTTGCCACCAAACGAGGCGTATAATACAGCTGTACCGACAATTTCAAATCGGCGAAAAATTTTAAAACAAATCGTTACCAAAAAACATGATTTTCTTCAGAAAAAAATTTCTATGTACGTAACTTATCTTTATGCCAAAAGTACATCCGGTAAAAAAACATAACCTGGAGTATTACCTCATTTTTAAAGGGAATGTCACTTTAATTAGTATTTTGTTGCCCCTAATCGACTGTTTTAATTCTACAGCCATTAAAAATAGGATGAAAATCTTTCTTTTGCAACAGAGAAACTTAATGATTTTTCGGTGTTCACAGGGGCCCGGATTTTGTTAACAGAAATGTATAAAAATGACCAACAAAGTGCCTAAAATTATCTAAAAATGACGTAAAATTTTGATTGACGTACTTTTGAATAGCAAAACATCTGTTTTCTAATTGATTGTGAATAAAATGTGTTTGTGCACGAACCTCTCTGCAGAAATGAATGTGCAATAGAATCGACATACTGACCAGAAGTGACCATCAAAACAAGGGAATCTTTCGTAGGAACAATGTATGTTTCAACAATGTATACGATGCTTTCTAGTGCAATGTCATTGCTATTAACCTCGATTGTAAATTTCTGCACGACATTTTCGTACGTTTTTCAAAATTTTTCGAATGACGGGATTATTTTCGTCCTAGGAACCAGTATGAGCCAGCCGATCACCGAGAAACAGTGCTTTATGCTGTTCAAATAGAAATTTTAAATAGTAGGTAGGTAGAGGTATTTTAATTAACGTCGCACTGGAGCAACACAACGTGCTATTGACGACGATCCGGGATCATTCCCGAATGGAAAGCCGAGGACAACACCACTTAACTTTGAATCACGGTCAGATGACGAGGTCACACCTGAGCTAGCATCCCAAACTTCCACACCACGCCAACGTGAGGACATTTGAGGCCACGATAGATTTAACGTGCACCAGCCCCTTTGTACACGACGGTCTTTGGTTGGATTCGAACTCGCAACCCTCCGGTAGCTAATTCGTTGCCCTTCCAACCGGGCTACCGCGGCACTTTAAATAGTAATGTTACATTTTATATTCGAAACACAGAAAATACATTTACTTTACAGTTTTTTCTGAAAATAAATCCAATATAAAAGAGAAATAAGTAAAAGGTAGTAATACAAAAGGTGAAGGAGTACTTTATAAAATTTATTGTTTTAGTAAATGGAATTTAAATCATCAGGGTTTGTATTTTGCGAATGTAAAACAATTTTTTGAATCGACATTGAATTTAATAGTGACTTTCCGAAACTCTGTACCCCGAAAGGAGAAACCAAAAGTAAACGAACTGTGGTGAGAATTTATAACAATGAAAAACCCTCTAACGCTTAAGTCGAAACAATGATTCTATACAAAAGAATTGACAAAAATAAACTAATACACAAAATTTCCATTTGTGATTCGGAATAGTGCATTGTATCTGCGTTATAAATGTCCTTTATGCTATTGTAATAGCAAACAAAATTATTGATTAAGTAATACAAATCGTATTGTGTATAAACTTTCAAGACAACATTGAACCCCACCCTAAAATAGCATTTGAGGAATATCGAAAGTCTGACAATATATTAATTATATTAATCTAAATAATATATATCAGATCAACTTAATATTTTGAAAATGAGAATAAAATATTTTAATTTACATGAGGTTCATGACAACAAATTAGTCGTTTTAATAACTCAACTGAATACTTTTTTATTTGTGTATCATTCGTCATAAATCACGATGGAAAACAAATTCCGAGTAACGTAACATTTAAATAACTTAACGTTATACAAATTGATTGTATAGGCATTTCTATTTATTACACATTTCATTCTGTTCACATGGGTTAAGAAAATTGGCACCTATTAGGTGTAATTAGATATAGAAAATTAATTTCGTTAATATAGTTGGAGACGGACTCATAATATTATATTCTACTCACTCGAATAGTTCATTAATTTTCTCATCAAACTCTTCTTTCAACTCATTATTCAGATATGAGTTGTTTTCCACCATGCGAATTGCTCGATCCAAAAGAATAGCTTTACACCCAACGCTATCCAGGCCTGAAAAATTTAATAATTCTTTCAACTCTCTGCTTCTGAATTTCTTTATTTTTCCCTACAAGCACAAATATATAATCAGTGGTTTGAAAGATTATACCAATTTGAAAAAATATTTGGTTTTTAAAGATGAAGAAATTACCTTTATGACGTCCATTTCCGAAAAACTTGGAACTTCATGTGTTTTCTTCAAGCAGGACACATTCTTTTAATCGTTGTTTGCTCTAAAGGAATTCGTTCGACGATGTTCTATATCGGGGCAAACAGAACATTTCCGTATTCCTAATGTGATTAGGGATAGAACAACCTGTTCTTTTTCACCTGTTCTTCAAAAAGAACGCGAACAGCCTGTTCCCACTTTTCACAAAACCCTGTTTGTTCTTTTTGTAAAAAGAAACATTCGAAATTTTTTTCTACTTCGATTTTAATATTACGGGTTGAAATGGGAATTTTGCAAAGAAAGTAGTCTCTTTTTTCGAATTTTCTGTTAGCTAAAAATTTTCGTATTTTCTAAATTATGCCAAGTCCGAAACACAGCTGTTCGTCCTATAGTTCTTGGCTCACTGTTTCCTGTTGATTCATTCACCCGTTCTCTATCCTTAAAAAAACTCCCAACTCTGGGACTACTTCCTGTTCGGGAATTGATTCTTGCTCTCAAATTGTTCCGACCCTGTTCTCCGTTCTCAGAGCTGTTCTCGATTAACTCAGAGCTCTTCGCTGACTGCTCCCGGAACCGTTCTCGGCTAAACCAAGCCTCGACGTTTGATGAATTTGCGGAGATTAGCGTAATAATTGTGAAATTTTATAATTGTTAGGCAATGACATGGTGATGAATTTTTAAATTTAAACAAATCTTATTTTTTTTAAATATTACTAATTAAGATTTTGTTGTCCAGCTTTCTCTCTAGTGGTGTCGCCTCTACTAGTTCTTAGGATTTGCAATGCTTTTAACTTTATTTTAAGACCGAATTTTACAAAACGGAAAGCAAAATTTCAAATGTGTGGGCATATTTCACTGTGAACGAGAGATTCGGATCGGATGTCATGCTCTAAGTTGAAAAGGATCTCATTAAGTCAGCTATTACGATTTTAAAGACATCTCGGAAGCAAGCATCCCACCATAAAACTAATGTGTTGAAAAGCGAAAGTGGTTTTTTGACTTGTATTTTTCATATTTTAAACGTGTTTAGATAGATTATATAATAATTAGCCTGTTTTCTTACAAACTAATTTTTTCCAAGTGATAATCCCGGTATGCTTTTTTTAAATGTTTAATCTTTTAAAGGGTAACTCCCTTCAACGTGTTTCAAAATTACGTGTTGTCCTTGGATCTTTCAATTCGGAATGGATCACGGACCGTCGTTTTGTTGACTTAAATGACCATTTTGTTGATTTAAAAATGACATTGAAATCTAAAAAAAAATTACTTTCGTTTGCGAATTTGTTTTGTCCTAGGCACCTCATAATCTGTCTGGGAAACCGTTCTTGAGATGGTTCAGATGTGGGACATTAGTTGCCACTGGGGACCCAGAATTTGAACGTTTCGATTTGCAAGAACTTTTTCAAATTTACGTATATTTTGATTTTCTTTTCTTAATTACTGATAGTTTGGCGCAGTTTGCAGACTTGCCCCTTGCGCCATAAAAAATCAATCAATCGATTAACAATACGAAGACTCCGAATTATTTTATCTTTCGTTTTCTTCCTGTCAAAACTAGAGAAAAACTCGCCAATGAAAAAGCTAGCAGAAGAATTATTTGTATTTTGTTTACATATATGCATGCCTACAAAGTAATGCGATGCACCACACAATGAAATTTTCAATTCTTTCTTTTGGATGTCTTTTTCTCTACGAATTTATTCTTACGCAATTACGTAATCAGCGGTTTGGAAGAACACTTACGAGATTCTCGCTGAATCTAGCTTAACGATGACCTTGAACGTGTTGGAACAAAATTTAAACATTATGTCATGAAAATTGCTTATTGGGGTTGTTTTTAAACCGGAAAATGAAAACTTCTTGAGCTAATTATGTAACAATTTCAGTTTAAAAAATTCGAGATAATTTTGTTTCAACTTTCGAAAAAACAATAAATAGTTGCTGCTTAGCAGAGAATTTTTAAATTACTCTACGCAACTACCTCTGAGAAAAAGGTAGTTGCGTATGGCTTGCGATGATCGATTTGTTTCTCTTTTTGCTTACGGGGCCGCGGTAGCCCGGTTGGAAGGGAGCGGATTAGCAACCGGAGGGTTGCGAGTTCGAAACTCGATCCAACCAAAGACCGTGGTGTACGCGGGGTCTGGTGCATATTAAATCTGTCGTGGCCTCAAATGTCCTCACGTTGGCGTGCCGTGAGTTTGGAGTGGGGTGCCAGCTCAGGTATTTAACTCGTCATCTGACAGTGGTTCAAAATTGCGAGGTGTTGTCTCGGATTTTTCCCTTCGGCATCGATCCCGGATCGTCGTCAATAGCCTGTAGTGTTGCTCAGTGCAACGCTAACTCAACTACCCCCAATTTTTGCTTACGTACATTTGCGTATTTACTATATCTATTCAGAGAAAAAAAACTAAGAATTTATCACTATTTTAGAATACCTAAATAGTAAATTTTAAATGAAAATGAAATACTGTTTTTAAAATTCCTGGCCTCTGGCAAAGTTCTTAAAAAATTGTTAGATCAGTCTTTGAAATCACTGTCGTTTTTACATTGACATTTTTTATCATTTTTCGATGAACACTTTTTATATTTTATCTATTAAAATTGTAAAAACTTGGATTTTTATTTTCACAATCAATAAATATTTCTACTTCACCACTAGCTTATAATTTTGTACACCAATATATAAAAAGAAGCAAACTCCTATTCATGAACAATGTCTTAAGAACTCGTTTCTTTATAACTTGTACATTTTACGTTTGCTATTGTGCTTGACTTGGGTATTTCATATTTATAGGAATTACTCACACAAAACAAAATCTTCAAAAAGAAACAAATTGCTAGTGACAACTATCCACTTAAAATGTAAAAGAACTGCTGTTTTTGGTGCTATTGAAATTTTAAGTAGCATATTTTAATGTTTTCTAAATATTAAATCCCCTATGGACCAAATTGACAATATTTCATACCAACTTGAGCTTATTTATCCCCCTTATAAGATCAACAAATTATTCATACTGTTGGTCTACCATGAGAACTGCTCTTGCCACTGTCTGGATGGTAGTGGTTGCTATAGAAACAGGGCTTATTCGTTTTGAGTAGGAGTGAATGGTCGATATCATAATTTTGTTTTTGGTGAATATTGACAGCATAAAGATGTACTTCACAAGTATATTCACTGGATCTTCTCGACAAAAAATAAAAGTCATAACAAATACATTTCTAATTTGTCATTAAGTGTGCTAATGTGACAAATATGAATACATTCCTTCAAGCATCCCTATGGAAAAAGTGATATGGTTTGTTGTGGCAGACTTTGTGGCAGGTAATCAGACAATACAAGAGCCAATGAAAAAGAACTGTCTGATCACTTGGAGTTTGCCAAACTATTTTATTCGAATGCTTTATTTTAATATGTTAATATCAAGTTGCACTAATGAATAAAATAAGAGAAACTATAAAATTTTTAGATTCATTTTACTGAACAGAGGTTGAAATTATTTGAGTTGCAGCAATGTCCAAGTTGTTTTCAGTTATGGAAAAGATTGTACATTGAACATAATATGCATCTCAAGCAGAAAAGTACTTAATCAGTGGCATTTCCTTGTGCCAAAATCATGTTACTTACATTTTTGTGTACAGATAGTTATTGTATCTCCACATTTTTTTAAATAAGCAATACAAACACATTTTTGCAAAACCTACAAGTAGATACATATCTTGGATATGCTTGAATTATTTTAAAAATTTGATAAACTAGCCCTCAAACATGAGAGTCCAAGAACTTTGCCCATTAATTTGTGTTTCTGCTTTAACCATTACAAGGTTTATAATGGAGTTTTGTTTTATTATCATTCCTAACACAAAATTGTGCCAATTATAACTCTAACTATAGAATAACTATAACTATAGGAAATAAGAAATCATTAACAAAACTTAAGATAATTTTAAACCTAAGAAAACTCTGATAAATAATCTATAAAATATCTTTATTTACAGTAAGAAGCAAAACAGATCACAGAAGGATTTGTAAATCAAACTACAAGTTCATGTGGTTATGAGATAAATGCTCTAATCAGAAGAAAAATTCAGAATGCATTATCCTGTATCTTAGCTGAGTCTTTATCAGGCTTTGAGTGCCGAGCCTGAGTCCTGGCTGTCTGTTTCAATGGTTTTAACATCTGATGAAGCACTTTGATGAGTGATTTTCTTCCGTTTGTAAGATTTCTTTGGCGCACTTTCTGATCGGTTTGGAGCTTGATACCTATGAAAAAATTATGAGTTTCTGCAATTAAACAGGCATGTAGTTTTAATAACATTTAGAATTTTAAGCATTGACATTTATGAAAAGGAAAACTAGAGAAACAAATGCAGGTTTTCATGACAATCTAGCAACTACAGATTCTGATGTTCTTTCATGGTTGCCATGATTTGGCACCAAAACTTCGAAATTGGTGTCCCTTGGAAAATTTTCCCTTTAAAGAAAAATCCGAAAAACATTTCTCCTACCCACTATTAGTTAACAAAAAGGGACTATATTTTTGTTGACCTTTAGTAAATTAAAAAAAGGTGCCAAAATTTCAGGTCAGGGAAATTTTGAAATTAGGAGCTTTTGAGACAACTTTGCTTAAAAAGATATCCCTAATCGTCAAGGTTGAAAAGTAGTAGCAAAAAGTCATCTTTTAGTCACCTGTCGCAGCCCTGTATTAAACAAACATAATTTGTAAGTATATCTGTATAAGCAAACTTTTTCAATTATGAACCGAGAAGTGTAATTTGCAGGCTGATTCAAGAAGGGAGAATTTGTGGAATATCTTGAGGATTCCTACAAGATTATTCTTGTTAATGAAAAATGTAATGTCTCACTAATATTTAAAAAAATAATTCCCCCTAAAAGGGATTATTGTTGTCAGTTCTTTCCTAACTTTACAACTTCTTTCTTCAAACTAGTACATCTGGCCCACTCTCTTCGAACTTTCAAAATCCGGCCCACAAATCTCATACAGAACACTCACCCTAGTATTAGAGACAATACTAGCAGGAGTGATGCCATGTCATCTGTGTCAACAGTAACATATTTTGTCCTTAAAGCACAAAAGCATATCTGTAATGAAAAATTTACCAAATCGGATGGCAAATTCTTCAATACAACTTTCAAAGAGGAGAGCTTTGAAGTCATAGATGGTATTGCTCATAATACAAATTAGTTATTTTCTAGCAGACCTGCGCATAGCATCTGCACTAAACTTTCTTAATTGCTTTTATCAATTCATAGCAGAGTATCATTACTCATATCTTATTTCACTCCATTTATAATGAATATAGCATTCCATTTTGATGTATGGATTTCATACCACTAAATGAAATAAAAATATACTATTCAAAAATATATAACAGCATTTCGTTTACTTTTATTGGTGTTAATTCTTATTTTCAATAAAATGCATGCCAAACAGCGCACCTCGGTCATATTGCCTCAATTATGAATAAAGAAAACGAAGTAGATGCATGATCCATCTACTTCAATTTCATTCCCTTTCCCTTGTTCAAAGGCGATTTGGCATTCTTTGATGCTACACCTGTTTTCACTCATATTTTCTTTTTGTGCTGATTGCTAACTTCCAGATTTCTCATTGCTTTCTGTAATCAGACTGCTGTAGAATTTCATTAAAATGACAAGCTCTTCCATGGAGTTTTAGCAATATTATGTAGTTCCATAGCTCAAATCAAGCATATTTATACTAAGCAGCAAAATTGGTGAATGAACCCTGTAATGGTCAATTTCATAATGTTTATATCCATTGTTGCCATTTGACAATGTGAAGGTGGTAATGATAATTAATTAATGTCACACTGGAGCAACTCAATGTGATATTAGGGGGATCAATCCCCAAGGGAAAGATTCAAGGACAACGCAATGTAATTTTGAACCAGTCAGATGATGAGGTCAACGCATGAGCTGGCACCCCATGCCAACATGAAGACATTTGAGGCCACAACAGGTTTAACATACATCAGCCCCTGTGTACACGATGGTCTTTGGTTGGACCAAGTGACAATGAAGAAATAATGTTGATTTCAGTGCCAAGTACATTGTTTATGGTGACAAAGCATTTCAAGGAAAATGAAATGTTTTATTTTTTAATTATATTTCTAAATATTTTAAAATAGTAATTCCTCTGCAAGGACAAGAAAAAGTAATATCCAGTTGTGCATGTTATCGAAGTATACATTTAGCCCCATTGTGTTAAGGAATGAATGGCTGTTTTGAGTGTTTTATGGCACAAGGGCAATATTTGGCCAAGCTGCACCAAACACAAGACAGACAACACAATGACGGAGGAAGAAAAAGGAGAAGGGTAAGCGAGGGTAAAAATGAAAGGGAGGACAGATCACTCTGCGTTGTGATGCCTGTACATGCCTTAAAAAGATGTGCCCCTGCAGACAGGAATGAATGGAAATTACTGAAACTTCCTCACATTCCCTCAACTTATTCTGACACATGAAAAAAGATATATAATAGTAGTAACATTAAAAATTATTAACTTACATGTTACATCCATATATTTTTTTTTATTGAACAAAAGTAAAGTCCCCTTGCACAAACTTCCCCATATTAACCAGAGGATATACAATTTAATGACTAAGTAGGCACAGATGTAAAATTTACAAGTTCTTCAGCTTACCCAAGTTCACTTGGATCCAAAGGATCTTTACAAAGCAAAATATTAACCATTGGTATTTCTTTTGTGACTTGCAATTTATCCAAATCAGGTGTCGTTGGCTCCCAGAATTCTTCCACCCTGTATTCCACGAGAATCAAACCATGTTACACAAAGTAAAAGTACGCTTGAAATGCATCAGAAAAAGAATAAGCTAATACTTAAATTAATAGGCTCACTCATTATGGGATTCAATCATAGCAAATGTATCTTGGAAATTCGAAATACATTGATCAAAATGTTTTTCTTTGAGGGCGATTATGAAATAATACTGAAAACAAAAACTTAAGGAAATTCAATGTACACAATGTAACTCAGTTGCGAGTAACACATTTAGTATTAATAAAAGTCTTAAAGTATACAACAAAGAAATGTGTATCTAAAATTCACAAATTTAAACTTATACAAAAGTAAGCATTAAATTCATTCACCTAACTTGAATTGAAAGGTCCTCCTCTCCCATTTTAAACACTATCTGTTAATTTCTTATAATAGTGATATAAAATAGACATTATTCATTAATTTATATAACATTTTGAAACCAATTAAAGAATGTAAATTACAGCAGTCAAGTGTCATGGCTCACACAAAATTTAGAGGACTGTAACTATATTTGGCAAACATTGATTTAAAATTACTGTACTAACCTAAGTACAGAGACAGATTCCCGAAAAGGAATACTGGCAATACCTACTATCGCATTGTGAAATTTGGAAATACATCTCTGGTGCAAGAGTGTCACAAGTCAAAAAATAATTGATAAACTGAGTGCAAGACTGAACATCATAGTTTTTTACAGGAAATGAATTTAAGGGGCATTTATAATCAAATCGATTATAACCAAACTCAAAATCGATTTTTGCAGAAATCACTTTAGCATCACCTTTTATAGTTTTGGTGTGATGTATGTGAAATGGATTATATGGATTGCTATAGCATGTGCATGTATTTGTATCCAAAGTGATACATATATGGTTATTTAATAATTCTGTCAGTCTAAGCAAATACAAATGGGATATGAATGAAAAATATAAGAAATGTTTAACACATACAATGCCTCATATCAATGGTTAATGCATTCTAAGACTAATCATGGTAATTAAAAAATTATAAAAAAATATACTACACAACATGACATTTGTGTAACACACATAAATACAAAAAGTTAATTTGATAAACTACAGAAACTCACACAGATGCATGAAAGAAAGGGATTCTAACATTCTAGCCTAATCCTCAAGAGCTGATAGAGGAATAAATTAAACAGGATTCCTACAACTTTTGAAAGAGCAAATTCCAGGAGTTTTCCAGGTGTAGCAATATAATTTACAGGGTGACTTTTAATTAACCTACAACTTTTAACTGAAATAACTCTTGAGTCGTTGCAGATAGCACTACAAACATTTTTATTGAAAAGAACATGGAAAAGGAATTTAATGGATAAGGTTCCAAAGTGATAACCTTCAGAGGTCATACAATAGCGCAACCTAGTCACAAAGTTGTCAGTTACAAATTCAAGAGTTTCTTTTTTAATGCTTACAAATGAGAAATCATGGATTCATATCTGGTGAATAAGGTGGCCAATGCAATGCACAAGGATAACTGTTTGGGTATTGACAGGCGATAACTCGGGTTCCAAACTCACTGTTAATGGTGTCAAACACACTGTGTGTTCTATGTGGAGGGGCACCGTCCTGCATGAACCAATATTCACCGGTGTTCATACCCAGATTACGAATTTGGGGAAAAAAACGACTGTGACCATCTAGTGACACTCTGAGAAGTTATTTCAATTAAAAGTTGTAGGTTAATTAAAAGTCACCCTGTACATGAAAACACAATGCCAATCTAAAAACAGCTTTTGAAAAAAGATGGCAGTAATCCAGTTTCCAGGCACGTTTTCAGAAAATAACTTCAGAGGGTGCCCAATCTTTTTTCTCAGTTTTCTATTCCAATCGAAAAGCCATAATGGTAAATGAATGTTATCTTTAATGATTTTTATTTACTTTTTTCAGACATACCTATGTGCATTGTATCTGTGTGATAAACGAAACAGGATTTTTGCTGATTAAATTGTTTTAGATGTTTAATTGCTTAAAACATTTTAATCTTTTGACTACGGCCGGAATAACAGTCATCCCATATTCAGATAGTGGAATAAAAGCACCGAAGTGTAAAGGTTAAATATTCAAGCTGTGTGGGCCCTTTCTCTAAATATTTTCTCGGCTAACCATATCTAGACAATAGATTTTTTCTTGTCCTGTCTAACTCCATTCCCATATAGGTGGAAATTTCAATTGCTTTAGCAAATTAATGTTGCTATAATATTAAATGAGCATTTCATTTGCAAAACATATTTTAATTTAATTTTTCGTAGACATTTTCGAATATTTTTAGACCTGCCCAAGGTTTTTCTACATGTGGGCTTAGAGAAGGTGCATAACCAGTTCCCTTGAAAAATAATTAATTCCCAGTTTTTTACGGTTTTTCAGGAGGTTCCCTGAACACAAATTAGTTTTGTGTACTATCAAGGGACAACAAAACCATAAAAGTCATGTGTTATCATCAAAGCATTGCATGAGGAATGAAAACATGCTGTCACATATTTTACAACTTATATCGTATATACATATTTGTAGAAGCATAGCCAGGTTGTTTTGTTGGTAGTCAATTAACATCAAACTGGAGCAACACAAGCGACAGCGAGTTGTCATTTTGAACCATGGTCAGATAACAAGAACAACACCTGAGTTCGCACTCCACTCTCCAAACTTCCCCACCATGCCAACATGAGGACATTTGAGGCCACAGATTTAACATGCACCAGCTACGTGTATATGATGGTCTTTGGCTGAACCGAGTTTCGAACTTGCAACCCTCCAGCTGCTAATCCATTGCTCTTCCAACTGGGCTACCACGATCCCAAAGCATAGCCAGGATTTCTTTTCAAAGGGGCCCAAAAATTAGTAAATTCAATTTTTATGGGAAAATGACTTTTTAAAAGTTTTGCTCTCCCATCATCTTGTATAGTCCTTTTTTGAATTTGGGTTTTGAGATGGTTCTACTTAAGATAGCCTAGTCAACAAGGTTAAAAATAGTAGCAAAATGTACCCTGTGGCAATCCTGCACTTTTGAGGGCAGAAAATCCCCCTCCTCTGGCTACACGATTATATATCTGCAAGTAACCAATAAGAAAATTGTATTCATCCAAATATTTCAGTCTATTATGTGTATGTTAGTCTATTCTTATTTGACATGTTGTGAAACTTGTAAACCCTTTCTATTTCGTTAAAAATCAATTATCTAACCTTACTGTAGATGTGTAGGTCATGACAGTATAATTATGTATACTAAGATTACTGTTGAAAAAGAGGGAAAATAGTTAAAATTGAACAAGAACATGTGAATAATTTCCTAAGCATGGTTCCACACATGAATGGCTTGAAATTTCATTGAGAAATACGGAGACAAAAATCAAATTTTACAGAAAAAATTATTTTAAATATACAAACCTTAAAACACTTAGCTTTGTAATTTGATGTAAGTCCTGAAAGAAAGAAAAATATGAATGAACCAATGTTGAAAAATACACTCAAATAAAATATCAACATATTACTAAAACATTATTCCGAATAAAATCTTCATGTATTTCACTGTGCTAACATTTATATTCCTTACAATTCTTAATTTTATTTTCTTGGAATAAACAAAATCTGGTTGTCGTGTTGATATTTCAAACTTAAAAAGAAATATTCTCTGAATTTTATAAGAGAATCTGACAAAATTTTAGAGAAAAAGCTAAACAATTTGATCAACTAAGTATAACTTTACAAAGTAAAATAAAAACGTAGAAAGGAAATTTTCATGTATTATGAATGATGGCGAAATGGAAATTTCTGGGGTTTTTTATTCTAGAAAATTGAGATGCTAAAAACACCATCTTTTACAAAATGGTCATTTTAGCTGGGACTAAAAGTTTTTCTGAGTTAATAGAGCAATCCACTTTCTGATGATTTCAAATTTTCCTAGTTTTTCAGATCATGTACAAACCTTGCTATGAAGTTTTGATTGCAATTTTATTTGCACAATTTTAAATATAAACTAAAATCATTAAATTATCAATAAATTAGAATTGTGAAGGACTTCAATCACAACTTTTTATAGGAAATATCCTATCACCATTGAAACAGCCAAGATGACTAAAATATTTTTGTCCTTTACAATGTGCTTGAAAAATCACATGCGAGAAATCTGAATAGTGGCTGAAGAAAACACAGGATTTACTTCATTTTCCTTTCTATACAACAAAGCAAATAGCATTGAAATACCTTTTTATAAAGGCAATAGAGAAGGATTGTTATTTAGTTCTCTTTTAAAATAGGTCGGCAGGTCATCATTTGATGTAGTCAGTTCAGTTCGTTCAGTAACCTCCTGCTTGTATCTAGACAGAACTTTTCTATGGAATATTTCAAATAGGACAGTTCGTACCACTTTAGGAGCACCCACTGCACAGCAGCTCATCTCCACATCATAAAGAGAGAAATTTTTAAATAAAGACTATTACAGAAGGATGGGTGAATTTTAAAATGTCGATATAGGGGCGTGAAAGGGCTTAAATTGCTTAATATAAACCAGGGTATGCCGATTTAAATCAAGTGATTTTCATTAAAAAATGTTATTGATTTAAATCAAAATTTTAAATTTCTTAATGGTATGTTTAACAATATTGAAAATGAAACAACTGAACAAGATGCATGTTATTTTGTTCAAATAAGTTAAGAACTCTCGTATTGAGTTCACCCCAATTTATATTGAAAATCATCCTGCCTTTGAAGACACTAAATAACAGTATTTGCTGATTGGGATCACCATTGGGCTGAATGACACCTATTGGCTTAAATTGGCTATCACTAACCCAAGCCTGCTCATCAGTGTTGGTTTTGTCTTAAACATTTCGTGCAACTATAAATCGCACATGGCCCATTTTAAACCATTTATCATGTGATTGAGTGAAGATGCACAAAATATATTCATTCAAATTATTAAAATGTAACTTGCTTTCTTTTTTAAGATGTTATAATTATTTATTTAGTATTGTAGTCTTCATAAAAAATATAAAGACACTTGCTCACAACGAAAAGATTTTCTGCAGTATCACAAAAGCATCAATTTTGCACATAAATCTTTATAATTGGCAATTTTAATAGTTTCATTTTTTTGTTTTGTGTAATATATTGGTTAATTTTTATTTCAATTTATTGGGAAATTATATGCATTGAGCCCTTAGAATTCTTTACTCTACTAGAATAACTATTCAATATTTATGGAATTGAAATTTTGAATGTAAAAATTAATTATCTCATCTGATAATTGAGTACGTTGAGAAAAGATTATGGGTTGAAGCAGAAAGCTATTGGAATTGATAAATTTTTTATTGCAAGCTCAAAATTCCACTGAATTGGCATGTTCTGGGGGATGCTATTACACTTGTTCTATGCTGCTCATGGAGAAAAGCTTTAATTCTTTAGTTTTATATATAAACTTTTTTGTGTGCTTCGAATATACCCATGGAATATTTGTTAATCACAAATAAAACAGACATATTTGATTTCAAATTTATGTATTTTCATGTTTTCTCATTTTTATCGTTAACTTACAAAAATAACTTTTTCGCCAATTAGTTATTTTTGCATGCCAAAAATTAATGAGAAGTATGAATTTTTTCAAGATGCAAGTTCCTTTTATTTTATTTTCTATTGGTGACATGATTTTTTTTCTCAAATGCAAGTCTTGAACCAGTAAACTATTTTATATGAAAATAATTGATGCAATTCGAAACATTTTATTCATATATGATAAATATATAATGCAAAAAAAGTTCTGAAATTTGTATGATTGTAAAAATCAATAATATGGTGGTGGTATTCGGTAACCTTATTTATCTGGGTCTAAAATATATTCATGTCACTGGTTAAACTCAAAGTAATCTAGCCGCTTGAGAACCAGATGGAAAAACATTGCTAATCTTGGCATTTGGGGCACTGTTCTATTTACTCTGTCATGTAATATCTTTGCTAATTCCTGTCGCGTTTTAATCTTTCAAAAATTTACCCAATATTATTTCCTAATACATTAATGTTTTATGTAAAAAATATTAATGTTTAAATAAATCAAAACTATCTAGGAACTACACTGTGATTTTCGTGTCTCATGTCCAACAAATTTAAACTTGTATGGGCAAGGAATTAATTTAAATCATATAAGTCCGATTTAAATAAAAAAATCTGATTTAAATCAAAGAAATCCGATGTTTTTGATTTTTTTTAAATTATGATTTTTTCATACCCTGATATAGACCATCGCTTAATACAAACCATAGGCCCCACCCAGTTGCAAAATAGAAAGGTCACCCTCCCACCTATTGACAGTGACTGGCAGTACTTAAGTTTTGGATCAATTTTAATTGAGGACTTGTCCCCTGAACTGTTGTTTGCTCACACTGAAGAAGCTTCATAAGTCAATATGAGAAAGGAAGAGAAATTACGCATTTAAGAAAAATTTTAAGTTAAAATGATAGAATTTACTTGAAAGGTAAGTGATACATTTAGTAGTCCCATATTGTCCGTTAACCCTTGTTATTGGTGATCAGAAGTGATATAGAGCATAAATTAGTGGGGGATAGAATTATAGGAATAGAAATCATAGACTTCAGGGTCCAAACGAAACACCCCACATCAGCGTTTGGACCTATGTGGAAAGTTATTAGACTGTTTGTGCGAAATAACTTGTGGTCTTTTCTGCAAGCATATTTCAAATACAATGACTAAATACCACATGTTATCATACTTCCTTCAGGGAATAGAAATATGAGGGCTGTTTAGTCACCATAGTTATGGTTTGGATGCAAGGTGGTTTCAATACTCAGAGGGTAATGCCTAATTTCTAACTCCATTGGGAAAGAATTAATAGATGAAAGTGTCTTTTTTTCACTAAAAGAGTTAGTCTAATTTTTAAAGATTTATTATAAAAGCAGATATTTGAGTTTATTTGTACTTAAAATATTTTCTAAGTTATCTTCAATGGGACAAACTAATTTATGAATGCGAGGGTCTTACAATCAAAGTCTCTTGTTTAGTCCATTTGTGAAGTGCCCATTTATCTTTCATAAGATTTGTGTGTATTTTGGTAAATGACACAATCTTACATTGGTAACAAAGGGGAATTATTGGGGGAGGGTTGTACTCTTAAATATGGTTTATGTTGCAATTGATACATCAGTTAAGATGAATATTGATTCTATATTTTTATCAGTTGAATATACTTGCTGTTTTTCTTTAATCTCCATCAGAATTTAGCTTGCAAAGCAAAATCGTATGGAATGTTGTGGACTGAAAAAGTAAGAGAATACTAAATGGAAAAAAAACAAATTTTGAACATTGTACAAACTGGGTATTTTGGAATTAAGAAAATAGTTTAGGTGCTATGAATGCTTATGAATTAGGTGCTTAGAATGGTGCTAATATTAAACATTTACAACATAATTTGACCCTATCTCAATTTTAGCCAGCATCATATATTGCACATAAATAAAAATAAGCAAAAAATGTAAGAGAAAACTACTGTAATTTTCATATGGTAAATTCAATACGTAAGAATGAATTATAAATTAATAATATGAGATGACAAAATTTAAGCAACAAAAAGTGAAGAAATTCACCTCAAATTTAGCTTTTGTAATTTCTACACAGGTTATTGTTTTCTCCATAGAATCTCCACAACCAGAGAAAATCATGTATTTGTTTGATTCCTCCTGTAATGAAAAACTCAAGAATTTGAAATATAAATAACAAATATGATAGATACAATCATGTCAAAACACAAATATAGTATGTTACGCATCACATCTAAACAAATTAAATACAAAATATTTTTAAATACAAACTCAAAGCAATGGTGTTAAAATTCACTTATTATACAATGACACCAGATACTGTTGTATTATTCACCAACAAATGACTTTAAAAATCAACATGGCTACTGGAAATTTGTAATATATTTTAATATGATCATGGAAATCATTAATCAAAAACATACACCTAGAATTTTTGAAGGGTATATCCTCACCAAAATTATCAATTTCATTTCCAAGAAAAAGTATTACTTCTGTGGGGGTTGTCAATAGATGTTTTGCATTTAACTAACATTTTTAAGGTCTTCCAGCAAATATACAGGGTTCCCACCCTTCAGGCAAAAGAAAATTGGGGTCATTTTAAAGTTATATTTCATTTTTTATGGCTACATTTCACATAGATCGCAATAGATTAACTTGTGAGTGTGTGCACAGGTGAAGAAATTTCCCCGAGTTTGGGTCTTATGTACTTAGTTTTAAAAACTTCAACTTTACTACTTATAGCAAACCTATAAGTAGAATGCCATCATTTTTTTATGACACTTGACATCATTCAAATATTAACTTTGGCATTTGAAGGCAAAAGTAAAATGTGCAGTGTTCTTGTAAAACTAAGGCTGGTTTTTTAATTTTAAGAGCTTCTAGCAAATATTGAGGCTTTTTAAGGACCCTTAAAAACAATGAAAAATAATTTTCTTAAGGCCTGTGGGAGCCCTGAAAATGTAATAGGCCTCTGCAGGGATATATCATTCAGAGGGAGAGATCATAGAGCCCCCTCTCATTTTTTTGTATTAAAAAGCAATAAATAGGAACATCACTTTGAAGCTATTTTAACAGCGTAAATTGAAGTTTCATTCATCCCACAAGTAAAATACAGATATGTAAGAAAACAGTGGTGATCTCTAAATGCACATTTAACATCAAGGCAATCAGATTGGAACGAAAGGCTGGGTGAGAGTAGACTGACCCCTACCCGAACATACAGGAACTCTTAGTCTTCAGATATTCAAGCACTCCATTCTGAATAAGTGCCTGTATATCTGATCTTTTCTTTGGTCAATTTGAACACTGCTGCTTGTCAACACAAGAGGATGAACACTGATTGAACAGTTAAAAGCAAACCTTATTCAAAATTTAATTCAAAACACAATAAGGGTTACATTAGGGGTTGGTTGGTTGCTTTGGGATTTTATGGCACAAAGGCCATATTTGCCCACATTAGGGGATACATCATCTATAGAACCAGAAATGATGGTTGGTTTGGGTTTTATGATACAAGGTAGAACAAGAAATGAAGATACTTTCTAAACATAATGCATTTTAAAAGTACATTGAAATTTTAATTTAGTTAGAACTGTTTCATGCAACTGTTTTCTAGGAATACTAATAATTTAAGAGAAAAAGTTCACATTTGTGGTCCTAAAGAGGTGTTTAAAGATAAAAAGTGGACCCTAAGTAATTAGGAAAATAGTATTGTGTCCATGGACTTTTAAATTTCATAACAGAAAAAGAAGTTATTGCATAAGGTCACAGCTTAACAATAGTGAATAAAAGTTTTACTGTATGTACTTCAAACCCATAATAGCTAATGTATGTTAAGAAACACTGTAATCCTTTGTTTCCAAATTTTACCTATTCCTGTTAATTAACTGATACTTATAAATACCTTTCATGTTAAAACAGTTTTTCTATGGATCTGGATCAATAAGACTTTAAATTCTCTATCCTTCCACTTCAGTAAGTGCATATAAGAATACAAATATTGAAACACAAATTTGTGTGAATTCAAATAGATATTTAATAAAAATTGAACTCTAATGGTTTATTTTAGGTTTAGAGAAACTAGGAGCAGAGAATATCAGGAGTCAATGACACCAGAATATTTTTCTCTGATGCCAAAGTCTTCTTAGGTGCTACTTCAAAATATATTGTCGTCTCTTGGATGTGTATAGGCTTGGTGATGTGATTAGGACCTGGACTTTGATGACTATTTGCATTTGGGGATCCTTTTTCCTTGAAAGATACTTTTCATTTTGATACATTGTTTTCTATTTACAGTACAGATTTTACTGATGGATTAGAATACAAATTGATAGAAGAAAGAATAAACAGTTGATTAGTTGGAATTAGCATTGTGTGAATGAAAATATTCAAAACTTATGAGTCAAAAATGATGACAGTCTAAAAACTTGATTGTCAAAAGCAAATATTTTGACTCAAGAACACAGTACCATAGCTAATAAGCAATAATTTTCTATTGCCAATTGGTGATACTTTTGGAATATGGCAACCCATCTAACCCATCAAATAGCTATTTGGCAATGACAATTTTTCCTGCCGATTTGGCAATGGTACAGTGTTCTTGAGTTTTACTCAAAACTTAATGGAGTAAAATATGACTAAGGATTGCTAACTTTTATTTTATACATGATATTATATATGTTGCCAACGAAAACAGTAGAGCAAAAGGAAAGAAATGTGTTTTTTTCAGACTTTTCTATGAGTAACTTCATTTTTGTCTGTCATAACTCAAGTCAAAAAATAATAATTAATAGATAATTAAAAGAATTATTATTTATAAATTATTTAGTATAATTTTAAAAGTATACTAAATAATTTAAACCACAAATTTTACACTTCTTCAAATTCAAAGAGTAGACAAATAATCAGAATGAAAACATACCTTTAAAGTTTTCTCGACGAAACCCATGATATTCTTAATTTTACTGCCACGTTTTATCCGAACCACTACCGTATTATCCGGTAAATTTTTAAAATCTTCTCGAGGATCTTTCTCATTTACTTTGGACTCACCCTTTTCATAATTTTCAAACACTACGAATAAAAGAAAAAGGAATATATCAAAATCACAAGTTCAAAAAAGCAAGTTATTAATTATTAAAAAGCATGTAAAAGAAATTTGAGCGAAACACACAAACAGATTTAGACGCCATTATTACAGATCTGAAGTTTGAAACAAAATTTCAAAGATATGATTTCTTTAAGAGTATGCAAAGCCTTTCAAAACTCATTCCATCCACCATTTCACGTGTATAAACCTACATAACAAACAAACCGAAATCATTTCACAGCTGTTGCCATTCCACAAAATTGATAACTAAAAATAATCACTTTCGGTAGATCTTTTCAAAATTGAAATTTTCAAATACACCACAACTTTTTAATTGGAAACACTCTGTACATAGGTAAGGGGCCGTCGAAACTCACTGAGGGTATGCCCACTGTGCTAGCATCCTTCGAGTTGCAGGCGGCGCAGGTACGATTCCTGTCACATTCCTGGGTGTATTTCTCTCTTCTGTGTCAGTAAAACTTTCATTATGTGCGTCTGTCTATTGCTTGATGTTCTAGACCCTCGCTCCCCCGACTCACCTAACGGTTTAGAGTCTTATATGGGGCGGGGAGATAATGGGACTTCCACCAGCACTGAGAGAGGAGCCGGGCAGCCCACCCAACGGACCTGAACGGCACCGCCTCCCCAACTTGGGCACGCTCGGTCGAACTATTTATTTTTCCATATATAAAAGTTTTACAGGCCTATGGCCACTCATGGGCCTAGCATAGAAATGGCCTGTAGGGCCTCATATAAATGATTAAAACACAATGCGAACGCACAATTAAAAGGCCAAAAAGGTCCGGAATAAAGCCTAAAAAAATGATAAAGATGACTGATGACGGTAGAGCGATCAAGGAGTATCAGTCCGGGTGGAGCATCGGGTCCAAAAGGGAGCTGAGCTTCTTCATTCTTTACTTTTCCGGAGGCCGTTGTCCGCCGAAGGATCAGAGGTAGGTGAGTTCTGTTCTTTTCCTCATGTTTTCTTTTTTTTCTAGGGGGGCGTTGTCCACAGTGGGATCGTTGTCCACATTCTCGAGGTGAGCCAATTATGTTTCTTTTATAATCTTTTTATTGTGGTGTGCCCAGCCCGAGCTCTTGTATTTATTTTATTGTGGAGCCCGGGCTGGGATTTTAAGATATCTTTTCTTTCCACTCTATTGTGGTTTGCTCTCAAAAATAATTTTCAAATATTTTGTGGTGTGCCCGGTCCGAGCCCAGGAATTTTATTTTATTGTGTGGCCCGGGCTGGGACTTTGAAATATTTTTTCTTTTTCAATTTATTGTGGTGTGCTCTAAGTTAGGATAAAATAAATAAGATTATGCTTGATGTTGTATATCTTGTGTCTGACGCAGCAAAGCCAAATATGGCCTTTGCGCCATAAAACTCCCAAAACAACCAATCTGTAAGTAGGTAGGGCCGCGATAGGGGGAGAGCAACGGTATAGCAACCGGAGGGTTGCGAGTTCGAATCTTTCCCTTCGGGTTTGATCCCGGAAGTCACCAATAGCCTATTGTCTTGCTCCAGTGTAACGTTAATTTAAAATACCTGTAGGTTGGTAGTTAATTAACGAAACACTGGAGCAACACATTGGGCTATTGACGACGGTCCGGGATCAATCCCCAAGGGAAAGATTCGAGAACACCATGGGAATTTTGAACCACGGTCAGTTGACGAGATAACACGAGCTGGCATCCCACTCTCAAAACTTCCACACCACACCAACGCGAGAACATTTCAGGCCAAGATAGGTTTAAGGTGCACCAGCCCCAGTGTACACGACGGTCTTTGGAGACTTTTCAAACTCGCAACCCTCCGATTGCTAAACCGTTGCTTTTCCAACTTTTCCCATAAATTCATTTGGGGTTTATTGAATTAAAGTCGTACTGGAGCAACACAATGGGCTATTTTCGATGATCCGGGATCAATCCCGAAGGGAAAGATCCGAAAATAAACACACTCGGATATAAGCGGCACCCATGAAATATTATGATTAGATCATTGTAAGTACAATATGTACAATTTGTTATCCAACTTATGAACCGGCTGCTGTAGCCCAGTTGGAAGAACAGCGGATTAGCAAACGGAGGGGTGCGAGTTCGAAACATGGTCCAGCCAAAGACCATCGTGTACACGGGGGCTGGTGCACGTTAAATCTCTCGTGGCCTCAAATGTTCTCACGTTGGCGTGGTGTGGAAATTTGGAGAGTGGGGCGCCAGCTTAGGTATTGTCCTCGTAATCTGACCGAGGTTCAAAATTACGTGGTGTTGTCCTTTGAGGATTGATCCTGTACTGTTACCAATAGTCCGTTGTGATCCAGTGTGAAGTTGATTAACTATCTACCAACTTATGAAATCAATCTCAAGCTTATGAAAGGGATTTTCAGAGTAAACAGACAAATCACCGGAATACAAAAATTTTACTTCTTATTACTCAATATGGGAATTTTTACAGGAAGCACGTTCTATCACAAATTGAAGCCATGGATTGATGAGGAAGCATTTTAACAAAACAAATAATTTATTTAGATTAAGTTAAGAGATAATTAAGTACAAAAAGGAAGCAGGTTCATACAGCATCACATCATGAGTTTACAACGCTAGTCTAATCATAATAAACACTTAAAACGAAGTAACATCACAAGTTGAGTTGTAAGTATGCTTTACATCAGATAAAAATATCCAACAATTCCCCCCTATATTTTTATCATTTAGTCCTTATTTATGTTATGCTTTTTAATTAGTTTGGTAACAGTCCATAATCACTTGCATCCAATGGTAGGTGTTATTGGCCCTAATCCTAGTCCAGCCATATATTGGTTTAAGATATCACTAGGAAGGTGTTTTGTCATCATATCTGCATCTAATTCCTTCGTATTTTGATGTGAGAATTGAATTTCTCCACTATCCTTGTCGTCTTTAATAAAGTGATACTTCCTATTTATATGGCGTGTGCGATTACTTATTTTTTGGTTATTGACCCAGTCCATTAATCCCTTGCTATCAGTTTTCACATTAATAGGTTTGGCTATAAGAGAGTCCTCTTCTAATTCTTCAAGTAAATATTTTAGCCACTTCACTGCACAAACACTATCACATGCTGCAATTAGTTCGGATTCCATCGTTGATAATGCAACTAGCTTCTGTTTCCCACTTTTCCATCCAACGAGGGACTTCCCTATTTTCAATAAATATCCACTGTATGATTTTCCATCTGCTGTTGTGCTCCAGCTTGCATCAGTACTTGCATTAAGTTTTCCATCTGCAGCTTTAAGTGTTAGGCAAAAATCCATAGTCCCTTTCAGGTATCGAAAAACTCGCTTGACTGCAGTCCAGTGTATCTGTCTAGGATCTTGATTGTATTGAGACAATTTACTTACAATACAAGCTATATCAGGTCGAGTTCCAGTTGCCAAATACATTATGGAGCCTATCGCTTCTTGATACTTTTGTGGTGAAAAATGTTCAGATTCTTTAAAATCATCCAATTCCTTGTCCCCAGCTACACTTGGAGTTTTCATTGGATTACAATCCAGCATTTTAAATTTTTCTAAAACTTTGATTATGTAATTCTTTTGGGATAAGGTTATTTCATTTCTTGCTTGCTTGATTTGTACTCCTAAAAACATATTTGAATCTGTTGTTTCCTTAATTTCAATATTCTTTTCAATCCTTAATATTACTTCATTGATAATTTCATTTGAACTTGCCACAATTAAAAAATCATCCACATAAATTCCAATGTGAATATATTCTTCGCCTTTCCTCTTAGTGTACACAGATGGATCTGATTTTAATTTCTTCATGTCTGCTTGCTCTAATATTTCAGAAAATCTATTGTACCAGCACCTTCCTGACTGTGGTAATCCATAAATGCTGCGTTTGATCAAATATACTTTATCGTTTGGTAATTGATAACCTTTTGGAGGTTCCATGTATATTTCTTCATCTAATATTCCATTTAAATAGGCTGTTTTTACATCATAGAACTTTACAATTGAATTATATGTGGATGCAAGTGTCAGAAGTGTTCTCAATGAATCCCATTTCATCACAGGACTAAAACTTTCTTCAAAATCTACACCTTGTTTTTGTCCATAACCAACTGCTACTAATCTTGCTTTATAATTTTTCCCATCATCACAATTCTTGATCTTGTATACCCAACGACTTTTGATAACTTTCTTGTTCTTAGGTCTTTCCACTGGTTCCCATACTTCATGCATTTCTATAGAATTAATCTCTTCATCCATTGCACGTGTCCATTGATCTTTGTCATTAGATGTCGTTGCACTTTCATAAGTTTCTGGTGTGAAGTCTCCCGCAGAATATACTTGATAATCATTGTATCTTGTAGGCATCCTTCTATTTCGTGATGATCTTCTTACCGCATTACTTCCATCATCAACACTTAAATTATTACTATCTTGTTCATCCAAGTTGTCTTCGGAGTTAGTCTCAGGTCTTATATTAGTTTCTTCATCATCATCTTGATTATCCATAGTGTAGCTTATTTCCATGTAGTTTATTTCTTTCTTTTTCTCTGCATTTGGTATATATCCATTCTTTAATTCGTCGAATATTACATCTGATGATTCACAAACTTTTCTTTCTTCAACATCAAATATTCTGTAAGCTTTCCTTTCTCTTGAATATCCTAGGAAAATACCTTTCTTAGCTTTCGCTTCTAACTTATGTCTTTTGTTGTCATGAATTTTGTAATATGCTAAACATCCAAACGGTTTCACATGACGTACTGAAGGTTTTCTGGATTTCCAAAGCTCCATAGGTGTTTTATATCTTCGGTTCTTTGTGGGTGTTATATTGTGCATATACTCTGCAGTAGCTACAGCTTCAGCCCAAAATTCAAGGGGTAACTGACTATCTATCAGTAAAGTTCGTGCTTTATCAAGTAGTGTTCTATTTGCTCTTTCAGCCACTCCATTACTTCTCGGTGAATAGAATGTAGTCTTTTCATGCTTTATGCCTTTTCGATCCAAATACTGACACATTCCTTCATTGATAAATTCAGTTCCATTATCTGTCCTTATTCTTTTAACTTTTGTGTTCAGTTCATTTTCTCGTTTTCTTATCAAGACTTGTATAACTTCTCTTGCTTCATCCTTGGATTTCAAAAACTCAACAAAGTATCTTCTTGAAAACTGATCCACCACTGTCATCATATATTTCTTTCCGCTTAAAGTTGCCACTCTAAATGGACCACACAGATCTATATGTAATGCTTCAAGGGGTTTTTCTGATGTTTCTGAATAGGTGGTGTCATATGAACAACGTGCCATTTTCCCTTTTATACATGAATCACAAGTTTTGATTTCTCCTTCCAGTTTTTCTAGTCCTCGTACCATTTTATTTGCCAACATCATTTTAAGGTATTCATGATTTAGATGGCCAAGTCTTCTGTGCCACATTTCAAAGGAATTTACTTGTGTTTGGAGGCATGTTTCATCTTCTGTTTTTGTCTTTCGAGGTATCAGTTTCACAATAAACATATTGTCTCTTAATTTACCTTCACACACCAATTGACCATTTTCATCATAAATGTACGCTCCTTTTGAATTAAGCACTACTTCATTTCCATGTTTAACAATATTCGGAACAGACATTAAATTACCTCTGAGTTTTGGAACACATAAGACATTCTTTAATCTGATAGCTCTTGTATCTCCTTCAGTAGTAGTTGCTCTAATCTCTCCTCGGTAGGTCGATTCGATGTTTCTACCTTCTTCTGCAACACTGACAATTATGTTATCTTCTTTCAAATTTTCCATCCAAGTTTCATTTGGGGTCATGTGTGATGTACAGGCAGAGTCCAAATGCCATTCTGTCAGTTCCTTATCACCATATACTTTTTCACTTGTTGTCATAGCTAATTCTTTACCAAGTTTAGGCTCCTCCTCAGAAACTTGTGCACGCTCATTTCGGAAGTTGTTAGAGTTCCTTGTTCGCTTTGTATCAAAATTTCTTTTCTTAACATTTTGGTTAGATTTTCCAAACCAACAATCTTTCTGTAAGTGTCCAGGTTTTTTACATGTGTAGCATAACTTCTGCTTTTGCTTGTCATAAGTTCTGTAAGCTGTACAGAACTTTTCTTCACCCTTATTATTTTTCTTTTCAAAATTCATCAAGGTTTGTCTCAGGTCTGTGAAGTTGATGCCTCTATTTACAGATAATGCCATTGCAATCGTCTCATAACTTTCTGGCAGACCTTCCACGATATACCGAACTAATTCTCTTTCAGTAACCGTTTTACCCAGTTCGTTTATTTGCTGTGAAAGTCCTTGCGACCTTGTAAGGTATTCATCTATGCTTTCCTTTTGCAATTTTTTCAATCTCGTCAGATCCAGCAATAACTCTGTTCTTCTATCTTCAACAGCTCCTTCAAAACGAATCTTTATTGCTTCCCAAATTTCTTTTGCCTTCTTGATGCCTTTATAAATGATCGCTTGTTCCGCTGTCAGGCTAAGAACAATTATTCCAAAAGCTTCTTTATTTTTTCTTGACCAAATTTTATGATCGTGTGCATCTTCATTTAAGGCAGGTTCATCTCTTAGAATTACATCTTCGAATAAATCCTTTGCATCTAATAGAGCTTCTATTTTCATGCTCCAAATTGCATAGTTTGTTTCATTCAACTGTTCTATCCTAGTTGAATTGAAATCCATTTTTCTAAGTGTGCGGTTAGGCTTCAGAAAAGTTCCCAAAGAATGCAATACAAAGTTAGGCTTATTCGAATGAATTCTAATTTAAAATCATTTACAAATATCAACCACGCTCTGCTACCAATTTGAAGCCATGGATTGATGAGGAAGCATTTTAACAAAACAAATAATTTATTTAGATTAAGTTAAGAGATAATTAAGTACAAAAAGGAAGCAGGTTCATACAGCATCACATCATGAGTTTACAACGCTAGTCTAATCATAATAAACACTTAAAACGAAGTAACATCACAAGTTGAGTTGTAAGTATGCTTTACATCAGATAAAAATATCCAACACAAATACAGTAGTGCCATCTACATTTAGTTTTACATTAACAGAAAGCCTCCCCTATTTCTTTTCAGGTTCATTAGTATTAAAAATAAAAGCTCAACCATAGGTTTTTAAAATAGTAAATAATAATTGTATTCAAGGTACATGATATTATCAAAGCAAAGTGCCTTCCTTGAAATATATTCGCTTGCTACGATGTTAAGTTTATAAACAAATTTGAAATTTATCATATAAAACAATGCCTCCACTATTTTCTATTTTCACTCAGACATTCTTTTTCCTGCACTGTAATTGATACAGTTATTATCTCATAAATTCTCCCATAACTTTTTATTATTTAGTAAACTTGCTTAAAAGCAAGTTTACTAAGTTAAATGTAAGTAGATTGACAACCAACTAGCACTTGTATTAAAACTGACCTGCAGTGTCTTAGTTTACTTCAAAAAAACTTTGGAGAAACAATTATGAATTACTTACCATGTAATTCATAAACACCTAAAAATTTCAATCTAAAAGTACACTGCTGGCCACCCAAATTCCAACACCAAGAAAGAAGAGATATCACAACAAAATTTATTTTGTAGATAACATATTGACCAAGTATCAAATGATTAAATTTATAGACTTCTGTGAAGTGTGGTTCCTGCCAAAATCAGTAGCCAGAGTAGCCGCCATTGTTGGAGATCACCGCTGCCACACGCCTCGGCATTGATTCAAAGAGACTTTGGATGTGTTCTTGGGGTACAGCAGACCAAGCAGCTTCCACACGTTGCCAAAGTTGATCTGGTGTGGCAGCTGGGGATGTATTCTGGGTCAATCGTTGAGCAACCATGGACCACATGTTTTCTATCGCGAAAGATCCGGAGAGCGAGCTGGCCAGGGAAGCAATTCAATCTGGCGATTGACGAAGAACCCTTGGACAATGCGGGCCACGTGTGGTCGCGCATTATCCTGTTGAAATATGGCTGTGGGCAAGCCCTGAAGGTAAGGAAGGACAACTGGCTCCAACACCTCGGATATGTAGCGCTGGCTGTTTAAAGTACCGGCAATGCGTACTAGAGGAGTGCGAGAGTGATATCCAATACCGCCCCATACCATAATACCCGGTGCAGGACCAGTGTGGCGGTGCATAACGCAGCTGTTCAGCATCCTCTCTCCACGGTGTCTCCAGACTCGAATCCGACCATCGTGGTGTTGCAGACAGAAGCGTGACTCGTCAGTAAAGACAATTTCATTCCATTCTGCCGTCCACATCCTTCTTTCATCGCACCATTGGTGGCGGAAACGTCTGTGGTTCTGCGTCAAGGGTAGACGAAGCAATGGACGTCTTGCGGACAGACCACTCTGCTGTAAACGGCGTCGAATGGTACGCGCAGACACTGGATGATGCGGTATAGACTGAATGTGCTGTGCTATGGTTCGTGATGTGGCTGAGCGATCCGTCACTGCCATACGCACAATATGCCTGTCATCACGTGAAGTGGTGCACTGAGGTGGATGCGATCGAACACGTCGGTCCGTCGTACCCTCCTGCATCCAACGATCACATATCCGCATTACAGTTGTTTGGTTTCGTCCAACACGACTACCGATTTCCCTGAAAGATAATCCACAATCTCGGTAGGCCACTATCCTTCCTCTGTCGAACTCGGATACTTGATCAAAAGATGATCGCTGTTTTCTACGAGGCATAATTGATCGTTTTTTTGAAAAAAACCACAAGAAAAACACAATTGCCGTACTTGAAATCGTCGAAATCTCCAAGCCTTAAATAGCGCTTTAAAGTGGTGCCACAGGCGCGCGTGATGTGCGTCTGCGCTGAAATTCTAATCATTTGCATATCTCACCTCCGCTAATGCATGTTGTAAATTTCATATTATTTGCATGCTTCCTTCAGGGTGTTGCATTTACGGTGGCCAGCAGTGTATATCAGTCTCTTGAATTCAATACCTTCAATAAAATGATTCAGTCCACGAAAAAATTGAGGATTTGAATTGCTTAAAGTTCTGTCTGGACATTCTCCATACTTTAAAAAAGGATCTTAGCACATTAACCCAAAGAAAACAGACAAATTTCCTTATCGGTTTTGATTCCTTATTTATGATAAATTATATTGCACTTACTCATCTAAAATTTTACTTTTATAATTACGAATGTAGAAAACTTTTGTAGTAAAAGACAAGGAATAAAAATGCGCATAAAATAAATCTGCAAACTCTTCAATCTCAGTTTATAATTAATTATAACACGGTCGCCAATTATTTTCAGGGGCTAGAACCCCTTGTTTCCCCAATGGTTTTATAAAAGGGTTAGTCGTCTTTAAACTGCACGGATTAACATTTCAAAATAACCAATAAGTTGTTTAAAAACCATTCACATCAAGGGTCCCAAATCCTAGGAGTCAGAGAATTTCGAATCACGCTGCATATGTAGAGGAGGCAGTTAATTAATTAGTTAGCTACGTCACACTGGAGCAACACAACGGGCTATTGGCTAGGGTCCAGGATCAATCACGAAGAGAAAGATCCAAGGCGAACGTCTCGCAAATTTTGAACTACGGTTAGATGACGAGAACAACACCTGAGCTGGCACCCACTCTCCAAACTTCCACACCACGCCGACGAGAGGATATTTAAGGCCACGACAGATTTAACGTGTACCAGTCCCATTGTACGCGATGGTCTTTGGCTGGACCTAGTTTTGAACTAGCAACTTCCTGTTTATAATTCTTTGCTCTTCCAACTAGGCTACCTCGGCCCAAACATGAGGGATAAATGTTACAAATATAAGCATAATGCGATTAACCAAATTTGCAGAGGAGGGATCTCACTTATTGAGTCCCTTGGCAGCTATAAAAAGAGGAGTCCAGAGTTTTGTGAATCCAAACACCTTGGAGCCGAATACTTTTATGGTTGGGGCTCTAACTCCCCTACAACATCAGGAATAAGTACTGCAAAACACCGATAATATTAGCAATAATCCGTACAAACAAGTGTTCCGAAAATCCACTTAATCCTCCTGGTGGCTATACCGACTGGGTATCGCGTCATTAGCAAAACCATTAGCTGATGGACGAGGTATCTGGTTATTAGAAGAAAACTGACCAGATCTTGATATCATCATCATAAAAAAATCGGCAATATCTTGATGACCAGATATCTCCTAATTAGCAAAATTTGGGAGATCTCGATGGACGAAATATCTCATCGAAACCACTTGGAGGGTTAAAGAAGAGTGAGGTTTTACTTGCCCTCCCCCCCCAAAAAATTTCCCAAACTCGGCCATTGCTTCGCAACGATAATAAAAGATAAGTCAAGAAGAAACTTCCCTTTGTACTTATCAGTAACCAAATGTGGTGATAACATAATCATACACATACAAGTCAGTTGGCTCATGGAAGAAAGAAAAGTAAGATGCGATGAAAATAATGCTACTTCTTAGCAGTGAGCTGGGTTCAAATTATTTCATGTTCATTAAAGACATGAGTGAAATCGGTGGTTCTACTTGCGGGAAAGAAATGGTGGTAAGTATAAAACTTTAATGTAATCAAAACTTTTTTGGGGAAGATTATAAGGTTATTATTCATTTCATTCTTATTCGTTTGTGTAAAAACGATTTTTTGTTCTTATTTTAAATTATTTCAGAGGCAAAATAGAGAGCTATTTTCCATTTTAGTTAGCTCTTTCAATGTTAATATGAGAGAAACCTATTGCAAGAAAGAACACACAGGTTCCGGTCTAATTAGCCTTTCTGGAGCAAAATAAAGTACGGTAAAACGAACTGCAGCCAACGACTAACCAAAACGATCTAGAAAGAACACAATTAATTATTTTTGAAATGCAACAGCAGGAACACAATTTAATTGAGGGTAAAACATCTGTGGAACATGTAGCAATTAGTGTTTTCTGACAGTCAGGTGAAATGGCATATTGAAACAATTCTTAAGAATATTGACACTACTATATGTTGAAAAATGAATAAAACGTAATGACATAATAATAAATTACAAAAATATCTCATCTCGTTATTCAAATATACCAAAATTTAAAAATATGATTGGAGGGAGGAAAGGTACGAAATATTAAATTACTACATATTCGAAGATGTGAATTACACTTTTTAATTTGCTTGTACAGAACTTTATCGTGCTTTTTCTAGATAATTATTTTAAGGAATTTTCTGCCCTGCGTGTGTCTATTTTGAGGTATCTTACTGTAAAGTACCAGTACTAAATTAAGATTTGATAATGATAATTTTGGGACATTTTATTCACCCCTTGAACGATTCCCCTGCAATGTTACTAATTGTTTCTCGTTTTTAAAATTGTTCGCTTTTATTAACAAAAGCTTATTCTAGCAGTATTGGAATAAAAACAATATGTGAGGATTTTTTTTATTTCAGTTGTTATAGCCCTATAACAACTGAAATAAAAAAAATCCTCATATATTGTTTTTATTCTAATACTGCTAGAATAAGCTTTTGTTAATAAAAAAGAACAATTTTAAAAACGAGAAACAATCAGTAACATTGCAGGGGAATCGTTCAATACGGTATACTTTTGTGCTATAAAATGCGTTTTAAATTATACCTAGAAACAATCGACAAAAGTAAATAATAATAAGCAAGTAAATTCACATAGGAAGTAAACATTTTGTAATAAGCATCGGTACCATGACATGCATATAATTTTCGTACTATAATGACAAAGATATAATGTTTCAACCTTTTTATGAGGATGATAGAGTTTTTATTTTTTTGAAGTTATACGAATTTACTGTGAAAAATCATGCCTTATTTTTAATGCAGAAAATTTTAAATATGAAAAAGCAACTGATAAGGTAGTTAGGTAGTTGAATTAGCGTCGCACCGGAGCAACACAACGGGCTATTAGCAACTGATAAATTCCTTTTTGATAAGTTGGTGCAATGCTCAAACTTCACTGCAAGAAATCAAAATTAAGGATGGTTGCTAGGCGTAAGAGACAGTCTCTTAGTTCCTATGTGAAATCATCAAGTGGTCCTACAGAACTTCGAGGGGAGGAAATGAATTATTGGACACTCCCAGACGTCATAATAAACTCAATCACCAAACGGATTAGTCATAATAAGAAATTTTTAGATAATACAAATGAAAATGTTTAAATTAATTCTCTTCGCTTTTACAGATTGAGACATGACGGTGTTCACTTGAAAAATGTTTTCCTTCTGAGTCCTTTTACTTTTTAGAACAATTGTGTAGCTTTGTATTTTCTGCATTTGTAAACTTTTTTTATTTACTTCTTAAGTGCAAGACGAACATATTTTCGATTATTACTAGATTTTTAAACTCTATTAATCAAAACATTATTTTTTTTCAATATCTTTGACGTGCGGCTTATATCCAGAATTTAAGATCGATTTCTTATGTAATGTGAAAAAATAATTAGTAAATAAGAGCAAACTATTATAGAAGTTAATAAGAGCAAAAATATATTTTCAAACAATTAAAGTTACTGTAAGTTATTCTGAATGAACTATTACCGAAATTGCTTTCGCAATTTAAGCAGATTAATAACCCAATACGCTCTTGATAAAAAATAATCATTTTGTAAAATTAAAATCTCATTTATAAATGTATCAAAGCCCATTTGCGTAGTTTTTAGAATATTTAAATTTCATTTATTTAAATTTTATTAATTATTTACATTTTGAATTAATCACATTCAAATTTTCCTACGGCATTCAACACTGAATCCAGAGCTGAAAATATTCAGAAAATGTAATAAAATAAATACAAAGCAATTAAATTGCAAATTAGTTATTTAAAAATTTTATACTTTGCATTTAGATAGTTAAAAAAAATTTTATACCATGCTTTTTTTCTTTCGAAACTATGAAATCACATTAGAATAAGACTTCAAAAATTGAATAGATACACTGATTTTGGAACTGATATAAAGAAAAATGAATTATATACCGTAATAATAAATCATTAAATAATTTCCATATAAATAATAATTAACAGGAACTCTGCTGTTCTCAGCTTTAGTTTGGGAATCATAATCAAAAGAAAAAAGTGGGTAGGCACAGTCTCCACTGTACCTTAAGGTTTGGTACGTGAATACTTTTGGGCGGAATACCTGGTAAGTGGGTCGTTGGTGAAATGAAGACGGCGGGTATTTGGTTTGACATGTATTTATTTCGCCAGTTTTGGTGGATACATAGCAGTGGTGTTAGAGTGTGGGCAATGCTTAGTATTCTATGGCGACCTAACGGATGATGGGTCTATGATAGCTAAAGTACGAGACAAGCGGCATGGTATCGATGCTGATGTTCCCGGCAAAGGTAAGGCCGATGGTCCATTGACGTCGCCGAGTACGCGCGCCTGCTCTTTCTTGCGTCTTCGGTAAGCTCTAGATTTCTCCGCACTTGTCATAGGTTTAGACTTCTTGGTATCATTTTGTTCGTCTTGAACTGCTCTTTCAACCTGTTTACGTTTTCTATGCGGTTATTGTACTTTAGTGTGTCACGGTCAGATGACGAGGCAACACCTGAGCTGGCACCTCACTCTCCAAACTTCCACACCATGCTAACGTGAGAACATTTGAGGCACGACAGATTTAACGTGCATCAGCCCCCTTTGTACACGACGGTCTTTGTCTGGATTCGAACTCGTAACCCTCCAGTTGCTAATCCGTTACTCTTCCAACCAGGCTATCGCGGACCCCAGTTTTGGTGGATTCATAACAGTGGTGTTAGAGTGTAGGCAAAGCTTAGTATTCTATGGCGACCTTATGGATGATGGGTCTGTGATAGCTAAAGTACGAGACAAACGGCATGGGGTCGATGCTGATGTTCGTGACAAAGGTAAGGTCGATGGTGGTGTTTCCAAGCGTGGTAACAGCTCGTTAGATGGTCCAGCGACGTAACCGTGTTAGAGCGCCTGCTCCTTCTTGCGTCTTCGGTAAGCTCTAGATCTCTCCGCACTTGTCATAGGTTTAGACATCTTGGTATCATCTTGTTCGTCTTGAGCTACTCTTATAGAATTCGTCGTTCTCTTCCATTTAAGCACACACTTGCCATGACCCGTGGATTAGAACTGAAGTTACAGCGGTTAAACAGGCCAGCCAGCGGTTAACAAAACCGTATACCTGAAATGTGACTCATTTCCCCACCACACGGTACAAAGGTCAGACGAGGGAGTAGATTAGTGGTGAACCTGGTTGACGCGGCCCACCTTCCTCTACGCGATGATAGGTCATTTAGCTCCATTGGCCGATTCCCCTGGAGTTATGGGGCTTTGAGATCAACACATTTAGTGACGTGCAAGTTTCTGCCGATGGCCTCCATTCAGATTTTAAAGACGTATTCAAGTCAAAAACAGTGGGTAGGCAGTCTCCACTGTACAGTAAGGTTTGGTTCGTGAATAATTTTGGGCGGAATACCTGGTAAGTAGATCGCTGGTGAAATTAAGACGGCGGGTATTTGTTTGATATTTGTCTGGATTCGAACTCGTAACCCTCCAGTTGCTAATCCGTTACTCTTCCAACCAGGCTATCGCGGACCCCAGTTTTGGTGGATTCATAACAGTGGTGTTAGAGTGTAGGCAAAGCTTAGTATTCTATGGCGACCTTATGGATGATGGGTCTGTTATAGCTAAAGTACGAGACAAACGGCACGGTGTTGATGCTGATGTTCCTGACAAAGGTAAGATCGATGGTGGTGTTTCCAAGCGTGGTGGTAGCTGGTTAGATGGTCCAGCGACGTGGCAGCGTAAACGCTCCTGCTCGGTCTGCTTCTTCTTGCGTCTTCGGTAAGCTCTAGATCTCTCCGCACTTGTCATAGGTTTAGACTTCTTGTATCATTTTGTTAGTCTTGAACTGCTCTTCCAACCTGTTTACGTTTGCTATGCCGCAATTGAAATTTAGTGTGATTTTTGTCTTCATAGTGAAATCTTCGACAAATCGTCACTTTCCACTGCACATAATTTTTACATAAATGGTTTAAACTGTCAACTACTCTAATGAAATTGTAGAACTCGTAGTTCTCTTCCATTTAAGCACACACTCGCCATGACCCGTGGATTAGAACTGAAGTTACAGCGGTTAAACAGGCCAGCGTATACCTGAAATGTGACTCATATCTTCCACCACGCGGTATAAAGTTCAGATGGGGGAGTGGATTAGTAGTCGACCTGGTCCTCGCAACCCACCTTCTTCTACACGATGTTAGGTCATTTAGCCCCATTGGCTGATTCCCCTGGAGTTTATTGGGCTTTGAAATATCAACACTTTTCGTGAAGCGAAAGTTTCTGCTGATGACCGCCATACCAATTTTAAAGACGTATTCACGTCAAAATGTTTTCATATGATTTGGAATAAGTATCATCTTGATTCTGACTCTCACGCTGTTTTTCTCTACTTGTGAAGTAAGTATTTATTGAAAATTTTTGTACAAATTAAAAAATATTGAAGTGCATAAATGTATTTTCTTGTCATATCGCTTCGGCTCTATATATGCGTTCACGCTTTGGTTTTGCACGTTAACGTTTCCAGTTTTCACATTATAATTATTTATTATAATCCATTCTTTCTTAAAAGTAATAGCCCGTTGTGTTGCTCCAGTGTGACGTTAATTAAAAATACCATACCATACCATTCTTTCTTAAAAGTTTTGGAGCCGCGGTAGCCCGGTTTTGAAGAGTAACGGATTAGCAACTGGAGGGTTGCGAGTTTGAATCCAGCCAAAAGACCATCGTGTACAAAGGTGGCTGGTGTACATTAAATCTCTCGTGGACTCAAATGTCCTCACGCTGGCGTGGTGTGGAAGTTTGGAGAGTAGTGTGCCAGCTCAGGTGTGGCCTCGTCATTTGACCTTGGTTCAAAATTACATGGTGTTGTCCTCGGATCTTTCCCTTCATTAAAGATACCGGACCGTCGCCAATAGCCCGATGCGTTGCTCTAGTGTGACGTTAATTAAATACCTACCTACCTTAAAAGTTTTGACACACAAGAATTAGCAAGGTTTTTTATTTAAGCAAGCGATAAAGCAGCAAGATTTTTTATTTAAGTACATCCCCATCCGTTAGCTGTTTATTTACTTTGGCTGTTTTATTTCCTACGATTTAAAAAGCCATTTGCATTTTTGCTTTGTATTTCTAATTAAAAGCTAAGTATTCTTTATATATTTTTAGCATAAATGTTTTAAATTAACAATTTTTAATGTCTTCTGAAATTGAAAAGAATCTTAATTTATGAAAGTCATTTATGAATTACAAAATTTTACTAATGTGCAAACTTGTTTCTTCAATTTTAGTTGATTCTTTTTTAAGTGAATGGCTTTTAAAAATACCAAAATATTCCAAAACAAGTCCTTTATATTTATTATTTAGAAGATTGTTGATCTCTGTAGTCTGAAAAATTATTTCAACAAAAACGAACATTATAATTTTTTTTATTCTCACATAATCAGGTATTTAGTCTGTGATCAGGTACATTATCCATTTTTGAGCAAACTATACAATTCGAAAAAGGAACAGAAATGAAGTATTCTGTTGGAGCCCACACAGTTAGTTTAATTTTATCTAATTTATTTAGTTAAAATCGTTTGCTCATACTTTTATGATTAGGCTCAGCGAATGAGCTTGAATCAGAACATCAGTTCTGCTTCCGTTTGCACAAAGCGAATGAGCATGAATCAGAACATGAGTTCGGATTCATATCTGAACGATATTTTTCCTTGTTCGGGTTCCTGCAATTGGTTGTTAAAAAAAGGAATAGCTTTGATTTTGCAACGGGGATAAAATTTCATTCGCTTTCGGCTCCTAGAATAATAATCACGCCACACGCCTTGGATGCAGCTAAACGGACTTCAGATTTGACATTTGTGCACGGCACATATGTATATGCCTTTTAAGTAACTTTATAAAATCGTATTTTTAAAAGCCATTCACTTAAAAAAATCAACTAAAATTGAAGAAACAAGTTTGCACATTAGTAAAATTTTGTAATTCACAAATGGCTTTCATAAATTAAGATTCTTTTCAATTTCAGAAGACATTAAAAATTGTTAATTTAAAACATTTATGCTAAAAATATATTAAAGAATACTTAGCTTTTAATTAGAAAGCAAAAATGCAAATGGCCTTTTAAATCGTAGGAAATAAAACAGCCAAAGTAAATAAACAGCTAACGGATGGGGATGTACTTAAATAAAAAATCTTGCTGCTTTATCGCTTGCTTAAATAAAAAACCTTGCTAATTTAAAACATGCACTGAAGAAATAAAATCTATCTAAATTCAGAAATTGACAAGTCTTGCTTGTCAATACGTTATGTTGCTTGGGAAACAGGACGTGTTGCCAGAAAGTTAATTTTTCAAATAAACCTTTTCTTAAAAGGTTCCGCTGTTCGACTACATTTTGGGTAGACTGTAATTCATTTAACTTAATTGTAAAACGATTTTTAAAATGACACACAATTTCACATGAGTGGTTTTGTAATTTATGAATATATTTTATGAAAAACTAAAAAGAACCTTTCAAAAGAAGCGGGAAATATGAACCGTCTCTGTTTGCATCAGCAACAAAATGGCTACACTGCTCTGAGTGAGCTCCGCCTACATTTAGGGCCAACCTCCACCAAGGGCTCTATAAGTCATGCGTTCAGTGAAGCCACTGTATCTTTTACTCTGTGTAAAACACATTTCTTCATGGAATGAAAAGAAGTGAACTGAATTACTAATTATGCAGAATAATTTAGTTTCAGTTTCAATTTCAAGTGTCTAACTACTGTTTCAATTTTAAATCATTTTACGACTTTTAAATTCCCCGCTACTCCGAAGTGTTCCAAATATTTCATTCGCCGAGAAAGGACAGGCCTACGAGACTGCAGAATTTCTAGTCCGGCGTAATAACTGCAGACGCGTACACACTTTTTACAGGTAGTCGTCTGACAGGTGGTTCTAATTTTAGCGTCATTCTTCATATCTTCCGTCTGTGCTTTGGGATTGTTCAAAAAGATTCCACGCGTTCATTGCGATGTATCGAAGAGGTATTGAATTCATGTTTGTGTTTTTCATGCAAATGATATCATTTTTTGTTCCAAATTATCGCGAGAAGAGCAGATTATAATTTAGAATCGCATTCCTGATTTCCGCTTTCATTCTCTATTCTAATAATTATAGTTAGCCTTCTAATTTTAAAATTCCGTCAATGTATATAGTAATTTTGTCATCTTTTTATTGCCAAGGTCTTGGTTATTTATGAATAATATCAATAAAATTCTAGTCTACTAAACATTTTAAAAGGTTTTGATTTTCTGTGATTTATTTAGTTTTAAAAAGGAATGACTTTTCAAACACACTTGAAATGTTGCATTGTTTTGATGATGGTTTGGTGTATCGAGTTTCGTTTTCGCTAAGTTGATATTTTTTAAAATTAAGTTCGTGATTGAAGTATAAAAAAATGTAACTCGTTTTTCCATAATAATTATCAGGTATTAAACTTGCATTCATTTCCTAAAACCTTTGTAAACTCGTTTTTATCAGTTTCTAAATACCTTCTATTTGATAGAAAAAATAAACATTTTGACTCCGTTTTACCATCTTAACTCAGATTTTACATATATGATTTTTATTTTGAAATGTTCCGTAATTGTAGATTTTCTAGATTGCTTGTGTTATTAATTTTCATTATTTTCTTCACCTGCTTTTTATAATAATAGAAACTATTCAGACTGTTAGAGGTTAAAATATTGCATTTAAGCCAGATAATCATGAACTAAATAATTTATTTTGTTATTTGACTGACAATTCATTAAATACACAGTAAGTATGAAAGTCATTTTCTAATTTTTTAGATTAATTTATTTTTTAGATAATTCTTGTTATTTAAATTAGATAGTATTTATACTGGTTTGCCATCAAAAGACTGAATTATAGAAAATCTACAAATAATTATAAGCATATGATTATTTACTAGGAGCCCTAGTATAATTGGAGATACAATTGGAATTAATATTTAAGATAAATTGTTAGTGCTCCATGAGATTAATTTAAAATGGACCCCTTCTCATTTGAACCTCAGCAAAAATAAAATAGCAGATACCTTGGCAAAGGAGAATATTACAATCAAATGCTTCTCTTATCTGCTAAGAAATTTTTTGCTAAAAGAAACTTCAGAACAATATCTCTAGTAAAATCACACCTACCCATAGCTGGTACAAGAAAACATTTGGGAGGCGACCTCAAATTCGAGGATGATAGATGTCAGCAGACTACCAACTCTAGTCTGACCAGTGACCATTTGAGATCAATTTCATTTGATCAGGATTTTAAAATTTTCCCAATTTGTTGGAAATACAACATGGAGCAGGTCTCTCCCTGTCAACTTTGCTTTTCTGGAGCTGTCCAGGGAAAATCTGTATTTTAATCCTATGCTCATCTTGGACTTTTGAAAGTGATGAACTAAAGGACTTGGTCTATCTCATCTACACCAAGTGGGGACAAGAAACAACATGATGTTAATGATTTGCTTAAGCCGTCTAACTGATATAATGGTCATAGCGTTCATCTGCCATCCAGTAGGTCTCAAATTCAAATCCTGGTTTGTCAGAGGTTAGGTTAGGTAGTTAACTAACATCGCACTGGAGCAACACAACAGGCTATTGGAGATGCTTCTGGATCAATTCCAAAGGGAAAGATCTGAAGACAACACCTCATTTTGAGCCATGGTCAGATGACATGTCAACCTGAGCTGGCACCCCACTCTCCTAACCTCCATACCATGCCAATGTGAGGACATTTGCGGCCATGCCAGATTTAATGTGCTACATGAACACGACAGTCTTTCCAAGTTTCAAGGATGAAGTTTCAAACTTGCAACCCTCCAGTTGCTAATCTGTTACTTTTCCAATTGGGCTACAGGGGCCCTTTATAAGCACATGGGTGTTGATGATTGTCCCTCTGTTATGAATAGTACCAGGACACCCACTGGGTACTCCTTCACAAGTAGCCTTCAGCTCCAAAGACCAAGGAGGTTAGTGATCAGGCATTAAGAAAAAAATATGTTATTTCTTTAATATAAAACTCACACTGTTTTTCAATTTGTTTCAGCTTTCAGCAGATTTTTGCTGGGTACATTCCAAGCAACCAAGGTAGAAAGCACTAATTGCAGTGCTTGGGCTGCAACTAAAGTGATAATAGATTCTCAATTGGATGAAATTAAAGAAGCAAAAACATACAAGACTGAAAGGGTAATTGTTTCGAAGCAAGGCTCTCGTATCAGAGTTGAAGGAAAATCAAACCCTGTTGTGAATTTTTGTGCCAATAATTATTTGGGGTTATCGGTTAGTACATTATTTTATCCAGATCAAGATATTTTACATTTTAGATAAAGAAAAAGATATTGTTTTGTTTGACAAAAATCATAATTTATTTTGTCATTTAAAAATGTTATATATTGCTGTTTATATATTGTGTTTCTAGCCTTTTTAAATAATTCATATTGAATAAAAAAATCAATTTAGCATAATGCAGAAATTATATTTCTTTGCATTTATAGTAACTAAATTTGATTTATATTGAGTAATTTGTCTTTTTTAAGGTTATATTTTTCTCTTATCATTATTTGACAGTTAGCATTTTACTGCAATATACTTTGTAAAATAACAATTTAGTTGATAAGCACATTTAAAATAGAACTTATTTTCATAGTATTTCAATAAAAAATGTGATTCATGTTTCATAAGTCTTTCCTTCTCTGATACCTATAACACCTTTTTGCTTATCTATTGAATCTTTTCAACTTAGTTTTGTTATTCGTGAGTAAGAATCAGATTGAACTTAAATTTTTTATGCCAGCTTGCATTAGACTGAACTTGAATTATGCCAGCTTACATTTTTGTCGTAGCATTCTTGATAATACCTGACGATGCTGAATCAGTTCATGTTTCTGACTTTGACTAATCTTATGACATTAAAGATTCTGTCTCACAAATATACATTAATTATATAGAGTTAAGTTTTAAACCCATTTCCTCAAATGTGGGTACCACTCTTATGTGTAAATAATTTCCACAAATCAAATCTAGTGTCTGTTGTGTTGAAAAACGGATTGCATTGAAGCTCACACAATTCTGCTGGCTGATTCTATGCATTTGAATGTTTAATTAAAAGCTCCATTTCTGGACAAAATGTTTCAAAATCTTGAAATGAATTGCTGTTCCAACAATTTGAGTAAATGATAAAATTATCAAAACGAACAATGCATGGACTGTAATGGATGAGTAGGCTGGGTATACACTTATGTCCAAAAGTTAAGCATAATTGCTGATTATGTGAATATTTCTGAAAATCTACATCAGAATGGAAGGAAATGCTGTATGCAGGTGTAATAGGGTTATAGGAGAAAAAAGCAATGCATAACTAGGATAATGACTTTTATTATCCAAAGAAAAGGGTTGAAAGAAAAAGGTTCACAATATGAGTGTCAACATTAGTGAAACAGAATGATTAAAACAATGTGATGCTGAAGTTTAATATGGTGTATGGGAACCTCTGGCAGCCATGCATGCTGCACAATGATTTGTTATACTTTCAATGAGGGTATGGATGAGTTGTGTGCTCAAAGAGTTCCAAGCCCCACGGAGAGCAGTTTTCAATTCCAGAATGGAACTTTGTGGGTGGTGTAGGGCTGCAATATTTTCCCGAATATATCTCACACATGCTCTATAGGATTCAGATCAGGAGAGTTGGCAAGCTACTGCATGCTGTGGATATCTTCACTTTGAAGGAAGGCGTCGACCAGGGCTTCATGGTGATGAGGCGCATTATCATGCATGAATATGAAACCAGGACCGACAGCACCTCGAAATAGTTTGTTTCATAACTATGACTCCTGTTGTGGCTGTCAGGGCTGAATCCAGTTGTCTGGCAGAACGGTTCCCCTGACGTCATTCAGTTATCTCCAAATATCGGTCTTGCTGAGTGGTTGTTACCCTTGGCCGACCTGGTACTAGTTGTCAGGTAACACCTCCAGTGGTTTGAAACCTCTGCCAATCTGGAGATCACACTCTGAGGCACATTCAGAATTCAAGACACTTCGGTTCGGAATCTACTGTATTCCAGCATTCCAATAATTCGTCCCTTCACAAACTGTCCAGTTGGCACCTATGTGACATCTCTCGTCTTTATTGACTGTTAACATTGCTCCATACCACAGCAATTGCAAAATTTCTGTCCAAACTGGGCATGCCACTCAAGGCCGTTTTATACTCGTTCCGCGGCTTTGCGCATGCCGATGTCGACTGAACTGCTTTGCATATGCACAATATTTTACCTTTCCTAGTGATTTTGAACCGTTGTATCCATATTTACTCTGATTTTTACGAATTATGGTTAACTTTTGAACATGAGTAGTTCACAGGTTGCATTTGGTCATTGTTCTAGAAAATATTTTCTGTACAAGTACATTAAAATTCACCTGTCCAAAATTTCCCCCTTTTCATAGCATAGCTCATATCAAAAGTAGGCCTGATAGAAAATTGAAGAATGTATATTTTCCACTGGTATTGTCATACACATCTAATAATGATTTTTTTTAGTTTGCTGGATATTTAGAAAAATTATGAACTTTGAAAATGTCAAATATATTCGTTTTCTTTTTGCACATGAAATATTGATTATAAAAATTTCTGGTTTTGATTACCAATTATCTTATACCTATACTAATTCACTTATACCAACCTCTTTCCAAGAGTTATTGCAACAATTCTATTATACCATTGACTTAGAATGTTAATGGATAAAAGTTTTACAACTTTCTGTAAGATATAGGAATACAATGAATTCTACTTATGAATTTAATTTATTTTTTAATACATTCTTAATTTATTTTATGAATGTATTTTATAATGTAATAAAACATTTTTAGAGTGAACCTAGTGTTATTGAAGCTGGTAAAAAGGCATTGGATGAATATGGAGCTGGACTTAGTTCTGTTCGTTTTATCTGTGGAACTCAGGTAACATGCTGGAATTTATTTTTGTTATGTAAATATTTATGTAAAATAGTTTTTAAGATTTAAAAGGTATGCTTAAGCTTCTGAGTATAAGAGTTTTGATTTCTTTTTGATGTAAGAAACAATGGGAAGACAAGTTTTATTAGGTCTAAAGTAATATAAACAGTTTGTTGAATATGCACAAATTTTGTCTGATATTAATGTTCAACAATGTGTTTTTATAGGATTTGCACAAGCAATTAGAAAAGAAGATAGCCAAGTTCCACAACCGTGAAGACTGTATAATATACCCTAGTTGTTTTGATGCAAATGGTGGGATCTTTGAAGTGTTGTTGACATCAGAAGATGCTGTATTGTCTGATGAGCTTAATCATGCTTCAATTATTGATGGAATACGACTGTGCAAAGCTCAAAAGTATAGGTATAAACATAGAGATTTGAGTGGTAAGCAATTTTTGATTTTTACATTCATATTTTATTGTATATTGATCCAGATTTGATAAATCATAAATTTTTAAAAAGTGGAAATTTATTTCTCCTTGCACACATTATTTGTAATACGTATTCACATACTAAATATTGAGTTACATACCTAACTATAAATATGAAAATGTGTTGGAAGCTAAAGCAAAACATTTTCAAACATGTTTTAAACTTTGATATTTCTTTATGTCTACCAGGGGCACATCCAGGATCAATATAGAGGGACTATATTGGCATCATAAACTCTATTTTAAGAGCATGAACAAGTAAAAATGACCATAGAACAGCAAACCAGTGAAGCTATTTTTAGGAGGGAATAATTTGAGATGATTGAAATGTCAATCCATGGAAACCAGGTGTGTGTGGGGTAGTTAGTTTTCAATGTCAAATTTGTTTCTTTGAAACATACAATAATATAGAGTGTGCTACTGGAGCTAGTTTTAAAGTGATTCTGCTCCAAAACAAATATAAGTTGTATTGAAGGTCAAAAGATGAATTCTTTATTAATGTAAAATTCAAATAGGTTTTTCTTTTAAAATGTAAAAAAATTTACTCCAATGAACTACTACAAATGTGCTCACATGATCTGTTAATTTACAAAATCAATATCCGATACAGACCATACCATGAGTGCAGAACCACAAGGACACTCTAGTTCAGTTACAAAATGGCCCAGGCACACTCCCTCTTGGCAGCTTGGATATGTCGCCAAACCGCCAATTCGCAACAATTAATATGGTACATAAATTATTTTAAAAGTATTTATGTTATTTTGCCCCTTCTGTTTGAGACACTTATGTAAATTAAAAAAACTGGATGAATACTTTTTGGATATACAAGGTGAAAGTATAAAAAATGTTCATATGTGACCTTTTTAAAGAATGGATCAAGTTATTTAATAAGGATATATATAATTTTAAGTCGGGGAAGAGCTTGACCCTTCATAGTCTCCTTCGTAGGTGTGCCCCTGAAGTTTGCATATAATCTACATCTGTTTAACATTGTACATGTAAAATATTAATTTGTTACAAATTCTTAGATTTGGAGAAAAAATTGCAAGAAAGCTCTACTGCACGAATGAGATTGATTGTCACTGATGGTGTTTTCAGTATGGATGGGAATATTGCCCCTTTACCGTGAGTTTTCTATGTGCCATACAATTTCTCAATTTTGTCACACAAAGTTTAAAAGGGAATTGATAGAATAATATAAGAATCTCATCTTTTAAAAAAGCATTAACACTCAATCAAGATTTGTTTCTAACTCTAAAGCTTTTCTCTTTTTAATTAAAGACTAGAAGAGGCACAGATTTTTTAAAATTTCAAACAGTGCACATTCATTTTATGAATTATAAGAGCAAAGTGTATTTGGAATAAACTTAAGTTTAAAATTATTATCTTCTGACTATTGATGGCAATGTTTAGTTAAGATATCAAAATTAAGTTTCTTTGAAATTCTATAATTAACTGATCTCTGTGCCATTGTATATCTTCCAAAGATTGTCATGCTAAAGATGAATGCTAAAGATATTTGGATTTAGATTTATTATTTTTGTTATAAATCAATATATTTGAATAGTAAAACATAATGTACAAATAAAACTTATAAAATACTAAACATTTGTTTTCTGAATTGAAAATTTTTAAATTAATAACGGGATTGATGTTATCGTGCTATTTTATGGTTTGTGTTTTATACTGATCTAATATCCCTTGTCATTTGTTATTTTGTCAATACAAATATTTGTATCAACAAAATTTTATATAATTTTTATTTATAATGAGCATTGGGTTTGGAAAAAACAATCCCTCTCAATTACACTTCTATATTAATTTTTGGAATCAATGGTTTAGCCGAAACCTAAAATTGACTTCCATGTCTAAAATCACTGAATAGAAGAATATAATTAAATGAATATTTATTTTATCTTTTCAGGCAAATTTGTAATTTGGCCAAAAAATACAATGCTATGTTATTCATAGATGAATGTCATGCAACTGGAGTACTAGGAAAAACTGGAAGGTTAGTAAAACCTTGTTTTCCTGATTTTTTGCTGTACGCTGTTTTTCCATTGACCAGTGAAAATTCTATAAGTCACCATTTGTGGTTATATTTTACCCTTTAATATATACTATATACCCTTTATATATACATACATTACCCATTATATATATATATATATATATATATATATATACTTTAGTCTGAATTTTTAATGAGATTTGATTTTAAGTGTGTTTAATGTTACAAAAAATCCTCTGTAAAGGAATAAAAAAATTCCTGTTTGTATGCATGTTTTTCAAATCTGGAGTAAAATCTATAAGTCACACATTTTGAAGTTGATAAGTTGAATAATTGAATTTCTAGAGATACATGTACTGTGTGATATTTCTAGGTCTTCATGGTCACGATGTTACAAAATAGTTACTTATGAAATAAGATGCTCATCTCTATCATCACTATTTACACTCGTTAATCTATTATATGATTAGATAGATGTTTTATGCATTTAGATCTGTTGCTAGTATATTAATACTACTGTAGGGAACATACAACAAAAACAGTTAACTTATTTCACAGTCAAATATAAAATAAATTAACATTATTTTTGATAGATTTAAGTGTACTGTTTTCACATTATAATACATCAGTTGTAACTTGAATATGCAAGTAAAAAAAATATTTTTTTAAATTGAAGTCTGCAATGTTGTATCCCAATTTTTCATATCCAAAAGAGACAGAATGACAACAAATGTGTAGCAATACAGTATTTTAGTCATCTGTAATGAATTTTCATGGGATTTATCAATTCACCAGTAGATAGATAATATATATTATCTGAATTTGTTTTATTAACTTTGATATACAGTATATTAACTAGAATTTGTTCTACATTTATAAAACCTTTATTTTAAATATTGTCACAAATTCTTTCATGACTACAAAAGATGACGAAATATTTATATTTTCTTATGAATTTTATGTTGATATTGTAACTTTTTCTTGGGAAATAAAAATTCCCTTTCAGTTATGGTATGGTTTAATGCAATAAAGCCATGATAAAGGCCAATATCTTTTATAAAAATATTGATCTTTAAATCTAATATAATCTTTAAATATTGATCTAATAACCTAATTTCTAAGCTTAGCTTATTTTGTTTAATGAGTTATTGAATTTGTTAGGGGTACAGAGGAGCATTTTAATTTGAATGGGAAAGCAGATATCATAAACTCGACTCTAGGAAAAGCATTAGGTGGAGCAGCAGGTAACGTCTTTTATAAGTATTTCAAATGATCTTAAATATTTGAAATGTGATAAAACATGTTAAATGGCAGTATATGGTATTTAAACTTGAAAACTAGCAGATATCTTTCACGAATTACCAGTTTAGATACTGAAACATTGAAAATTGTTTTGGGGTTGTCTTATTTTTCAAGAAATATTCTAAAATGTTTTTTACAAAGACAGTATAGTAGTGCAGATTCCTGCTATCGTTTTCTTCACCTTTCAGTTCTATGTGATTTTCTGATACATTTGTGAATGCTATTAAATAAAGTTGCAGTGAGGGAAACTTTCTAAATTGGATTGTGGAATTTTGCTTTTAAATTCAGAGATTTTTGTTTTATATTCTTCATTATTATGTTTTGGGTGGGGGTTATCCCCTTACATTTCCTCACCAAAAATATTTCATATTAATATTGAAGTAGATACTTTTCTGTTCTTGTAGAAGGTAGTAATTCATGTTTGTGTTATGCATTTTAAGTCATTGCTATGTGTAGTGAAATAGCCACATTATGCTAAGAATCTGCATTCTTAGTACTATCCAACAATACCTAAAAACTATTAGTCTGGCTTTCTCCTGAAAGTGAAATTTTGTAATTTTTATGGAATTTCTGTTACGATTTTTTAAACTTTACTTGCCTGTCCAAAATGCTAAATTTAAATTTGTTAAAAATAGTGCATATATTTATTTTTAATATAAGAATATTACCCTATCAATGATGTAGACAAATTATACATTAATGGGATTTGGTTGAAATGTAATGTGTTGAAATCGTTACAGGATGAAGTACTAACTTGTAAATTGCGAAGTTATACTTTATACACTCTATAACATAAAAATCGACGCACCATGAAGGAGTTATCCGAATGGGTTGAAAATCGGTAGATGTGATTGATGTACATGTATTGAAAATGAAACGATAACAGTATCATAGGAATTGATATTCTGAAAATACAGCTACAAGAGCAAAAAAAATCAATAATGCGTTGGCCCACCTCTGGCCCTGATGCAAGCTGTTATCTGGCTTGGCATTGACTCGTAGAGTTGGCGGATGTCCTCCTGCGGGATTGCTTGCCATACACGTTCCAATTGGCGAATTAGATCGGCGCGATCCAGGGACGGTCATCAACATCTGCTCATTAGAGCCCAAACGTGCTCTATTGGGGAGAGATCTGGCGATCGCGCTGTCCAGGGAAGTGTCGGAGAAGCACGAAGACAATCTGTAGAAAGGTGTGCCATGTGCGGCCAGGTATTATCCTGTTGGAATGCAAGTCTTGGGGTCTGTGAAAGGAAGGGCAACACAATAGAGCGTAGAATCTCGTCGGCGTACTGCCGTGCTGTAAGGGTGTCATGGATGACAACCAAAGGGGTCCAGCTATCAAATCAAAAGGCACCCCATACCATAACTCCTGTTTGTCGGGCTGTGTGGCGGACGACAGTCAGGTGAGTATCCCACCGCTGTCCTGGACGTCTCTAGACGTCTTTGCTGGTCATTGGGGCTCAATTTGAAGTGGGACTCATCGCTGAAAACAATTCTGCTCCAGTCAGTGAGATTCCAGGTCGAATGCACCCGGCACCACTGGCGGTGTGCAACAGTGAGGGGCAGTAGGCGCAATGGCCTACGTGACCTCAGCCCCCATTTGCTGATTCGCCTATCAATGGTCATTGCACTCACTGGTGTCCCGGTTACACGTCGGATCGTTGATTAGGACGCATCAAGTGCTGTGATCGCTGATCAGACGATCACTCTGTCCTCGCATTCTGTTGTCACTCTTTTGCTCGACCGCTACCTTCTTGATGCTCTGTATGGCCATTGTTCACCCATTCCTGCCAACATTGTCGAATGGTAGCATCGCTCCGACCCAAATGTCAAGTGATCCTGCAATTTGACCTAGTCCAATTGCATGTCCTCTCTCAAATGGTGACATCTGCACATTTTTACGAACCCATCTATGAGGCATTGGTACAGTCCACGGAACCACATTCGCATGGAAGTTATGCCCTAGCATCGGAATATCCTCCATTTTATACACGATTCGGATGCTCCGTTGCAATGCGCTGGAGCTCCACCTATTCAGTCATTGGCTACCAAAAGTTAATCATTTGCATATTCTATTGTAAGGTATGCGCATATGCAATTTCGTTCCATTCGGATAACTCCTTGGTGCGTTGATTTTTATGTTATAGAGTGTATTTCAGCATGCATGCTCTTTCATTGGAATTCAACAGTTAAATTGTGCTGTAAGCAAACAATTATAATTTTGAAAAAGAGTTTTGCAAGAACCCTTTTTGGTCATTAATATCACATATTGATAGAAATATATCAACTCTTTTTGTGTTAAGTAGTTTAGTTTTTCTCATAACAGTGGTACAATCAAAAGTTTGAGAGTTGTGAGATCAAGTTTCTATCCCAAATTATGTTATCTGGTCTTCAAATTATATACTCTGGTCGTATTTAGTTACATAACAGCTTAGATCAGATATGAACTGAATTTAAGTTTCATTATTAAATAGCATTTATAATTTTATAGCACTGTTTCCATAAACTCAGATTTATTGCAGTAGATGTTACATGGAATGCCTATTTTATTTTGCATGTTTAATAGAATGCGATATATAAACAGTTGAAAACCTTAGTCAAAATTGAAAAACCTTTGAAACAATGACTAATCCCAATTTAACAATTTCATGAAGGCAAAGAATGCTTTGTCAATGTAAGGTTGTTTTTGTCTTGACAGGATTTTAAATCATGATTGATGATCTTTTACATGGACGAAGCACTTTTTTGTTTTGATGAAATTTTAAATTAGTGATTAGTTATATTTTAATTTTTACAATGGAATGATGTTTTACAAATGAACTAAATTTTAGATTTTCATTAACTATTGCAACACTGTTTCTTTTAGGGGGTTATACTACAGGAAAATCTGAACTTATAGATCTGTTGAGACAAAAATCTCGCCCATATTTATTTTCAAATGCTTTGCCACCACCTGTAGTTGCCTGTGGAATTAAGGTAAGCATTTTAGAATTCTTTTATTATGTGTAAAAGTTCAAATGATAAATAATTTCTACTTGAGTAATTTTGCAATATGTATTAAGTAATTTGAAGCATTTAGAGGGTTGATAAAAATGATGTTTTGATATATGTAACATTGTGGTTACTAATTTTTGAATTTATGAAAATTGTTATAACTTAACTTATATTATTACAATTTTAAAGCTTTTCATCAGAAATAATTACAAACTAAGAATAGTTATAAGAACGTTTTGTAAATTGCATGCATGCCCATTGTTTATCAAAACTTTTAAGTGTTTTATTTGTTTCATTTTTCTCAGGCCATAGACATTTTGCTTGAAAACTCCAAACGTGTTATTACTTTACAAGACAATACAAAAATGTTTAGATCAGCCATGAAAGCCGCAGGAATGCAAGTGATTGTAAGCAATGAAATATTTTGAATAAGAGTAATGCAAAATTAATTCTAATCATTTTTATTACTTTCTATTATATACCTTGATATCTATCATTCTGAAATGTTGTTTTATTTTACAATGAAGTTTAGCATGTTTTCCAAGGATAGCTTGAAGATTAACTATAGAATTATAACTTTATAACATATGATGGAGCCTTAAAAATATATTTTGCATTTGCTGCAGTTTCTGGATTATATTTTTCAGGGAGATGATCATCCTATATGTCCTGTGATGGTAACAGAGAGTTTAGCAACTACAGTGGCTAATAAAATGCTCGGTAAGGATCTTAATAGGATAGGGGAAATTATAAATGCAATTCTCATGTTTAGTTTCACATGGGGATGAGGGTTGATTGATAAATTTCCCTCCATATGGCTTAGCGTTGAGGATGAAAAATATGTATGTGTTTGGTAGCCGATACTGTGTAGGGCACATGAGCTTAGTTTCAATTCGATATCCTTGAGTAATAGCATTCATTAGTCATGAGTGTCACCTACGAGTTTCGTATAAAGCAGTGATCAGTACTAGTTTATAAGAATCAGGCCAGAAAGGACTTTTGCATCATAACAATGGAAGGCCACATTGCAGACAACAAACGATGGGAACATAGACAAGCCTGAAATTCATACAACTTGAACAACTTCTTAACAGCCGATTTGGTGCTGTCCGACTTCTAGTTCCCAAAATTTTTCATCTGATGCCAAAGTTCATATGAAAGCAAACCAAACTTTCTTCATGTATTGAATTAAAGAATTAAAAAGTGGATAGCAGTTTTGGAAAAATGTGTAACAGTAAATGGCAACTTGATAATTAAGGTTTTAAGGTTAAAGAGAGAAAAAAATCTTTCATTTTGTATTCATTAATTCATTATTTTATTTTGCCAGACACTTATTTCATACAATTGGAGATCGTATATCAATCAACCCTCATATTTTCTTGACATCAACCATCCAGAAAATCATGTCTTTAAATGCATCACAGAATTTAAAGCAAAATCAACAGAATTCTTTGAAAAATACTAAACTTCTGTTAAAGCTTTCTTAAACTTTTAACTCATTGGGAAAAATATTTTGTTTTGTATAATTTCTACAAACACTAAAAAAATTATTTTATTTTTTCACTTTAAATGGTCACTACACATAACTTATTTGATATCCAGATTTATGAAAATAAAGGGCTGTGGTAGCTCAGTTGGAGGAACAACGGATTAGCAAACGGAGGGTTGCAAGTCCGAAATTCGATCCAACCAGATCGTCATGTACATGGGGGCTGGTGCATGCAAAATATGTTGTGGCCTCAAATGTCCTCACGTTGGCATGGAGTGGAAGTTTGGAGTAGGGTACCAGCTCAGATGTTATCCTTGCCATCTGACCGTGTTTCAAAATTACGAAGTGTTGTCCTTGGATCTGTCCCTTCAGGATTGATCAGACCTTCACCAATTAGCAGTTGCATTGTTCTAGTTATGCAAATTCAACTACCTATCTCACAAAAATGAATTATTAAAAATATTTCTTACTAAATTTTGTATTTGAAAATTAATATTGGTATTCTTTGGTGCCGCTACCTCTAAAATAATATCTTAGGGCAAACGTTCGGATATGACTTTTCTGTAGCCATGATTCATTCAAGGTCACTATAATGTGAGTCAATTGAAAGATTACTCAAAACCAAGTATTATTATTGTGCATTTAAATATATATTTTGCTTCAGGTGTGCTAATTTTTTTCACTTGCTTACTTTGTAGAAAAAGGAATTTATGTGATTGGATTTACTTATCCAGTGGTTCCCAAAAGTAAGTCCCATTTCGTTTTCAAAATTTATAAGCTTGGTTCTTGACTTAAGCTGATAAATGAAATCTTTATTTTCAGATCGAGCCAGAGTAAGGGTGCAAATCTCTTCATCACACACTGAAGAAGACATAATGAAAGCTGTCGAAGCTTTCCAGGCTGTGGCTTCCGAACTTGGCACTTTGTGATCTGAAAGTAAAGCAAAGCATATTGTTTTTGCTATTTGTTCCTACCATTTATTGGTAAAAAGCAGTATTACAGAACTGTTTTGAATTGTTATTAAAATTACTGGTGAGGTATTGAAAATCTTTTCCACACGTTTTTAGAATATTGTTTTGTCATAATTTCCATGAAGTTCGAAAGACAAAGGTTTAAAAATTTAAGTGTTATTCACCTAATTTGAATGAATAAAAAAGTTTATAGATTGGCAGAATTCATTTATATCAGTTACATTAATTCTTAAGCAAATGACATTGAATTAGACACTGACATTTGCACATAAGATAACCTATGATTAACACCAAAAATGCCTTAGCTTTGGAAGTAACAAGACAAGTTAGGTTCTTGTATTAATTTAATCCAACCCAAAATCCATCACATGATATCCTGTACCACTCTTAAATTCTCAAGACCTTTTATGTGGCTTTGATGGCATTCATGTGAATAAGGATTTAGCTTGTTCTATGGTAACTTTTTGATAAACTAGAGCTAATCAGACCAAGAGCTATGGTTTCAATGAATTCCGAATCATGATAAGCATCCATGACAAGACCAGGATTCGAACCCAGATCCTGTTGAACAATAACTGGAGATACCAGATTGGTAAGAATGAATAAAGTTTGCTAATGTCATCTAAAAATGAGCAGGATTTTTTAAAAGTGACACTGATAGCAATCTTTTTAGAGCCCCCTTCTTTAGGTGTGTACGGGCTTCACAAATCTGAGTGAACTGCTCTTCTCCCATGGGGTTTACCGTCTTTGGTAAACATGGGAATCGCACTCCTGGGGTACCCATGCGATCTTTTCTTTTCCTCTACTGTTCTATCTCCCACCCTCTCTCTTGTTTTTCCCTTTCATGTCTTGTGAACAGCATTGAAATTATGAACAATTTTGCTTTGAAATCCGATTATCATATATCATATCAAGATTCCATTTTAAGTTTTCCAATTTGATTTGCTTTTTCAAAAAAAATCCCATCACTGAGTTATGTTTAATTTATACTTTATAAAATGTCTACTTTTTCTGACCCTCATGTTTGCCGTGTGCGGCATCCCGTATCAGGGGAAAATGGAATCCTGGGGTACCTGATGCGTGTCCTTTGGCCAGAGTGAGCTTGCTCTGGTCAATCGGCTCACTTAAGTTCTCTGGGTTTCACCACATCAGAGTGCTTAGACCCTGTCGTACTGGACTTTACTGGTTGTAAGTATTTTGGGTTAGTGCTGCAGCTAGGGATGCCCTGGGTGAAAAACGGCATATTCACATCCTGATACTGTAGCACTATATCATGGTGGTATCTTGAATTGTGTGCTGAGGCTGGAATGTTCCAGAGCCAGCAACCACTTCCCCTTGTTGGACTCTGGTGGGTATGGGTCCACCATGAAGTTAAGTACTTAATCTATGGATCCAAAAATTTCTTTGTGCTCTAGAGGCCTAAATCCTTCTAACAATGTTAATTGCTCAATACCTAATTTTTTAATTAATAACCCTGAAGGGAAACTTGCTACCTTTTCACCATTTGCTGTTCAAAAATATATTCAGTCTGCTGCTGGTGAACAAAACAATAAAGAAATTACGGTATGGTGATCTTTTCATAGAAACTATCTGCATATCAATCTGAACTAATGAAATTAAACGAAATTGGGCGAACTAAGTTAATGCAACTCCACACAGAACTCTTAATTCTAGTCGTGTTGTATCTGAACAGGAGTTGATCGACGAACTGAAATCTCAACATGTTTGTTCAGCCAACGCATCTGCATCAGACGAAATGATAAAAATATTAACACAAAACATGTAATATTAACATTCTACATACCAGATATCCATTAAAGCAGGATATTTAAATTGCAATGTTAGACCATTCATTCCAAACCCTCAAAGATGCTTCAAGTGTCAGAGGTTTGGACATTCCCAGGCTTCATGCCGATCACCTGCACTTTGTGCCAGATGCTCAGAACATGGTGAAAATGCACTGAACTTATATGCTTCGATTGTAAGGGAAATCATCCTACTTATTCCAGGTCTTGTCCTCAATGGAAAAAAATCCAAAGCATAAAGGTAAAACAAAAGATTTCACATATTGAAGAAAAAAAATCTAATAGAAAGTCAGACACGAAGAGCAAATATTTCATACGCATCTGTAATTAAAACGACGAAATCCATTGCTATCCAAACAGATACCATTCCCAATGAAGAAATTGAAAATACAATTGTATAAAACAAAGAAACAATCGCCCAAGAAAGATGTAATTAAAAAATCAACAAACACAAACATTCCCAAACCATCTGGTCCTAATCTTAAATGCACTTCTAAAACAAAATCAGAAATGAAATTAGATGCTATAAAATCTAATAGAATCGATGAAAAATGCTGGGAGACCTATTCTTCATCTGGTGAGAATATGGAAATAGATAAAAATAAAGAGTAGGCACAAACGCAAAAAATCTGAAAGAATATCAATGGTTAAAATATTTTGGAATTGCCAAGACTACCATAACCATGTTAAGAATGTGGAGGCTTTGATTGTTGTTTCCATCCTGTATGTCTTGGTCTGCAGGAAACTTTTTTGACACCAGCAGTATGCACAAAAATTGGGATATATAGCAGGAGGTAATTTAACAATCATGCTAGTGTACCGCTTCTGACTTGTCCATCTTCAGCTGTTTAAATTTCACTCAAAATTTTATGCATTTTTAAATTTGTACATATGTAATTTAAATTTTTCAGTCTCATTAGTTATGCCTCAGATGATCTTGTTTTTATGATCTGACTATTTAAATATTTTATGCTTTTATTGGACTAGTCTGCCTTGTGTTTGGTGCAGCTTGTCCACTTTTGGACCTTGTGCCATAAAACCCCAACATCCAATCCTCTTTTTAGAGTTAAGTCAATAACATTGTTTTAGTGTTAGTTGACAAACTACATTAGGTAAAAATAACTCATTTGTTATGAGATTTTAACCAACCTACTTAAAGTATTTAAAAGTAATTCTGTCTTTCAACCCTATAGCATCAATTTTCAAAAATTTTAAACATTTGTAAAGTTAAAAGTTTCGAATTTGAAGACCTAAGTAATTTCTACGAATGCAAAATCAGATTTTCTTATGTAGCAATGAGGCAGAAAAATGGTATTTTCTAACTTGATGACAGCAAAATTAAAGCATTCAAAGTCAGATATAACATTTTATTAAACAACATGCCTAATAATGCTGTGAACAAACAGTATTATTTTTGTGATAATCAGTTTACAGAACATGATAGTATTTTGATAATTTTAAGGCACTTGTAAAGTTTTTAGGGTTTGCCTTAAATTTATCAAAGTTTTTAGCCACACTACATATAGTAGTGGTAATTCAACATGGTTACAATCCTAATACAAGATAATTAAACAGTATAACAAAACATAATCATATTGTGCGCTAATAACAGCATTATTGCACTCTGCTGTATGTTCATAAAAATAAGATAATGTAATATTTAAATATTTTGGATGGATGAACAAAGTTCAGTCATTATAAATTTAATTTTTTCATCTTTTTAAATCGTATGTACATTGAGTTTTATTCAGATAGGACAAAAAGAAAAAATTGTTCTATTTTGAGCATTTTTATTTCAAAATTTATTTTTAGGAAATATATTTTTTTAATATCAAAACTAAATTAAAAATTGCTTACATACTTATAAAAATTTTCAGGAAACCAAATGTCTAAAATAAATTTTCTGTTGCTTGGAAATATAACCGTGTAACAAGATCATAGCACTTTTTCTTGCAAATTTTTAATTTTTTGGTAGTGACAAAACCATTTCATTAAAATTATCAAAGCTAGTTCTTAAAAACACGTATGGTAGTTTTTAATGTCCTTTAAAACCAATAATTGTAAAATTAGCCAACTGTGCTAGGATACTAAAGTGAAGGTATGGTTATACATTTAGAGTTCTTAAATAAAAATAAAACAGTTTAATTTGAAACTACAATTTACAGATATAAAAACGAAATTAAAATAAAATTTGTATAAGAGGAATTCCAAATCTCTCTTGGAACAATATCACTAGAAGAGAGATGCAGTTGTCCAGAGTATATATATTTCTTCATTTTCACGAGATATGAAGAGTCAAAGTTGATAATTCTTATTATTCCACAAGCACAGCACTTTCACAAGTTTAGTCAGTTGAACATCAGTCCTCAAAACACTGACAACTTCTCATTCAGACCTGAAGCCTACTTAGATTTTCTTATTACATACAACATGCACACACATTTATTTTTTCTGATGCTTATTTCCAAAATTATAAAAATAAAGTAATAAAGCAATAGTTATTTTCCTCTTTTCAATAATTTAAGGAGTACTTTCTTTTAACAGTTCTTCAGTTCACATTCCTGTGACCTGCAATGCACTTGTTCTTAAGACATTCTGTAAAAGAGAAGTTCAGTACATTAGAATAAGAAATCATAAGTTTTCAGATAGAAGCAAATATTTAAATGAATGCAATACTTAGAGGCCCTGAAATATATGAACAGAATTGGTAATTCAAGTATATTGGTAGAACTGATAATCTACTAAAATCTAAATCAGATATTTAACTCCCAAAATCTACTTTTGGTATAAAGATCTCAGAATTATCCATTAAACATTGGGAACCTTTAACTAGATTGTTTCACTATTTAATCTGCAAGAAAAGTTATATTTTATATTGAATGCATAACCTTCAGGGCACCTAGTTTGGGTAGGTAGTTAATTAACATTGAACTGGAGCAACACAATGGGCTATTGGCACCAGTCCGGGATCGATCCCGAAGGGAAAGATCCAAGGATGCCTCATAATTTTGAATAACGGTCAGATAACGAGATGAACACCTGAGTTGGCATCTCCAAACTTCCACACCATGGCAACATTTGAGACTATGGCAGATTTAATGTTCACCATCCCCAGTGTACACAGCGGTCTTTGGACTGAGTTTCAAACTCGCATCCCTCTGGTTGCTAATCCGCTGCTCTTCCAACTGGCTACCATGGCACCACACCTAGCTTGGGACTTAAGATTTTATATTATCCCCAATAGGATATGGAATATCCTAATTATAATTTTCTAATACAGAATTAAATATTTGTTGCAAGTCCACTCAAGAAATCACTCAATTTTATTTCTAAGGTCGATGATTAGTGGTTACAAATTAGTTACTTTTATGCAGTCTCTGCTTTTTTTATACAGATGGTAAAAACAATTTTTTGACAAAAAAGAAGAGTCCAAACTTTTAAAAAGTAATTAAGAAAATACATTTCTCATAATAGCCAAATTTAAACTAAAATCACACTGACCACAGATTGATTGATTTGAAAATCTTTTTATTTCACTGGTATTAAAAAAACAAGCTCTAATAGCAAAATTAATTTTGTTAACAAGGCTTAGAAAGTAATATAAATATAAAAAGCATATATAGTGTCAAGTGAAAAGCTAAACTGCAACAGAATAATGTGAATAGGTAATTGAGTTCAATGGTTTGAATGAAGTTTATTAAAAACATGATCAAAAGAAACATACCAATACTTTGTACAAAGGAATAAGGTCATAACACTCAACTTCAGGGTCTTTTTGACCTTGCGTCAGGACTGCTTACAAAATGACAGACGACTTGAAGCCAAGGAGCCCAATGATTTAAAATGCCTTCGTGTTCTATTACTTGACTGAGAATTTCTATGAGGTAGAACATCTTGTCTTCGCATAGCTGAAAGTAAAATCAGTTTTACTTTCTAATACTGGTTGATGAAATGCCATCTAAAACCAGTGTTTTTTCTAATACAGCTGTATATTACATTCAGACAGCTTGTTTCCATCATAGCATTTCAATAATTGTAAATAAGACTGGAGAAAAAATTGAATGAATGTCAGTTTTCCTTTTGAAGGAATAATGACCACTTTATTTTTAAATTCACATTTTAAAGCAAAAATTGATTTAGAGGAAATGGATTGCAAAAATAATTTTTATGAAGATCCATAGGCTTGTACTTTTTCTATTTTGTATGTAGTGTAATATAAGAACTTAATATAATAAAACAGGCTTGTATAAAGAAATATTTTAAAACATTTGTAATGTACATTTTGAACTTAAGTTATTGACTTATTTTAAGGGATACAATGTCATGGGTTAAATCATACTCCTAGACTAGCCCTGCACTGTTGGCAAGGTCGCCTGGGTTATGAAAAAGGTACAAATCATATCAGGTACTGATAGTTGTATATTAATACTCCACATTTCAGTCATTTGTTCTAAAATAATTTCAATTTTTTTTTAAATTGCTGAACTGTTATTTTAAAAGTACAGAAAGAAACATCAGGGTTCCCACGCTCCTTAGAAACTCCTTATTTTTAGTTATCATTTCTAAGAGCCCTTAAAAACTTAATTTTAAAACCAAGAGTCCTTAAAAACTCTTTATTTTTTCCCAAAATTAGAACACTAAATTTTTCTGATGGCAGTCATTTTCTGATTTCTCCCATTTTCGAGCTTTGTTGTCCGATCTTGGACGGGAAGCGGCAGGTTTTACTGAGAAACAACATTTATCCTCCCCTCTTCAGAAACAAATACAAAGAGGACCACTCATTGACCCTCCAATGTGGTGTGTGACATTGGACACTCAGCAAGGTTGATTGACGGGTAATGACCATTTAGTTCATTGGGTCTGAGGAGATAGATGACTTAAATTGATAGATTTACTCATGCTTCGTGTTCTCGTTTTTATCTGCTTTTTCCCAGATGTTTTCATAGTTTTTACAATGACAAAGTTCCTAAACATCTGAAGAAAAAGCACATAAATAACAATCTTTATTTCCACATTGTCCCCACAAGCAAAATACATGGCAGATGTGTTTGCATTAGGTGGGGAATGAAGAACTTTGAGGAGAAACAACTTGGTTCCGCTGATAAGCAGTGGCAATTTTGGGCAGACTTCGATGCGGAGACGAAGCTCTTGGAGGCTTAAAAAAGTACTACAAATGAAAAGTATCGAGAATGGATTGCAGCTTCAACTGATTGCCATAAAGCAAAATGCCTTGTTTGCCGAAAAGAATATGATATTGGAAGAATGGGGGAAAGTGCTGTTAAAGCTCATGACTCATATTTTTTACACATAAAAATGTGTAAAACAATCAAGTTTTCTAAACGCGTTGATTTATTTATAAGTGCTGATATTCGAAAAATGTGCTCCGATATAATTAGTAAATTAATGAACAAAAACATTCCTCTTAAAATGGAAAACAAATAGAAACTCAGATGGATATATATATATATGATAATATATATGCGAATGGATTGTAAAACCATACTTAGATTTGAATATAATTTTTAAATGGTGCTGTGCATTAGTCATTTTGCAATCGTTAGTGATCATTTTTACATGTAAAATAAAATTACAAATGTATTCACTAAATGAATTATTTTTACAGACTATTCCAAAAATATACCCCGATTTAATTGGAAAATTAACAAACAAAAGTGCTTTATGATAATGAAAATAAAAAAACCCTCAGATGAACGTAAATGGATTGTGTAAATCCGGATTTAGGTTCTAATATATTTTTAAAATCATGCACGTGTGCTGGGCATAATCCATTTTATAATCGTAAGAAAAAATTTTAATAAAATAAAATTAATAACGTGCCCAAAATGATTTTTAAGAGCCTATACTCCAAAAATTCGCTCCGATATTAGAAAATTATCAAACAAAAAATTTCTTTTTAAATTAAAATGAAAAACTCATAGATGCAAATGGATTGCAAAACTATTTAGGTACTAATATAATGAAAAATGTATTAATTTTCACAAAATGAAATACAATTTTTGAAAAACAAGAACATGTTCTGTGTGCATTATTAAGATTCTCCTGCAAGAAGGTAAGATTTCAGTAATTTGTCTGACATCAAGAAGCTTCCCTTAACGTTTTGTGGTCTTAGATGGCTAGAGAGGTCCCAGTTGCAAAATGTGCAATTGTAATTTGAACTGATATTATCAAATATGTTATATGTGTAGAAAAGAGTACTTTTTGAATAAACTAAATTGAAATTCTTTTTTGACAGTATGAGACACTACAAAAGATGAGTTAATTCTGGCAAAGTTGAATTTTTTTTAGCTGTGGCAAAATTATTGCAACCATTCCTTGAATTTCAACAAAACGATAAACCATTGTTGCCTTTTTGAAGATGATATGTGAAAGCTTGTAAAACAATGTGTGGAATACTTTAATCTTCTAAAACCAGAAGAAAAAGTTAATATTACAAATACCATTCAGAAGCTTTCCAAATTTGATATTTCTGCCGCGTGATTGCAGAAGTTTTGTTATACAAATGTCTCATCGCTAAATCTCTTGCAGCATATTTGCTTGTTCGAAATGCTTCATGTCTTGATCCTAGACATGGTTAAAGATCAGACCAAGTGTATGAACACCATGAAGCTTGTACTATCGCACTTTACTCAGAAAAAGATTGCGATGATATATTACTTCAATTCAAAGATTTTATGGAAAGTACCATTTTCAAATCCGCTTCATTCTTTTAGAATTTTGAACCAAAAACAATGCATTTAGATAGTTTTTAAAAAGACTTTCTTAGTATAGATGATACAAAGGGAAAACTGGAAAGTTATGAAAACCTTAACGATCTTATCTCATGACCAGGCTTCTGTGGAACATGGATTTAATATCAAGTCCTTAGAAGTTGAAAATTTAAAAGGAGACTCCTATATTGCAGGCTTATTTATGAAAATGCTAATGATATTCCAAATTTAGTAATTGCTAAAAAATGAGAAAATTTGTTTCTTCTTCAAGGCAGAAATATGTTATGCATTTAGAAGAACAACACAAAAGTGCGAAGACAAATTTAGAAAATAAAAGAAAACTTGAGCTACAAAGACTTAATTCCTTAAAATCAAAGAGAATTTGTCTTGTCGAGGGTGATATAATGAGAATGAAAAAGTCAGCTGAAGAACTGGCTAATGAGGCAGAAGCTTCTGAGGGCTTTTCTCTTTTAAAAAGTGCAAATGCACTATGTAAAGAAATTAAAGGAAAAGCAGCTGAAATAAAGGAATTAGACAAAATAATTTCTAAAAAAACCATAAATTAGTTGAAATTCATTCGTAAGACTTTTTTCTCAGGGGCAGTATGTAACAAGATAAATGTATTTGTATTTAAAACGGAAAATAAATCTTTGTTATTAAAATTCTTTCTTATTTTCTAGAAAAAATGCAATGATTTTTAGAATTTCATTTTCCCCCCTTGGAAATCCTTACAAATTAGTTTTATTGTGGTTAAATGGGGCTAGAAACTTTTAGGTGTAAAATACATTACTCTTTTATGTGCATTGTTTTTAAAAATTTAATGTCCAAACACAATGTATTTAACAGACAACATCAAAAAATTAACTTTTAAATTACTATAAATCTGCCAATTGTCCTGCATACATCCCTAATTTTTGTCCTATTAGGTTGATTCATACAATTAAGGTGCAATATGGTTTTTGGTATATCTCGATTAGTCCTTATAAAAATTATTTGTGTCTTTAGAAACTCCTTATTTTTATTTTGAAAAGAGTGGAAACCCTGAACGTTTTTTAGTACACATTAGAATAACAGTTCAAAGAATTAAAATATTCCAATGAATACATTTTGTATATCTGCAATAAAATAATGATTGAACCGATAACCCAACGCATGACCTTATATTGTAATAATTTCCCAGATTTTTTCCTATATCCACAACAGGGTGGTTTATTTACAAGATGCATGGTTTTTACTAATTCAGTATTACCAACAATCATGCAGTTTCTACTTTTAAAAAAAATTTTGTCTTTGAGGTAATAAACTTTTCCAGAACTGCACTTTGTTTTGTTTTATAATATTGGAATTGTACTTGTAAAACAATTCTCCAGTATTGTAAATTTAGTCTTTCCACATTTGACTAATCAAATTTATATTTTATTTTTACATCATTAGTCAAATTTTATTCAAGGTACTTTTTTAAATTGAAAATAAAATATTCAATTTTTAAGAGCACAAATATTCTAGATCTTTAACCAGTGTATGATTAACATGTCAAGTACTAAAATGAAAAGAATGTTCTGGAAACCTTTGTCTGATTTAAATTTCGGAAAACTACTGCATAACACATGTTTTGCTTACCTTGAAGGTCATGCTCTGTTATAAACTCTTGCGAATCGCTATCCTCATCATCACTGCGGGAATAATGTAGATCCTGCAGATAAGGTAGCACTGTCATGCTGCAATAATCATCTTCATTACAGCAAGGCAAAAGATATGAATATTCATCTGGATCTTTATATTTCTTTTTCACCCAACTAAAACACCACAAAGTCAGTTTTTTTAGGAACATTCAAATTCAATGTTTAATAATTTACTTAAAAATAAATAGGCTTAGTCAAAATGTTTTAAAATTTCTTAGTTTCTAAACATAATTTTAGTCTATTTAAGAAACATTTAAATTAAGTATTTGGTAAAAACTCAGTTTTATTATCACTTTCTTCTCAAGTATTGATGCAATACACAAGTACTGTGCCAAATCTGTTAATCAGAAATCAACACATCTCAAAAGAAAATTTAGTCGAATATTGTAAGAAAATTCTTAATATACATTTTTGGTCTCTTACATTGGTACACTAGTTATGTTAACAAATGTATTCACAAGGCATAATTTAACAATAATTTTAAAGTACATTAAAAGTATACACCTACTCATGTTCCCTAATGAGTTTAAGAGTAAATCGTTCTATTGGGTCCTTGCGAAGCATACCTGAAAACAAATGTCAGAAAAATATTATAAACTAATTTGCTATTGTACAAATTTATAAGCAAACACAATTATTTAAGGACACCACAATGTATCATACCAAACTATTAGCAGTGTTATCTAAGCATTGATAAATTCCCATACATATTGTGTACTTAATTTTCAAATACAATTACAGTTCATAGCTGATTGATTAATATTAGGGGGACTGGAAAGTAATGTCATTTTTTTACATTAAATTCAAACAAATAAATTTTTAACAAGTTTTTATTTTTAATCAATGATGTAATCACCCTCGTTATCAACAACCTTTTGCCATCTAGTGTGCAAATTTTCAATGCTGGATCGATAAAAATCAATTGGTTTTTGAGCAAAATATCTGGAGATGGCATTTTGGATATCATCCAAATTTTCAAATTTTTTGTCACATAGAAAGTGTTGTAGTGATCGGAATAAATGGAAATCCGATGGTGCAATGTCGGGCGAGTATGGTGAGTGAGGCAGTACCTCCCACCCCAATTCATTAATTTCTTCCAGGGTTCGTCTTGCGCAGTGCGGTCTTGCATTATCGTGTTTCAGAATAACGCCTTTTCTGTTGACAATATATTGCTGGACACCTTTCAATTAAAGATTGATTTACTCGATCCAATTGTTCACAGTAAAGGTCTGCATTCAGTTTGTCCAGGTTTCAACACTTCAAAATGAACGATTCCGCGAATACACCAAACACAAAAGCACCTTTTTTGGGATGTAAACCTGGATTCAATCGGAGAGAGCCACTGCCTTTTGCGTTTTTGATTATCACAGCGGACCCATTTTTCATCTTCAGTGATCAAGCAATCAAAAAACGCTTCTCTATTATGCCGTTGAAGCAATAAGTTGCATGTGGTGTATCGGTTAGCTTTGTTTTGTTTGGACAGATTATGCGGGACCCAAACACCTGCTCTGCTTACTTTACCAATGTGCTGCAAATGTTCTTGGATGGTCAACCAAGTTTGGTTAAGTGTTTGACAGTTCCTTGATTGTCTGACACGGATTTGCTTCCACTTCCGCCCTTAATACGTCATTGTCTAAAGTTGTTCATCTTCCTGATCGATACGAGTCGGAAAGATAAAAATTACCGGATCTGAACTTAGAAAACCACCTTTGGCATTTACTTAGAAAACCACCTTTGGCATTTACGAATGTCTAATGCACTTGGATAAACATTGCAAAAGTTTTTGGTAGCAACTGTTGCGTTACTACCCTTGTGAAACTCAAAAAGCATACAATGCCGGATATGTACCTCTTCTGGTATTTGGCTGGCCATTTCATCCAAAATTGCAAAAAAATTTAAGATTTAATTATCTACAAGTAAACAAGTCACTTTAACCATAAAATGTCTTTGGCACGACTTTGAAGTACACCATGAGCTGATAAATGGTAAACGAATATAGACATGCGCAGAAACGACATTACTTTCAGGTCCCCCTAATATATTAACAAGACATTTTTGGTAAGCTAATTATTATAGTATGAGAATTCCAATTGTGTATTTTATAGTATGAGAATATCTAAGATTTTAGAACTTATGAACTCAAAGCTAAAAATTGCCATCTATCTACATATATGGCAGAGTTGGCATCTGTCTGTTCTCTATACAAATCTACATCGTTTGACGAATCCACACCAAATTTGGTACACTTATTCTGTAGAACCCTGCAGGTAACATAGGCTACATATTAACCCTGTTCTAATTGTCCTGGGTCTGTAGATGGGGCTAAAAACAATTCAAAATCCCCATAGGAATAACATTGAGTAATAGTACGATGAATTACAAACAAGTCGACCCGAGCAACACCGGGTAATTCAGCTAGTGATAAGCTAAATAGCAGTTGCTTAAAGGTAATAAATGCTAAAAGAATTTCAGTAATTAAACACAAACCTTGAATTGTGAAAAAACATTTCTTCATAACATGAATAAAGTGTGTGATAAATTATGTATATAAAAATTTTCATGTATTTAAACAATGAGTAATTAATTATTGTATGACCAATGCTTGAATGTGGCATTATAATTTGAGGGTGAGATTTTAAAATGTAAGTAAAAATTCCTAATGGAGTGTATTAATACTTAAAGTTCATTTAACACTAAGAATCATACTCAAACTAATGTTTTGAGCCAAGATTTTTGCTTACCACGCTATTTGAAAAAATATGTAATGAATTTCAAATTTATAAATCAATAAGCCATGGTCTTATTTTCAGAAATTACTCATAACTATTTTGCACTGCTATTGAACTTAATATACTACAAAAATTATAAATGAAAACATGTAATTACCTAAAAGTAAATCCTGCAAGAGAGGATCTAAATCATCAGGAATTTCAAATTCTCCTCTGCCAATATTTTCAAACAATTTGTAAATATTATCTCCTTCAAATGGATATTTTCCAGTTGTAAAGTTATACCTAAATGGACAACAGCAGAGCTATATGCTACAATAGAAACAATCAAGTATTTTTGGTAAACTTTCTAAGATATCTACAAGGCTGCCAAAACACTTATGAAATAGCATAAATTTTGGTACTTACGTATTAACCACATGCCAGCGATTAATCGCCAAATTTGTTGGGAGGTGTATAAGATGGAAGAACTTGAACAATCTGGTTATATTCACTGCCAAGTGAACCACAAATACAATTTCATTGATTCTGATTGTTTCGCAAAACTTTTTATAGAACCACAGTTCAGTGCATAGTTGCATTAGATACTTGGTGTTTTATTTTCTGTTTTTACGTCGAAATAAATTTATACATAATGCTTGATCGTTTCGAAATAATGCTGGAAGAATATTCCTATCCTAATGCATATTTGGGGGCATTTGTCGCGAAACATGACCGAAATAAAAAACACATTAAAGATGTAAAGATGGATCGATCATTTTTCCCGACTGTTGGAAGGGGTAAAAGACGGAAGAACTGGAACAATCTGGTTATATTCACTGCTAAGTGAACCACAAATACAATTTAATTGATTCTGAAAGTGGCACGCACACACAGAATAGATCACGCATCTTGGGAAGTGAAAAATGGCGAAATAAAAAACATCAATGAACTACTCGCCACCACCTCGAGTCCCTATCTCGCAGAGTTTATAATGATAATGATATGTTTGATGCCATCCTAAGGGCAATTGCTAAACATTTTCCGCCCGAAACAAAACTTGGCTGATATTCACCAATGGCATGTGGTTAATACGTAAGTACCTAAATTTTTAAAAATTGGTCTCCCTTAAATCCTATTTAGTTGCCTAGATACAAAATGTGCTAAATGGCAGATGTTGAAGATCTCACCAAGAAATTTAAATTTTAAGTACTAAATATTTTTTAAGGTTTTCATGACAATCTAGCAACCAGATTCAGATGTTTTTCTTTAATGGCTGCCATAGCTGGTGACAAAACTCCGAAATTGGCATCCCCCTTAAAAAAGTTTCTTCTCAATGAAAAATATTCCCCCATATGCTAACAGTTATGGGACATTTTTCTTGTATGGTTGGGTTTTATGTGTGGCACAAGAGCAATATTTGCCCCAGTTTTCAGGTATGGATTAGCAGTATTGGAATTTTTCCCCCTTGAATGACTTAAAATCGAAATTTGTAATGTACAGCTCAAATCAATACAGTACAAAGCTGCAGTTTCCTACCATACCTACATTTAATTTTTCTAGAAATAGCATGAATCATTTTCATACTGAAAGCAATAAAAATGAGCCACTTAATACTTGATTTTTTTAACACTTCATACAGTTCAATTGAAGATTAAAATTCTTTTTGAAAAACAAAAGAATTATTTCTGAAAACTTAAATTTTGAAAACTATAACCAAGAAGTTAGTACCAAAGAACAAATTTTTGTATTGTATCACAATAATGAAATTCACAATATATTTACATCAGGGAGTGAAAAATTATTTTTTAAGCAATCGAATCTGTTCGATTTAAATCTGGTGTTTTTTAAAATTTGATTCAGATTTTTAAGATTTAAATTCATTTGTTGCCCCTAAAAGTTTAAACTTGCTAGACATGAGTCATGCAAGTCAGTAGTTTCTAGATAGAATTTACTTAAGTTAAATATTAATAAATGAGGGATTGGGAAATATAGCAATAGGCAAATTTTTGAAATAATTAAAATTAATCTTTGGTCTTGCTGCTTTTATTCTTTTGTTTGAATTCTATTTTATGATACAAATCTATACTTAGAATTCTAGATAAAAACAAATATTAAATAGTAGGAGGTAAAATTTAATTTTAAATTATAATTAAATAATCTCAATTTTTCGGCCTTTTTGTTTTTCAACTTGTTTAAGTTTTAAGTGTAAAAACTGAAAATTAAGTTAAACTGTGAGTTGAAAACATTCTTATAATACAAGATGTAGGTGTGGTGGTAGAATGACTTTCTTGTCTTCTAAACAAACACTTAAGTCTAAATGAGTTTTTCTCATTCTAAAAGAGACATCTTTTTTCCAAGAGGGAATCAAACAAATTATCTGCTCTTTCATTTAAAATTCCCTTTTCCTAAGCATGATTACTAGATGAATATTTTCGTTTTGCTATAAAGAGGTTCCTTCTATTTAAGCTCAGTTGATTTTCTTTAGGTAGGGAGGTAGTTAATTAACATTGCACTGGAGCATCACAATGGGCCATTGGAGATGATACGGGATTCATCCTGAAGGGAAAGATCCAAGAACAATGCCTCGTAATTTTGAACCACGGTCAAATGACGAGAATAGTACCTGAGCTTGCACCCCACTCTCCAAACTTCCACACTATGCCAATGTGAGGACATTGGAGGCCACAACAGATTTAATGTGCACCAGTCCCAATGTACATGACGGTCTTTGGCTGGACCAAGTTTCGAACTCGCAACCCTTCGGTTGCTAATCAGTTGCTTTCCCAATGATCAACACGGCCCTGATTTTCTACAGGAGGGTTTATTAAATATACTAGGAAGTGAGGGGCAACCAGTGCTCATTAGTAACATACCAATGAAAATACCATAGAAATGTTAAACAGTGCTGATTACTCCATCAGAACTAGCCAAATCCCTCTTGAAAGGGCATCAGTTCATGTATATTCCATGGGAGAGTATGTCAACATTTACTGAAAACACAAAGCAACGTACGGACTGGCCCCATATGTATAAAACTCATCTTCTGCTGATAAACAAGTGACACTTGCTTTCAGAGAGTTAAGAGAAATATTTATTGGTCAGTTTTTCTTGTCATCCCAGCATGAACACCAACATTCAAGGAGGACCAGAACCCCTAGGTCCTTCAAATGGGAGAAGTAAATATTACTAATGAGTAAGTTGTTTAAAAAACAACTACACCAGGCATGCTGTAATACTAGGGGCCTAAATATGAGGTAGGTAGTTAATTAACATCACACTGGAGCAACACAACAGGCTATTAGTGACTGTCCAAGTCCAATTCCAAAGGGAAAGAACCAAGAACATCACAATTTTGAACCATGGTCAGATGATGAGACAACATGTGAGCTGGCATCCTAACTCTCCAAACTTCCACACCATGCCAAAGTGAGGATATTTGAGGCTATGATAGATTTAACATGCACCAGCTCCCATGTACACGACGATCTTTTGGCTGAACTGAGTCTAAATATGCAGGATAGAAACATATACAGGAATGATACATATAGAAACATATACAGGAATTTGATCTTGCTCATTTGGTTGCTTTATGAGAAGAGGTGCCAAGTCAAAGTGATTCAAATACCTTGGGTCTAGTATTTTTAAAGTTGAGACTCAACCCCCTCCAACATGAAGAGTAAATATTACAAATATACTGATGATATTAGAACGATCTATATAAACAAAACAAAGAATTATATGAAATGCATGTATGAAGCAAGTGGGGTTTAACAAGTGACCTGAAAGGATCATTCCTGGGGTGTTGCTGAGGAGCAATTTTTTAAAATTTATTTGTATAAAATACCACATCTAGTCCCCCAATGATTTTTAGAGAAAAATAATCACTCAATTCAAATTAAGCTGATTAAAATAGACAACCTGATTTAGATCATGGAATCTATTTAAATGCTTTTAAGAATTTTGAAATCTGGAATTCAAAACATTTCTCTTAAAGGCAACTTCATTATGTTCAGTAATCATTTCAGTCTTCAACTTATTAAGATATAAAAGGAAAGTTAGGGAGTTAGAAATTAGGAGCAGAAAGTCAATGGCACATAAAATTGTTTGTCAGTTGCCAAAATACTCCTTTAAATAATTGTACTTGGGTACAATTTCAAAATGTTGTTTACATAAAAGTGTATAGTGTAATTAATGACTAGGGTCTGGACTATTTCCATTTTAATGGTTTTTTTCTTTTAAGGACTTATTTTATTTAGGATTTTCTTTGTTTTATACAGATTGTTGTATTTTCAGTAGATTGTTAGAAGAAAAAACGGTTCATTGGTCAGAATTTGTAACATATAAGAGAAAATATTCAGTACTAGTCAACCTACGCAAAGCATCTATGCTGAAGGTCCTGATATTTATTGATGACTAGTGTTGTGTGGCATATTTAATCTCTCTTATATAGGTTAGTTTCGTTTAAAGGGCAATGGAAATCAATCACTTGAGTTTATTATGATAGTAAAATTTCTTGAAAAACAATTTTTTGTGCTTAGTGATTTAAAAATTACAAAACAATTTTTCAGTAATTAGAGAAAACAGTGATATTAAAATGACTAAATACATAATTGTAAATCTTATGAGAAAGACAAATTATGTACCAAGTTAAAATAGGTAAAATTAGCATTAAAGCAGTATAAATAAGCAGAAAAAATTAATTAAAAATAAACCGAAAAAATTAATTTATACACAAACAGTTGATTGCAACCAATATTTTAATCTAACCACTTATGATTGATTTAGGAATGTTTTTATTTTGCATTTCATACTTCCTATTGAAATAAAAGAGACAAAAACAGCATTTTTAGCACATTAATATTTTGTTGTGCCATACCTCAAACCAAGCCACATTTATCCAAAGTGACCAAACCAGAACAAACCCTGTAGTCATTGATTTTATTTGTTTATAACATTTGTTGCCATGTACTAATATATAAATAATGCCAATATCTGTGCCACATATATTAGTGAAATAGATATATAGATACTTAGGCATAAAAAATGACGACTAAGTCTAAATCAAAAATTAAAGGTGCAAAATATTACTAAGGACTAATTACTAAGCTATTTTTTTAAATTCTGATTTAGATACTGTAATCTTGCAAAACGTTGTTTCTATAGCAATAAGCTATTTTTGAATATAGTTCTAACATACAAGTATTCAGAAATGCCCCTTATAAACTTACAGTGTAACTCCAGAAGACCAAACATCTACTTTGAAGCCAGAGAAACTTTCTAGACCAATAGCAATTTCTGGTGGCTGAAAGGCTGGCGATCCTTGACTTGTGTAACATATGTCGTCTTTGGCAAATCGATCTAATGCCTTTAATAAGCAGAACAAATAAATTTGAAATATGGGATATAGTTAATATTTCAAAAATATCAATATATTAAAATGTATTTCTTAAATCAGATAGTAAGAGTATTGAGTAATAAACTCAATTTAAAATAATTGAAAATTGATAACATGGTTTATATACTAATATTTCAAATAGTTTATAATCCTAACATTTTTGTTTTTCAAGTGTGTGTGTGATTTCAGATAAAATTGTTAGTATATCAGTAAACTTATTACATTAAAAACAAATTTATAAGCAATACATTCAGTAAAACAAAATTTTGTTTGCCTAAAAGCAAAGCTAGGAAAAGCATTTTCCACCTTAAAAAGATGAGTTTTGATTATTTTTTAATTTTTCAGGCACAAGTTTTTCTCAAAATTTTTTTATTACAATAATCTATCAGAATTTAGGTTTCACCAAAGCTATTCAAAGGGCAGACCATTAATTTGATTACAAAGTTGTAAATGATAAATATTTGTTTTCTGATATTATCCAAACACTAAAGTATTCAGTTAAAACATTACTTTTAAAATAAGACAAAAATTTGGAGTTCCAAACTTAGAGGCAAGATATGATCAAAAGTTAAAGAAAATTGAAGTGGAACAGTTATAAAATTTATAGGTTTACTTCTTTTTGTTGTAATGATAAAAGAAATCTAAATATTTTACCTCAGCAACACCAAGATCTGATATTTTTAGAGTTTTGCATGTAGTTAATAATAGATTTCCTGGTTTAATATCCTTATGTATGATTCCTTGACTATGTAAATATTCTAAACCATCCAATAACTGACAAAAATATCTGGAAAAGAAAATCTTAGTCATACATTGACAAATATTAAGAGCAATTTAGCTATCACTATTAAAAACAATTATATGTTTAATAATAAAATGTCAAAAAATCGACATATTTTAATAATTAAAACTGTGGACAATATTGTGAATAGTTGAATAAATTGGAAAGTAGTAAAAGGAGGATGTAATCTTATATAGAGAAAAATGCAAGCACTAGAGAAAATGCTTTAATTAATGTTTCTGAGAAATTTTTGAGTACAAATTGAGTTCAGGAACAAATGTAGAATCAACTGCATTTGCTTTTATATAACTAGTGATATATTTGATCTTGTTTTTGTGAAACTAATGCATCAATATCGAGTTTGATAGAAGTGGTTGCAAATACTAAAGATGCTCTTCAGAAAATTTGTATCTAATATTAGTCTTCATCTTTGAAAATAGTTGTTTAGAAATGCATACTGCCAAAAAGTGATGTCATGAATAAGGCACGATTGTGAAAAGCAAAGGATATTTTTCTCTGGGAAGATAGTTCAAGTCATGAAAAATATCACTAAAAATCACATAATATTATAGGTACAATCTTGTGGGACAACATAACTAGCTATTCAGGGTGGCCTGTGGGTTGGACACCTGATATAAAAAAAAATATTTTTTTTTTTGTTGCAATATAAAAAGAACTTCATTTTGTATTTACAAAATAAAGTTTTACATTTCTATTGATATAATTATTTAATTACTTTGAAAATTCTTGTAAATTTCTTTGCAATCCCTACAACTTGTCAGAAAACATTAACTGTAAAATAAGAGCAGAAAACTTCCTAGAAATTAATTCAGCATTACTAGAATTTTAGGCTTAAGTAAACTTAAAGAACTGTTTATGGAATTTTCAGTGATAAAGCAAGAGTCAAAAATATTATAAGGCAAATTTTTGGTTATAGGATCTTTAGTTTAGGTTAGTCTTTTAGAAGCATAAAAGTTACACAATTCTTACTATTAAATTAAATAAAGGCATTGCATACCCATGAGCTTGTCCTATAGGAAATTTCTTTTCAGGCAAGTTTTCAAGCATCTGCTGAAGTACAGACACACAGTATTCCATAACCATATACATTTTCTGTTTTTCTTCATTATACAAAACATCCACTAACTTAATGACATTTTTATGATTGAGTCTTTTCAATAGTAAAATCTCCCTGAAAAATAAAAACAATACTTAATCGAAAAGTTAGTGGGTTGGTTTGGGGTTTTATGGCACAAGGTCCCAAAACAGACCAAGCTGCATCTTACACAACAAAATTCAAACCAATGAAAATAGATAAAAGTTAAAATAACCTAACCAACTATGAAAAGTAGATAAAAAAATGTTTCTGAAACAGATGATATGGATGTAGTTTAAGTGACATAAAGGTAAGTTAAAAGATGAAATATATAAAAACTAATAGGTACCCATAGAAAAACAAGACAATAAGAGAAAGCTTTTTTCCACAACAAAGATTCGTGTGTAGAAATCTTATATACCAGAAAAAAGTACTATTGAAATACTAGTTTTACAGGTTTAGCAAGAGATTTTTGCAAACAATTCTTGAGAACTGCGAATATCTAACACTGATGTGCGGTAGTACATTTCAGAAAAAGCATAGTTAATTATAGTAAAAACAGTGCTCTAATTTTTTTAGGAAAATTCTAATTCAATTAAAAACATTTTAAAAGTTATTAGAATAAACATATTTATCAAACAAATTGAAATACTTTCAAAAGTCCTCAATTTTATTACTCATCTCCTATAAGTACTTTATTGTTTCAGAATCCTTTTATTTGATCAGCTTTTCTATACAATAGATATTCTTTGTAAACTTATGTGGCAAGTTAAAACACGAATACTTTAGTTATGAATCTGTAACAGTAATTTTCTTTTGTAGATACTTTCTCCAACAGATATAGCCTATTTACATCCTATCAGCAATACAATCAGCAGCCTTTGCAAGACAATTTCTCCAAAACAACTTTAAACAAACAACTTCAACAGTACAATTTAGAAGAAAATAAGTAATTTTAATTTTAACAAGGGAAAGCTAGAACTTGTTAACACAATAATAAATATTAGTTAACAATTTTTTTGCCTAAAAATATGTAAATTGCAGTGATTTTCCTAGCCATAGTAGTCAATACTATGGCTATGAAAATCAGCATTAATACTTTTAACTTTGCAATTAATGAATAAATTGATATTTCATTCCTCAAATTTCAACAATTGAAACATGTAATTAAATAGTATATATATATATACATGTATAAAATAATTAACTATATTAATTGATTGGCAATAGCATAAGGAAGACATGAATAAAATTTCACTATTATAATTAGGATTGCATAAAATGATTAAAAAATTATGAGGACGCTTTCATTGCATTTCATTTAGAAAGCCATCGGTATTGTGTTAAATAAAATATTTCTCATTACTTTTTAAACTATTAAATCATCAGCAGCAATTAAATGAGTGAAGATACTTGGCATAAAATAAAAAAAAAAAAACATTTTTTTTTGCTTGAAAATGTATAATGCAGAATTTTAATAACCACAACAAATATCTTATATTTTAGTAATGTAATTACACAATAATTATGGTAGGTAGGTATTTTAATTAACATCACACTGGAGCAACACAATGGGCTATTCACAATAATTATGGATTGATAAACTATGGATTAACAAATATGATATAACTTACAATAAAATATTATGTCAAACAAAATATTTGACTCTTAAAAAGTCAGTCACAAGTTAACTGCAGATAATACTAAAATCGATGGTGAATCGATTGCAGTTTTTGGAACTATTAAGAAGCAAACCAGATGTTCCTGTTTCTATCTTACAACATTATAATAGCTTACTTCAAAATATAAATAGCGATCAATCCAAATATTCAGAGAAGAATAAGTTTAAATATAACACGTTACCCGATTGGTAACAAATTGTGCAATATATTTATGCATAATTTTACACATCCATGCAACAGATTTCAAGTACCTAATAAACTTGGGGAACACTAAAACTAACACCAAGACACAATATCACCGAGAATGAAACAAGTTTCTTACATTTGTACATTTTGTTCCCCATTCGGAATTTTTCTCAGTTTCTTTTTTTTCAGTATTTTCACAGCTCTCCTACATAGAGTCTCCGAGTCCAACATTTCTTTAACTTTGCCATACGATCCTTCTCCTAAGATATCACCCATTACATACTTACCTATGATTTTCGCTTTCTTCTTACGTGTTTGATAAATAATTTCTTTAGAATTAACGCGGTGAAAGACGAGCGGACCGTCATCTTCAGGTTCTGTTAACCAGTTATCAAGAGGCCGAGTGTCATCACCCAATTGAAAAAATGATGTGCCTCCAGCTGCCTCTTCTCTTTCCATCCGGCATTAAAAATTCAACAGTAACAATTTCAAGTATCACAGTTCAAGGCATAACAAACGGATAAAATGTACGTAAAATACTATAAATGCGAAACAAAAATAAAATTCTACTAGCAGACACTCCCGGGGCCATAGCTAAAATCTCAGCTGAGAGGACAGTTAAACTGATGCCAGATTGATTGTACAGAAGTCAAACTAGAAATCCCGAATATCCGAATTAGATTGATATCCTTTTAAAATAGGGTTGCGTTTCTCTAGTGCGACGTTAATTAATTACCATTACCTTTTAAAATAGGCTTGTCCACTTTTGGACCTTGCGCCATAAAACCCCAACCTCCAATCCTTTTAAAATAGCCCGTTGTGTTGCTCCAGTGTAACGTTAATTGAAAATACCAATACCAATCCTTTTAAAATAAAACTTTAATGGAATAAGATGGATTGAAAAGAATTCTTTGAAAAGTTCATCTCTAATGTGTAATTGTTTTTCTTTTTTACAACGAACTGGGCAAAGGAACAAAAATGAGAAATGGAGGGTTTTGAAAAATATTAAGTTATTATCGCCAAAAGAAAAACTTCGAATGTTGTTAAAACGTTTTCAAAGTACTTTTCTAGTTTTTAGTTGAGCTTTCTGCAAAATTTATCCAATGTGGGAATTTTTTTTTCATGCAGAACCACAATTTCCTACATCCGGCAACACCCGGTGATGGTTCTTTCAGCAAAATGAAATTTAAGTAAGAAAAACAAATTTACAAGAATTGTGGTTTTTTATTATCGAATGGCCCTCAAATCCGAACTAAAGTAAAATTGCATCACAAAATTTCTTTCCAACGATCATCGTTTGCTACAGCACCAGCCTGTTCATTTAAACCGCTTCGTCTGAGCGCGTATCGCTCTGATTATATGTTCACATATGAAGGCCCTACCCAATACGAACTAAATTCTGTGCTACTATGTTTTCTAATCGCACAGTGAATCCCAGCCCGAATCGTACAAGCATCAAAGAAGCCAATGATCATTTACAGTTATTGCATGAGCGAGTGATGGAACTGGAGTCCACTACCCAGGAGCAATCGGATGCCCTGAAGAAGAAAGAAGAACTTCTCCAGACGACCATTCGAGATATCACCGATCTAAAAGATGCCGAGATACATGATTTAACTTCAATAATTGACCAACTCAGAGACAGGGTAAAAAAACTGGAACATTTATTGCGGGAAAAGGAGCAGCAGATTGAGATTCTCAATCACCGGTGCAGCCTTGCGGAAGATGTAGCATCTTATACGCCGACTGTCGAAAAGCTATTAAATGCCATGAAAAAATTGCCATATAAAGGTGTGAAGCATGGCCCGACGAAGCTGAAGAGTAGATCCTTGCGTTCCCACAGCCAAAAACTGGAAAGAAAGCCCTCATCCGATGCTAGTCATTCCCACGATGGTTTAACCAATTCGGTTGATGGACACGCTTCTATTCCTAATCAATCTTTTGCTGACTTAAGGATTGGTAGAAGTTTTAATATTAATAGTAATTTCTCTCTTTCTGAAGATGATGAGCCGAGTGAAATATTATGAGTAGGTGCAGAGCAATAAATAGTGCTTCTTTCCTTCCTTTTTCCATGAAGAATATACATTACTTTAAAAGCGAAAGCAATATTCTCATCCGAAGAAACGTCTCCAAGCTTTTTTTGATTGGGGGAAACTACTCTTCAATCTGTTGATTGTACTAATTAAAAAGTTGGGTAGTGATATCTGGGTTTAAGGATATTATTTATCTGGCACAGTAATTGCTTTTATTTTCTCAGACTCCTGATTAGCATCTAAATTACTATTACCTATTGTATTTCAATTTTTACAATTTTATCTGGTAATGTAATGACTTTGCTAATATGCACAATTGCTTTTTATGCCTTTTCTGAATTTCCTTTAAAAACGTAGTATTGCCATTTGAAGACCGAGATAAAAAAGAAAATTGTATTACCCTGAAATGTATTATAAAAGGCAGTTCTGGTATCATAATTATCTAAAAAGAATTTTAATTTTTGTATTATCTAATTTTGCATCTGAATATATCTAAACTGGAGAAACTGATTCTTGAAATAATCAATTGAAATGTAAGACATGCAACGAACAAACCAGTTTGTAAGTTGACTTAGCTATAAATACGTTATTAACTGTTTAATAGTACATCATCGATGTATAATTCCATGATTAATATTGTATAGGGCATTAATATGCAATTCGACAATTTTTTTTCGATTGAAAAATAGTATTTAAATATCAATTTAACTTGCTAAACAATAATTTGGAAAAAAATTAATGTTTAAAAGTAATACTTGCAAAATATAAATCTACTTTGCTAAACAGTAATTTGTATGAAAAAATACAAATTAATGTTAAATATATGGTTAAACTCAACACAATACCATTGCCATTAGGCAATAATTTTCCATTGGTAATTAGCAATAATTTTGGAATATGGTAACCTATTGTAAGCCTATCCAAATAGCTGTTTGCCCATGAAAATTTTAATCGCCAGTTTGACGATGATCAGGTACCATGTTCTTGAGTTATACCATATAAATGTATGATGCTTCTACATGTTATGAAACGTTAATTTTTCAATGACAAAGTGTTTTGGGCTCTTTTCTTTTTACTCAATTCAAAGTCCTTTTAATTGTTACTCTGGCTTGACAGTTTAGTTGGACTAAAATAATTTAAGCATGATGTATTAACTCCTCTTTCCTTAACCATGAAGCAATAGTGAGAAACTTATTTTCTCTTCTCATCAATTTTACATGAAAATGTATATCTTGGAAGCATATATCAAAGCTGTTCAAATTCTTAAACCTTGATGTAACAAGCACTGGAGTTTTGGGGTTACCTAGAAGTTAATGAGTGAAATTTCAGTAGGAATTAGGGACCTAGCCATGTTCTAGTGTAAAGTTAAACATAAAAATATGTTTTAACTTTAATGAAAACTTTAACATAAAAATGTTTACTTTGGCAAATGTTTGTTCAAACTGAACTTATTGTTAATCATAATGAAAATGTATTTGTGTTTCAGTCAGAATGCAGAAACTCAAATAGTGGTTTATATCACTGGATGAAATCGAAACTTAAAACACTTTTGCCCCCTTCAGATTTGTAATTGCATTTCATGTTCCTGTTTAAAGGAGAATGGTATATGGGCAAGCAAGCTAGGTTTTCAGTGTACAAGAGTACTAAATTTGATGCAATATTATTTATAGTACATTCATGGACATTCTCATGCATACATATTAAGTAAAATATGATTTGATTGCCAAAAGTAACATTAATAATAGTCACAAATCATTACTCTCTTTATAACAAATGCTGTAATTCAGGAGGATTCCAAGATAATTTAATATTAATGTTGTCTGTAAAATATTGTCTAATTAGCCCTTGTGTAGTAAAAAATGACCTAGAATGAGAAGCCAAATAAATCTTATAAAATAAATTGGATCAATGAAGTTTGCAGAGCTGTATTTATCTTTGATCCCAGCAGAAAGAGTGCACATTATGGCTCAATTTGTTCTGGCATGGTTATCAAGTGGTCAGCTCTGGCTTATGTCATGTGTTTGGATTCCAGTATAAATGTGGTCGTTTTTAAGGTTTCGAAATTGCACTTACTGACTGTTGGCAACAAACCAAATCATAGCTTTAGTTTGAGAACCATCAAAACATTTGTTTGCTATGGCGAAGTATATTAGCAACAATTATCTCATTTTGGAAATAACTTATACAATTTCAAAGATAAGATTGCTTGATGTCAGGTTTGCAAACTTTAATTGTTATAGCATGGCTGTGGTGAAGGCAAATGACCTTGGGGAAGTCCATTTCTAGAAAGGTGTTATGCTGCCTGGAAGAAAGCTGCCATATGCAAAATCATATATGGTGACAATAGATGATTATTCATTTTGACAGCTAGTAATCACGATATAAACTAGGGCTGCCACAGCCGACTTTTTGCTAGTATTTTTCATTCTTGGCGTCTAGGGATATCTTTTTAGGCAAATAGTCTCAAAAGTTACTACTTTAAAAATTTTGGTGACTGAAAATTCACTGAAGGTATCAACGAAAATATTGTCCCTTATTTTCAAATGATAGGAAAAATATGTTTAGTAGTTTTCTTTAGGGGAAATTTTTTTAAGAGATTTCTTTGTTTTGTTTAAGAAGTTTTGGCGCCAAGCCATGGCAACCATGAAAGAATGACGTTAGAATCTGATTTTAGCAAGATTGTCTGTTTCATACTAATTTTTGTGTTTGCACATTTTGTGTTTTAGCCGATTCATTTTGTATCAGCTGCTACTACTACTTCACAAGTACTTTGGTTGTGACAGCCCTGAACTTGAAATCAGAATCCTCTTGGATGATGGCTATCATAGAAGTGCATTTTTTACATTTAGCCTGGCTTCTAATTTGACAAATACTCTTTCAAAGTCACAAATGTTTACTTTCCAGAGCTGGACCATACATTGTTTAGTTAAGAGTCACAGAGTGAAGTTTGCATTTTTTATGTCTAATCTTACATTTGACGACATCATTAAGTTTTAATTTGTCATGAAACCAATTCATAATATACTCTCTAGTTTTTAGAACTCTAATAACCAACATTGTAACCCAAGATTATATTGTTAGTTATTAGAACTTGTTTAAAATTACAACTTGTTTTAAGATAGTAATAACATTTCTTTAAAAATTACTTTTCGAACTATCAGTGCTTTACTCCCACTCTTAGAATTTAATGCATCCTGTTTATATCTTTTTAAATAAAAATTGAAATTTTATTTTTCGTTTTTTTACATGTTTTTCCATCATGCTTGTGAATTGTCAGAAATATAATTTATATTGTTACTCACCAAACTAAGTGGAAAAAATTTCGGTAGTATTATTTACATTTATATAAGGCAACTCATTTATAAATTTGAATTTGTAAATGTCAAAATGCAGTTTGATGTTAATATTGAATACCAAGTCTTTCATGGAGGGTTTACCAGAATTTTTCAATTTTATTAACTAATTTTTAAAAAAGAAAAATTATTGTTTGCTTTGACCTTATATGTTCTATTAAATGCCATGTTTAAGATGCTTAGCCTTAATGTTAAATGTTATTTGTACTGTGTATGTTCAGTGTAAATATTTTAAATGTTTTATATTTGTATCTTACCATTGAGAATGGTTTTGTGTGGGTCCAAGTCCAATCAACTGTTTGCAAAACTTTTGACTTTTTCTGACCGTTCTAAAAACACATTAAAAAACTGCCTTGTTTAGTTTATTTTCAAAAACTTTACATGCTTTATTGTACTCAATTTTGAAGTTAATCTTTGTCCTCCAAAGTAATTACCTACTTTATTGTATCAAAATGTAATGGTATTGAATGTGAATCAGATAAATTGATTAATGTTTTGTGAAAAGAGGAGTATAAAACCCTGATTACGAACATACTTCCTATCAGTATAAACATTTGGAGATAAATTAAATGGAAAATTAAAAACAATTAAACAACAACATTCTGTAAATAATACCTTATTTTTTAAGTGTAAGGGCGAGCAGATTTATAATATTTTTAAGTAGCAAAATAGAGATGCTTCTATTTTTTATAAATATCTCAAAATAATTTGCACATGTCTTTGTAGAGTTGTTTTGAATGTGGAAAGTATATCCATTCATATTTCCTTAAATATTTGTGTTAGAAAATATAAATATCTATATTTCGTACAAAGTATTTATGTTCTCTTTTTGAAATATGTGTCAATAAATGTAAGTGTTTATGGTATGTATATAAGTACTGCGTTAGCTGGCTGCAATTGGTATTTTTGATTTAGAGTAGCTATAGATATCTTGTCTGAAAAATCCATTGAAAACTTATCCATGCAATAAAGAGCCTTTTTAAATGTCGTTCCTCATTTGTGATGTGTCACATTTACTGGAAATGTAGAAACAATATGTAGAAAATATATTTATGTCGCAAAATAACTGATTAAACTTGGTGTTTAGAATTATCCGTCCGTTTCAAATATGTTGTCCCAAAAAAACAAAAAAGTAATTCAAGTGCCATTGTACTGAAAGTTGAAGAAATGTTGCATTTTTAAAAACATGGTTAAAGTATTAGTTTGTAAAACTGCATGGAGTGAAATTTGAATTTTCATGTTTTGAAGTTTAAAGCACCCTATCACAGCCCTGAAAGATTTCAGAGAAATTAATTGAAAAATAATTTTAAACAGTTCTTTTGTGTTTGAGTGTCAATTTGATGATATATTGAAGGCTAGTCATGAAGAAGAAATTTAAGATCATAGGGGCAAGCTTGTAAACAGGTCTATTTCAGAAAAACATGGTTTATTAGAATATAGATGCTCAATTCAATGGATTTAATATCCATAGGCATTTTGTAATGTGCCTATTAATTAATCTAACTGAGCCCAAAATGTATGTTTGATATTTAAAAATAAAAGAATATCACAATTTTAAGTGCTTACATTTTTGAATTACTGGAACTAAGTTATTTAAAGTTTGATTATTCTTTGGAAAAATGAATAAAATAGCAAACTAACATTTTATAGAACATAGTAAAATGCTTTAAAAAGTCGGTTTGTATTAATTTCAAATATCTACAAACTAATAAGAGAGCATTTAGATCATACTTAATTGAAAAGCTGTAGTGATAGAGGCATTAAATATATATAAATGGTTATTAAAAAAGTACCTTGAAGCTTACTGAAATGTAAGATCTACATCTAGAAGTGTCAGGAATATTTCTGATTCAGAATTTCCTTGCAGGATTATTGGTTAAAAATAACTGAAATTATATCACTGTTCTTTAGAACTTAAATTTTTTTAATATTTAATTGAAATATAGGTATATGTCTGATACTTCCTTAAATATGTTCACTTGTGTACATAGGTGAAAGATGATAAGTTTATTGCATTACTTTAAAATTGCATTTATTATATGTATCTTTTCCTCTGCACTTAAGGGTATGTATTTTTCTTTGCTTAAAAGTAGCTTATTTAAGAAAAATATAGCTAAAACCTATTAGATTTTCGTCCAACATGTGTAAACATTGTTTTTGTTAAGTATTTTTGAATTGGTTTGTACAACCATGAATTGACAACTCGAACTTTTGCATTTAGAATAAATTGAAAATTTTTGTATGAAATCATCTTTGTGAATATTTGTAATAATGCATGGAACTTTTATAATTGTCATTTTCCATAAACTTGAGTCTTGTAATAATTCTAATCAACTTTGGATTGTGTTTCGGGTTTTATGCCGCAAGGGGTCCAAAAACGGACAAACTATACCCAGCAACTTTATGAGTAATATAATGATAAATTATACATACTTATGTCACAAATTCATCTGAAATATATTTTTATTATTAAGGTATTTTTATTATAATTGTGTTTCCTGTTTTGTGTGCTGGAATTAAAATTAAGTTTTTCTAAATGTATTTTATTTCTATAAAGAAAATCAAAATTTAACTTTCTTTGTAAAGTTATGAAGAATGACTCATTTGTAGGAATATAGAAAATCATCAGTGAAATAATTTATGTATTTAATAAATGTTTTCATGTAGCGAAATTTTAAGTAGAATAGACAAATTTAAATACTGGATTTCTGATTTGAGTTCATATGTATCGGATTTAAAATTTCAGTAGAAAAATCTATGGAATACAATTTATGTTGCATTTATGTAAGAGTTCTCTACTTAAAGGTTAAAAGTACTTCCCTTTTTCAATCTCCAAATGTGTTGAAGATTTTAATATTTGTATGTTTTAAACTGCAGTGCAAAATATATACTTATTTGAAAGAAAGTTATGTACCTTCCGTTTTATAGACTTGTATCGCATTCACACTGCCAACAATTTGTAAATAATTTTTTATAGAGAAAGTAATCAAGCCGGAATCTTTCTGTTTGAAAAACTGAACATTTAAGTTTGTAAGAGGGTTTTTCAGTGTAAACAAAGGAGGAGGAAAATCCTCCAGCTTAGAATTATTTTTTATTGCAGTTTTGACGATGGTAAGGCGTTGATTAATTTTATCTACATACCGAAATTGCATTCAAATAACATGCAAAGCTACACGATGATTTCTAAACACGTTATCAAAACACTAACGCCCTTTGTATTCAACTTTACAGAAAAACCCTCTCTTAGAATAACTTGTTTTTGGTCTTTATGAATTATTAATTTAATTTTGAAAGGAGTTCACATTTCAAATATATTCCAGCAAATACGTCAATTAGAAAATTCTTTTGTAACTAGTTATTTTACATTTGGAGATGCAGTAGAAGCAGGCAACAGCGTGTTGCAGAAGTTTGTATAAATCGATAGATCCAAATGGGGACTTTAAAATGAGTTTAGCTATTTTAGGTCTAATATTACTACTAAAACGTCAGCTATTGCTTATTCAGGTTTTATGGTAATCTGAATCGCATCTGCTCATTTCCCACTAGCTTATCATCACTGAAATTTACTGAAAAATATGCAAGTCTATTGAGTTATGAAAATTATGGATGATGAATAAAACTACAACTCATGGCTAAAAATTTAGCATTTGTGCAATAGATATCCATTTTTCTTGAATGTATTTTGTATATAGATAAAAGAAACTTTAAAAATATTCTTTTTACCCGTGCTGTGAAACGAAATCTTGTGTTTTATCATTTCATTGTATTTTAGGCAGTGGGGTTTCTAGTTTATTTCCTAGTCTAGTCAACATAGATTAATCAGTAGGATTGTGCCATTTTTTAATAAAATGTATCTTATTCATGTATATAAAATAAGATCAATAGTGAAAGGGGACCTTTGAAATAATGTATCGAGGCAATTCCAAGGCGAATAATTGCATTTTTCATTCAACAAATACTGTAACAAGTGCATCTAGTGATATATTTTACAATTGTATTATTTGATTGAATGTTGATGAATTGAAAATGTGTTATGGATTTTTCTGCCTATTATTTTGCAATAAAACGTTACATGGAATAACTGTTCGTTTTCTTCACTTTGTCACGGGACAGAACGGGACTCCTAATGTTTGAACAAATATTTTATGACAAATGATGCCAGTATTTCCGTGTACGATGTATGTATACATTTTCTTTCACTATTTTAAGAGCGGAAAATAATTATTGGATTACAATTTAGTAATAACCCCCTTTTTAAGTATATTAGTCTAAACGATTAAATATCTGCCTTATAGGTAGATGAAGATTAGGTAGTTTTTTTTATTTATATTGGAGGCAAATTTTTTATTGAGGCCACGGTTGGAAGAGCAACGAATTAGCAACCGGAGGGTTCGTTAAATCTGTCGTAGTCTCAAATGCTCTCACGTTGGCGTGGTGTAGAAGTTTGGAGAATGGGGTGCCAGCTCAGGTGTGCCCATCATCTGACCGTGATTCCTAATTACGAGGATTTTTTCTTGGATCCTTTCACTTCGGGATAGATCTCGGACCGTGGGCAATTGTTCCAATTGCAACATTAATTAACTACCAAGTTATGATCCTCAACACTGAAAAAGCTACTTTTTAATTTAATAGAACGTTACTTTTCGCAAAGCTAAAATGTGCGTGATATACTCGTCTTCACGTTCACATACAAGACTTCATTGTTTCAATTCATGAGTTCTTTGCAGGCAATATCCATCCTACGAAAAATCAGACCAGTTAAGGTGTCTTTGACAGCCCCAGGGGCACCAACTCCTGCACCCCTCCCCAAAAAAGAAAAACCCAAGGTAAGTAGGTGGTTAATTAATGTTACACTGAAGAAACACGGGCTATTGGCGACGGTCCGAGATCAATCCCGAAGTGAAAGGATCCTAGGACAACGCCTCGTAATTTTGAACTACGGTCAGATGACCAGTCAACCTGGCATCCTATTTTCTAAACTTCTACACGACACCAACGAGAGGACATTTGAGACCCCGTCAGATTTAACGTGCACCAGCCCTCGTGTACTCAATGGTCTGGCTGAATCGAGTTTCGAACTAGCAAGCCTCCGGTTGCTAATTCGTTACTCTTCCAAGTGGGCTACCACGGCCCTAATTGTTTTATAGAAAAATGATTATTGCCCCAACGCACAGATATGAAGCCACTGGGGCCTTAGTCGTCTCTCTCCCCAAGTTGGCACCATTTATTACCCCATTCTGCTAGACAATCATTAATTTAGTGTGGTTCAAAATTACGTGGTGTTGTCCTCGGATCTTTCCCTCTTGGATTGATCCCGGATCGTCACCAACAGCCCATTGTGTTGCTCCAGTATGACGTTAATTGAAAATACCAAATACCATTAATTTAGTTTAAGTGGTCCTGGCGGATGAAATTTTGCATGGAACTTAAAGAAAAAAGAAGATTTGAAGTAAATAAAATACATTATGGCATACATATAAAATAGAAATTAATTATATTTACAAGTACTCTTTCAGTTACATCATATGGAAATTAAATTCAATACTTCAAAAGTACAAAATGTGACGATACACTCAAATAACAAGCTCGAGAAACTGCTACCAATTGTTATCGATAATAGACGATGTTTATTTACGTAGTTACGAGAACATAGGAATGATTAAAATTCAATCATGGCAGAAATCAAGACTACTCTGTTCATTCACACGCTCCTTTAAAACTCTAATTTTAAAATAGAGATACAAAAATGAAAATCCAATTTAAAATAGAGGTACAAAAATGAAAATCCTATTCAAAATAGAGATACAAAAATGAAATCTCTGAGAATGTTCTTCATTTTACAGAAAAGAGTTTCAATTCCTTAGCTGTATAAAAATTATATTTATGCGAAATGGAAAACAATCAACTCAAAATATGAAAACTTGACCTTTTCTTTTAGAATTCTTTGTAGGTTGATTCGTTTGTTATAGTTGTGAGATTTAATAAGAACTTGAATTTTATTAAATATTTTAACCCATTTCAAGTACGTATTCGCCATACCACCTTTATATCCGTAAGTTCATATTTTACTAATAAATTGTGAAAAATGTTCGAAATGTTAACAAAACAGTTTAAAAAATTCTATCTAATCTTAATGTATTTCAAGAAAATTTCACTTAAAAAATAATTGAGTGTAGAAAAGCCAAGTGAACATTCCTATACGCAAGCCTTGCATCTGCAAGGTCAACAAGAAAAAACGCTTACAATTAGCAGAACTGAATAATAAATGATTTTTCATTCTGCAAGTTTTTCATTTACGAGACTTAATTTAACTTATCTGAATCTATAAGAAAATGAGGCCGTGGTACCCAGTTGGAAGAGCAACGGATTACCAACCGGAGGGTTGCGAGTTCGAAACTAGGTCCAGCTAAAGACCGTCGTGTATACGGGAGCTGGTGCACGTTAAATCTGTCGTGGCCTCAAATGTTCTTACGTTGACATGGTGTGGAGGTTTGGAGAGTGGGGTGCCAGTTCAGGTGTTGTTCTCGTCATCTGACCCTGGTTCAAAATTCTGAGGCGTTGTCCTTGGATCTTCCCCTTCGGGAGTGATCTCGGATTATCGCCAATAGCACGTTGTGTTGCTCCACTGCGACGTTAATTAACTACCTATAAGAAAAGTTTCAATTTGAGGAAAGCTCAACTAAAAGTTACATTTCCAGAATTCGAAATCCACTGTAAAACTAGCTGGAGGTTTCGTAATGGTATGTGTATATATAACATTAGTTTATATACACATAACCATAGTTTATTAGGCATGGGTGAAAACTGCATTATTGGAAAGAAATATGGATCATTATGTATAAATTGGCATTCTGAAATAAAGTTCAAGAAAAATTGGATTTGGAAGCGATGTTTACTTTTATCAGACAATGATCCCAAGCATCCCAGTTTGGATTGTAAGATGATTGTTGCTACATAAGTGCTCTAAGTCATGGAAACACCTCCCCAGTCCTCAGACTTTATTGTTATTGAAAATTTATGAAAAAATATGGTTCACACTATCACACTTCGAGTAAAAACAATTTCCAACTAGCTTTAATAGAAGTATGGGCCGAAAATGGGCCAGTTTATCGTAAAAATTTGTTTAATCAATGCCTGAATGACTTTTAGTTAATGTCTGGGAATGCACAATAAGTACTAAAACGATTTTTCTTTTCCTATTTGTACTTAAAAGTGCCTCACATTTCATTGTTTCCGGTTTTCATTTTGTGAAAAAGTATGTAACACTTTTTTCGGTTAATTTCTTATAAATACAAATTGTTATAAAATTATGAATACTAACAACAAAAAGTATAATATTTACCTCTAATTTAGGGAATAATTTAAAAAACATTCTTAATCATCCCTATTTTACGACTTTATCAATTTAACTAAGATATCAAGTTTTTACTTTGATTTATATTGTAGACATAAAATCTCTGAAAATTCATATAGGATAAATTATTAAGTACCAATAAAAATTCCTAACATTCTGACACTAGGATGGTTCAAATTAGAAGAAACTCAATAAAAAGTTCTTAAGACAAAAGCAAAATAGTATGAATTGTTAGTGTTTTATGGTGTCCCAAACTTTTAGGACATGCGACAAACCGGCTTGGCATGTTATTTGCAAGTTCTTTTTACAGTTTGTTTTATTGATACTTGCTAATATGTATAGTTTTTGAAATATATTCTTCCTTTTAGAGATGACTACTAAATACAGAGCTATTGTAGATAAGTGCTAAAATTAAAATAGGGTTAATAATTTTTCAAATGGAAAATTCATGGAAATTTTAAACCCATGAACGTGACGAGATTTTCAAGTAGTGTAGTATTGCTTTTTTTCCCCACAATACACATAGTGACTAAATTGTCATCTATTGGCTGAAAAAATATTAGAAAATATTATATTGAACTGGTTTGAAGTCATGAAGGAAAGACTGCAGATTACAGAAAGGATACGTGCTAACCCCTCAGAGTTAAATGTCTCTTTTCTTGTAAAACATTCCATTTTACTAAGTACAGAAATGTATATAAAATTGATCGAAATGGGTCTATAGAATTTATTTTACTTCACATCATGACGATAAATCTTTTCAGGATTCATATTGTTACGTAGAAATAAGAATTCGAAATAATAAAATTTTCATTGCTTATTTTGAGAAAAGAGAAACACAGCAGGGCATAAAAGAAGTGGAATAAAATCATTAATAAAGAATAATCAACATTATATACGAGTACAATATTAAAAATCGTTTGATGTTTTAGGATTGGATACAAAAAGCTTCTAGAAAGTTCTATGAAGCCATTAGCAAAAATACAAAATAAAATGTTTACATTTAAATGAAAAATAATTAAGGAAAAATATCGTCTGCACAGTTTAGCTCGTTCCAATATTTTAAAGAGTAGTAATGAAAGATAAGTAGAACAAATTACTTTAGGTAAAATTTTATTAATCATGTGTGTTGTGTTTTCGACGCTCTGTGGTCATCTTTTGCAACACGAGGATTAATTAGATGGGGACCTACGGCTTAAAGTGGATTCTGAATCATATTAACATCCAAGCCTAGACAGGGATTCTAACTCAAAGCTCGTTGGACTGAGGGCCAGAGATTTATTAATTAGAATACTTGCCAAAAATTACCGAAATAGGTTTCTGAATGCTTTTGGTTAGAATCTATCAATCAAAAGCAGAGAAAAAGCATTGCTGTAATTAGTTTCTATACTTTGTTTAGCGCATGATATACCCGCATCCAATCAATTTGGCCAAACTGTAGTCAATGGCCAGTTGTGTGCTACAGTGTGACGTTAATTTAACTACCTACCAATAAATTCAAAATCGTTTTTCAGTATAAATCTGAGTTTAAATTTTTAAGAAATCAAATAGGATTTATTTATTATTTTCTTGAAAACCAATGTATTTTAAATCGTACTTGTTCACTTAAACCTAAAAAAAGAATTACACCCGAAAACGCATTGTTCATTTTTCTTGTACTCCGCTTATCACTGTATCAAAACTTTTTATTCAATTTTATATTCTACTAGCAGAATAACCCGGCGTTACTCGGTTTGAATTGGTTAACTAAGTTCCGTTTTCGCTAATAAATTGTAATTCCCATTCATCCCATACAACTACCACACTTTAAAGGTACAAAATTGTTAAATACCCAATTTCACAAATGTAAATAAATGGCATATTTAACATTTTACATTTTGGTAGAATTTAAACTTTTATTAAGACAGAAAAGTCTCTAGAGTGCCAATATTACCCAGAATGCAAAAACTAGTTCAGAGTATGCATATAAATGCCTTGTATGTCATTTAAAAGCAAAAACGTTTCCCAAAATTATCATACAATGATTAAAAATGTTTTTAACCTAATTAAACCATTATTTACCTTCATTATAGTTATTGAATGAGAAACGTCACATTCAAAATCCAAATATACATCTTAAAACAGATTTTAAAGAAGCCTTCGAACGAAAAGTAATGAATGTATCAGTTTTTTCACTACAAATAGATTCTTGGAATATAACGGATACAAATTTTTAAAATTAAACGATTAAAAAAATACCAAGGTTGCCATATTAGCTACCGGTCCTATTTCAAAACGTTTTGTTTTGTATAGTTTTATTCTCTTTATCGTCTTGTCAAACATATTCAGAATTTTTTTTATATTTCGTAAAGAAAAAATAAGGCTCGAAATAAATAAACTATTAGAATTCAATTTCCTTAAAAATGGTGTTGGAAAATAATTGATATTTCAGCAGAACTGGTAAAACAACCCAAGTAATTGCAATGCTCAATATACCCAGCAACTCCAAAACTATCAAATTATGGTTGATTTAAGTATAGTTACTCAGATGTTTTAGCTTGAAACTTGCCTAAACATGTAAACAAAGAAATTTCAAATAATTCATTCACTAAACTAAAATATAGTTATCAAATATAAAACATTACATTAAAATATGTTGAGCAAATCTTATGTGATACTTGTACAAACACACAGACACAAAATCGAACATAGAACGGGAAGACGCACAGACACAAACGCAACCAAGTACAGTCCCTAAATGAATGTAAGTACTCACAGTATGCAAAGTTTCATGAAAATATCTTCAACCATTTGGACGTAGCATGGGCACACACATACAGACACACAGATGGACCGACAGACACCAAACGAGCAAGAGACGGATTTTGCATCAGAAGGGTCCAAAACGGATAGTAAACTTGAAATGGGTCGAAAATATTTAATGTACAAACACTCCATTCTTATTTATATAGATTCCGAAAATAATTTTGTTAGGGCCCAGTCTTCTCTCATCGTATGTTTGACCTGTAAAATAAACCAAACTTTGATTTGCGCTGGTTAGACTTTTTTAGTATGTATTTATAATTTTTCTTTAACATAAAATATATTTCCTTTGAATCTGGGGCCGCAGTAGCCAGTTGGAAGAGAATCGGATTAGCAACAGGAGAGCTGAGAGTTGAAGCTCGGTCCAGCCAGACCGTCGTGTACATAGGGGCTGGTGTACTTTAAATCTGTCGTGGCCTCAAATGTCCCCACGTTGGCGTGGTGTGGAAGTTTGAAGAGTGGGGTGCCAGCCCAGGCGTTGACCTCGTCACCTGACCGTGGTTCAAAAATTACGAAGCGTTGTCCTTGGATCTTTCCCTTCAGGATTGATCCCGGACCATCGCCAATAGTACGTTGTGTTGCTCCAATGCGACGTTAATTAACTACCTACCGACTATTTTTAAACCTGTCCTTATTTTCTTTTACGTAAAAATATTTGTATTTGTAAAATCAAGAGAACTTCGGGGACTGCCTGAGCCCCTCAGGTCTCCCCACTAAATATATCGTTGAGTATTTGTCCTTACTTTTCTTACCTATGGGTTATTTATTAAGCTAACAGATCTGTTTCGTAAAATTTAGAGCATTTCGGGTACTGCCAGGGCATTAAATAAACTTAAATATCTACTACATTGTTTTTCTACCTATACGAAATTCGACACATTTGGGAAAAAAAATCATTGATGAAAGAGAATACGTAGTCTCTGGGTCTCTCCCAACCACGTGACATCGATCTAATGCCGACGTCAGACCGTCAACAAAAGGAGTGATCTAGCGAATCGCGAATTCTCCGTATTTTTCCCGCACACTCGTTTGTTTCTCCACGCGCCAGAAAGGAGCGATTCAACCTTCGATTGGAGATCGTTTGCTTGTTTTCGCTGCCATGTGCAAGCCTTTTAAACACCTGTCATAAAATTCGCTTTTATTTACCTATGAAGCAAGCTTTCGGTAAGTTATAAGCATCATTTCTTTTATTTCCCTATTGTATAAACTTTGGGATGGGTAAGATACATGGAATTGAAATTATTCTGAAAAGATTGTTCCGATGTTCTTTTGTTTTTCTGCGTCCTATCTTCTATTTTGTACTCTTGTCAGAAAATGGGGTATTGTACTTTTTTTGAGACGAATACGAACCAATTCTTAAGTTAAGCCAATGTGTGTTTGCGTGTGTGAGAGTAAAGTTCTTTCAAATTTATGCGTTGTAGTTATCTCATCATTAACATTAAAAATTTCAAATAATTAAGAGTTTGAAAGAATTTAATTCCTTTATATAGAATTTCTAGAATATTTTTATGTAGAATTTCTAGAATGACTATTTTAACTGTAAGTTTTGAATTCATAACAGGAAACCTTAAAGCTGATTTGATGCAATGAGTTTTATTCATTGAGTAAACACAAGATCTTTACAAGATATAGAATTAGTATTAGAAAAAGTAGCATTCTTTTTGTAAATGCAATTGGAATTCCCCATATAACATTTTCAAAGATGTTCCAAAAACATATGAGCTAAAATTTCAAGCTATAAAGATTATGTTTAAAAATAAATATGCATTTGTAACATTCCAGCATGGAATGTACTCCTGGTGTAAAATATGTTTCTTATGATGTTATATAATTATAACCCTTCGTTTAAAATAATCGTAGTATTTGATAGTATAAAAATCAGGCATCTTTCAAAACCATTTGATCGGAAATGTTGTTATATTTAAAAAAGTGGATTCTACGTGTGTACTGCGAATCAAATTGAATAATTTTCCAAAATTGCTTCCACATTCCCCTTGACATGATCGAAAATTTAATTTTAGTTAACAAAAAATTTGTTTGGGTAACACAAATTTTAAAATATTTTATTACCGTCTATGTTTAAATGCACGCTTTAGTATTTTCTACTGTGCTTTAGAAATTATTATAAAAATATCACTTTACTGTTTTTAGAAAAAAATGTTCCAGTAAATGCTTGACTATTTTATGTGTTTGCATAGCACCATTAAAAATATTATCTTGTTTAGTACATCTTTAAACGCATAACTCTATACTTGACTAAATATACTTTGGAGAATATTAAAAAGGACATCTATGTTAGAGAACATATTTATTATTCAGAAATCACACAAAAGGCGATTTTTACTACCCATTCTTTAACACAATTTTATCTAATCCAGATTTCATCGAAAGGAAAAGTTAGGCAGAAACGCCTTTTTTACGAACTTTAAGTAACATTCTGTTTTATGAAAAAATCATAATGCGTTTCCTAATGTTATTTCATGCATTAACCAATAGTTAAGGTCATTAGCTTTTCTTGTTAGTTAAAGAAGTATACTTCCAATCAGAGCAAGTGTTCAAATTAAGCATATATATTGGATACATTGCATATTTTTCAAAGAATCATATACGAGTACAGTATATTACGAAAAAATTAACTTTTTATTCTGGCATTCTTCCAAAAATCTTTAAAGGAACAGACTTTCAAAATCACCAAAATCGATGCTTTAATTTTAGCGTTAAAAATTAATTGACGTTACGTTCTGTGGTAGCAAAAACATTCTTAAATTACGATAATTTTTTTACGGAGTTACACCTTCAACAACATCAAATATATCGCAGATAAATATAGTATGTTTACTACAAAAACGGTGTTTTTCTTTGATTAGATTTTTTGACATTCTGATTTTAAAATATTCCCTGCGCATATGATTTTAATTAATTAATTTGAAATGTTTTGGGATAATTCTTGAAATCTGTTGCATATATCTAAGTGCAAATGAAAAGTTCATCATGCTTCCAAATTTTGGTTTATGAGTTGCTTAACCTGTTTTTTGCAAAATATATGTAGGTGTTTTAGTACAAAATATTTTTGCTTTACAATTAAGCAATACATTTACCAAATGGAGTTCATTTGATTCATATGTGTACAAACTATTATGTGAATTAAAGTTTTGACAATGCAAAAAATTAATGCGCATGGGACCTATCAAATTTCAAATGTATCAACATTTTTTAACACGTTTTATGTAATAACTTCCGAATGACTTAATATTTTTGGATCAAACTTTGTATACAGGCTTTTTAGTAGAAAAGAAAGTCTGCGTAGACTTCATGATGATAGGATAACAACTGCAAAAGGTAGTTTTGAAACTCTACTCTCCTCTTAAGTACGAAAATGTTCTTGTGACTGGGATAATTAAAAATTTCATGTTCATAAACAAATTATCCACGAAGTTATTGAATTTAAATTTTAATCAGTATGTTGTGCGGTTTGCTCACCGTGTGCCCCACTTCCACATCTAGTTTTAGCGGATTGCTGAAAATGAAATAATTTAATCTTTCTGTCTTTCGATTAAAACTCATCTTATGAGTAGATTCAATAAAATTCGTGTGTAACACTTTTATGAGACACGTATTAGTTTTCATGTCTACATCTAACAATATCTTAATCAGTCTGGTTTTGAATGAAAACTTTTCAAATGATATAGTCAGCATCCATTCTTGATTTGAAAACTCCCTTTTATTAAAATTATGTATCTATAACAAACGTTTAAATAGATAATTACCGTATAATATACATTTTGAATCCCCCGTGTATACGGGACACAAGAAAATTTGACGCAATTGTTTTTACATCAAATATAAATCTAAATTCTGCTATATCCAAGACACAGCTTCTAGCTAATTTAGCAGATCTTGGTAGACGAGATATCTCGTCATTAGAGGAAAACTGACCAGAACTTGATCTCGTCATCATAGAACAATTGGTAGTATCTTAATGGGGATACATCTCGTCATTAGGCAAAATTAGTCAGATCTTAATGAACGAGATATCTCTTCCATCAGGATCAGGTCCAGAGCAAGGGCTAAGGGTGAAAGGAGTGTTGGACGAGATATCTCGTTCATCAGGATCTGACTAATTTTGGTAATACGAGATGTATCTTCACGATATTGCGGATTGTTTTATGATGACGAGATCAAAATCTGGTTAGTTTTCCTCTAATGACGAGATACTTCGCCAAGACAACCACCAGGGGGGTTGAACCGAGATGAAAGTTTGTTCACCCTTCGCTGATCTAACACCTTACAAAAAGCGAGCTCTCACCATCTTTCAACGTCGAATAATCCATCAAACCGTGTTGGTACATTTTCATTACAGGTAATCGTGTTGTGGTTACCGGTGTGGGTCTGCGAGAAAGCCTCACTGACCCCGTTTCCCGGTGATCCACTGTCAGATAGGGCAACGGAGCTATCAGAGCGAACCATCAACTAACGGATGGTACCCGGAAGTATAGAATTAAGCCAAATATTTCATAAATTCTCTGTACCAGCGACTGAAAAAAACTGTAATTATATTGAGTGGTTGTGTAACTTGTAACCTTCATCGGTGTTTCGGGACGCATACCTTATATGTCCATTTATATAAAAAGTAAATAATTGTTACATTTTATTAATTCTTTTTTAGAAGGGGTTTTGAGAGATAGATTCAATTTCCCGACAGATTCCAGGAAATCCAATCTTTTGAGATCATATTAATTCGGTTGGTTGGTGGTTTTGAGGTTTTATGGCTGTTTTGGACAAGCTCACCAAACGCAAGACAACGCCAAGTAAAAAATATCAAGAAAAGGGAAAAAAGAAGGATCGGAAAACAGTGGGATGGAAATAGAAAAAGATCGCTTGGGTATCCCGGGAGCGCGACTCCCCATGTTTATGGCGCAAGGGTCGTATTTGGCCAAGTTGCGTCAAACACCAGACAACTTCACGAAAAAACCGTGAAGCTCGTGTTTTCTAAAGACAGTAGTAAACCCTATGAAAAAAATTATCTCTAGAGTACCTCGTGTCCATGAAGGCCGTACTCACGTAAAGGAGATGTGCTCCTGAGGGTTATGAATTTGGATAACATAATTTGTCCTTACGATTTTCCTGTGTGCTTTTTAAAAAATATTTAAGTTTATTACCTTGAATCACATCATGAAAAACATTTTAAAAATTTATTTGCTTGTGGTTTTTATTTTTAGAATTATCGTTTCAATTTATACTGAATAACTTATAGCCGGTCGCAAAAGTATCCGTACCTCCCTCTTATTATTCCCGTTCCTGGAATTCAAGTCAAACAGAAAATGTCATTAGATTATTTCGGAAGAAAAAAAGATTGAGACTCATTTAACATTAGAAGCTCAAAATTTCAATCCCTCATAACTCATCATAGATTTGACCAAATCTAAGGTATTTTATATGAATTCTGGCAATTTTGATCGTGAAAATCAGAATCTGTAATCAAAAGTAGAGGTTAATCTTTTTAAAAAAATTGATTTGTTATAAAATTTAATGTGAAGATGGACCATTTTGCAAATAAAATCTACATTTATTTATAGTAGACATTAGATTCCAAGTTATATAACATTTTTGGTTTTATTGCACCATTACAGGGACTCGAATAGCAAGAGGTGGTTGGATACTTTTTTGACCGGCTGTACAATCGAAAGTTTTTTTATGCTTTAAAATTAGACATTTAGATATAAACTTAATTTAAAAACCTTAAAATCATTTACTTTTATTTTATATATATTTCCCCTGGTTATTTACTGCTTTAAGTAAGTTCATTTATGCAGATTGTTATCCAAGGGGCAAAAGAAATGAGGTGTTTTGCTGTGAATTGTGTTTTTATTATACACATAAAAATGTTATCATTTTAATTAATATATTTTCTTGTTTTATCGTTATTTGAAAAAAAATTATACTATCACGTTCTCTGAACAAATAGTAGGATTCACTTAATCAGATACTTTCCTAAATTCTATGAAAATGTGAAATGTATTATATAGTTTTTCAGTTTTGTCTTTTAATTTAAACTGATAAAAAGCATTAATTTTGTAATTAAATTTCAAAAGTTTAAAAATACCTTCGGTATTTTATTTAATACACATTTATATCTGAAATTTATGTAGTAAAGCAGAAAAGAGATTATTCAGCCAATGCAAATAAAACATTCTGTTAAGGATAACAAACACAGCATTTAAACAGACAGCTGTGTTGCATCTTGTATTGCTTCACTACATAATTAGAATCGGGTTAAAGATCCATTGCTCACAAAAATGTTTACCTTAGAAGTTTCAGGACTACAGCAATATATTAATTACTACAGAAGTAACCGAAATTTTTACATGTGTGTATGCTAATAAATATATTTTCATAAATAAGTCGACAGCCCTTCTAGAATAGTCTTACAAACAAAAATTTTCTGCCAGAGCTTTTTGTACACTCTTGCAAAGAAAATTTGCAAATGTTTTATAATGAATGAGCTTATTACAAATATTTTTTTTTTTTGTCAAAGATCATATGAAAAGAAATACTCTCGATAAAATATCACTGCCAATAGATTCGAAATATGAATAGAATAAGTATGTCAAGATGAATACTCTAGTTGAATTATGAAGTCATGTAAAGTCGACATATGAACATGAATAGTATAAATATTCCTAACTCACAAATGGCAGGTTGTAGTCCAATACTTTTATAAATGCAACCCTCCCCAAAGACATGCTCTCTTTTCTTATCGAATGGTAACAACGGATATAAAAAAATGTAAAATCGACAGTTTTATATATGGAATTTATTCGCCAATTTTGCCGCTTAGTTTAAACATGCTTAATTTAAGTTGTGGAGCTGCATAATAGAGCTCAAACTACATGGAAAAGCTCGCAACTCTAAAGAAAACTTTCAGCAGTCTGGTTACAGATAGGAATGAGAAATCTGGAAGATAGAAGAAAATACGAGATCGAAAATAGGTTTAAAGTAAAAAAATGCCGAATTATTTTTGAACAAGGGTATGGGATGAAATTGATGTAGAAGTCAGAATCGAATAGCGGTGTGTGCTTTTTGCCATATATTTTATTGGAAATAAGAATTAGCATCAGTAACAGTAAACCAAAACAAGTAAATGTATTGTTATATATTTTTTAAATAATTCTATTTTATCTTTTTACGTATGAAGTCCATTCATGAATATGGATGCTATATTAACTGTGAATCGATTGAAATAAGATATGAAATATCAGTAACTTCAATAGATGTAAGCATTTAAAGAAGTTTAGCTCTGATGTTAAGCATGGGTCTACAAGTTTAAAAGGTACTACAGCATATCAGAATATTTTTCAGGATAGTGTTGGGAAGAGTAACGGATTAGCAACCGAAGGGTTGCGAGTTCGAAACTAGGTCCAACCAAAGACCGTCGTGTGCGCTGGGGCTGGTGTATGTTAAATCTGTGGTGTTCTCAAATGTCCTCACGTTGACGTGGAAGCTTGGAGAGTGGGGTGCCAGTTCAGGTGTTCACGTCATCTGGCCGTGGTTCAAGATTAGAGGCGTTGCCCTTGGATCTTTCCCTTCAGAATTAATCCCGGACCATTGTCAATAGCCCGTTGTGTTGCCTAATGTGACGTTAATTAACTACCTACCTTTTATAAAAGTTGCAATTTGAGGAAAGCTCAACTAAAAGTTAGATTTTCAGAATTCGAAATCCACTGTAAAACGCTCTTGCTAGAGTTGGCGTGGAAGTTTGGAGAGTGGGATGCCAGTTCAGGTGTTGACCTCGTTATCTGACCGTGGTTCAAAATTACGAGGTGTTGTCCTCAGATCTTTCCCTTCGGTATTGATTCCGGACAGTCACCAATAGTGTTGTTCCAGTGAGACGCTAATTAACTATTTACCAGAATATTTTTCAAGATTACAAAATGATTTCTTTGTAGATTCCAACTGTAAAATGGAATGGTCATCCTAAAGCCAATAAAGCAGTTCTTCCACATTATCAAGGCAAAAACCAGTCCGTTACAAGATGCTCTCAGCCACCGTGTCCGGGCACTACGGACTCTTCGAAGCCATCCGCTACAAGAGACACAGGCAAGCCATGCTCCTGGCCGAAGCTGGAATTGACGTGGACTGCAGGAACGAGAAGGGACAGACCCCGCTCATATACACAGTTGTGACTGTGGACGACTGCAGTAGAAGTAGGACTAAGCTGGTGAAGTTGTTTCTGGAAGCAGGGGCCGATCCAAACGCTGCGGACTGGAAAGGACTGACGGCTTTGATGCATGCTTCTATTTCAGGACAAGCTGAAACGATCAAACCGCTATTGGAATGTGTGAGTATCTTGTCTTATAATTCAGTGGTGGATTACCCACTAGTTCGATTTATTCTAAGTCCCTTTTTAGAAGTCCCAAGACCTTCGTTCGTGTACCATTACATATTTCAAACATATTGAATGTTTAGTAACGCTGTTGGTTTTTATGGCTTAAGCTGTTGGTTTTTATGGCTTAAGTTGTTGGTTTTTATGGCTTAAGCTGTTGGTTTTTATGGCTCAAGCTGTCTTGTATTTGGCCAAGTTGTTCCAAACACAAGACAGACATATCAAGTTATTGTGAAAAGAAAGGATGGAGAGATTGGTTTGATCTTTTATGCTAAAGGGCCATATTTGGCCAAGCTCCGCCAAACGCAAGACAACGTCGAGTAAAAGATGTCACGAAAGGAAAAAAAAGAGGGATTAGAGAAGAGTAAAGGGATGAAAGGCAGAAAAAGATAGCTTGGGCATCCCAGGAGCGCGACCCCCTGTATTTGCCAAAGACAGTAAACTCCATGGGAAAAGAAAAGATCAGTCCTCGGGTTCGTGAAGCCCGAACACACCTAAAGAAGACGTGCCTTTGAGGGATTTTTAGTAACACGGAATGTTACGACTTACTGTACTATATTCATTTATACATAGAGGATTTATTTAAGATACATAGAGGATTTATTTAAGATAGTACATTTTTACTGCTAAAAGAGGCAATACAAAAGTATGTTTTGAATAGTGAACTTTAGATTATAATGTTTAGTAAAGCATAATTCATATATGCATATGTATTGAGGTATTAATACAAATATAATTACACAATTGAAGAAATATTAAAAATTTCAATACCCCCATTCGTATTCCATGGTAATTCCAATTCAGTTCTTTAGGATGCTCAACCTAAAAGAAATGTTATCCTCAAATATGGCATCTAAAAGATTTTTCTTTTGAAATTGACCATGTGTATAAAATCAGTATTTTCTTTATAATTTATATGTTCAAATTTTAGTGGACTTTCTTAGTATGAAAAATATTTCGATAAGAAGCGTACCTGTACATGAACTCCAGCCACGATCAAATTAATTCCTAAAGATCAAATGGAAAATAGTTTGAATTCTTGTGATAACAGTTTAGTTTAATTGAGTTTTAGAAACTTTTATTTCTGGTAAGCAATTCATTTTATTGTTATGAGATATAAGGCATACATCCTGAATTTAGAAAAATCTTGAAATTGAGTTGGGAGAAGAGAAAAAGAGTTGTGTACCTATTCTTTGAATAGGAATCGACGGGTATTTCTGTAAAAGTTGCTTTTCCTCAATAACGTTGTTGTTGCGGGTAGCCAAATAGGAACAGAAGCGGAACAAATAGGATCACGCTTTAACAGAACTACCCGGCATTGCTCGGGCTGAAATTGATGGTTATGTTACTCTATGCTATTGCTATGGGGATTTTAAATTGTTTTTAGCCCCCTCTGCACACTCAAGACAAATATAACGGGGTAATAAAGTCGAGTTCTTTTCCCGCAGGATTCTAAATCATAAGTGTACCAAATTTGGTAATCAAACTTTTTTGAATTTGTCAAAAAGTGATCGTAATGACAATCAATGTTGTTCTTGTGGGGATTTCGAATTGTTTTTAGCGTTCTTTACAGACCCAGAACGAAACGAAAGAGAGTTAATATATAACCTGTTTCCCTGATTCTAAAGAGTGAGTGTATCAAGCTTGGTGTGGATTGGTCAAGCGGAGTAGATTTATTTGTATAATAGAGTACAGATAGACAGACAGACGCCAACTCTGCTTTATATATATGAAGAGTAGCGTACGGTTAGAATTCGAACTGATATACCCTAGTGAAATTTTCTTTCTATATGAATCAGTAATTTCCTTAGATAAACTATAAATTCGTGAAATTCAGTTTATCCCTCAGAGCGTCACGAGATTCGTAGAATTGTTTGATCCCACAACACACACAATGACTAAATAACCACATACATTTGTTTGAGGAATCCTTACTATTGATCAAGGTCAAAACTGGTGAGAAGTCATACAGGGAATACTGTGGGTTGCAGAAAAGATACATGCGCGCTAACACCTTAGAGCAGGCCTGGCCAACCCAAATGGTTTCACGAGCCACTTTGATGACGAGTAACGTTACAGCGGGCCGCACTTTAGGTAAACATGCTTTTAAAAAATATAATACAAATACAAAATGAATAAAATTTTATTGTTATACTATGATTTAAATATAATGAACTCTCGAGTCTTAATTAATGAGATATTTGTTAATCCTTTCCTTCACTTAATTTTTGTAAATCTACATTTTTGTTCGGCGTTGCACATCGTAGCTGGTTTTCTAAATTGGCATCAGTTAATGAAGCACGTGATGAACTCTGTAAATTTCATCTTCGAAAATTTTTTTTCACAAACATGTGGATCCAAAAGCACTTACAACTCGTGCAAAATATCTTAAGTTGGAATATCGGATGTAATATAAGTATTGTAAAAATTAATTTTTGACGTGGACGCAAAAATTTGTTCCATTTCATTGTTGCACTGTAACTCAATTAACTCCATTTTCAGATTTTCAGGAACACTCTTCACGTCAACATGAAATGGGCATGAAAATATTTCAAACATTTTATCATATTTTGCTAATTTTGAAAAACGACTATTAAATGCAGTTATAAGTTTCTTTATTTCAATAGCATATTTCGAGAAATTCTTAGGTTGGCATTTTGGGAAGTTATTACAGCGGAAAATGTTGAGCATTATTATTTCTAAGTTGGCACTCAAATAACAATAATTTCTTATTAAAAGCTTTGATGAAATTACAAGCATCGATTATTAAATTATCTTGCCCTTGCAAGTCCTTATTTAGCTGATTAAGTTTTTCTGTTTATCCACTAAAAAACATAGGTCTAACAACCAATCATCATCACTTAATTCAGGAACAGATTCTTGTTTCTCGTTCATAAACATATCTATTTCCTCCCATAAATTAAAAAATATTTTTAAACATTTTCCACGACTTAGCCATCTAACATTGGTAAAATATACGATATCACCATATTCAGAAGATAATTCGCTAAGGAATTCTTTGAATTGCCGATGCTGAAGAGCATGTGAACGAATGTAATTTACCATTTTATAACTACTTTCATAACGTGATTCATGGATAATACTCGAGCACATAAATTTTGTTGATGTATCAAACAGTGAATAATAAAAATATCATTGTTATAATGCCTCTGCAATCTAGCTTATCCATAAGTAATTTTACAGCTCCCTTATTTTTACCTACCAAAGCAGGTGCTCCATCTGTTGTTAATCCTGAAAGAACCTCAAAATTTAAGCTATTTTCGGCTAAACATTTTTCAATCGCCTGGAAAACATCTTCTCTAGTTGTGTCTTTTAAATGTAAAAGATTTAACATTTCTTCTGTCACTTGGAATGAATCATTCACACCGCGAATAAATATCACAAGTTGAGATGTGTCTGAGATATCTGTACTTTCACCAAATGCCAAAGAATATGCTTTAAATTGGTTAATTTTATCTCGCAAAGTTACTACGATTTCAGCTGAAATGTCATCAATACGACGACATATAGTTTGGCGTGAAAGACTGATACTTGAAAATAATATGCTTTTATCGGGCAAAACATCTTTTATAACTGTTTCCAAACAGTCTTTTACCAATTCACCAGCCGAAAACGGTTTCATTTTCTTTGCAATCAACATGGCAACAGAATAACTTGCTTTGACAATGTAGATGGTTGTTGTAATAATGAACCAAACATCGTTTGCTGAGCTTTCAGATGCGATTTAAGCGCAGTTAACTTAAAACCTTTTACTTCTTTACTAAAATTTACATATTCAATATGTTTTGTCTCATGATGCCTTTTAACGTTATGTCCCTTAAATACAGCGACCGTCTCTCTACAAATTAAACACATTAATTTTGAATTCTGCATTGTGAAAAAATAATCTTTTTCCCAACGATCATTAAATTTCCTGTTTTCATCTTTTCTTTGAATTCATCCTTGTTATGGACCAAAAAAAAATTCAAATAAATGTTAGTTGGAGAATATTGATATATTACACAGAGCAAAAAAAAATTTAGTATTCTTGTTTTCTAATTATGTAAAAATCAGGGCTTCGAACCTAATTTTATTCGTTCCGGTTTTCGTTCTATTAACCAAAATTTTTGAAATTCGGTTCTGTTCCGGTTCACGTCATCAATAGTACGTAAACCGGTTTAAACCGGTTTACGTACTATTTTTTCAGTTTTATAGTTTTTTTCTCTACGATTGCAATTCGATTTATACATTAAAATGTTGTCATCTAGGGTGTCTAGGGGTCATTAAAGTCTTTTAAAGAGATCTTTTTAAAATTTTAATAAAAATTTAATTTCTGAAATAATTTATCATGAATTAAATTTATAAAAATTCCCTGTACCTTAGATTTGCTTACCAAGCACTCAACCTATAGCGGAAAATATTTGCACTTAACCTGATAATCACTTTATGTAAATTATAAAGTACATAATACTTTTATTATAAATTATTATTGATTATAAAGTTCATAATTCTTTTTGAATTCTCGCAGGGAACGTGTCGAAAGAAAGAACGGTCAATGTTTTATGCCAATTAGTGGATTCTGCGGTATTTTGCTTACAATGCAATAAATAGTCCTTGAAAGCGCACGCAGTTACTCTGCTATATTTGAACGGCAGATAAAAAAGAGAGTTTGAAAGTCTTTAAGTTAAAAATTTGTGTCTGAACCGAAATAAATATAAATTAACTGAAAACCGGTACAAAAAATAACGTTTTCGATTTCGATTCGGGTTCAGAGGTGGACTATTTTTGGGGTTCGGTTTACGGTTAAAGAACCTCATTTTTCCAATTTTTCCGGTTTTCGGTTCAGTTCCGGTTCGAAGCCCTGGTAAAAATACCAATATTTAATAACTTTTTTAAACTTAATGCAAATAGTGATCACTTGAAACTTGAAAATTTATAACTTTTATCAATTTAACATTTTATTAAATTCTTACTAATTTTTAAATTTACTTGCATTAGTAAAAATATACTCACTTGAATAAATTTCAAACTTTCTTTGGATGGTCTTCAGATGTCACTTTAATTCAACTATCAGCACCACACACAAAAATCTTAGTAAACACGCCAGTAAGTCAAAAACAAACCTAACACATAAACAGAGATTCACTTAAAATAATAACTTCGTGCAGTGGATAACGAAACGATGACGGACCCAAGCGTGTCTAGTCTAGTGTCTCGAGTCAGCCTTGACTGCCGGCTTCCATACACAAACAAGATTACCCCTTAGCGAAATTATCACTTACTGGCGCAATTTATATTACATTTTTTACGTGGTTTTTCAATCGTTAATTTAAAATTTAATTTTTTTATCGTTATTTCAAATTTTCATTTATTTAATATTTTTTGTATACATGCAACGAAAAACAAAAGTTTCAATAGAAATATAAAATCTCCCGGCAGGCCTCACAATTTAACGTGACGGGCCGCATGCGGCCCGCGTGTTGGCCAGGCTTGCCTTAGAGGGTTAAAGGCATTGCATTTATGTAATTTTTTTTATCTTCGGTGGAAAAACGTGTCAGAAACTCTGAACCCGTCTTATAATTAAAGTTAGAGAATTGAAGACCTGAAAATGATTTTATAACTTAAGAAAATGTCAATAAAAAGATTACAAATCTTTTAAATGCCCTTACATTTGGCGAAAAATCTAAAATAGGTTGTATTTCGTTTTCCAAAATTCTAAAATCAACCTGGTAGCCGAGTGGTTAGAGCTCTGGCCCTCGATTAAACTGACTCAGTGTTTGAATCTGGTCTTGACATGGATGTATGTGGTGGTTCGGAATCCACTTTACATATAAGCCGTAACTCTCGGTCTAATTAGCAGTGGTGTAGAGAAAAATGACCGTATAGCGAGGCCAATTAACCAAAATTCTAAATAAAATAAATTCAAAATCTCAGAATAGAAATAGAGTGAATATTTCCCCCTCGAATAAAAATTATTTTTCAAAACTGTACAATGTGAATTCTCTTTTCCCCAAACTGAATTGTATTAAATGTGAATCATAGTAGCCAGAATGATATACTTCTTATGTAGCAACTGTGAACATTTTTTTCTTTAGTCACCTGTCTTATTTTATTGTGTTGTACGACATATTTCAGAGTATAATAGAAAGTATGTTTTAAATTAAAAATGGCACAAAATGCAAAACAGATCCGAGACAAAAAATAATACTCTGAAAAAATATTTTAAATACCCTGAACCAAAAGGAGGACTGGTTTCCAAAATTTATTCTAGAACATTTTTGAGGGGCTCAATCTTAAAATTTATGTAATGCTTTAATTAAAAAATGTCTTTAATTCTTCACTTAAATTAAGAACTTGTAATTACGTACATTAAATTTCAATGTGTTAAAAAATTATTTAATTAATTTTAATTGTATTTAAGCTATTGTAGGCAGGATAAAATCGATGGTTAGGCCGGCCGAACAGACCGTTTAGTGATAGGGAGACAGTTTATAAATTTTAGTGTAGTTAGATAGTGTTTATAAAACAGTTTATAAATTTTAGTGTATCTGCACACACACATAGATGGTGATAAGTTTCCGAAAAAATGCATTATTGTTCTTTATTTGATGAATCAATGTCAAGTCATATGCAGCCGTACAAAGGCTTTATAGAAAAGATAAACCTACTTCCCCGATATGGTTTTGGAAATCATCTGATTGGAAAAATTATAAATTTTGTAAATTTTCGGTCACATAAATTTTTATAACTATGCCAAATCATTCGGTCCTTAAATATACGGGTCAATATGGAATTTTCACATCCTCTAAATGGCCCTGGCTAAACTCAAAGTGTCTAAAAAAAAGGAAAAAATGTAAATATTATCAAAGCAGCCTATACACCTGAAAATTATGAATCGAAAAATAAAATAAATGAATTGATAAATGAAATAAATTAATCAATAAAAGGAAATAAATTAATCAAAAAATGAAATAAACTAATCGAAAAAAGAAATAAATTATTCGAAAAATGAAATAAATTATTCAAAAATATATTCGAGGAAATAGATACGGCGGAAATACTGTCACTCAGAAACCACTCATTTTGCTCCATCAAAACATTGTGAACAGTTTTGAAGCTGCACGCAATGTCATTGACCTCCTTTTTTTTCAAGTCTTCTGTCATATTCATATCGATTTGCGTGTTGACATTGTTTGCCAAGAATGTATCAGAAAAACATTTTTTTAAACTGGATATTGAGACAAATAATCGATTTTTAGTCTTCGTAACAGTTTTTAAATTATTTTTAACACTCACTTCTAATTTGCTTGTCATAATTACTATTCATATAAAAATAATAGATATTTATTCATCATAGAGTGTTTCACGATTAAATTTAGTCACGGATCCATTTAATGATATATACAATGAAACGAAACCACTTAAAAATCTGGAGTGAAACACTGAAAAAATAAATGCGCCATGTGAAAAATTCAACGAAGTATATGCTTGGTTTAAGGTCAAATACCTTTAAATTGAAGTAACCTAAAATACTTTTGTAACAAGACTTTATGACAATGAATTTATAGTATAGAGTTAAGGACTACTATATTTATAGTATATTTATGGACTCAATGCATTTTTGTCGAGTTAAGGATTTAATGCATTTAGAGTACAGAATTAAGAACTCAATGAATTTATAGTCTAGACCACACAATGATTCTCAACCAATGTGCCGCGGTAATTTGGTGTGCCGCGAGATTCTTGAAGTGTGCCGCCACTGCGAACATTCAGAAGAATCAATTAATTCGTTCTGGATTAATCTTAGATACGATTATCCCACAATCTCAAAAAGCCTTAAGTGTGTTATTACAATTTTCCACACCTTATTTGTGCGAATTCGGATTTTCGGCTTTGACCACCATAAAAACGAAAAAAAGATCCAGACTTTTAAATCTGGATCACGAAATGAGAATATTATTATTATTTTTACGCCCAAATATACGCAAATAAAGTTATCAAAAACACCAAGCTCAAATTTTGCATTAAATGTAATTTGTAATTTATCATTAAATAAACATTTTGTTTACTTTGTAATGGAATTTCATTTTATATTTCATTGAAAATTATTATCGTATGCTATTTTTACAAAATATATTTTAGGTACATCCAATCAATTAACCAAGTAAAATTCCTTTAAATTTATCTTATTATTAGTGTGCCGCCAAATTTTTAAATTATTAAAAGTGTACTGTGACAAAAAAAGGTTGAGAATCACTGGTCTAGACCTAAGGACTCAATGCATTCTCTGCATTGCATTGCAACGGTAAATTAAATCTGTAATAAATTCAGTTTCGAAATTATCCACATGAAAATAATTCAACTTGATTAATTTTAAATTACTTCTAAGTTTCATGATACAAGTTAAACGTTCTATTAAACCGTAAATAATCACACAATAAAGTTTCCTAACTTCTTTCAATTTGTAAGAAATTCAATCTGTGCTATCAAACGCTCATAGGAAAGCTCCAATACATGCACTCATATGACAAATAAATATCTATAAAAATAATCAATACAATATATTAGATTACGTAAATATTTATAAATATCTATAAAAATAGTCAGTAAAATGTAAAATATTTTATGTTCTTTTGTAAAACAAAAATAGCATAGAATACTAAAAGGAAATATTTTCAGTGAACAATTCCAACACATTTCGTACATTACTATTACTAATAGATGCCTAAACTTTCACACTTTGTCCTTCCATTGAATGAAAGTGACCATCGCTCCAAACTACCACCTTTTCTGGTGTTAAGTATATGTTCCTGAAAAATAATTACACATGAATATTCGGCAGAGAAATGATCGAAAGCTTTTACATTGGATGAAAAATCATGCTCATAAGGGTGTGTCTAGTTTTTGGTACCAGTTGTGACATTTATGAGAGCAAAAGAATATTTAAAACATAGATGGTGGTCAATATTAACATAGCATTATTGGTACAATGTTCGAGAAGTATTCTTTTTTGTTCTAAGGAATATCCGATTAAAATAATGCTTTGATCGAAAGGAATTACGTATTTCGTTTACAGAAATCGATAATCCATCATTAAGGAAGAAAAGTTCCCATTTTTAAAGAGCTTTGCTTCTTCGTATATTTTTGAGAGACTAATTGTTGCACAGAAATGCACGGCTTGTAATCGCAATAATGTTCAGTAATTGTATTGAACTAATTTTCTTTTTAAACCTGATAAGAGTCATGTAAATAAAATTATTTGATTATGAAATAAATCATAATTCACTTTATCACTTAGGATTATCTCTTATACGTTAAAAGAATAAAAATAATTCTTGTTTTTCAAGCAGTACATTTACTGTGACAAAATTTTAAGTTTGTTTATAAATACAATATTTATCTAATATTTTATCTAATTTCATATTTCCAATCATTCGAAATCTAGTTCCTTAAGATTTTTTTAAAAAATGCTTCGACTTCCACGTTGATGACTTCCATTTCGATATATGAAAGGTATTCCCATCTCTCCAAGAGTCACTGTAGCCCAGTTGGAAGAATAACGGATTAGCGACCGGAGGGTTGCGAGTTCGAAACTCGGTCCACCCAAAGACCGTCGTGTACAAGGGGGCTGGTGCACGTTAAATCTGTCTAGGCCTCGTATGTCCTCATGTTGGCGTGGAAGTCTGGAGTGGCGTGCCAGCTCAGGTGTTGACCTCGTCATCTGACGCAGTTCAAAATAACGAGTTTTTCTTGGATCTTAACCTTCGGGATTGATCCCGGACCGTCGCCAATAGCCCGTTGTGTTGCTTCAGTACGACACGACGTTAATTAGCTATCTACCTACCATCACGAAAATATTTTTTCAAAGTCTGGATGAGTTGTTATCTAATGTGTTTTTGTAGAATGAATAAAATTCAACATCAACGTAATTTACTTCAAATGACTTTCATATTCTAATCTGGCTCTCAAGTTTTGTTTTGAAAGCAAAAATATCTTTTACTTTCGTTAAATCAATTGCGAAATATGGTTGGCTCTGAATTTCTTTGAATCCTTTAAAATTCAAACTGCGTAACAGGTTCACTTAAGGTACCCTGAGTTTCTCAATGTAATCTACGCTCGTCTGTAATATATTAACCGGAATTCATATTTAAATATGCAATTTCCTTAAAAATCTAAAATGTGAAATAATGAAAATAATGCTTTGCAGCAAATCTGTACTCTTAGATTCATTCACACATCTGTTCTGAGACAGTAAAAGTGTCATATTTAGTTTTATTATTGCTCCAAACGTATGGTCAATTACTGTCGTCTAGCATGAAATTATGATCTATGTCACGAATTGCTTGCGTGCGATTCACTTTGGCTTCTTTTCGCTGTCAAAATTTTGTGCAACTATTAGTTACAGGAACTAGATCGAATGATTCACCGTTTCAACGAGACTTGTCAAATTTCAATATCGTTTAAGATATATATTTTTTGAATGAGAAATGGAAAAATAATGACTTTTTAAAATAGCGGGCAGTAATACAGACATGGTGAGTAGGTGGTTATTTATTCTTTTTTATAATCTTCCTTCTTAATACCTTACTTGGCTTAAGACTTGTTCTGCGAGTCAATGTATAGTCAAAAATAAAATCCAAATAATTTCTGGAATATCTAAAAAAATACTATAGGAACTTATCAGGCCAGATATATAAAAACTAAATCAAATCTCAGGACGACACATTTATTTAGACAAGAAACGAAAACGGCACACTCTCCAAACGGACAGCATGACGATTGACCTCTCGCTTCTTAACAGAAACAGACGATATCAATTTCAAACCGGGCACATATGCAGAAGAGAGCACAATCATGCGTCCTTGGAAACAGCTAATAAACATTCCATTCGGGGAGAAGAAAAGAAAAACATTGCTGTTCTGCGACAATACTATATTACTAATAATTATATAAAGGTAATGTAGTGACTAGTTTAATGACCTGTGCAACAACGACCCATAGAAAACATTTTGTGAGCAGCATAACTAATTCCAAATTCAATAAAATAGAAAACTTCTTTTAGTTTATGCAGACATATTTTAAAGAATGATATACATGTAACCCCCAGACAATAGCAGAATTCCTGGCGAATCAGGACGAAGTTAAAACATTTGATTGGATAATCGTTAGATGTAATGAAATAGCAGAATTTTTCACTTCTCTCTCTACAACTTGCTGCTCAAATAAAATAAATCTAAATTTGTAATGGGGAAAACTGAATTTGCAATAATTAAAAATTCTTCCTGTCCAAAAAGATGCCAATTGATCTGTTTCCATTTCTCATAGGGAAAACAAAATTCCTGTCTTTGTGGCATGGTAAATTATTTACATTTAAACATTTTCCCCGTCCAAAAACATGCCAATTAATTTCCACTTCTAATAGGGAAAACAAAATTCCTGTTTTTGTGACATTTACAATATTTAAAAATTCTTTCCGCTCAAAAAGATGTCAACTAATCTCGGTTTAAAAGAAAGCAACACATTTTTCTCAATCCCTGAACACAGCACCCCATTGTTTCCGGATACTCCTACTACCACAATTACTGCAGGCCAAAAATACATAATTTATCAAGACCACCAGACTGGCGAGAATGTGTCTCCCTACATGAAACCAAGCAGTTCATTTCGTTAAAAGCTCCACTAATTTTTCCCCGTGAACTGGACTAGCGAGAAAAAAGAAAAGGTGCCGATCGGTAAACATGACGCTCCTTCCTCACTAACCAATTGGCCTACATAAGCTTCCTATCATTCGCACTACTGATATCCATTTCCTTGATTGAAAATTTATGGTATTTGATGGAAACGATACCAGGAAGTGCTCCAGAAAAATGCCGGATTCCCCAGTGCTTCAGTAGCCCAGTTTTGGGATAATTGGCTAATGGGGTTCGTTGATTCGCCCTGAAAACAAATATGCTGGTCTGCTGCTTTAATTTAAGATTTAAATTTAAGTTCTACGTTTTCTATCAATTTTGCTAGACTTCGTTGGTTTGTTTTCATTGAAAAGATTTAAATACAAGAAAGGCCAGCACATTGAAATTGGTCTATGTGGCCAAGAGGAACCTGATTCTGATGAATAAGATTGTTTCTTGAGAATTGAATCGCTATTACTTTGTGCATCCATTGCTAGTTTTTTAATTGCAATGCCCCACATATCCAGCTGGAATTAGTGGCTTGGTTGTTGCTTATGCAGTCGAAACCATGCATAATCCATTTTATCTGCGTTTAATGCAAATGCTCGAATGTTTTCGACTTGAACAGCGCTAAGTTTCCCTCTATCGGCGAATTTGGGTACAATTTTTTTGGTAGAATACATCTCCCATGTCTTTAAAAACATCAATTCCAAATTTTGCTCCATTCCGTTTATTCGATTTAGATAGATGCCTCCAAAGAGTGAAAGTTATTTTATAGCCACCCTGACATTTACGATCAGAGAAGATCCATGTCAGTGAAATGCAATGGATTATTAAATTTTAATTTTAAAAAAGCAATGTTTTACTATACTACAATAATCATTTTTAAATTTATGAAATTGGCTCATTTCACATCATTTAGATACATTGTTTAGATCCAAATCTATGCCTTTGTGTATCAAATAAGAAACAATATTTGTTATTCCCAAACCTGCATTTCCAGACGTACAACCGTCGAAAGATAAGCTAAATAATTAAAAACATGATTGCCCATGTAAACTAATACCGATAAAATGTAAAGCAAAGCAGCTGGATCTAATCCCAAATCGTCCTTGAAGAATGGAAATGATTTACGAAAATGGAAACGATCACGCAAACTGACCCCCGCAATTGAAAGTCTTCCTGCTAGTGTTTTGCGAGAAATCGTGACATAATTACCTATTTCATTTGCTGTCATGCTACGAAAAGGAAAATTATAGGTTAAGTAAAATGCGAGGATAATTTATTGCACCAAGTTTCTACTGAAATATTTGTTTCGAGCAGTAGCCGACTATAGAATGGTTCCTACAGAAACTGCAATACATTATTTTATTGCACCTCTCGAGAAAAGTGACGTGAGTCAAATAAGAAAATTTTAGAGCCCAGATCGAAAATATTTCAGCTAGTTTACTTTTCAATTGTTGTGGGGGTAGTTAAAGTAAAGTCACACTGGAACACAACGATCTACACGCAACGATCCGGGATCAATCTTTTCATGGGAATTTGCAGAATTCGCTCATATTTTTATAAAAATTTGTAGCATAGTTCACGAATTTAATTCTATACTTTGTTCAATAGAATCGTTAATTGAAAAAATAAAATCTTCATTTTGAGTGAAGAGAGGTGCTATTTGTGCGCGTGCAATGAAAGCTTTAATTGGAAATTTTTTTGTTATACAACGCAATACAAAATAGTTCCATGATAAATAACCATTTATATCTTTGAAATATTTGTTGAAATATTTTGTGGAATGAGTTAAATGTTAAAATTTTGAGTTGTGTAACTTCCCGATAAAAGCTTTTGCTTGATACTGAATCTCAAGAAAAATTGAATGCAGTGATAAAACTGTAAGTAACGAATATTCCCCAAAGTTTTGGTACTTCTTAATTGAATGCATCCCAATAAAAACAGGAGTTTATAATTTTAATAAGTATTGCAAACGTGTTGTTAAAATAACGAGTCGTTTTATCATTTAAATAGTCTGTTGTCGTAAATACATTGATTATCCTTTCAAGTAAGGTGGTTTCACTGAGAAACCCAACACTAAAAATTCCTAGGCTAATTGAATAGCGGCCTTTTAGGGTCACACGAGACAGGTGCTCTATAGCACCGCCATCTGTCGATCAACAGCGTAAAATTTATTCAAATACATTGAATGGAATTTTTTACCGGCATATCACCAAGTTTATTGAATAAAAATGTGCTTGAGAGTTAAGATAAAATTATCATTTTGCTCAGGAAATAAAAGAATATTGATCATTATATTCAGACAATATGCCATAAACTTAGAAAAAGATAATTTAGATAAAAACATGCTTTTAAATATCGTCCAAAAATATGCCTTATTATGAACTGTTATTTTACATTTTATTGTGGCAAAATTTCCCTTCGAAATGAGCCACACTAGTTTTAACTTTCTATTTTGTTTAGATTTGGACCAATCCATGCTTAACCGATCCAAATGGCAACACAGCCCTGATGTATGCAGCTTCTCACGGTAACCAAGAAGTCATAGCAGTCTTCCTATCGGTCTTCAGAAACAACATCAAAAACCTTCAGCTCCACAAGCGGAACAACGACGGCTTCACTGCCCTCCACCTAGCCGTACGTAACAGACACGACGCATGCGCCAGACTTCTGACTAAGGAAGGCCAGTTCTTCCCCTCCGCAATAGAAGAATTTCCCGATCCTACAGATCTAGATCGGGAGCCAACGCCCACAGAAACAGAACTACTCGTGAACAGAAAGCTCAACGGAGTTAATTCTGCCATGAAGCACAAGCGTATAAAGGACCACGACAAGCGCACGACGGGTACGATGACAATCGATCCGGAGGACCTGGATCTGATCAACAACTTCCGTCTAAGCGTCCTGGAATGCAGCGTGGGCGATCTGCCTGCTTGGAACTACACCCACCCCTTCGGACTGCAGACGACGAAGTCCACCCAGGTGATTTCAATCGGACTCGAAAACCCACCTGTAGACTCAAGCGAAACTGAAATACCTGAAGCAAAGGAAATAGAAGAGGGTTCGCCGGTGAAGATCGATGAATGGCCGGCCATTCCGATGCAGCTCAAGACGGTGTCCCAGAAACTGCTGCAGCCTCTAATGCCAATAGAAATCGCGAATGCAAATGTCGGCAGTAGTACGTTCCACAGGAAGTGTCTTCTAAAGCAGAGCAACCGCGGGATGTCTGGGTTGAGGATCAAAATACACGACTCCCGAGATGTCTCGAACAGTCACATTCGCCATGCAACGGAGAAAGATTCGATGGGGAACGTCATAACCGGTTCCTCCATCAAATCTGTCCAGTTGAAGCGAAGCAAGCAGCCTCTGATGGTTGAAAGCGAAACAGTTTCCAATCTGTTACCCCTCATACCTTGCAAAGACAATGGCTCGCTGCCGCCGGTGAGGTATTCCATCAGACGAAGTGGCAGTTCAAAGAAAGAGACCATGTGCTTCCCGGCGGCGCCGATGATGTCCGTGAGAGCAGATCAGGCAACTAGGGAGATGGACATGTTTAAGAAAAATATTGCTGCTTTGTCTTAATGTCAAATTAGATAAAACATAAGCAATGTAAAAGTGCTTGAGGTCATTGGTTTATTTGTCGCTCTAGTCATCTTTTGCTACTCGAGGGCTAATTAGACCCAGTTGGTTGGTTTTGAGTTTTATGGCACAAGGGCCAAGCTACAAGACGAGATGTCCAGTAATTGTGAAAAGGGATTTAGAGGAGACAAGAGAAAGATCGTTTGGGCATCCTGGGATCGCGACCCCCATGCTTACCAGAGGCAGTACTCTATGGGAAAAGAATAGAGCACTCGGGTACACTATTGAAAGGAGCTTCAAAAAGTGACTAGTAGTCACATGACTACTCTGAAAAATTGACCTGGTTTGCTGATATGGCATCTTATCGCCTCGTTTGGCGATATAACATTTATGACAGGGTAGATGTGTAAATATGCATTTCTAGAATGGTGATAAAAATGGTGAAATTGCCAAACTATGTCGTGCAGACCAATCAGATGATTCAATGGATGGGCGTCTCCTCCAGTCCTGTGGCCAATCAAATGATAAATGTTCATTTTCACCTGGTAGACGAAAGTAGTCTAAGGGTCACATGATTCTGGGAATAAAAGTTACCATTGCTCTATTTTTTCTCTTTCGAACCAATAATTTGAACATTCATACGAAGACCAGGATTCGAATCCAGAACCTGTTGAATCATGGGCCATAGCGCTAACCACTCGGCTACCAGGACGAATGTGATCACTGGTACTAACAGTGAGAACACTTGTTCTACTTGGTATTTCTTTTTATAAACTGTAAAGCAACTGTAAAGAAATTGAGGATTCGACGGAAAATTGAATACCTATGTATGCTCATCTCAGTTGATTTGTTTAATTTTGTTTCTACGATTAGGTTCTCTCTCTCTCAGTATATAATAAAAAAAGTATTATCATAATCTCTTGTTTAAACTTTTCAAATGGGGGGAAATACACATCTTAAATTATTAAACCAAAATTATTCTTGAAGGTATAGATGCTCAAATTTATCTTCTGATTCACGGAAAATGTATTGCCATTTCCATGCAGTGGATTATCAGAATGTACTTTATCAGGAAGAGGAAAAAGTTATGTGCAAATCAAATACATAAATCAGCTGCAAGTTTTTTTGAAGACATAAAATATATGCATTAATATTAAGGAGCTATATTTATAAATTCCTATGGGGAAGTCTGGCGCAGCATGGCCAAATATGGCCCTTGTGCCATAAAACCCCCAACCAACCTATGAGGAAGTAATAGTTGTGATTTTTAAAAATCATAATTTTAAGATTATCCTAGTAAAATATAAATTTTGCAAAAAATTAAAATTATTTCTAATCTAAAAGTTATCAGTTTTTTTTAAATCAGAACTATGCAAATTTATATATCTGGTACTATATGTAAAAATAATACAATTTAGATAAGCATATCTTAAATTGAGCATTGACAGTTGTTTATGCAAACAATTATGAATCAGTCAGATCTTTGACACTGTAAAGTGAAAATTATGAAAAGCAACATTAAAATTGCATATTAGAAATTTAAATCATAAGTTCTTAAAACAGGTGTTTCAAAATATTTTATTTCATAGCCAGTAAATATCCAAATCAATACTAGAAATTACTCTCAAAACTGATATTTGTAATTTGAAAATTAATTAGACAAAGAAATTAGAAAACTTCACAATTTATTTTTCTCTTTTGACTCATTTTTACAAGCTAAAATATGACTCAGATTCAATAAATGCATGACAGAAATGCTTTTTTATGAGTGAGAAAGACACATTAAAACTACTTATCTTTTAGTACATATAATTTGAATTCATAATAAAATAAACTTTCTCATTTTGTCCAGTCTGCTCTTATAGTTCAATATAAATAATTGTTTACTTATTGATTAAAAGTGGTACATTCATTTAGGTACACATCAAACTCCTTTGCTAGTTACAAAACAAGAGGCATTGCATCGGTCATCTCCATCCAAAATAAATAACTCATTTACACTAAATACAAAAATCACACAAATAAAGAGGAATAGTGAAATAAAAGCTTTAGGAACCAAAATTTGATGTTTCAAACAAATATCGCAACTAATAATGTTAAAAACATGTACAAAAACTATGGAAAGTAATCCATAAGAGTATTTCATAATTCACAAAGGATTAGCTTTGGTCATCACCTTCAAAAGATTAACGAATAGAAGTAAATAATACTGAAGTCATTCCAGAATAAAGATATTTTTACAATTAAAACAGTGCATGATTAAAGCAAAAAATTCGATAAAAAGATATTTCATAGATGAAACAAATGTTATAGGTAAAGTGCAATGTGTTAAATAACTATATTTAGCATAGATTCGAGCAAACACTTGTCAGATATTTATGCAATTACAATAGTGCATAATTAAAGCAAAATATCGATAAAAGGTATTTTATAGACAAAAAAATGTTCTAGGTAATCTGTTAAATAATTATATTTAGCATAGATGCAAGGAAACACTTGGCAGTGAATTGAGCAAGCACCCAACACATTTTGATAATTTAGGTAGATCAACAATTGGTTTGAAATTACAAAAAAAGGCAGTGTAAACAGTAAAAACACCTTAGTGTCCGTCTCATTGTTTCAATATTGAATAAATTATTTTACACTCTGAAGTAAAAGCTAATCAATTCATAGTTATTGTGATCCAATGACTTGTCTTAAAAGTAATGATACATGAACAGAGATTCAAGTACCAAGAATTCCAAATATTCGATTGGGATATCGCAAGAGTGAAAGTATAAGAATCCTTGTGTAAGCAAAAGGATATTTCAGTACAGCATTTAAATTGGCTACAGTGCATAGCCATTTTGAGAATTTCATTGAGAACAAAGAATTATAAAGAAAGTTTCTCAAACCTTTTCTTTAAAGTATTAATGCCAAGATTTTTCATTTCACAAGCCGTTTATCAGGTAAGGATAACAGAATGCTTTGCATGCAATGTAAAATTTGAGGTTGCAAATTTGCAAAACACTAATTCTGTTTGAAATCAATAAAACTAAATTTGATAATTAAATAACATTTCAATTGAAAATCTTGGATGACAAAATAGGCAAAAAAAATCTTCAATGGGAATAAATAATGAATATGTTTTAAGCAATGACTAAAAATTGTTGCGTCAATTCTAAAAAAAAATATATACAAAATATTTCATATTCAAAATTCTAACATAATTTAAAGCAAAAAATTAACACTGAAAATGGTTCCTCATCAAGCCTTATATATTTATAAATCGGATCTATAATTTGATTAATTGCAATTGAATAATTTGATTATTGCAATGAAATATCTATCCATTCAAAAACCAGTAGTTTTTGAAACTAGATTTAATATAATTTAAGCTAACCCAAAATATACTATTTTAAAAATGAATGCAATTTTAGAAAATAGTGTAAGAATGATTTAACAGAAAAAGTAGAGAATATTTTGTGTATGCATTCATGATAAAGTCTAAATGTGTTTGTGATATCATGCTTCCAATTTTTTGCTTTAAATGATTTTGAGCATTCTAATGAATTTATGACTGTAAGCTACTTTTCTGAATAAGAAATGTAACAAATATATTTGAGTATAACTCAATGCAAAAAAGTCAATGGTATGATAAAATATATAATTAATTGAAACAACAGTGTAATCACTCTTCCAATATGTACAAACAAGTTTCAACAAGAAACATTTTAATATAAAATAACTAACATCTTAAAAATTGTTCAAAAGTTAAAATAAAAGATAAGTTTTATTTAACAATACCATTTCTAAGTAATGTTAGAGCATTAACTTTGAGATTAGATGGCTGAAATTATCATTGAATGAAATGTCAGGAAAACGAGTCATTCTAAAATTAAGTACAAACAATCCAACAAAAATATTCCAAAATAAATATTTCACACATAATCAAATATAAACATCTCAATACATTAAGTTTTAAAAACAAGAAATTTCTATGAACATCTCTTTTCTATTTACAAACAAATATTAAAACCCGATAGTACAATTTATATCAATAATTTTATTAATGAGTGGTTGTGTTAAGAATGCGGAATTCTGATTAATATAACTTCCTTTTCATTTCTTAGAAAACTCAAAATTTTAATGTGATAAAAAAATTGATATCAATGACAATTTTCTTTGTAAGATTTGTATAATAAATATATTAGTGTAAAATAAAAGCTATTTTTTTGTTATCTCAGACATTCTGCAGATTCGGAGATCCATTCATCATTTGATGCAAACGAACGTATCCATTCTTCTTTGGCACTGCTGGCAGATACTTTCCAATCACAGGGCTGTGATCTAATTTATCATATTTCAATAATAAGTTTGAATCGTTGTGATTAATGTAAGGCAATGTAGAAGCTTTGAGTTTTGTCTGGTTTGCATCGTATTTGGCCTGTAACATAAGAAACATGATAAATGCATTTAGAGATACAAGTTATTAGACTGAAAATTAATCAACGTTCAATTTATGCTGAAGTAAAAATAAAATTCAGTATTGCACTTGATTATCTAGCTAATTTAGCGTATATTTATACATTTATATAAAATATTTAACAGTGGAACATTTCATTGTAATTGCTGTTACATAAAACTAACATACACAAAGGTAACAATAAAAGTAGCAAGAGTAAAAACCTAAATATAAAATTCTTAAAATGAAGAAACTTAACATTTTTTATTTCTTAACAAAAATGAAAATTTTAAGATAAATTTAATTGTTAACTAAAATGACAGTGTGAATCAATCAATTTCATACAAAGCAAGGCAAACTTAATAGGTCATTTATATTTTTATTCATGCGATGAATGCAAATAAAACAACTATTTTTGTAAGTTTTGACAGCTTCTAATTTTAATCTAGGTTTAACTTATCAGGTTAAAATATAGTTGAATATATTTTTATATTGTGCCTGTTAGGGTCCCATAAAGATATATAAAAAATAGAACTTGCTCAGAAACAATGGACTGCATATATTTTATTTTCAAAAATTTGAGGTAGGTTTTGTAGGTAAACTTGAGGCACATCACATGTGATTGCTAGCATGGCTCTTCTCAGTACTCACAAGGTTAGGATTCAAGTGTGCACTTCACAGGAAAGCAACTAGCTGGGGCCTATATGCTCTCTTGAGTCCAAACAATGCTCAATATTAAACAATGTAAAAATGAGATTTTTCCAAAATTCTTAGCTAGTAAATACCTGTTAAGAGATAATTTGGGAAACATGAACGTTTGTGACTCAACATTAAAATACATATCAGGATTGGATTGGTTGTCATTCTAGTCACTTTTTACTAGATTGGTTGCATTGAGTTTTTTATGGTGCAAGGGCTATATTTGGCAAAGCTATGCCAAACAGAAGACAGACAACATCAAACACACACAATGAGTTTTACTGATACACCAAGGGAGGAATCGAACCTACACCGAACAACTCACAGGTTACTAGAGCAATGGACAAACCCATTGAGCCACAGCAGCCCCTTTGCTACAGGAGGACTAATTCAACAAAGATTTAAGGGTCAAAGTGAATTCCGAACCACTATGGACATCCATGCTACACAGGGATTCAAACCTGAATTATTATTGCCTGGTTATTCCACTTCCAGTCTCATAATATAATTTCAAGAAACTAAAATAATGATTTTATTACTTTTTCGAGCCTAATAATGACTAATAGTATTAAGGTCACTGAATGTACTAATATTCAGTAATAGTATTAAAGTCTATTCTATATGTACATCCTTTAATATAAATTAGTTAGATCCATTGTTTACTCAGAGAAATATTTAAAAATCAATCAAGAACTAATGACAAATCAATTTGCTTACTTTATTATAGATGAGAACGCCAAAAATAGCCACCATCATGCCAAAGAAATTTATTGCTGTCACTGGATTCCCAAGTAGGATGAGAGAAACTGCAATGACGGATATTCTTTTAGCAGTATTGCACACTGAGTATGTCAGTGGAGACACTAATGAAATGATACTGAAGGCAACAATGTTTTGTGCATAATTGCAGAGGCCATCCGCAAACAGCAGGAAAAAGACAAAAAACTTATCTTTAACCTGAAACTAGAAATTAACAAAATGAAACAGATGAATGCATACAAAAGAATTTGATTTTAATACACAAAAAGCATTGTTAGAGATGTAATAATGAAATAGGAATAGATCCATTAGGAATTGGATTACATTGACTTGAGAACAGTGGTAAATAGTCTTAATAGTTGAGTGTTTGCAGGTTTTATAGCACAAGTGCCATATTTGGCCAAGCTGCACCAAACACTATATATAATTATTTAAGTAAAGGAAATTTGAAAGGAATTTTAAACATGAAGCGAGTGGAATTGGATCAGGGCATCAGAATTTGGTTGTTTTTTGGGTTTTATGGCACAAGGGCCATACCTAGCCAAGCTGCAAACATAAGACGACATCAGAGAGAAGCCCGAAACAGACAACATAAAATGGTGTTTCCTATGTATGAGCTGCAAGAATGCTAATAATTCTTCATAGAAACACCATTTTGTGTTGTCTGGGTCAGACTCCTCCCTGATGATGCCTTGATCCACCAACACCACTCAATTTTAAAATTAATTTATAATTTCCTTTATTTGAATTATCATTATCTTACCATGTTATGTCTAGTGGCTTTAGTGCACATACATGGAGTTCTGCTCTTTTAATGTTCCCCAGTTTTTGTTTCATATTTTATGAGTTATTGAAGTTTTATATCCTTGGATTAAATTGTTATATATACTACAGATTATATACTATAGTAGAATCGAGACTGCATGATGCAATTTATTACCCTTACTCTTGACAAAAATGGTGTTTATACTCGTGAAAATGTGAGTTCCACTGGAAGCATTCTATCACATACATGGAGGAACCTTTATTGCAAGGCAAACTGAAGGTTTATGAACTTGATAACTACACATGAAAAGTGTAATTTGGTTCCTCCACATTTTAAAATGATTTACTTTGACCGCCATGAAACAAATAACACAGTTGAATCTGGAAAGTTCACTAGTATTTATAGTAAAACACAAGTACAAATAAAATCAAAATAATTATCTGTTCTGTAAATATTTAAATGTAATGTGTAAGCATTTAACAACTTTTTCAGTATCAAAATTTAAAGTAATATTTAATTCTAATGGATAATATTGAAACATTTGCAAGTTTTGAGAAAATACACTTTAGCAATATGTAACACAGTTGCTTATTTATAGTGGCTAAAAAGAAATAACTTTTCATCTCTGAAACAAGTAGTACCATCTTTCCAGAAATTTTTTTTAAGCACATTATAAATTTTCTTACATTAATCCTGAAACAGTCATATGGTTAATATTACCTTATGACTAGGAGAGTATGGATAGTATATAACATAGAAGTATAAATATTTTTTTAAAAGTATGAGTGGAAGGTGTAACCATAATTGACAAAAAGCTTAGAAAATAAGATAGAACTTTGTGCTATTAGCTTTTTCTTAAAACTTGATAAAAATAAATAGAGGCATTTGAACCAATGCTTAAAGTATATGGTTCTTGTCCCCAAAATGAAAATAGTGATAAAAGGAACCATTATACGACTTCAAAAACAAACTTACAGAAATCTTTTCATGAACTGGTTTATTGTGTACAGCTTCATATTCATGCATGAGAATATTTAAAAAATAGTTTTGATTTTGGGGAAATTAAATACTTGAAACTGTTTTTATTCAGAGTTGTGTTTCATTTTAGACCACTGCATACATTTGTTACTTCAATCTACACTTCACTTAGCAGTATACATACAGTAGTTTTTCATAGTAGTATACAGTATGTTCAGTATACACTTAGTACTCAGTATACACTTTTAGTTTTGACTTTATTATTTATTAATCTGTTTATTTGCAGTAAGTTTTCAGCTAAAATGTAAAAATCCCAATATAATCCAATATTTTGTAAGCTTCTTATAATGATAAGAAAGGTTTTAGAAGTATTTATAAAAATTAAGCAGATAAGTATGTTTTGAGTGCAAGAAATAGAGTACCACTTACAATAAATGTATATTTAGTTAAAATGAAAATAAGGTGAAACATACCAAATTGTCATCATGCAAGATTGTCCTGAAATCATAAATGAGCCAAACTGGTAAGAAAAACAGAAGAGCTAGTCTTGCAAGTATGTGCAGCAGACGTAGATGATGGATGCCAGTTTCGCATAGTACCTATAAGAACGAATTCAAAATTTTGAAGGAATTTAAACAAACTTTAAATTTACTTGATCTTTGAGGTTATCAAAACCCATTGTTAAATACAAATTCACCAATCTAAAATTTTGAAAATGACGTCTGAATGGATAAATTTTTTTATTCATTGATAAGAATGATTCAAAACCTTACTATGCTGATACATAGTAAGAAGTTTTGAAACATTCATTTTTCATACCTTTTCAACCTGCAATATGAGTAAAATTAAGTAATTTCTTTTAAGCTGATGTCAAATTTTCAGGATTTATAAAAGCTTTCCATCAAAGAAAAATAATTCACCTTAACAAATGATTTTCAACTCCAAAAGTTATATTAAAGTTTTAGCAACTGTAAGTAGCATATGCAAATGTTTTAATATTTGCAAGTTATTTATAAAACAAATTACATTTGCGTTTATAGTAGAAATAGGTTTCATATTCAATTTCAAGAAAAAATAATTATACATCCAGTATTTGCTACAGTGGAAGTTTGTGCAATTCAATAAGGTTGAATTAATTCAGAATAATCTCTGAATAAACTGAATGAATAATTAAAACATTTAGATAAAATGAATTACACTTTTTTAAATGTATTTATCTAATGTAGAATCCAATTATATAAGTTTTCTTTTCATAGGATTACTTATAGGAAATTACACATTTCACTCTTCATGTGTAACATTTAATCGTCTTTTTACTTAAGTGTAAAGAAAAAGTACAAAATCGATTTTTCAAGTACAGAAAGTTCTTTTAACACCACCTTTCATAGCAATAGCAATTTAAAAGTGCTAAATTTAAAAAAGTAACTGAAATAATCAAATTTACAATCCACAGCTTGAAACTCAAGATCAAGCTATGTGAAAGAAAATTCAAGAAAGTTATACAATTGGGTAAAAACAAAACATTCTTTAATGGAACAAGTCTGTACTTTGGTAGAAAAAGGGCCGATTTGTGGATATTACGTAAATTGCTGATTTTGAGTTATGTCCAAATTACTTCATAGTAATTGTAATTATAGAAAAAAAGGCTGTCCTCCTGTCAATATATTATGAAAGAAACAAAACATCAGAAAGTATTTTTTGTATACTATATTAAAAATAAAAAAGTACTAAATCAGCTGCTACCACAAACTTGGACATTGGAACTTTTATTACCAAGGCACAGAAATATTCAGATATAATTGAACTCACCTTTTTTGAAAATATATGTTGTAGAGAAAACCCTACTGTAGCTAAAAGAGCACTTACTAAACCTATGACATTAAAAGAGATTTCTGATGCAGTTGCTATCAGAACTCCAATTACTATGGGTATCAAAGAGAAATATACCTAGAAAAAGAATTAAACACAATAAATAACATGTATGCATTTAAAAACAGCAGTTTGGTAAAATTTTAGTTAATGATGTAATTTTCAATTTTTTGTTGGTAAGTAGATGAGAAAAATTTATTTTATAAATCTTAATAGTTATTGCTAATTTTCAAAGTTATTAACTGCTAATATTAACAGTTAGTGAATACATTTGTTGTTTCTTATCCTACTTGCAGGGCAAGCATGATCAATTCCATAAGTTCATGCACAAACTCATATTTTATAACATATTTATAAACTCATACTTCATATTTTATAAACTCATATATGTAAAACATTTATATTTTAATCCTATACTCATCTTGGACAAAAGTCCAAGATGAGTATAGGATTAAAATATAAATCTTCCCTGGGACAAGCAAGGTGACCAGGAGGGGCTTAGGTTGGCTGTTTATGGCATAATGGCCATATTTGGCTATGCTGCACAAAACATACCAAATCAAGTAATGGACATACACACAAATTTTATTGACACAGAAGAGAGAAATACACCTAGGGAGGAATCGAACCTGCGCCACCAACAACTCACAGGTTGCTAGCAGTGGGCATACCCACTGAGCCAGGAGAGGTATGCTTCATATTGCATTTCAGACAGGTCAGGAAAACCTTAAAACCATGAAAAAGTGAAACTGATTTCAAATAGCCACAAGCCAGTCTAGAGATGGCAGTCTGCTGGCCCTCGAATTTGAGGGTACCGAGACGTTTTCTCTGGACCAGCTATTGCAGTGAGAATATTCCAAGAGATATGTGAATAAATTTAACAGATATTAACTGTTAGGAATGAACATAATTGGTGAATTTCAACAGTTGGTGTGTTAAAATTATCAGTAATTTTAACTTTGATTCTGACTTGCATTTTAATGTTTGTTTTTAATTTAATACATCAATTTTTTATAATAAATTTAGTTACTTTGTATGTTAATTTGCGATTGACAACTGTTAATATTTTGCTAACTGTTAGTAACCACCAATGTGTAATGACATGGTTATTTTAATTGTTAATGGAATAGTTGTTATCAAATGGCTAGCATTGAAGACAAGACGTAAACTTGAACTTTGGAGACCGCACAGTTTACTAGGATTTAATCTACAAGGGAAAGTCAGAAATTATCCGCACTTTATTTGCAATTTGTTTACACAAATGTAGGGGTCGAACAAGCTCGTCATTTCTCTACATAATCTCCTTCCTTTTCGATGGACTTGGTCCAATGGTCCACAAGCTTGCGAATTCCCTCCAAGAAGGTTTTCGGTTGGTAACCAACCATTTATGCTTCACTTCCCTATTTCTTTGTCTGTCTAATCTGCAGAGAACATGCTACATTGTCGATGGTAACTCAGCGGTTTGCCAGTACCATTTCTCGAGCTTGCTGAATCTTCTCGTCAGTGGTAGAGGTTGATGAGCGTCCTGCTCCATCTTCGTGAACCAAGCTCATCGATCACGTTTTAAGCTTCTCGATCCACTCATACTGTAGTGAATCGCCAAGAGAGCGAGAATGTACGCGCCTTTAAAAATATAGCAACCCTGGTATGTGTAGTGAGGTTGCAAGAAAGTACGGAGAGAAGAGTGCGCGCTTATGAATTAATGTAAAGGATGGAAATAAAAAAATTGGTTTATCTTACAATGAACGGAGTTGAATTATGATTGAATATATTCACTGTTAACGAAGCACGTAAATATACCATAATGGTGACCCGGTGAGAATATACAGTGATTCTTATGAAGAATTTCAATGCATGAGAGCTACATAGATTTGTGAAGTAGTTTCGTTTGGACAGCTCATTTTCAACTTTCTCTAGCGCCGAGGATTAGATACGCGTTACGCAATATCTCTCGGATTAAGACACACCGGCTATTAGAAGAAAGGCGAACGGGGTAAGATCGAACTTTTTTATCTCTGGGTTACTTTTCTGTTTTGTTTTTACTTGCAATTTGGATATCTTGAATATTCCCTTGCACTATGTCTGAGGTCAGTGCAGTTCAAATTCCTGTTTTTAATAGATCGGATCCCGCCTTGTGGTTTATCATGTGTGAAAGTACTTTCGCTTTGGCGGCTCCTAAACCTATTACAGAGTCTATGACAAAATATAATTATATTGTTTCTCATATACCACCTGAAATTGCCTCACTTATTCGTGATGTACTTGTAAAACCCGACTCTGTTGATCCGTACACTAAATTGAAAACAGAACTGATAGCTCGTTCCGGCGAATCTTCGCAACAGGAAATCAGACAACTTTTGTCAGGAGAGGAATTAGGATCTAGGAAACCCTCCGAGTTGTTGCGAAATATGAAACGTCGCGCTGAATCTCATAACGTCCCAGAAAATTTAATGTTGGAACTATTCTTACAACGTTTGCCGACTTCTGTTCAGTCTATATTAGCCGCCGTTACTGACCTAAAATTAGATAAGGCTGCTGAAATTTCTGATCGCATTCTGGAAGTTACTCCTTCTCCAATGGAGAATTGTGCTGTTTCACGTGAAGAGCGTCATTCAAATGAGGAAAAATTCTTCCGTGAAATTGAGAAGTTGAACAAAAGAATCGATCAACTTTCGTTTCCGCGTGGTCGCTCCCCGTACCGAGGAAACAGAACTAGGAGTAATTCCAGGCGTTCATCGGTTTGTTGGTATCACCGTCGTTTTGGTGATAAATGTAGGGCCGACAAATGTGTCCAACCCTGTTTTTATCAGGGAAACGAGAATCGCGAAGAATAGAGGCGACCTATTCTTTGGCACAAATCTCGCGTCGCCTGTTCATTCGAGACCAGACAACTAACGTATCCTTCCTGGTCGATACGGGTAGCGACGTATCTTTGCTTCCTGCAAATAATTTTCAAAAACGAAATTCTTGTCAACAGACACTTTCCGCTGCTAACTCATCAATTATTAAAGTATATGGACAAAAAACCCTTTCTTTAAACTTTAAATTACGGAGAATTTTTACTTGGACATTTTTAATTGCAAATGTAAACACACCAATTCTCGGAGCAGATTTCCTCCATTATTTTGAATTGGTACCCGATCTCCGAAATAAATGTATAAGAGATTTAAAAACAAAATTTCAGACAATTGGACAAATGAAAAATGCTGATATTCATTCAGTAAAAACAATAACTGGAGATTCTGTTTATCACAACCTTTTAAATAAATTTCCATCGATTTCTAAATTCAACCGGTTAAGCATAATACTGTCCATTACATCACAACTGTAGGTTCACCTGTTGTTGCAAAACCTAGAAGATTAGCACCAGATCGCTTGAAAATCGCCAAAACTGAATTCCAAAATATGATGATGCTTGGTCATTTACGACCTTCAAAGAGCAATTATGCATCACCACTTCATATGGTTCCTAAAAAAGGAACATTGGAATGGAGGCCTGTGGGCGATTATAGGGCATTAAATGCACAAACTGTTAAAGAAAAATACCCAATCCCACATATTGCTGATTTTACTTCAGAATTGCACGGTTCCAAAATTTTTAGCCATGTCGACCTTATTAAAGCTTATCATCAAATTCCAATACACCCTGACGATATTCACAAAACAGCAATATGTAGCCCGTTTGGATTATTCGAAAGTACGAGAATGCAATTTGGATTGTGTAATGCCTCTGCAACTTTCCAAAGATTTATTGATGAAGTTACTCGCGATTTAACCGGTGTTTATGCTTTTGTCGACGACATATTGATTGCATCAAAAGATGATAAAGAACACTTAGAACAACTTGAAGCTTTATTTTCAAAATTTCAGGAGTACGGTCTTTGTATCAATGTTTCAAAATGTACTTTCGGTAGACCTAATATAGAGTTTTTGGGATTTAAACTTTCCGAAAAGGGAATAGAACCTCTTCCCGATAGAGTCCGATGCATAATGGAATTTCCCCAACCCACAACTTTAACTCAGCTCCGTAGATTCTTAGGCATGTATAACTTTTATAGAATTTTCATACCTAAAGCTGCTCACATACTTGCCCCTTTAGTACAATTTTTAGAAGGACACAAAAAACAAAAAGAAATCTCGCTCTAGTGTTCGAAATTCTTCCGAACAAATAAAATGGAACGAGAATGCTGAACAATCCTTCAATGCTGCCAAACAAGCTATTGCTCTGACAACTCTTTTAAGACACCCTATTCCCGGGGCACAACTTAGCGTTTGGGTAGACGCTTCAGACTTTGCCGTCGGAGGCACTTTGCAGCAACTTTCTCACAATCAGTGGGAACCCATTGCATTTTTCTCTATGAAACTGAACAGAAGTCAACAAAAGTGGTCAACATATGACCGTGAACTATTTGCAATTTATTCCGCAATAAAGAAATTTAAACACATGCTAGAAGGCAGAAGTTTTCAAATTTACACAGACCAAAAACCATTAATTTACGCCTTTAAGCAAAAATCTGATAAATGTTCACCTCGGCAATTACGCCATTTAGACTTAATTTCACAATATTCCAGACATCAGGCATGTGCAAGGTTCTAAAAATTCTGTCGCAGATGCACTTTCAAGAATCGAAATTGATTCTATTACAAAATCTCCAAATTTGAATTTTAAAGATTTTGCAGAAAAGCAGAAAAGTGATTCAGAGGTACAGAAGTATCTTCAAAACAATGACTCATCTCTGACTTTGGAATATAAACCATGCCATTCATCTGACTGTGATTTACTTTGTGATACATCAACTAGTTCACCTCGACCTTTCGTACCTGAATGCTTTCGAAAGATCATATTTGAGCATCTACACAATATTTCTCATCCAGGAATTGCAGCTACCACAAAGCTGATATCTTCCCGATATGTGTGGCCCAATATGAAACGTCAAATCAAGTGCTGGGTACGCTCCTGCGAACCCTGTCAGAGATCAAAAGTCCAATGCCACACGAAAGCACCACTAGGAACTTTCGCACTTCCTGATGCACGTTTCTCGCAAATTCACTTAGACATTGTAGGTCCTTTACCCCCATCTGATGGTCACGTCTATCTTCTGACACTCATCGACAGATTTACCAGATGGCCTGAGGCCATACCCATACCTGATACGACAACTACTACCATTTGCAAAGCAATATTCACCACTTGGATTAGTTGCTTTGGATGCCCATTATTTATAACCACAGATCAAGGATCTCAAATGAGATCAAATTTGTATCAAGAATTTGCAAACATGTTAGGCACGAATAGAATAAAAACGACTACATACCACCCAATTGCAAACGGCCTCATCGAACGTTTTCAGACATCTTAAAGCATCTATCAAAGCACATGAAAACGATAGATGGATTGATATCATTCCCATCGTACTTTTAGGTATCCGTACCGCGGTTAAGGAAGATATCAAAGCAACTTGTGCTGAACTTGTCTATGGCAAAACATTAACATTGCCTGCAGACATGTTAGAAATCCCAGACCACAAACAAATCGTTGATACCTCCTTTGTGACTCAACTCAAAGAGCGGATGCGGACTCTTAATCCCATTGCTACTTCACGACACGGTGAAAGTCCAGTTTTTGTGCATCCATCTCTCACAGCATGTACGCACATTTTCTTACGAGTTGATTCAAACAAACCACCCTTGAGTCAGCCTTACACCGGTCCTCACAAGGTAATAAACAGAACCAATAAAACAATTACCATTGAACTGAAAGGAAAGAAATCGACTGTCTCTTTGGATCGAGTTAAACCCGCTTTTCTTCTTGGAGAGGATAATGTTCCTATCAAACATCAATCCACTGTTACAGACACTTCCTACAAAGTCAATATCTCTTGCAAAACCATCTGTTTCCAAAGAAACTATTAAGACACCAACAACCACGACACGAACTGGTCGTCGTGTACATTTTCCACAGAGATATACTGACTATATTTAACTGTTAATTTACATCATATTTCTTTCTATTTTCTGTATGTCAAATTACATGTGTTACCTTATATTTATATATATATATATATATTTAAGTTATATTGTTCGTTCCATCGTACCCTCTGTCACTGGGGGATACTCTGTAGTGAATCGCCAAGAGAGCGAGAATGTACGCGCCTTTAAAAATATAGCAACCCTGGTATGTGTAGTGAGGTTGCAAGAAAGTACGGAGAGAAGAGTGCGCGCTTATGAATTAATGTAAAGGATGGAAATAAAAAAATTGGTTTATCTTACAATGAATGGAGTTGAATTATGATTGAATATATTCACTGTTAACGAAGCACGTAAATATACCATAATACACACTTCTACGTCATAGAGCACTGTCCCCGTGTTGTGTTGTAAGCCTCCTATAAATTGCAGCCCCTGGCACTTTCCGACCATAGAAATCGGATCCCTGCTCTTCATCCCTACTTGGTTCGCACTGCTAGCAGAGCGGCCATGTTTACACTGAAGTAGAAGCATGAAAATTGTCGCTATCAAGGGCCAAACTTCGATAACGTGACCACAGTAGTATCGACTCCAAGCATGCATGCTCAGAGGGCAGCGTGACAAACATAAAGACGTGTCAACGAAAGTGCAGATAATTTTTGACTTACCCTAAGTGAAGGAATGAAAAGCACATAAAATTGAAATTTTATTCAAGACAAATTAAAAAATAGTGTACAATATTTGAAACCATACTGTGTTTAAAATTTAAAAAATGAAGCGTCGAAGAAAAAGTAAATAGTTATAATTGCAAGTAAAATACATATATTTCACTACAAAATGATTAAGGATATCTATATATTAATACGTGAAGAAAAAACTTTGTACCCCTTTTTGAGCACATTGCGCACACGAAGGAGTATGAGATTTGGCACAATTAAAGTTCATATGGAGAAGGAGTGCAGAAAGATAAAATTAATGTATAATATATGTTACAAATGTATTAAATTAAACAAGATAAAACATTCATTGTTTACGTTCATATACTGTAATCTATATATTAATACGTGAAGAAAAAACTTTGTACCCCTTTTTAAGCACATTGAGCGCACGGAGGAGTATGAGATTTGGCATAATTTGCCACCACATAAGTTAGTACTGAAAGTTAATTGCATTGTTTTGCTGATCAGAAACTTAAATACAAAGGAAGCATTAGTCAATGGAACAAGAATGCGCATCAAATTTATGCATCGTAATACTATTGATTGCAAAGTTTTAACTGGGACCGCACGCCATAAGAGAATTTTGATTCCACGTATAAATTTACCATATTCCGGAACTATTTTACCATTTAACTTTCAAAGAACTCAATTTCTAATTATACCTGCATTTGCGATGACAATAAGTAAATCTCAAGGAAAAACATTCGAAAAAATTGGAATTTTATTGAGCAGCCAACTTTTACACATGATCAATTGTACGTCGCAGCAAGTAGAGTTCGATCATTCGATGGTTTGAGATTTTATATTTCAGAATATAACAGTCAAGGGCATTTAGCAAACGATGAAAGAGTTTTTACAAAAAACATCGTCTACACAGAAGTTTTGAATCATTAAATTCATTGTCGAACTATTCCAAGTTCAATGGACAACATTTATTTTTTAACCACCTGCTTTTTGTTTCAATAAAAAATATATAAAAAAATACAAAGCACGTATTCCTTATTTCATTTTTTGGATTTATTTTTTATTTAAATTTTATATAATTTGGAAAAGATAGGCAAATTAACTGTGTAGCCTTGGCAAAACCTGTGGCCAGTATAGCAATAAAAAAACCCCAAGAAAATGTCAAACAATTCGTTATTGTTTTTTAGATACGGCTTAACCAAGCTATACAGCATTTTTCCTATGACGTATTTGTACATGCTCGCAGCTTACGTAATAGAACAAAATTCAAAAAAATTATATGCAATGAATATAGAAGTATACTCTTTGACAAAAGAACCTTATTAACGTTCAAACTTAAAAATTAAATGAATTATGGTCGAATTTCGAGCACTGGGCGACCACTAGTAAACAGTTGATCTTTTAAGAGAAATAACTATTAGTACAATTAGTTAGGATTGGTACATCCAGTGTACATCGATTGCTTTCCCAAAGCTTGTCCCTGGATGTACAAACATTTCAATTAATTCAAATTCTTAATTTCATAAAATATTTTAATGCTACAAATGTTTGTTTGGAATATTTCCCACTCCATATAACTAGTTTGATATAATTACATAACATTAAATCAATAAGGTATTTTTCCAAGGAAGCAAAATAATCAATAACTTACTTTATATGTTTGCTTTTCCCGCAAAATGATCCTAGATAGAATTACTGTAAATAATGGCATAGTAGCTTTCACTGCAGAGAAAGTAGAGTAAATTAATACAATGCAAAGTTTTATGCTAACTATAAAATGTCAGTAATTGCTGGTTTTTATAAAATTAGTTGCAGTTAATGATTTAATGACTTATTCATTTAATTTTCACTGCTATATATAATGCAAAAAATAAGCATAACTTGAAAATGCTATTAAACATTTAGTTTATGTATGTCTGAAAATAACTTAATTTACAAGCCAAAAATTCTATACAATAGACTAAAAGATTAGGCTTGATAAAAAAATACACAAGCTAATACTGTATTGTACACAAATCTGTCAATATATAATCTGGAATACGAGCTCTAACTGATAACATACATTTGAAACAAGAAATTACAAAATGAGTTGGTTGATTTTGGGGGTTTTATGGTGCAAGGGCCATATCTGGCCATGCTGCACAAGACATACAATATCAAGTAATAGACACACACCATGAAAGTTTCATTGACACAGAAGAGAGAAATACATCCAGGGAGGAATACACCTGAAAGGAATCGAACCTGTGCCGCCTACAACTCGAAGGTTACTAGATAGTGGGCATACCCACTGAGCCATGATGACCCCATGACAAAATGGAATAGTATGATCTGTGATGTAGATGTCTGCCTGATCAGCACTGTGAGGTTAATCATAAGCAGTTTTTTCAAGCCTCTTTGGATCAAACTATTGTGAGGAGCTAGTATGTGAATATGTATATGTTCATAGCATATTGATTTTATACATGTATTTAGCAATGCTAATGTATTGAGTGTCATATCCTATCAAAAGTTTGTTGTAAAGCTCATAAAAGTTAATTGTACATTCAATTTTGTCTGAAAATTACAGGTGATTCCAAGAGTTAAGCTATTATCCTCACTGCAATGAAAATAATTTCAATCTATCTACAGTTAATCAAACATTAGTGTAGTAACACCACTATGGTGTTTGCGAAACATTTCATAAAAAGATTTTATGGGGGTTACAACACTGATCACTTATAACTAAACATGAGTGTTGTAACACTAATGCTTGGACATAATTGATATTGCTGTCTAGACAGCTTTAGTATTACATGTAAGAAAAATAGATATAACTAAATATATAAAAAGAACATATATAAGAATGAAACAGTTGCACCAGCAATTTTCTTGGATTTTACATATTTCGCAACTTTTACAGGAGTCGGAACACTTGTAGAATATAGAAATGAAAAGGAACTGATCCCATGCAAAATTGCAATGATTTATTAAATATAATTTCCCAGTTCTATTGAACATAACAAATGATTCAGATATTGATACAAGTTATTATAAAAATCCTACATTATGACAAGTGAGGTAATTTAAAAATTTAAAGGCTGTTGGTTCTGCATTTATTACTAATAGCATACAATTGATGAAGTACTTTTTCCAGACTTGAGTGTTAACATTTTAACCATGGATTCAAAGACAAGATATGCTGCTTTCAGTATTTTTTGAAAATTTGTATGCAATTTTCAATTTCGTTCATTAAAAAACCTCATATTTACAGCTACACTGAAGCAATAAGTCAAAATAAAGAATTGTACAGCACGAATTCAAAAATAAAGATTACACAGTCAATATTACACAGCATTATTGTTAAATTGTTTTGGCAGTTGTAACTCCAAGACGTTACTACTACCAAAGTAAGAAAACATTTTCTGCAAAAAATCCAGATAGACAAAATTTATTTTATCTTTTACATTTTTATTTAAAACATAATTCTTGAATTTTGTAAGTTTATTGAACCACAAAAATCAATCTTCAAATCAAATCATTCGTGTATATTTTTTAAATCAAACACTTAAAACTGAAAAAAGATCAGCTAATTAGAAGGAAACCAATGCTTCCAAACAAAGTTATCTTCACATCATATATGGAAATGAGACATTACTATTACTATTATAAAACTAAATTTTCAATCCAAATTTTATACAATTCAATAAAACAATAATGCAAGACTGAATCCATGAAAATAAACAAAATATAATTACCCGTATGTGCATAGGATACAGGCACTTTCCAGATACTGACGTGAGACGACACAGACGAAAAAAATTTACCAAATGCCAAAGGCACAATCAATTTCCAATAGTATGACTTATTTATGTCAACAGCAGTTCGGATGCCCCAAAGAGAAAATAATGGCCCAGAGAGGACAGTAGCAGTGAGCAATTGAACCATAGTGACTGTGATAGGATATGGAAAATCATTCAAAACAGTTTTGAGGATTACACCATTCCCAGAGCTGACACCATACCAAACAATACATAACAAAACAACATGCAGGATTTCCCTAGTTTGGGAATCGCTAGCCATTACTTATGTGAATTAGGTTAAATCATTTTCAGGAATTTGAGACAAAGGAAACCAAGGTGTAGATGTGATTCTAGAGAGGTAGCGATGAAAAGCTCATTATTATTGAAAAAAATAAATTTTTAATCTGGTCACCCCACGTCACCATCCGAAGCACATCTACCATATTTTAAAAAGACAGATTCGTACCAGACGACAAATTGTGTGAAGTTTAGAATTGGAAGTTGAGTTGTATGAAACTTCATCCGTTACAAAAGTTTTGGTTTCTATGGTGATGCATTTACATACATTCTTAAATTACAATTATAGAATACGATTGCAAGTATAATATATGCAAAAATATGAAAATTAAAAATTATTGCAAAAGATGATATCTATAATTTCATCAAATTTCTTCATAAAACATCGCCTCTTTTTGTTTCGAAATCATGACCCGTCAAATGGGATTTTCGAAATCTGGCAAGAAGCGCGATAACTCATTTATTTTTAAACAAAATATTAAATATCGAAAGATTTGATTAAAATTGTAATTGCATAACAAAATTTATAAATTGTTTCTTTTACGGAATTTCCTCATTTTGGCGTATTGTCCAGCAATAAAAAACAATTGTATGCAATCATGACTGTGAAAACAGAAGAAATAAACTTTTTCCTGTTACTGATAGGTGCTTCTCTACTTATAACGTACGGATTTTCCGTTCCTTACCATGCACTTGAAGGAAATGCATATTCATGCTGCTAATAGGAGTTTATTTTATCCCAACAGAAACATTGTGATTGATTTGTATCGCAGTTCACTTGAAATATCCCTTCATGTTGCTTGAAGGAGATGTATATTCAAACTGCTAATAAAAGAATTTTTTTTCTCTACAGAAATATAGACAAAAAATAACGAGAAGCAATCATTTTAAAATTAAATGATTGCTTCTCGTTATTTTTCGTTTTGCTGAGAATAAGCACATATTATGGCAAGCAATAATTTTACTGAAATAAAAATTGTTTTCACCATTTAAAGATACATTTTTGTAAACAGACACCAATGTAAATTTCTGTTCAATGATAATATATTTTCAAAGCTATTTTGGTAGACAGGTTTCTCAACTTTAACAAATTGATATTGTATAATTGGGAATTAACAGGGTTCGGAATCAACCACTGATTTCAATACAAAAGAACAAATTTTCACTACTCAGTTTGTTGGTTTCCATTGTTAAATTTACATAATTTCAATGTGTGCATTACATTTGCACATTCAGGATCATTTAAGACTTTTCCAACTAACTGGAACTACTGGCTCAGTGGGTTTTCCCACTTCACTACAGCCTGTGTGTTGCAGGTGACACTGGTTATATCCTCCCACTAACCGGGTGTATTTCTTCTGTGTCTGTAAAAACTTTCCCTGTATGTATATGTCCGTTTACTTGGAAAAATGTTGCTTGGCCAGATCTGGCCGTTATCCCATAAAACCTACCAACAATTAATTGAAAATGCTAATAGCTATTTTAAAAATATATATTTTTACTCTCTTTTCTAGGTTTGAAGTATTGTGTTCCTGAGAGATGACTTATTCCAATACAATTTTTTTGGGAATAATCAACATGAAGAAGTTTAATCTATTTTCTATTGCCTGCTGCTTTAGTATAACAGTTTTAGCAATTCAAATATTTATTTTGAGGACTCTTCTACAAAAAGTAAGTAGCAAATATTTGATTACATTATTAAAAAATTTAAACAATCACATTTTATATATGATTACTATATATTCCGACTCGATTCAAGATTACTTCACTATTGAAATGTATTGAATTAAAGAACATAATACACTAACATATGTACTTACATGTGGTAATTTTTACACTATTGCTTAGATTGTAGTGTTGAGTCTTGTCTGCTGTGAGAAATTGTCTGATGTCATACACTCTAAATTTAAACAGTGCAGTGATCTACGAAAGCAATTAGCTTTCCTCTTACAATTGAAAAGATAAAAAAAACAGTTTTAGTTTTGGGAAAGTAATTAGCGACTTTTATGCTCCTTTTTAATTTATCAACTATAACTTTTTTGTGAATGATAAACACAAGCTATTTTTTTGTAGCACAGGCGCATGCACTTATTTTCCACATTGATAATCTCATAAGTCAAAATTATATTGTTTTCCTTATCTTTGTTTTTATGTTCTAACTGGCTTTGAAGTATTTGTATGTTAAATTTAAGAGCAATTTTAATTTATCCAAAATTAAAAAAGTTCTTGTTTAGGTAGTATGAAGGTTAACCAGAAAGTAAGAACTGTTTTAGTTTTTCAAAAAATTATAAGCATTTATTGAAAAAATTATACACGTCTAAAGCAGTATGTCATAGCTTATGCTACCTTTCTACATTATCGCCAAGTAGTTAGTTAAAACATTTATCGTAGCATGACGTAAGTTTTGTATACCTTCATTAAAGAAATCTGCCGTCTCCATTTAGACAGCTTTTTTGACTGTATCGTCATTGTTCCAGCATCAGTACTTTTTTGTAAGAAAAAATTGCCGGAACTCATATCTTGTTAATCTTTTATTAAAAAAAATTATATATACAGTTCTTAACATAAATTTAACTTATTGTATTTAAGGCAAATATTCCATTCCAAAGTTTTGTTCAATTCTCATCTGACAAATCTTCTCAACTCCTTTCCTTGTTGTTGGTATCTATGGCCAAATGTCCTCTGAGTAACCACAGATCAACATACTTTGAAAGATCAAAAAGTCTCAGGTGGTCTGACAAGTTTGATGAACAAAAGTGCTGAAATTGTCTTAATCTTCAACGAACTCTTGTTGGGTTGGCAATTAGATTCATCTGCGGTAACCCACGTTCACATTCACTTGAAGAAATGGGAATGGGGTATTCAGAGTCCATATCAAATGCAACAGTTTTTCTGGATATGTCTTTTCGAAAATGTATTTATGATCTACGATTAATTTCTCTAATTTAATTGCAGTCTGATTGACAAGTTTCTAGTTTCCACTTCTCCAAATGTTAGTTGAGCAACCGAAGGGTTGCGAGTTCGAATCCAGCCAAACACCGTCGTGTACAAAGGGGGCTGGTGCACGTTAAATCTGTCATGGCCTCAAATGTCCTCACGTTTGCGTGGTGTGGAAGTTTGGAGAGTGGAGTGCCAGCTCAGGTGTTGCCTCGTCATCTGACCATGGTTCAAAATTACGTGGTGTTGTCCTCGGATCTTTCCCTTTGGGATTGATCCCGGACCGTCACCAATAGCCCATTGTGTTGCTCCAGTGTGACGTTAATTGAAATACCCCCCCCAAATGTTAGTTGAATATTAACATCTTCAGGTCAGTGTTTTTGATTGAATACGCAAGACCAATACACCAATTTATCGTCTTTGCTATCAAGCAATCTTTTTTCGATTGAATCTTTCAATTTTATATAAAATGTACTTGGGTCGATGGGAGGATCCTTTCTTGAATCTTTATCGTGAAGTAAAACTCCACAAAAGCGAAGCACATGTACAGCAGCAACAGCACATTTATAATAGGGCCCAAAGATCTGTCTTTCTTCAAAAACTTGTACCAGTATTTTTATTTTCTTATTTGCCTTCTGCAGGTCCATATTGCAGTCCTGTAGATCCAAACTCAATTCTGATAATTCTTGGAGAGCATCACACATCAATCCTAGGTCCAATAAAAATTCTGCAGACGTGATTTTTCTTTTCAAGCTATCATAAGTGCATTTACCATTTTTATCTCTTGCAGGATCATGCATTGCTTCTTTAAAATGATACATAAAGGATTCAAAATTATTCCACACAGCCAAAATTGTACACAAATTAGATGACACCAATCAAGTACGTAAAATTCTTCCAATTTTCAGCAGCTCAGCCCCCAATAATTCTGCACATAAATGCAACTCTACTATTCTTTGCCGAAGCATGATATGTGACTTAAAGTCTATCAATAAATTATTTGAATCTATTTATTCCTGAAGTTTCCTTGACAGCTTCACCTATTGATAATTCTAGTCTGATTAGCACAATGCCTAACTAATAGAAGGAAAACATTCTGACAGCAATTTTTTCACTCCACTTTTATACCCTAACATCACAGAAGCGCCGTCACATGCCAGAGAAACCAAATATTTAAAAAAATAATCTTGTGTCATCCCAAAAAGTGAAGACATTGGAGTAAGGAATCAAATACTCCTGCCATTACTTTTTCAAGTTCTACCAAGTCCAAACAAATTTATCAGTGAATTCATTCCAACACCTTCGATACTGCATCGAACATATACTATGAGGGTAGATGTTTTTGCTTATTGTGGTTTTTCATCAATTATCAATAAAATTTTATTGTTGAATTGAATTTCTTTAACCACATTTTTCCTCATTTCTTCACTTGTATGATTAGCAATGTTAATACACGCATTTGTAGAATGAAGAATACAGCCCATTTCAAATCTGTTCAGTTCTTGCAGATCAATTTCAGTTTCAAAGTGATGGAATGATTGATTTTCCTTTGCTACTTTATATGCAGTTCGAAAAATTTTTGCAGTTTGTATTTTTTCGTGAGGTAATGATAAAAAACATTATCAAGAGTTATTTTTTCACTTTCAGTAACTATTTTTAATGCTGCTTTATGTGCAGCAGATTCTCTGATCAAAAATTTTTTTTCGAAGTGAGCTCAACTGTTGCTTCCTGTCTGCCAAAATAGATTATCTCATTGTTGGTTCATTCTTTGGAAAGTTTCATTCCCATTTTCGTTTCAACTCCAAGAGTTCCAACTTTTCTACAAGGCATACAGCCAAGTTTCGTTATGCAAACACAGAGCCATTCATTTTTCAAGCAAAAATCATTTTTTGATCATAGGTCCAACAGTCTGGCCAATCATTTGTAGTTTGGCTTTGCTTCTTAAGATCCGATTCAGAAATATCGACAGGCATTATTTTTATCTGTTCCGTCATTGTGTCTGTTAATATTCTGGCCTTTTTATTAGCAGGATTGGTGGTTGAGAAGTAATTATTTTTTTCATTTTGAAATTTGGGTCTCACTTTTACACTAAAAATTAAAAAAAAGATTTTCAACACAACATAACGATCGCTGC